>CM042009.1:118953091-119603091 GCA_023525715.1 Cichorium intybus | reverse complement strand
AAACCAAGGCACAACAGACTGCAGGACACAGAATCAATGCATCTCCGCTTGAAGAATATAAGATATTACCATCTTAGAATTAATCGTGACAGATTCCATGAAGTAATCTCTAAGTGCAGGTTACTCCAATACTTAATCCCTATTAAGTACACATGAGAATTAGTGCATCTCCATGCTATGTCCATCTCTATGGACAATCTACCAGTTCCTCATGTCAGTCTTGAATCAATACTTACTCCCAAAAGTATGACCGACTGTGGACAGTTTGAATAATAATTAAATTATTCAAGAAGTCAATAAAACACGCAAAATCGAAACACAATGATAAACTAATGAAATGACTGCCTTTATGCATATATTATGTTCTCCACATAATAATCTTCATATCAGATAGAGTTTTTTCATTGCTTAAGTTCCCAATACAAATTAAACTATACTAACCTCACTCAAAGTCAATTCATTTGCAAATCTAATGCATATGGACTTAGCATGAACGATCTTGCTTAGTCCGAGACATTGACTTAGTGATCAGATCAGCTATCTTGCCTCATCCGATATAGCTCTATTAACTGAGATGTCTCTTTTGGTAAGAACTCGGATCCTGACTGCGTACAAGAACCGTTTCTATTAGTTTTGGAAGCTAGTATCAGTGTGCTTCTTTACACTGAGTTCTCCCATACTATAATGGATCAAGAATATCTTAAACATTTAAGATACTTCGTGACTTCCATCCATTTGACTTTTGCCAAGATTAGCCTAATGTCAAATCATCATGCTCAAGGCATATGATACATTAGGTCTTGTACATTATGTGATTGATCCATATGCAAGTGCATACGGGACTCAACTCATTTCATCCAGGATCTTAATGGAACTAGGACTCTGAGTTTCACTCAGTCCTAAACCCTGATACAGAAACTTGAATCCCTTATAGGAGTCTTGTATCTATAGATCCGACTGCTCATGTACTTTAGCTTATCCTTATGAAGCACTTAGGTCTATCTCCATAGATCATGATGCTTCATATACAATATGTCACTCCTATGTCATTTGTAGCACAGCAATTCTCATTTATTTATGATTTCTTGATATAGGGACGTTTACATGAGAACTTTTCTATCTGCATACAACATAGGTTGGACTTCAGTGCTCCCACTAGCACTGACATTTACATACTTCACTTTCGTTTCCAAAATCCCTATGAAGCACTTAATTCTATCTCCATAGATCAAAATGCTTCATGCGCATTAAGTCTCTTCTGTGTCATTTATAGCATAGCAATTCTCATTTATTTCATATTTCTCGAGATAGGGACATTTACATGAGAACTTTGCTATCTGTGTACGACATAGGGTAGACTTCAATGCTCCCACTAGCTCTGACATATACACATGACTCATCTTTACTTCTCGAAAATCCAAACTCTTTGATTTTCTCATCGAAGCAGAGATTCCAGCTACGAGATGCTTGTTTGATTCCATAAATCGACTTCATAAGTTTACACACTCTATTAGGATATTTGGACTGTACAAAACCCTCTAGTTGTGTCATATACACATCCTCTGAAAGTTTTCCGTTAAGGAAAGCGGTTTTTACATCCATTTGCCATATTCCGTAGTCATAAAATGCTGCGATGACAAACAATATCCTAATAGATTTAATCATCACCACTGGTGAAAAAGTTTCCTCATAATCAATCCCTTGGGTTTGAGTATAACCCTTTGCCACCAGTCTGGCTTTGTTTATGTGTACCTTTCCATCCACGTCTGTCTTCTTCTTGAAGACCCATTTACACCAACTATTTAAAGGCCAGGTGTTTGATCAACCAGGTTCCAAACTTGGTTATCATACATGGATTTCATCTTGCTCTCCATCATCTCTTTCCTTAAGGCAACCCAAGGGGCCTGCCACGACTTCCGATAATTGGTAGGGTCACAATGATCCACCAGACATTCATCACCTTCGTCAACATGTAATTCATGAAAACCAGGTGTATGACGTCCTTTATCAGTTTCTCGAACAGGAGATGGAGTTATGTCAGATTCCTCAGCAAACTCTTACTGAGTCTCAACAGGTTTTACTACCTCTGGTTGAGTGCTAGTGCCAACATCAGGCTCTTTGATCCTTTAAGTCTCATTAAGATCAGTCAGGCTCCCACTGATTTCTTGAATATCAGCTTCCTATCATAGAAGACTGCCATTTATACAACATCATATTGTTGTCAAAATGCTTATTATATCCAAGTACTCTAATGGAATAACACTTCTGTTAATCGGCGTCCTCTAAGCTACACGGTAAACCGTAAGTCTCAAGACCCCAAATTTCTAAATATGCTAGTGAAGAAACATCTACACTCCATATTTCTCAGACAGTGTTTATAGAACCTTTTGTGTTGGTGCAAGGGTTAGGACTCTATTGTCTCTAAGGTTTAACCTCAGACATAGATTGGAAGCGTAATACAATCCATCATAAGTCGAACCTTTATGTTTGATTATAACTCAGACACACCATACGATGCTCGTAGCGTTCTAAGTGGATTTGACTGTTGAAACAATTTTCACAGTCCATTAGATGATTGTATAATCTTTGACTAAGAAACTCTTTATCCGCACTTGGATTTAGAATTCTCATCCTTTGCTCATTTGATTCAATACTCTATTCTTGAAGTACTGATCACCATATAGGTTTCAAACTCAACAGAGTATTTTAGACGGTTTAGTGGAAAACTGAATGGTCCAAATACATTAGATGTACAAGGTCCAACAGATTCTCAGCCTTTGCCCACAATAACTTGTGAGCAGTGCATAGTTATCTCTCTATGTAGACAAGAATAGCAGTTATCATAAGACTTTCAGTCAAATGATCTCCAGAATCCTATCCATCTGGAGTTCTGGTAGCTTCTTTCAAGTCTACAAAACCAGACAATTCCACTCATACCATTAATCCAAACATTTGGATTCTCTTGAATCAATCTTTTCGAACTATTGTTGTGAACCAGTTCTCATAGATGTAATGACCATAACTTTGTTCCAAAATAACTTTTATTTAAAACAACCTTTATTTAAACCATGTCAAAACCATATGATGAAACAATGTTCACATCAACAATCTTCAAATTACAAAACCATAAACTAAAACACTTTAGAGAAGTTGGTTCCTAATCCTATGGATGAAAGCAAGCTGCTTGTAGTCCATGATTCGATCCAGCTCTCCATGGTTTGTACCTCTGCTTTATTCCAGTCTCTGCCCATTAAAATGGCAATACTGGTCATAAGCAAAGCACTTATGGAATTACAAATATACTGATGTGCCATACTCTTTGGCTTGCAACTACTTCTATTGCATCAGATATCTTGAGCATTTATGCCTTCCATGTCCCACATCCTTTCAGTGGAAACAAAAATCTTCCTCAGGATTTCAGTATTGAGGTTTCTTTAGGAAAATCATTCCCTTGGTAGGGTTTGTCCTTTTCCTTTTGACACCTCCTTTTGGAACTGTGGTGTTGGATTCCCTAGCCATGTAAAGTTATACTTTCCTCAACATGCTATGTAATCTCTCGAAGGGTCCTTTTAAGTTCTATATAATGAAGTCCAGAATGAACTAATCATAAGAACTAGTCAGCGAATTAAGGACAATGTCCGTGACTAACTCCTGACTTGTTGGAAATCCCAACATCCACATTTGGTCAATGTACCCTCTTATGCTAAACACATGGGTATTGAATCTCCATACTAGTAACAGCCTACATCCAAATAATGCTTTCATGACTTCGAATTGTTCCCATTTAACCTACTCTTGGATCATGTCCTTAAGCCGGTTAATCATGTCAAAGCACCAAGACCCCACAATCTTCTTTGAAGCTCGGGAATCATAGTGTCTAACATGAAACGAGCAACCTTATTCGAATCATTTGGACGTCTAAGATAATTGACCGTCTATTTCAGCACTAGTGGATCTGGCTGGATAATCCATAGGAACTTGTTCCTTAATCATATAAAATTTCCCTCGACATTGAGTACTCTTCTCAAGTTCTGGAACCAACACGCATAATCTATGCGGTTGAACTTACTTTGATTGAGGAAGCCACACAGTAAAAAAAAACCTTGTAACTTTCAAACTTTCTTTAGTTGACATCTAAAATAGAGTTTTGTTTAGTTTGATTATCCCTTAATAAATTAATTACCCATAAAATTATTTTACTTAAGGCTAGAATCCATATTTCGCTTTTGGTGGTGAAAAGGTATGCCGTAGTCACCCCCAAAAGTTATTTAGGTAGGCAATACTCTTTTGCCAACTTCAATCTCTATGAAGCTTCTAGATCCTTTGGGATTCATTGAATCTGATCAATGGCATGTTTAATCCCATCATGCTCATCCTCTCTCTCGTGACGAGTATGCCGCAGATCACGAGTTTGGATGGTAAATCGACCACGAAGACCCACGTGACACCCGACCCATGATTCATGAGCTATCGCGAGTATCACATCATTTTGGCCGAGTCCAATCCAACGCGTTGGCTATAGCACTTCCCACGCCGGAAGGGCCCGGTTAAATGTGTGGTTCTTTATGGGTAGCATGAGATTCACATTTTCATAAAACGGGATTTCGTTTCGTTAAGTTAAAACATTTTAACTTTCTTTTTGGCAAAATGGTCTTCTAAACTTTTAAAATTCGACTTACAATTGCCAATAATTTTTAAAACATGTCAACAACTTTTAACAATCTAGTTTTGCATATATCATTCTTGTTAAAACACTTTAACCTTTTAATTGGCAAAAATGGTCAATTTAAACATTTAAAACCAGCTTGAAATGCCAATTTACTTTTGGAAAATTCTATTAACTTTTAACAATTTTTACTTCTATATTTTCAGTAATACTTTTATCTTGAAACATTGTCCTATCAAATCCTTTCGGTAACTCCACTCAATAAAATGCGGCAGGCGGTGAGGGTGGTAAGCAATGAATGCTATTTAAAAATCGACCTCATTAGGAATCGAAGAGACCTCCTTAAACCTTCTCAACACATTTAGAGTGAGTGAGCCTAGTCATGGTCAGACCAATATTTTATTTTAAGTTATACATATAGATACAATTCTAATATATATATATATATATATATCATTTAAAATTTTAAGTATTCTTTGAAAATTATGTTTAACTATTAATTCTATTAGACACGCAAGGATGCAGTGTTAATAATTAATTTAAACAATCATCCATTAAAATTTGAAGCATTTTAAACTTTGTGTTTAGCTATTAATCCTATTGAGCATGCAAGCATTCAATGTCAATCATTAATCTAAACAATCATATAAAACTAAAATTCACTATTTAGCATATCAAGAAAACATTTTCAGAAAAAAAAATGCCACGACCGTCGCGACACGGATCACAAGAAAACGCGACGCGGTAATCAAAAGAAACCGATCATGACAAGAACGACGCGGCGCGAAACACTAGGAAACGCGACGCGACAAAACCATAATGATCGTAACTTTAGAAAAACCCGCGACGCGATATTTCAAGTACCGCGGCGCAGACGTTGATCAGATTCGATAAATAAAAAAAACGACTTTTAACAATTTTAATCGAATCAAAATAGTACAAAATCATGATAAAGTGGCTCTGATACCACTGTTGGAATACGATACCATAAAAACAACGCAGCGGAAACAGAAATCAGAATCGTATTCAACCAGGATCACAGAATCATGCACATTTTTGTAACTGTAAAATCAAGAGGGTTCAAGACATACCTTTTAAATCTCAGATCTGATTTTGTTAGGATGTCGAGAGCCCAAAGTAGAACTCCTGTAATGTAATCGCACCCAAGACAACGATCCAGCACCCGTTGATGTAGTATATACCTTTGCTTGAAGTTTTAGCACGTAATACTTAGGGTTTTGAAAGAAATCGGCCGTATACCGAGGGGTGGGAGGAGGGTGACGAAAATTAGGGTTTTGGCAGCCCTTACAACTCAGATCTAGGGTTGTATTTATAGTGCTCCTCATCCTTATCTCCTCCTTTGTGGAAATTTCACTTTGGTCATTTATCCTTATTAAGTTTCTAATTAATATACCTTTACTTTGGTATATTAATAAACTTAACCATTAAGTTTCTAATTAATATACCTTTACTTTGGTATATTAATAAACTTAACCCCTCAAGTTTATTTTCGATCTCTTTTAGCTAAATCGTCTCTTGCGTGTAACCCAAAAGGACCCTACTATTTATAGTAATATTACCAACTTGTTATAACGATGGGCATATAACCAACATATATATATATATATATATATATATATATATATATATATATATATATATATATATATATATATATATATATATATATATATATATATATATATATATATATATATATATATATATATATAGGGTCTGGTTCCGGTGAGGACTCTTTTTGCGGTGAGAACTTGCGAAGACACCTTAAAAAATTGAGAAAAAATATAAAAATAATACAAATCATAAAATCGAGAATAGTACTATATCATTATCAAAAAAAGTTTGAAAAAAAATTTGGATCATTGTAAAACGTAATGATCCAATTTTTCTGTTTTTATTTTGGATCATTATTTTATTTATAAAAAAATAATGATCCAAAGTTTTTTTTTAATCTTTTTTTTCTCCGATATAGTACTATGATCCATTTTATTGTTTATATTTTTTTAAAAAAAAATTTAATTTTTTTATGGTGTCCTCGCAAGTCCTCACTTTAAGAAGAGTTATTACCCGATCCTGATTTTATATATATATATATATATATATATATATATATATATATATATATATATATATATATATATATATATATATATATATATATATATATATATATATATATATATATATATATATATATATATATATATATATATATATATATATATATATATATATATATATATACTAGTTGTGTACCTGCGCAGTGCGGTGGGAGACAAATTGTCGTGGATCATGGATAATGAGACCGAGGGAGGGGGTGGTTGTTACACTTTCGAGTTTAGGATTTCCAATCGCTTTTTCTCTTTTTTCACACTTCAAAAATAGATTATACCAACGAAGAGTACAAATCATGATCCCTTTGTTGCTAAACTTATGTTGTTGGTTTTGGTTAAAAAGATAAATATATATTATAGTTTCGGGTACCTGTGCAAGCTTACTTTTCGAAATATGTCACAATTTATAGAACAACTAGCATTGGCAAAACTGCCATTAAAACATATTTATAAGGTATGTTGTTTTGAATTATAATATAATTATGTTGATATTTTCGATTAAAACTAAAAATATGTTTTTGTTTTGGTTATCGATGACCCAATACAACTCATCGTTTAGATGATACAAATGAAGCAACCTCCAATCCCTTTATCTACACGGTAGTACACACACCACCCATCAGTTAAAACATTACAAGAAATCTGTTTACTCTCCTTTGGGGGACCGGTAGTCATTCCTCAATTGAAACCTAGCAAGGAGGTCAGTGGCCACCCTTTTATCGAAGCCAACACATCTAAAATATTTTAATAGATTAGCATCGACAAATAGTCTTGTTATTAAAAAAGGCACCCATTAAAACTTATCAATTTTGTGATTTTGTTATATTGTTGTTAAACGAATAGTTGTGTTATTAAAAGGCATCCATTAAAAATTATCACTTTTGTGATCTTGTTATACTGTTGTAAATTTGTGAGAGTTGTTATTTATATTATAGGAATAAACATTATTTTTTAAGAACTTTTTAGATTAAATTTCTTTTTTGTTATATAAATATGATATCTATATAACAAAACTTATGTATTACTTAGGTGGTGTTTCTTTTTTATTTAATAGACTTAATGCATAAAAAACTTAATGGTTCAGCTATATATGATTATTTCTTGTTTACTTAATGCTAACAAAATGTCTTACTGGGTTTATATTTATTTTTCCTTAACATTAAGTCATGGGTTAAGTTACGAAATATGTGTCCTTAACATTAAGTCATGGTTTTATATTTATTTTTCCCAAATTACCCTTATTTCCCCAATGAAAATTATGTTTTATATAATAAATTATGAGTAATTTCATGATTATATATTGGTCATTTGTTATTCGGCAAGTTTATAAGGGTAAAATAATCATTTATTCAGATTGAGACAGTTCATTAAGTACAAAAAAGAAACTATATATATATATATATATATATATATATATATATATATATATATATATATATATATATATATATATATATATATATATATATATATCAACAACACTATATCTATTCAGATACCGTTACCCATTCAGCAACATGTATCAATTCAACACTTAATATAAAAAAAAAAAAACAGAGCCTTAGAATAGATTATATAAGCAAAAAACTGAATCAAACACAAATTATACTTTAATAAACTATCGTACAAAGTGAAAACTTTAAAATAATTATTTTAAAAACTTCTTAAATATCAAAATTGTTAACTCTTGTTTTATTTCTAATTTAATAAATAAAGAAGTATAATTAATACGTATCATGTTTCTTAAAAACAAGACATTAACAAAGCGAAGGGAACAAATTTTATATGTAGCTCATGACTATTTAAAATCTTAATAAGACTTGGTTCTTGATTGCAGTAAACAACTTGACTCCTTTTGCATGAAAACGGTGACCATTCTAGTAAGGGTTATTGTCACTGTAGCACAATCAACTTTCTGTTTTTACCCGAATTGGTCATCAAACTTTTTTTTTTGCACAATAGGTCACTGAAGTCACAAATTACCTGTCAATTACCCCATTTTCAGTCTTGAGAAGCAGGTCATCCGGTATTCTTGCTGACGTGGAATTTAATTAATTTGTTGTTTTAGTTGTCCTAGGTTTTAACTCGGCCCCAACTGTTCGCCCATACTTTCTTTCTCTAGAAACCCCTAAACTCACTTGAATGTCCATATATGCTTCCAATTGACAGTGGTTTCATAATATTCGAGTTGGGGTTCTGTTAATTTCTATCAAGAATCATATTCTTAATTTTCCTTTTCCTCGAGACTTGATGAGACCCAGCCGGAGTGCTTCCCTAACAGCTTCACCGAGAGGTTTCTCAGTTCTGCATATTGGTGCTGTGTCAAAGTGACGATAACCCAGCTTAATCGCTTCAGTTATAGTCGATGATTTCACCACATCATCATTTCCAAGGAGTCCCGACTCTGATGTTGTGCCCATAGCGATCACCGGAATAGACCTAGGCCCATCGGAAGAACTTATCATCATCCCCGGAATGGTAACCATCTTTTTATAAAATATTGAGTTATTGACAGTGGTTTTTTTAGAAGTCGAGTTGCTGGAAATCGAGTTACTGGAAATCGAAGCTTTTGAGACCTAGCTCGTCTCACAGATCTCATGTTCCCAACTCTATACATCGATTCCGAGAGGCGATGCCACAACAATTTCCCCACCTGCGATCGCCGATTCTGTTTCTGCTTCTTCTTCTACCTCGATGCCTAATTTCTCTTCGTTCTATCTCAACGGCTACTAGTTCAAATCCGTGGTAAAAAGACCCGCCCCTGAGCATTTTATGCTTTCGATTTTGATAGAGCCGTTCGAATTCGACGAAGATGTAGTTTGGTGAGATGAATCATCATAACACAATAATGCTGCCGAGAGCTTAACTCCCATGAGAAGAAATCGATTATGCTTTGCGTGTGTTCGTTTGCGCTGTGAATCGGAATGTCGCATTCCCTACACAAAATTGCTTGATCTTCTTTGCAAAACAGAAACGCTCTCCTCTCTCACTCATTTCACTCACACTCACACACACATAAAACTGAATCAGATCTTCTAAAAATAATCGGTGTTACCAGATTTGATTTCATTTACAGACGTAGAACTCTGATTAACAAAGTTTTTGGGGTACGTACCTTACAGATATCACAACGAGGGGAGTCATTGAAAGAAGGATGGAGGATGGAGAAACGCATGTGTTTGTTGGCGAGCTTGTTGGCATGGTGGACGCGGTAGTCACAGGCGGTGCAGAGGGAGGCTTCATCGGCGATGCAGTAAACAGATAGGTCGCACTGGATCTTCATTACTGTGAAAAGGGAAACGGCGGCAATATGAGTGGGGGCATTGGGCACAGCCAAGCTGTTTACGGGAGGAGTGTACGAGAGTGTTTGATACCAATTTCAGTGTATACGAGAGTGTAGGGACAATTAAATGCCATGTTAGCATAGATACCGGTTAACCGGTTCATGTATCTTCAAACTGGTATAATTGACAGGTGATTTGGAAATTTAATGGCTTATTGCACAAAATAAAAAGTTTGGTGACCGATTTGGAAAAAAACAGAAAGTTGATTGTGCTACAGTAGCAATAACCCTTCTAGTAATGATTGATAAACAATTGAATATTAGTACCTTTACCTTTGTATCATCAAATAGCATATTCACACACACACATACACACACACACAAAACAGATACACACACATCTGAAAAATAATAGAAAGTACACTGCTATTTCTATAAAAATAAATTAGAAAGTACATTGCTATATTAGACCCAAATATGCAGAAAACAAAAATAAAAAATGAAACAGCTCCCAAGACTTGTCCCCATAGGAAAATGTACTGCTTCATAAACTCTTGAACTTGAGTCCTTTTTAGATCATACTTTTGTTAAAGAATGAGCATTAACATGCGATAGTTTTATTGAGGAAAAAAATAAAACAACCATGTTTTTAAAAATGAGGTTTCACTACATTCCTATCACCAAAACCATGATTAAAATTAAGTTTTCATAAAATAACATAGAAAAAAAAAAAAGCCTAAATGCAACAAATCTTGGAAATTATGGCCAAGGATTAAAATTTAATATTATTAATTTAAAAATGGAATAACAGTTTTCCACAGTTAAAAATTGCACGCCACTTCCAATATGAGACCATACCTCAAAATTGCACGCGTATTTGTCTTTTCCCTCCCCCAGTATCGAACCAACATTAGATAAATGCAATTAACCATCCAACCCTGCCATTCAAAAAAAACTTAACCATCCAACCATAATTAAAGAAAAAAAATGAAAAAAAAAAAATGAATGAATATACAAAAAAAAAAAAAACCAATGCACAATATAGTTGAGACCGACATCCAAATGCACAAAAAAAGATTGTCTATGAAAAAAATGAAAAGAGGGGCAAAATGGTCAATATAGTCAATTAATATGGAAGGACGAAGTAACATACTATCGGTAATTTAATAAAATGGAAATGAAAAACTTATTTTTGTACATCGGTATCAACCAGGTTTCTTATTTGAATATGTAATTTGATAGTATGCTGTTATATTAGACGAAAAGTGGAAGCATATTGCTATTTTTGGAATTTACCTTTGATTGAGCTAAAGGTAAGAAATAGAAACTTGCTTCCGCTAGATTAATAAACCCACATCTGCAAATCACATATTAATAAAAAGAATAATATGATTCAGTTAAAACATAACAATAAATTATTATGATAACAACAAATTTAACCAGAAAACAATCATATGAAGATCCACTTGGTTAATAAACCCATTTAACATGGAAAAGGGACCAAAAAACTGTTATATACACCAATAATTTTTTTATCCATCAATGCTTTTAAATATTTCTTGGTTTTTGTATAGGAATGTTCTGGAAAATTCACTCTAACTAGTGTTTCGACTGTCCGCGCAATGCTGCGGAAGCCCAGTATATTGAAAAACGCAGCTCAACGAAAAAAATTATGTAAGAGACGAAAAATGTAACTTTAAAATGTAATAAAGGACCGGAATCGTAACTTACGAAATACCAATAATGTAACTTTATAATAAATAGGGATGAAAACAATTATTTCGAAATTAGTTCAGGGGAAAAAACGTAAATGTAAAAATTTGCTATAAAAAGAATCAAAATTGCTATTTTCAAATAAAAACTTTTTTAGATTTTGTATCAAATGTATTAAAAATTATACTATGATCTGTATTTAGTATTTTTGGTTTTGGAAAAGGGAAAACCAAATGAACAGTTGATTACCCTCACAGATACAATTTGCAAATATATATATATATATATATATATATATATATATATATATATATATATATATATATATATATATATATATATATATATATATATATATATATATATATATATATATATATATATATAATTTGCAACCTGGACTTCTACATTATTAAGGTCCTTGTACTTGTTGTAAGTTGGAGGGGGGCACCCAACTTGAATATTAAACATATTACAGCAAAGAAATATCAAATATGATTCTAACCTGAAATTGAATAACTGAATCTTCTTCTTACTCTTCTAATAAAAGAGTAAATAGTCTGACACATGTCACATAACTGAATCTTCTTCTTACTCTTCTAATAAAAGAGTAAATAGTCTGACACATGTCACGCTATTGTTAAGCCATTTTTAATTAGCCTGCCACATGTCATTTTATTGTTAAGTCATTTTTAAATTTTTCCGCTCAAATGACTCATCAGCTACAATTTTTCCGGTATGGGAATCTATCCCGAAAATCAAGCACACATTTATGTACTTTCTATCTTTATCCCCCGTAAATCAGCAATCTATCCAAATTTAAAATACACGCTTTCAAAGAATCACGTTAAAGATTATTGTTCCAGATCAATTTCCTGCAAGGGTTTGAAGATGACTTTCAAGCTGATACAACTTTATTGTTATTTCGAATTCAGTTTTAAAATCCTTATCAAACCCTCGATATGAAACTCACCTAAAAGGTACGTCTCCTGTGTCCTAATTCTTTGTTTTCTGATTTATACGTACACTTGTCATGTTGATTTTTGTTTTTTATCCTTTTTTTTCAATGGAGTACCAATTATGCTTGCTATTGATGTTTTTGGTAACCAACATGAAAACAGGGGAAGATAATCGCTTTGAAGATTCTCTCCATTAGAGCATCACATAAATCAACAAGTTAATCTGCGACCTAATGAAAAGAAATCAACAAACATCTCAAGATCCCTAAACCAAAAACATCTCAAGAACAAATGTTTTAATTATATACCACCATATTCAGATCGTGGCCTTCGTTTTCAAATCTTACTTGGAATTGCCGCGCTTGAGGTAAGCATCCCAGAAATTTCAAATTATCTTTTACAGTTTGATGCGGCAATTATAATATAACTCAACGATCTTCAGAAATTGATGCTGCATCAATAACGCCTCATGTTTTAATATCAGACCTATTCCACATTTAGCTTGTGGGTAAGTACTTTTAAGCCAAATATTGCCTTTTATGACTTTAATTCATCCTATTTTTTATGTTCTAATTGGGATAAAACTATGCAAAAATTAAACCCACTGATTTAAAATTGTAGATGCAGACAACTTTGAACGGGGATAAACAAGGTAAATTACACCATTTTTTTCCTTTGAATCAAGCATATAAAAATAAAAATTTGGTTGTTATTAATTTTACCATAGCACACGTATTGGTTTTAGTTACATTTATTTTGTAATTGCTCCCAATTTAAATTGCAGGTGAAACTTGTAATAACAATTTTTATACGTAATTATAGCAAGGGATAGACTTGTAAGAATACTTACTGTCTTGATATAATCCATATTATTGGTCAAGATGCATTAAATAAATATTTTTTTTATGTTTTTCATGTGTTTTGAGAGATGACAACTGTTTCTATGTAATGATTATCTATTTCTTTTGTAATATAGTAATATGCACTTTTCTCAGTTTTCTCATTTTGGTTTCTAACATAAACATTTACCTTTAAAGAGCTTATTATAATTTTGATTCACAGTTGCTATGAAGACTTTGAAAAAGCAAACCCAAAGAACTCATTCAGGGATTTTACAGTTTCTTCACTAATGGGTAAATCATAGTTTTAATCAAAACTTTTGAAACTAATTGGTGTGAATACCCACATGATAGTTAAATTTGATATTGTACTTTTACTTCACAACCTCACGTAAATATTAAAGATAATAGTTCCATTGGGTATTATTACAAAAAAAACATTGTGGCAGGGTACGCTATGTAATTTGATATCAAATATGCACACTTCAACTTCTTAGCAATCACTTACGTGTTGTAAATCACATTCACATGCTCTTAATGCTAGGGATTCCTTTCACAAACGAAAATATATTTGATGGTAACGAAAACCGAAGAGAGGAGTGAAATGGATGTTAAAAGTTATTTATCAGTGTATATATCTTTAATAATTTTCTTTTTAAATTCCAAAAGTATGACTATTCACTAGGCTTTAAGTAAATTGATAAAAACTTAACTTTTTAGAAACAGTAAATTGATAGAAATGATTGACGTTATATATTTACCTATTAATTTCTGATTTCCGTTGGAAAATATCGTTTTAACAATCCTTATCTTGCATAATTAGTATTATTTTTTTGCGTCGCACCGTGTAGTACACGGGCATATAACATATATATTCTAATAAAAGAGTAAAATAACTGCCACATGGTATTCCCTTATGGCTTCCCATGTTTGTTCCCTTCTCCATAGAATGCCACGTGGCCTGCCCATATACTTTCTCCTTTTTTGCTGAAAGTTTTACTTGTCAATACTCATTAATTTTGGTCATCAATGCCTTAATTAATGGATACGTTGAATACAGAGAGACACGAATACAGCACTCCCTAATCATGGACATAATTAATTATAGGGATAATTGAGATAATCATCGTTACTTGTAATCGTCAGAATCCCTTAATTATTGGGATTGATTTCAATTTAATACAATAATTTAGAAACCATATATCACTTGCGCTTGGTATCGGCCCTTATTGAATCATTCTTTGCAAAACCTTAGACCTCGCAGATCAACTGAAACCTTCATCAATGGCGGAAGAGACAGCGTCAGTGAGTATATACAGAGCATCGAGGACAATTTAATGAAAAGAGAGCTCTTTATACAATTCTCTACGGTCGATTCACGAGGACTTGATCTTCGTCTCCGAGATAGGTCGGCTATGGCCTAAGAAATTTCGTTCAAATTGCTACTTCAAATCGACGGATGGCCATACGAATAACTTGTCTTTCAATACCTCTCGCCTCAATCTCCATGTAGTGATCTCGAAGGTTATACTCTTTAAACTTCCTGATCAGCATTTCTACTTTTCAAATTCGAAATTGATATGAATTTTAGTAGGAACAGAGTTTCAAATTCCTATTCGACGACATCTAACGATTTAGCGAAAAAAAATCCGTATCTTTTTACTTCTTCGTTTGGTATTGTTCGAAATCTCACCACAACGTTTTTTTGTTTTCGTTTCGTCAACACCCCACCAATTTATGATGTGGATGGTCTCAAAAACTCCATGGACCGGCAGATTGGTAAAGATTTTTAGCCATTTTAATCTATTTGGTTGACAAGAAGTGAAATGATTTGTTTGTGTTTTATTGAAAATTTGACATCTGCATAATGATTTACAATTATTAAATTTCACATATTTTCATAGATTTTCTGTCATTGGTTTTTCTTTATTTTTTGTTATTTTAATTTCTTTTTCTCATATTCTATTATAGGATATGTAAATAGTGACGATATTTGGTGTGAGTGTGATTATATTTACCATGTGACCTGACTCACATGTTTCTTCAAATGGTTAATCAGTACATCCTTCTGAAATGACCAGTGTAGGAAACAATCGATGGGATCACACTCGGTTTGATCAGTCTGGCATGGCAAGTTTATCCCGTTAGCTCTCATCTTGGTTAAAGCAACATAATTTCCTTGATGTGTAAGACTTGATTATTTTTACCATACACACAGGTGTACGAGAGGTTGTTGCCTCCAAGCATATGAATTCCTCAAAAAACATTGATCAGGGGCAATTTGGTCAAGTCTGGATAAATAGGGTCGGAACTGCTTACCTTCATGTCTGAAATAAATAAGTTGCTTACCGACAGAATGCTTAAAATATATTACCAATTGGGGTCGTCATAAAAGCTTATTGCAATTACCTGGATATGTCAATCTGGATCCTGGGGCTTTTGGTCAACCAGAAAGCAATTGTTGAATTCTAAAGATACAACTAATTTCCCCTTTGTGTAGCCATGTTTGTATGTGTGAGTGTTTGTGGTTCTATGTGTTTATGTGTTTGTATGTATGAGTGTGTGTAGCCAAAGTTGCAATAGTAAACAATTAAATAAAAGTACATTGCTATTTTTTCATTTAGCTCAAGGGTTAAATGCAAGGAATAACGTTGTACTTTCCTTGGTTCTTTTGTTATAACATCCTACTAATGCAAGATGGCATAAATTTTAGCTTATTAAAACCAATTATTATGCATATAATAAACTGAGTCCAAAGATAACCATAAACAATTTTCGTGTGTCATTCAAATGGTTTCTTTTTGGTTCATTTTATATTAATTTTATGTATACCAGATTTATGCCAAGTAAAAGCTTACAATGTTGTTTAAAATTATAATATGTATAGAAGGGCATTACACTGTCTTCATTTGTTGCTGATTTATGGAAAGTGATATGTTTGTATTTTGTTGTTTATTTTTCCATATTTATTTCCAACCTGTGTAGCACACGGGTTAATAACCTAGTATTTCAATAAATATGTCACGAAGCTAGAATCCTTGCCATTCACAATGATATTTGCACCATTTAAAAGCTTGTTCCGACTACTTTCAACTAATGCCTATTGATGTCAAAAGAGAGAAACTAAAAACGTTTAGAAGGAATTCATTTAAATGGTAACAATAAAAAAGAGACAGGGAATAAAAAATGAACCAAGAAATATGTCATGTTTAAAAAATTCGAGATCCATGATCATCAATGAATTAAAAAAATACAAAGATTCATGAATGGATACCATATATAGATATATTACCGTGGCTGCGACTTTCTTTATTTGGATCAGAAAACACAAAAAGAAATGGTTTAGTAATCACAAATAATCGATATGAATATGCTTACCGGTTCAAATCGTGTCTTCATTTATCAATGGATAATCGAATCATTGTGAATAGGTGTGTATAGATGAGTTTTTTGTATAAATAGGTTGGTTTTTAAAAACATTTATAAAAATAGCTTAGTTTGAAAAAGTTTGGTAGAAATAGGTTGTTTTGAGGAGGGGTCCACCACATTTACCATACCTTTATTTTCCGGAACAAATATGTATATTTTCATATATCACCCCTCAATCTTACAATATTAACCCTCCAACTTTTATTTCTTGTTTTATTTATATATTTTATTATTAAATAATTCAAACTCTACCCTTATTATATATTAGGGGTGAACAAAAACTGCACCGATAAAAAAACACCACAAAACCGCAAAAGACCGAAACCGATACAACTATATACACTAATGACACCATTTCATTATGCGGTTTAAAAACCAAAACCGTACCATTTGAAACCACACTATTGGGAAAAACAGCAAAACCGTACCACTTGAAAATCCACATTTTGCGTTTTTAAAATTACACATAAGTTAATTGATTCCAAAATATATGATTTTAATTTATATATTACTTTTAGCAAGTTATACCGTTAAATAGACCTTATAAATATTTTTAAGTAGATATCCATATTGTATATATTTCAATGTCACAAAGTTACAATATAAAAAACGATATTATAATACAAATTAAGCGTAACATTACAATATAAATTAAACATTGAGTCATACTATTTGATTTTATAACTAGTGGGGCCCCGTGCTCCGCACGGGTTCCGGTGCAACAGTGCTTTGAGGGACAAATTTTCACAAAAAAGCTTAATACGCAAGAAGATGGCCGGATTCCTGTTTCTTATTTTCTTTATCCGTTGACTGTTCATCATCTTTTGTTCCAGAAGATTCATTAGCTGATGATCTGGAGGATTCTGTGGATTCCTGCTTCCCAATGCCTAAAGTTTCTTTCACCTGTATATGAGTAAATAACCATTTTATCTTTTTGTTTATAAAAGTTACTAAATACAAATAAATGATAGCCAAATCCCCCAACAAAGGGAGAGGGCAACTTATCCACTAACATAGAAGAGAGCAGAAAGAGCTTCCTGGGAGACGTTGTAGATATGTTTCCCCTGAATATCCAAAAAAAATCTGAACTTTTTTATTAATAGAAAGCGCGTGTCAAGAAACTAAACATGGAAACCTTTCTAAATTGAGAAACCATGTAATTTTTGTGATAATGGTGTCACACCGAACCACATGAAGCTGTAAGGATCCTGTTTTTGCTATGCGTGGGCCTGGGAAATACATACATTACCATTTATCCAATAATTAATACCATCACATTTCTTGCTATTTTACTAATTATGAATTGCCAAAAGGATGCTCATTTATAACCAAGAAAAAACGTTTATTAAACTATGGTATATGTAATGTAGAACCAATGGTATGAATCTTGATGTTAATCATTTAATAATCAATCCAATATTTCATAGTTTTCAATTAAATATTAGGATAAAGTATTTATTAGTTATATATTTATGTTTTTTAATATGTTAGTTTTAATTTTTTATGAAATATAATCAAATTATATGATAAAAATTAATAATAGTTGTGACTTTATAGGTAACAGGTTGGTGTCTGAATACATTAAGCCAGTTTTTTTTTGCTTGGCCGATTAAGTTATTTTGTATAAATTAAACCAAAAAGAAACAACGACATATAGCTGTCCACATTAAGTGCTTAACCCACTAAGCTCATTAAATTAAACAGAAACCGCCTCTAAATCAACTTACAAAATTAGGTCATCACCGAGATGCGTCCGTGCTAAGTTGACCAGATGATGCAGATAGTCTTTATCAATTCCACAGGAGCCAAATTCATTCACAATCTGCAATCACATCATGAACATATTTGTCAACAATCTATGAGTTTTAAACTGTTAATATAGAACACGCAACATCCGAATCAAGCAAACCGGATCCACATGACCCGAAGGAAGATCCGCGTGTCACATTTGGAAAAAAAACGTTCCGCACAGGTTCAGGATTGTTTTTACGGGTGTTTCTTGTGTGTATCTAATTTGGTTTTTTTTGTTTGGGGTTGAATAGTGACAAAATGTGAGAAATCTTTGAATAGAAAACATTTTGGAAGGTGCAATGCTGTAGTGTTAAAAAATGAAAGTAGGATGCTATCATACAAAAAAAACCAAAGTACATTGCTATTTCTTGCAAATTAATATGTAACATTATGTCACTGTGTCAAAAAACTGAAAAAGTTTCTATTTTGGACTAAACACGGTAAAAAGCCGAAAGCAAAGGGTGATTGAAAATTTGAACAAAATCCAACCAACAAACCTGAATTTCTCTACGAAATGTGGCACTGAATAACATTGTTCATTGACCTGGTGGAGGCATGTCAGTTGGCTCCATTATTTTTCTAATTCGAGGCTCAAATCCCATATCCAAAATCCTATCTGCTTCATCAAGAGCTGAATATTGTATCATTTGTAATGACACCTTTGCCCTTTACAGTAAATCAACCAACCTTCCTGGTGTAAGTACAAGAACATATTCAAAGTAAAAAGTTTGTTTTTATAAATTCCAGAATCAAGAACTTTTAGGCACGTAAATATCCATTTGTCGATAATCTTATGGAAGTTGCACACAATAAACTCAACATTTAACTTGATGCAAGATATTATAAGAGTTTAAAGTAATTTTGTTTCATGAAACTATTATAATTATAGTACTATTGATTTAAATTAGATTAAATAGTTGCTTTATGAATAAATTGCACAAGTTATAAAACTAATCTAAATTTTTTATTCATCAAAGTATTTCAATTATAAACTAAAAATTAATTCTACTAACCTACTCTTTTATCACACAATAAATTCATAATTTAATTTGAGACACGATATTTATACAACGTTTTTTTGTAAAGTACCCACCTCCTATCCAAATGGATTCCCACCAATTGAAGCCACAGGTGCCTGCGGTTAAATGTTCCTACAAAATGACCCAAAAAATTTAAATAAGTATAGAATTATTAATATTGCATAAAAAAATAACCAAAGGGCACTTACGAAATTTCCATGCCTGGTGCTACACTTTCAGGAAACCAAGCTGTTAACATATTGTGATTTGGCAGAGCAGATTGTAAAGATCTCATGTCCAAAAACTGCAGTTGGAACAAAAAAAATATCATATTATCTAGTGAGATGAAGCAATTTGTTTCTGTTAGAGATTTGCCATGGAGTTGACTATTAAAGTAAGTACCAATTTTGCATTTATAAGTATATTTTTTTTTTCGTAAATGAATAAGTGGTTAGCTGCTTATTAGGAAACGCCATATGCTACTTAAATTTAAATAAAAAAACCGTGCCTATTATCATTATCATATTAAAATCTCATTATCAAAAACTAATATTTAATTTAGAAACCAAATAATAGCCATTATCTATTAATTACTTATAACCTCAATACATAATTTTGATTGTTTGATTATCCATATCAAACTCATATGATACTAAATATATTTTCTATGTAAACTGATTTTGGTGGCTACTATAAACAAATTGATAAATTATTTAGATTTGAATTCAAAGCAATTTAAACTTAGCCATCAATTCCTGCACTCTCACTAAAGCTGCATATTGGTCTTATAAAGTGAAAACATTTCCTTGCATTTTACCTTTTACAAAGTACAATAAACTAAAATTACAATCAATTTGTAGTATTGTACTTTGAAAATTCTATCCATTTCTAGTTGAAAATGCTTTGTAGAAGAACGTAAGTAGGATGCTATAACATACAAAAAAATGAACATACATTGTTGTTTCTTGCTTTAACCCTTTTATAGAACACACAAAATATAAGACCCTAAACCCTAAACCCTAAACCCTAAACCCTAAAATAAAAAAATGAAAACTTACATTTCTCGAACATGCCAATATCCATCAATATTGCTTTTATGAACACATATAACTCCTGTCCAGTTTGATGCACGTGGATCCCCTTTATTCCAGTTTATAAGATGATTTAGTGGATGCATGAACTATATAAAAATAAAAAAACAGGAAAAAAAATCTCAGTTTCGAAACAAAAAAAATGTATATTGACGATTAGGATGCCAGCTAAACCACTACTGACCATAAATGGAATTTTTTTTATCTTAATTGGTCCAAAAAAATATAGAGATTTTTAAGTTCTATATATAAATATATAACAAACTGGAGCTACAGTTAAATAAAATTATGGTCAGCAATTGAACTTTCTTCAAGTTGATAAAAATTATATTCTTTTAACGTATATTTTGGGTCACATAAACCGAAATAAATGATCTGACCCTAAAAAACGATATTTTTTAAATACATTTTATTACGATATTTTTTTAACGCATTTTAAAGGTTACGGGTCAAGCCGAATTGGAAAATCAAATCCATGAACACAATCCAGCATTTCTTACAAAGTCTTACAACGGATGGACCCTCACGCATTCCCGCCACAAATATCGTAACCGCCCTCATTTTTGTAAACATGAATGTATACGACTTCATTGAAAAAGAAACTTACCATGTTTTTCAAGAAATCTAAGAGCTTTTTCAAGGAAAGAAGGGCCTCCGTCTATGTCTTCAAGTGCCAACAATATTGGGCGCCCAACAACCAAAGATTTACTCGGTCGTTTGTTCCTCCCTAAATAAAAAATATTCATAAATGAAATGAATTTTCATAGACTTTGACCCTAAGAAGTATAATCTTGTAGAAAAAACCGAAAGTAGGATGCTATAATACACAAATATATCAAAATACGTTGCTATTTGCCTATTTCTTGCATTCAATCCTTTGAAACTGTTTTCATTCACCAAGATTCGGTGATGGAATCCTTTTTTATGTCAATAGAAAGAAAAATAACTTCCAAAGTGGCTAAATGCAATGAAAATAAAAAGATTAAAATATGAAAGTTCACAAACATTGATGAAAGGGTCCTTCGATCGAATCGGTAGTATCATTCCGGAATATTCCATTATGTCCCATTACAAGGGCTGCACTTGGAGCTTGAGCAAGAGCATGTTCCAAAGCTGTCTTCTATTCAAATAAATCCTCTAATGTTTCCGCCTGAGATTATATTTATTAATTATAATTAAATAATGTATATAGTAGAGTTGAAACAGCTTAGAATCTTGATTCAACCTAACCTGATATTTGAACTGCTGAAATCATAAAGAAACGATATAAAATAGAGATTGATATCAACGAAACTGAAAAGGAATCACTAAAAAACGTCCACAAAAATTAAATCAAATGCTTGAAATAAGCTACACAAAAACCAAGAACACTAACCTAGTGGTAAAAAGGCCGGTACTATAATTGATTAAAACGAAAGGATTTACCTGACAATATCAAGCGATTGCAAATACCATTGTAGAAGTTGGAGAAAATGATACTATTAATTTGGGCTTAGAGGTATATGTTGATATAGAGAAAGCATAACTGTCATTGACCATAGCCATCTGGTGGGTGCACACACATACACCATTTGTAACACACATGATTCATGAAATGTATAACCCTCTTGTGTTCTATTAAATCTTTAGTTTCCTAATTATTTTTTAGGTTAAAAGGAACCATTTCAAGAAAAGTCTAGCGACACCATCACAATTTTAGAGTTGACATGGTAGAGAAGATATATCTAGTTCAAAGTTTTCGCCATGCTACTGCACATTGCATTGAAAAAAAAGCATGATCTGATACATTCCACAATCAAGAAAAATGTTAGATGTCAAATTACCATCAACTTCGTCTTCAGTTATGTTACTGAATTAGGCTACAAAAGCACAAGGAAAATATGAGACTCATGTTATAGAAATTGTTACCTTCTGTAAGTAGTCCACTTTCCTTGATAATTCGTGACTAAACCATGAAAACCTTCACATACAACATTATACCAATTCTCTCTATATTCTTTGCATATGAATCGGTTGCCAAGGGCCAGATGCCACTCCAAGAAGAGAGAACACATATGCACGAAAATGATATCAACTCAGCACAACTATCTATGAATAAATCAATAAGAGACCAAAATAACCAATTATAAACAAAACCCACAGACGTTATCATTTAAACACTCACATGTGCATACCTTTTCATATTGTTTTTATTAAAATGTGGTCTGTGGAGGACAGTAACATCTTTTCATAACCAAAGAACTACGCTCATTTCCAACACCTTTGTAGGTGAAGGGCAGTTTGGATATTTGGTATGGTTGTTATGCAAAAATGAGTACGGAGACCCTGTTTTTATGCAGAAAATTGAAAATCCGTCACATAAATATCATATTTATAAAAGAAACAAAAAAAAAAAAAAGAACTAACCAACCATAATTCACCCTGTACCTAAAGCATGGGCTTAACAACAGACTAAAATCGATTAATGGGAAATAAATAAACTGAAATTAAATTTATGGAAATATCATACATTGTACTCTTTTAAAGCAATCCAATTCAAAGGAGATAAGGAAAAATTGAAGAAAATTTTAAACTTAAAACCTGATGTACACTGTCTATCTCTCGCCATGCTTGCTTTTTGTTGTAGGTATTGTATCCAACCATGAAATTATACTCCTTTATTTCAATCTCATTGTAGTATGGCATCGATGTAGTATGGTAACTGGTTGGATCTACAAACAAAAGATTGACAGATGCAAAAGGAATTACTTATTAGGACAAAAAGAGGGAACATAATTAGGACTCCGACAAACACAAATCATTATGTCTCTAATAGAAGATGAATAAAATAATACCTTTCATGATCTTCGATTAAAAGTTGTTGAATAATCTTAAATCACAATCGGTGGGAGCAAGTTACAACTCCAATAAGCCTAACCAAGGATTGTGCGGAGTAAATTATGACATAAAAGGAACATACCCGTTTCCGATTACCGACACTGCCTCCGGTGATGAACTTTGGCGCCGATTAGTACAGAACAGCACGAGAAATTGCAACAGGCGAAAGATGAAGATGAGCGGGTGGGGATGATGAAAAGCGGTGGTAGATAGTCATGCAAGAAGAGGGTGGTGTCGGTGGGGAAGCGATGAGGAGACGATGTTGATGAAGGGGACGAAGCGGAACGGAGATAGAGAGCAGTCGGTGGGTAAGGGTGCAATCGGTGGAGGTGGAGAAGATAGAAGGTTCGGGATATAAAACCCTGAGGACCCAAATAAGGATCCGACCCGAGACACGACCCGCGTGTCACAAAACAAAAAAAAAACGTACACCACATTGACAAAAAATACGGCAATTGATTAATAGATAAATTATCATCTATTTGTAAATGTGAAAATATTAAGTCTGAAATCTCTGAAATGTATAGTCCAAAATATTTGAAATTAATGTATTGTCTTAAATGAATGAATTTTATTTGTATTTGTAAGATCTAGTTAAAGATATAACTTGTTAAAAACAACAAATAAATTATAATACAATATTTTGAAATAAATTAATCTATGTATGATATATAATGAGTTTAAAATTTAAATTATTCAATAATGCAATATATAAATGAAGAAAGATAACAATTGAAGGGCTAATATTGTAACTTTAAAAAGATAAATGAAACTGTACACATTTGTTTCCAAAAAGAACGTATGAAATGTCAAACCAACCTATTTTTATAAAACTTTTTTAAAGTAACCTATTTTTACTAATGTTTTCTAAACCCAACCTATTTATACAAAAAAAAAAAAAAAACTCGTGTATAGATATGCATAGAAAAAGGGAGAAGTTTAGTAAAGTTTAGTAATCACAAAAATTGATAGTAACAGAGATCTAAAAATGTTGAGGTAGTGACGATGTCTATCGAGGAAAAAAATACAAACCTACGGTGGCCACAAACCGCAACATCAATGCAGCAGTGGCTGATTTTGGTGGAGAATGTGGAGCAGCGGTTATCGTGGCTGGTGCTCATAGATGAAGAGGGTGTGATACGGTGGTGACAGGTGTTGATCAGGGGATGCAATAAATGCTAGGTTAGAAAGATGAGTGGCTATTCAAGGGTTCCGGTGGTGGAAGGAGGTTGCATTTGATGGTGAAGCGTGCACATAGGGTTAGAGTTTGTTGGTCTAAGCAAATTTTAAAGATGGTGGAGATAGAGTCCTAAAATTGGGGGAAATTTGGTGTGATATACGTATTAGGGGATTTGACCGGATTTGTGCATTTGACTGGAAGTTGTTTACTGAAAGTTTGAGATAGGATCATAGGGATAGGATATGATTTTTTTATAGAATCGTGTATAGATTTAAACGGATATGCATAAGATGATTGTACATTATGCATAATCAATAGGACCTCTTAAAATTAAGAGTTTCCTTAAGTGGAAATCATATTTCTTATATATATATATATATATATATATATATATATATATATATATATATATATATATATATATATATATATATATATATATATATATATATATATATATATATATATATATATATATATATCATATCATCTATCTTTTATAATAAAGCAAACCATAAATGTCACGTCTTCTTATTACACCTCTACTTATCCACGTGTCAACTTCTGAAAACTCTTCGTATTATTTTCCCGCCCAAAGATCAACAACGTACGCTATTAATTGAGGAATGGATTACGATAGTCAATTTTAAATCCCTAATATTTCGCTCCTTACCTTATCACATTCAATTTTGAATGTGAATTTCTCTATCTCGGCACCTATCTAGGCCCGACGTCTTCATATATACTACTTCTCTGTTTCATCTTTCTCAAAATTTCTCAATATGCACACGGTTATAAGGAACACACATTCATACTACCATGGAAAGGAAGCAGTAGAAAACACTTGGATTTATGTCTAATATCGTTGTTATTCTGTGTGCAGGAAGAGGATATAGTATTTGGATCCAAGAAGAGATTTCTGTACAGTTAGACCCCGTTTGCTTAATCGCTACGATGTAGAGTGTTTGGATCTTTTAATTGAAGCATCTGAATCGGACCAATAGATCTGAGCGAATCAGTTTTCAAAGTCTATCTGAATAAGAAGTAAATCATTATGCCATTTGCCCTGTATTCCGCCTTCATCCCCGCCTCCTCATACCTGCGCTGTCGGAGCCACCATATGCCACCACCGTTTGTTACTCAACCTTCAAAATCATTGTTGCACAACGGTCGACAACACTGCACCCATCGAAAGGTATACCGACTATCTATCTTTCTAACCCTAACAACCGTCGTCGGCCATAGCGCAAGCATCAAAAAGTTTGTTCTTCTTTGTCATTGCTTTCATCATATTTAAAGATTTTGTTAGTCATTTGCATTCAGTTTTTCCCATCAAAATTCTATGTTGTATGTCTATTATTTGGTTTTATTCTCGTCGGTCACTGCAACTTGATCTCCTTCATATCTCTCTTATTCTTTGATAAGCACCACCACCAACTGCTTCTCACCGGTCCTTCCCATGGCTCTCAAAAAACTCTAACCAACTTTCATTAAGATTTAATTTGTATTTAAATGATTTAAGTTTTTGCTTTGATGATTTTAATTATCTAATTTTGCTTGTGTCACAGTGATGGCAAAAATGGGTTCTGCCAGTTCTTGATGTAAAGTCGTTGGAGGTAGTATTTGATCAGGAAAACATGGAAGAAACGGCAGCAGAGATGACTCTCCGAACAACAGTAACAGTGGCATGTCGTCGTTTCAGATGGATTTCTTTTCCATTTTCCAAAGCAATAGGAGGTCATCAAAAAGCTTATTCCAGAGGAGGTGGTATGAGTGATGAAGATGAAATGGCCTTACCAGGATGAGATCTGTAATTGTTTTTGTGTACGGTTACCACACTGACATCTCAATTTATGAAGAGGCCGTTGGTATCTAATCAAGTATTTTTCTTACCCCCAACGTGTTTGTGTGCATTCATGTAGCTGAACTAAACTATGAATGTTTTATGAAACGTTAAATTTGCAGGTTTTAGTTTAAGTTGATTATACAGGGAAGAAAGTGGTGTCAATTAGTAAAGAACATGTATCACTATGTGCGCAGGTCAAAAATTCTTCCCTATATAAATTACATTTCATTTTGTGCCATATTCTTTTACTTTTAGCTAAAACTCTTTTTGTTGTAGAGAAATGGCGGATTATATAAAAGGCATAGGGCATGGAATAGCAACGCACTTTACCCTTGCTACGAATATAGACATTGTAATTTACTTTTACCCATAATAACAGTGCAATCAAATTTTGTACCGATAATGGCAACGTTACTTAATTTTTTACCCAGTTCCTTATATGACATGATTAAATCTAAAACTCCTGAATTGCTTTAGTCCGTGGTTTGTTTTGTCTCTTCAAGATCTTAAAAGATTAAGGGCTGGTTTGCATGAATCTACCGTCTCAAGTCCAGGTAAATTTGTGATTGTTTGTGCTGACAAATTTCATTTCTTTCTAGGTTTTTGTCATGATTTATCAACCAATTATTTTGTCTGTGCTCATTTAGTGACTTTTCTTAAGAAACTATTTCATTAAATTCTACTTTCTATCACGGCGCGAGTGAAGATATTCAATGAGAGTTTACCGGTGTTTTCCAAGTATACCTTCACGAAAAAGACCGCACCCAAATGATTTATCTGTTTTAACAACTATCTTTTTCTATTGTTTTAGAGTAAAACAATTAACAAGTTGTATTAATTGGATAAAGTTTGTGTTCTAATCCAATGTTCTTTGTTACAGATGGTAAAATCTTGGGAACTTTGATGAAAGCATTTAAAGCCTCTTTCTTGTATTTCTTTGACGAGCTATCATATTATAAATGGTTGTGGTGGTAAATGCTAATGTTGGTTGTCCCTTTTTTGAGGTTGGTTACACTGTATTAAGAAATTTGATTCTTTTTGGGAAAATGTCTTGAAAGTGAAGGATAAAACAATTAAATAACAAGTTGCATTTTGAATAAAGGTAAATGCTAATTTTGGTTGTCATTGTGTGATGGATGACATTAAATTTTTAGGTTAACCTTCTTTAGACCAGATACATTCAGCAAGAGTATGACAAGGGGGATAAATCAGCACATAAGGGAGTCGATTGCACTTGAATGGAGGGTAGTTTTGAAAATTATGTTTTCAAGCATCTTTCCATAAACTCAAGGTATTTTTAGTTGGTAATCTTTTTCTTGGGTTTTTGTTGACGTCTTTTTGTTTGTCCCACAAGTAAGTTACCTAAACTGATCAAAATTGAGAAGTATGTCGCTATTTTATGAATTTATACCTAAAATGACAAAGTACAACTCACGCTTTAGTGTTTATTTGGCTAGGTGAGCGTTTGAATGGACAGATGGTGTGAAGATGCACACCGGTTACAGTATCATGGTTCTCTTCTAACCAAACGTGCTCTTAAAAACCAACTCAATTATTAACCATCACCCTGATGGCCTAGTGGATAAGGCTTAGGACTCTTTCTCTTCCCCCATAAAGAGGTTCCAAGTTCTAATCCCACTCCCTCCCTTTCCCCATACGGAGTCTTAGGTTTCAATCAGGGGATGGCCACTGGCCACCTCTCTACCCCCGTAGGTGATTGACCCGGACCACCCTGCTGCCAGGTGTGCGTGGGCCCCGAGGTTGCTTCATCAGGGTCATCCAAAGGATGGGTCGGGTGGGGTCCTCGGTTACCAAAAAAAAAAAAAAAAAAAAAAAAACCAACTCAATTATTTCATTCTCCTTTAACTATTTTTTGTTTAGGACATTGTACTTTCAAAATATATACAATCATAACACTTAGGAATTTTGTTATTTATTTTTGCTATTTTAATTTGTCAACCCGTGTAGTACACGGGTATTTAACCTAGTATCCTAATAAATAAGTAACTCAAAGCCACATGTCATCACCACATTGATTTTGCCACTTGTCATTTTCTGATAATTTTAAATTTCTTAAAAAAACTAATTGGGTTGAAATGTTTCTAACTCCTTAATAATCAGTTTAATTATCATTCAATTTCGAAATTAATTGTTATCATTTAATTTCAAAATTAATTGTTTTTAATATCATATTATTTTTTAATGTGTAGAATGATTAGGGAGACAATAGAGAGGCAATTGACGTCATAATATTTTGAAAAACGATTCCAATCATAATAATGAATTTGATTTTAGTACCGGTGACATTCTCATAATCAATTATATTTAACAAAATACAAAGTCGTAATAGTAAATATCAAAAGCAAGATATATTATTTAATTAGAGAACCAATGTATCTATTTTGGATAAATCAATTAATGCATATAAATAAAAGGCTGATATATTATTACAAGAAATCGGTTTTTTTAAATAACGAACAGTTGAGGGTAATATAGAGTTTTTCATTATCGCATAAATATCTTGTTATAAGTTCCCAACCATACCATCGATTTCATACCCTTCCAACCACCATCACCTTCGTGATGATCATTAACGTCGATCACCACCGTGAATCCAACTTTACACCAGTGGCAAAAACCCTTACCCAGCCACCATCGAGTCTCCATTATAAGACAAAACTCTACACTGTCACCCCTTCCTAACACCATATGGTTTGATCGTCATTCAATATCACCAACATTTTCATGAAAGAAAAAGAAAGAAAGACAGACCGGAAAGAGATACTGGTATAAAGAAAGAGAAACAGATGCAAAGACAAGAAATAATTTATTTATTTGCATTGCCAATTTCTTCATGATTTCGCTTCTATTAGATGCTTCTATTCCCGGGGAACATTTATCATACCACAAAAACACTTACCCAAACGTATATTCATATGTGTTCATTTATAAACATTGATGATATGTAGCATATTTACCCTTGTGACCATCATAAAATACTACTTTACTTATGTTTATGTATAAACATTGTTCATTTATGAACATACACTTATATGCAACTTATTTAGCATTTTCAGCTAGCAGATTTCACATGTGTTCATATATGAACATGGTTCATTTATGAACATATGTTGATGTATGAATAATGTGATAGGATTTAAGTAAAACAAAATAAACTTAAAACTATTACGTTCACATGCAACCTAAATGATCTATGTTTTCACTAGTAAACATATAACTAAGAACATCAAAAGAAATCCTAGGTATAAAAATCGAAAATACTAAAAGGGTTTAGGATTACATACCTTATTGTGATTATAGCAAATAACAATTATTTCTTGTCTGGTAGATCTCTTGGAAAAAGCACCACAAGTGTCGTGCCTCTAATGGTTCACATCCAGAAGTCCAAGTAATTAGGTTTAATTATCTTATTATGAAAAGCTCGCTATAAAACCTTAGAGAAATATCATAGATTCTGCTTGAGAGAGAAGAGAAAAACCCAGAGAAATGTCACTCTAGATTTGGCACAGGTTTTTGGGTGCCAGGGAGGGGTTTTGATAGCCTCAAGGGTGATTAAGGACAAACCTTAAAGATAAGCCTTATTTGAATTTAAACCAGATAAACATTTTCTCTTTAAATTCAAACCCTTTTAGCTGTCATATATAACTAATATATATATATATATATATATATATATATATATATATATATATATATATATATATATATATATATATATATATATATATATATATATATAATCTTCAAAAATTAAGGAATTTCATCCCTTAATTTCGTCCAACAATAATACCCCACATATATCCATTGCTTAACTATTGAACAATTACAATTCTGCCCCTACACTTTTAAGTAATCCCAAATTAATTCAAATTAATTCTAATTACTTACAAACTAGTTTCTAATTAATTTATCATCACATAATAAATTAATAAACTATTGATTTCTCTCTTTCTCTATTAACCTTAGTACCATTTGGACTACTGATGGCAACCCAAAAGAACTGTGCTACTATCAATTCAAGTATATGTCAATTATAGTTATCGGCTTAGAACCTAATCCAACAGTCTCCCACTTGGATAAGAGTATAATATAACTGACAGTATAACTTCTAAATCGATCAGCAAATTGTAGCTTCCAAAAGCCGCTGACGAACTCTGACCTAGTCAGTTACGCATCCTAAGATAAGTGATCATATAATCCTCCGTTCTGTAAGATATCATTCGGACATGAGGCATGGATTGGAATCAATCCATAACATTAAGTTATCAAATCATGCATGTCAATACGTTTTATAACATTAAGTTAGTGATGTGTTTACGCATTACCAATGTACAATCGACTTGTAAATTACAACTCATATATCTCCATTTGAAAAGATCGTAAGATATTATCTTCTCAGATCGTGATAAAATCCATGAAGTAATTCTCTGAGCGTGAGTTTATCCAATACTTAAATCCTCATTTCTAAGTATTCATGAACATTGTAGCAATACTATTGATATGTCTAACATCGTTAAACAATATACAATTCAATTCATGACAGTCTTAATTCACTAATTACTTCCAAAAGTATGAACGACTATGAAATTTGAATTATCATATTATTCGGGAAGTAAAAAAAAATGCAAAAAATGAAACACAAAAATAAACAATTGAAAAAGGGTAGTAAACAAACTCATAAATAATTCACCATTATTTAATCACCAAAAGTCAATTACATTTATTTTGTTACAAGTTTCAAACTAACTATCTAACTACTAAAATTAATATCATCTCTCATACCAATGCTCCTAGCATGCTGACTGTGCTTGACCCTACTCAGAGCCTTGGTCAAAGGTTCTCCAGGATTCTCTTCAGATGATACCCTCCTCACGATGAGGTAACCTTCTTCAACTCTTTGTCTGATGTAGTGGTACTTTCTGTCGATATGTCTAGACTTTCCATGATCTCCCGGTTCCTTAGTCAATGCAACCACTCCTTCGTTGTCGTAGAAAAGTTCCCTTGGCTCCTGAATGGTCGGGACTACTCCGAGGTCACCGATGAAGTTCTTCAGCCAATCCGCTTCCTTTGATGCTTCACTTGCAGCTATGTACTCTTATTCACAAGTTGAATCAGACACTGCTTCATGTTTGGAACTCTTCCAAGTTACTGTTCCACCGTTTAGAATAAACACCTAGCCCGACTGAGAATGAAAGTTGTCTCTATCTGTCTGAAAGATGGCACTATACCCACTCACTCTTAATGTATCACTGCCGCCAAGGACTAGAAGCATGTCTTTCGTCCTCCGCAAATACTTGAGAATGTTCTTAACCGTTGTCCAATGAGCTTTGCTTGGATTTCCTTGATAGCGACTGACCGTGCTCAAAGTAAAGGACACATCAGGGCGAGTACATCTCATAGCGTACATGATCGACCCTACAGCCGAAGCATAAGGTACCAGACTCATATCAGCTATCTCTTCATCTGTCTAGGACTTTGAGTCTTACTCAATTTGGCATTGCTCTGGATATGTAGCTCTCTTTTCTTGGAATTTCCCATACTAAACCTCTTTAGTACCTTATCCAAGTATGTACTTTGACTAAGTCCAATTAGTCTCTTCTTTCTATCTCTCAAAATTCTTATCCCGAGAATATAGGCTGCTTCTCCAAGGTCTTTCATGGCAAAACACTTTCCAAGCCAAGACTTAACTTCTTGCAAGGTTGGAATGTCATTTCCCATGAGTAATATGTCATCGACATATAAAACCAGAAAAGTTACTATACTCTCACTAGCCTTGATATACACACAGGATTCATCTTCACTCATAGAGAAACCAAACTCTTTGACTTTCTCAAGGAAGCAAAGATTCCAGCTACGAGATGCTTGTTTCAATTCATAGATGGACACTCTATTAGGAAACTTTGCATCTAGAAAACCCTCTGGCTGACTTATGTAAACATCCTCAGCCAACTTCCCGTTAAGGAAAGCGGTTTTGACATCCATATGCCAAAATTCATAATCATGAAAAGCAGCTATGACGAGCATTATCCTAATAGATTTTATCTTGGCTATCGGTGAGAAGGTTTCTGAAAGGTTTTATCCAAATCTATGAACTAAATCCTAAGTTCACATGCAACCTAGATTGGATCTATGTTTTCTTTCTTTGAACATGTAAATAATTCCTAAAGGCCAAACAAAAAATTGCTAAAAGAAATAAATAAGAAAACTAACCTTTTAGTTGTTTCTTGCAAGCTAAGCAATGCAAGTGCCTTGCCTCAAATGAAGTCACACCCAATACTAGGGTTTTTTGAAAGTTCCAGAGAGAGGGAAGATAGAAAATTTCCATGGCTTTTATGGTGCCTAGGGGTCTCTATATATAGTTTTCAAGTGGCCACCAGATAAGCCTTTAGAATAAACCTTTTTGAATTCAAATAAGATAAACCTTTATCTATCAATTCAAATCTATTTATCCTAACATATAATAATCGAAATTATGGATTATCCCTCCATAATTTCGTTGGCCACTTAAACTATCATAATTGTCACTTACTCAACTATTGAATAATTACAATTCAGCCCTTCCACCTTTAATTAATCAAATTAATCACCAAATTAATTCCAATTAATTCCAGATTAATTTCTAATTAATTAATATAGTTTCTAATTAATTTATTATCACTATAATATATTAATAAACTATTTATTTTATTTCTAATAATTTATTAATCATATAATAAATCAATCTTTCTCTCTCCTGGATTTTCTGCTAAACCTCTAGCCATTAGGGCAACCCAAATGGACTTTGCTACTATCAATTAGGTAAATAAAAATTATTAGTCATAGCTTAGACACCTAATCCAACAGTCTCCCACTTGGATAAGTCTATGACTATAGTTACTAATTTATCCTCTAATTGATCACCAAACTATAGCTTTCTAGAAACTGCTGCCGAACTCTGACCCAGTCAGTTATGTCCATAGATAAGTGATCATATGATCCTCCGTCCAACAAGATATTTCCAGACATGAGACATGGATTGAGATCAATCTATGTTCGGTACTCTGTTTCCCGATTTCCGATTTGCATATGACATAAGACTTCTAATTGAACACATCAATTCAGTCCTGGCTGGCTGACAACGCCTAGTGATATCAAGTATTTTAGGCGTTGTTGAGCCCTGTTCTTGATAAAATTATATCAAATATGTCTTGATAAAATTATTTCAAAATTTTTAATAAATTGCAATTTTGAAATGAATGGTTTGTGATTGTGATAGCGTTAGTATTTTTCAAGAAATATTGTTTAATTGTGATCATGCTATTAGTTAGTTCTAAAATGGGTGGAAAAGTCAATCTGTGGCCTTTGTTGTTCGAGCTGGTAGGTCTAAAATGGGTGGGCCTTATGCACCTTACCACCTAAGATCGTCTGGTCAGGGATGGTATTTCTGAAAGCTCGTTACACGGACAACATCGAAAGTCATGGACAATTCCTTAATGGCCTTTAGAATCTGAATGAGTAAGTACACTTCATTGTTGACAGAAAGTTTGTAATCAAGGTTCTCTAGAAAGCCATGAATTCCAAAGAACAATTCAATCATGTTTTCGCGAACTATTCCACTCTAACTCATAGAGCAATAAACTTTGAAACTAAACACAGTCAAAAATTGTTTGATTCTTTATTATAATTTGTTAAAAACTCTCTTGCTTGGGGACAAGCAAGGCACAAGTGTGGGGTGTTTGGCAACGCCTAGTGATATCAAGTATTTTAGGCGTTGTTGAGCCCTGTTCTTGATAAAATTATATCAAATATGTCTGGGTATTCTCACTTTTCGTGCCAGGACTTGTTTGGAGAAAAAGAATGGAAACAGGGACTAAAAGCGTGCAAAAGGAAGAAGTTTGGAAAGAATGAAAAATCAAGGAAACTCGTACGCGCGCCGCGGATACATCATCTGCGCGACGCGGGCTTAAGGCGGTGGAACACATTCAAATGACGAAAAAACGGGGATCAGATAAGTACGCGCGCCGCGGATTTCACTTCTGCACGGCGCGGTCACGGGAAATTTGCAACTATAAATAGAGGCATTTCCAGCCGAAAACCCTAGCAAAGACCCGGGTGTAAAATCGACCTTGAAGCTCTTTGACTCCAAGATTTCATTCCAGAAGACTCTCAATTGGTATTGGTTAGTTTTAGATTTTATTTGTAGTTAAATAGTTGGATTTAAGCTTGGTTTGGTATCTTTGGGTGTGACAACCATTGATATTAAGCTTTGGCTTCTGTTTTTGGATCAATTGGTTACTGTTTTTATGTTGGATTCGGATTTGGTGAGTGAGAAGCATTTGGTTACATTTAATCTTAGCTTTTCAGTGTTTTTATACTTGTGTTTGGTGTTGGATATTTGATTTATGTTTGGATATTGTTTTGATCTTATTGGGACTGTTTTCCTTTGCTGAAATCAGTAACTAATTAGACTAGTTGTAAGCATTAAACCTTGGCTAGTAACTGTTCAGTAGAACTTTAGTTAGTGGCTGGTTTATGCTTTGCTTGGTTTCGCTAGTTTGGATGCCTTTGATTGCTTCTGATTCAGAGATGTACTTCTGAATTCAGAAAGTGACTAGGTCATTTGAGCTTAGCTTAGCTTGGCTTGAGTGTGTTTTGAGCATTGCTTTTGTTTGCTAGTGATTAGGAAGGTAGAAACTAGATCCTCCGACTGTAGCTGTGACACTACTAGTTGGTAATCTCTCATCTAGTCTAACCACGAAGCTCCTGTGGATCGACCCTGACTACCGCTATACTAGTGAGTGTTAGGTTTTCTCTTATTTTTGACCACACGACGACCTCTGTGCGTGTCCCTGGCCAGCACTTTAGTCAACTTCAAAATCATCGAGAGGCCTACAGATATCTGTTTCCCATCAGGGTCAAGGAACAAATAAGCTTCGACTCATATGCTTGTGTCTTTTACTCATCAAAATCGCACACAACAATACGTTTTATAACATCGAGTTACCAATGCGTTTACGCACTATCAATGCACAACCGACTTGCAAATTTTAACTCATATGTCTCCGCTTCAGGACCATAAGATATTATCGTCTCAAAATTGCTTGTGATGTAATCCATGAAGCAATTCTTTGAGTGTGAGTTTATCCAATACTCAAATCTCTATTTCTAAGTACTCATGAATGTTGTAGCAATCTTATTGCTATGTCTAACTCCTTAGACAGTCTACAAACCAATTCATGACAGTCTTGATTCAATACTTACTTCCCAAAGTATGAGCGACTGTGGACCTTTCGAATAATCAAATTATTCGGGAAGTAAAACATGCGAAGGTGAAACATAAGATCTGACTGGCAGCTACTCTTGCCTATTACCAAGTCTCCACGAGGTAATCACCAAGTCTGATCTTTCATAATACTATTATCGGTTTCTTGTTTTCTTTTTAAACTTTCAATTCAAGTTTTATATCTATGTCTATATTAACTAAATGACATTTTTCACTCTTTCTATGTATCCAAGTGTCTTATACTAATACACTTCATTTCAGATAATTCAATCGAACACTCTTCCGATGATATCTCAATTTGTCATTCTGTATTTCTCACTCACAACTCCATTCCGGTGATGTGTACTGTGACTACCCATGGTTCTCGGGGTCTTTAGTCTACATGAATGCACCCTAAGACTATTTCGAGATGTTATGATGTGCCAGTGAACCACACACGCTCCATCACCAACGAAACTCTTTAAACATGAAGTCCTACAACATCACGCTCTTATGTAAATAATTACCGATTTGAAACTCTTTTCAAATTGTTACTAACATTCACCCCAATCATTTCCCAATGACTTCTCACGTGTGTTCAAATAATCCATTCAGTATTCTCAGCCAGGTCATGTCCTGAATCCAACTTACTATGCTCAAGCATCAAGTCATCAGAACATGTTCATGACACTTCTGATCAATCCAATAAGCTCGTGGAATCTGATCTAATCTTATTCCAAACCTTTTCGGAATCCAAAGATTACTTATAATCCCTGTGCCATGACTTTCGAAAACTATTTCCTTTCAGAGACCCTTTCTCATGCATATTGAATATTATCAAGATCATGCTTACAATGGCTTGGTCTATACTGATGATTTCATCTATCTGATAGATGTCCGTGAACTACGTGAGTATGTTGCACCTTCTTCATTTCTTTCATGCCAAGTCATCACGCTTTGCAATAATAGGAAACTCCTTTCCTGGGTTTATGCATCTCGAATCTCATCAAGATCATATTGGCAAAATTTCGATCTATCTAATAGATGTTCGCAACCACCTGAGTGTGTTGTATCTCTTAAATCTTTTATAGCGAACCATCTTATAAATCTAGGTCACTACACGTTTTAATGATAAGAGATGTTTCCTAGAAACAATATGTAACCAACATACAGTGATAGGTAGATAACAACGATACTCCCACTGGCTTTGGCACGGTTATTTGACTCTTTCGGACTATTCACAAAATCCAAACCTTTTGACATAGTTATGGGAATTTTTCAGGCTATTCACATTTTGGGAATCCGAAGTCCAAACCTTTTGGCACATTTTGGGAATCCGAAGTCCAAACCTTTCTGACATAGGTATGAGAATCTTTCAGGCTATTCACAAAATCCAAACGTTTTGGCATATTTTGAGAATCTGAATATCCTTTCTTGCAAGATGCCCGTTGGATGAATCCCGGGACCATGTACCTTTTGTATTGGCATGCTTTTTGTGAGTCCCTATTAGTGTGCTGGTAATCTGCACACGCTCCACTAACGACTCACAATGTGCCATGCAGTATCTTTTCAGATTTCATCTTCTATTGAGAGTGCTTCTCTCGGAATCAATTGCTTGAGCCTGAGTATCGTCTCACTCAACTAGATGTTCTGTAAGTACATTTCTATCTATGTTTCTTTCTTTTGATGATTCAATTACTCCCACTGGTTGTTAGACCAGGTGTAAAATCAATCAAATTGTCACATAGACTGTGTCTCGCCCTAAGGTTCTCTTATTTGGCAGTAACCGGGCTCATCAATGCTTCCAAGTAGTCGGATTGCTTATCCGTACCATCTTTAATGTTTTACCACTAATCGGTATGTTACCCAGATCATAAATCCTTATGACGGTGACCAATACTGCTGGTCAAGAGAAGACTATGTCAGGTTTAACAAGAATCTGATTCCTGGTGAAGGCCCAGTGATGACTAGAGGTTCTTTCACTTGGCTAATCCCTGAACTCATTCAAGATTATTCTTACTCCCACTATTTCCTAAGAATATGAGTCCTTTCCAAAAGAACTCTTCTTTCATAGGTACAACCAGGATGGCCAATGAAACGACATTGCTGAACAGTTTCAGGCTAGTCATGAGGTTCGGACGAACGCTACATGACCCTGGACTTTCTATGTACAAGTAGGACAATCCTAGCTTTACATTTCAGACAGTGCCTGCAAACCTACTTAGTCTAAGGTGTGGTCGAAATATGGTTTCTACGGTCTGACTGGTTGAATATTCAATTCTTCGAAAACTAATTGGAGGTGTATCTTATACATTGATGATTAAACTATTTCGACCAATGCTCCATAATCTTCCCTAAGACACATTATAACCATTAATGTTCTTGGAAGAGGATACACTGTGAAACATTTTCTCAGTTTATGTTGTCACTCAGGTTCTGTTGATCTTATACTTCATTTGAAGACCTTGAACAGTTCAATGTTTCAATCAATCACTTATTTTGATAAGCGAAGCCATATTTGTCAAACTAGTCGGCAAATATTATGAAGTATAACTAATTGTGTTTTGTTCAAAGACTCGAGCAATCCACAGTAACTAGTGTGTCCGTTGCTCATAATCTTAACATCCTTTACATCTCTGTGTAAATTTATGATTTTGTTAATTTTGTTCAAGATATGCAATCATCATCTGACTCTAAGTCAACTGATTCCAAAATCCTATCCTCTGGATATTTGGGTGATTCATTTCTTGCCATAAATGATTTTATTAAGAACTCAATTCATCATGTAACTCTAAGTCAAATTATTCCAAAGTCCTGTCCAACTGGACCTTTAGTTGAATTGATCCTTATAAAATTTACTTTAACAATCATAGATGACACAATTCATGAATCCAAACACTTTGGATGTATCAACATTCAACTTATTGCCATTCATGCAAGTAACACATTCATACAACATTTCAAGGATAATTTAAAAAAACATGTATTAAAAGAAAATCAACATTTTATCAAAACAAAATATCCTTGAACAATGTACTATATGACAGAAAATGTCGCATGCAACTAATAAGCTAATAACAAGATCATAATATCGAACTAAACTCCAAAACTACATGAGCTTCAGATCCAATCCGAATATGCTCCTATGCAACAATATCCCGCATACTACAGAGTCCATGAATACAGAGCAAATTTGAGAAACACATCCTGTATCAAGGAAAATAAGGATCAGGAGTTCTGAGTTTTTAAGATATTCCTGAGTTGCCAAACTGTTTGGATTTATAGCATTCTTCCAATCTTTCTGTGACTGTGTCCCACCCTATGGATTCTCAGTTTGAGACATCGAAGAACCGGTCCAGACGATCTGGATCATTTCTTGATGCGCCCTATTATTGGACTCAATCCCGAAGTAGCTGAATTAATGGAACTATGCTTCTCCATGAACGACCCATACAAAGTCAACATTGAATGCATTCCCATGATTGTATTATCTGGTTATCCTTCATGTACATCTGGATGAACATACCAGCGAGTCGAGTTAATGCTCAACTCCCGATTAAAGGGTGACCAAATTTATACAGTTCACCTATGTTTCTCTCAATCTTGAGAACATGTGAACCAGTGCTACTTCCTGCACACTTCAAGCTCTTTGAAGATCTTAGCTCGACCTTTTTCAACCGGTTCTCGAAACCTTTCCTCAACCAGCTGTGCTAACTTATCTGAGCCCAAGAATTCTAAATCCCTGCGGAACTTGGGGTCAATGATAAATAGCATGAGGCAACAAACTTCCTTGGACTTAATGGTCAAGGGTTATGCTCATCACAAGCTGCTGTGTGATGCCATGCTTTGGGGAGCGGACACTCAATAAGATATGGCTTGCCAACAAAACTAAGAACCATTCTCTATTTATGAAGCCATACCACATAGTTCAGGCCAGTCAGCCTTACCATATGTAGCAAGTGCTTTCTGAAACTCTCAGAAATGGGTGAAGGAGGAGAAGGAGGAGAACTGACACTATCTTTAGACATTTATAAAATTTGAATTTGTTAGTTTAATTTTAATCCTTCTTAAACAGTTACCCAATAAATTATTTAACAAGGCTAGGATCCAAAATACCCCAACTATGGTGTGAAGAAGGATGCCGCAATCACAACATAATGGTCATTAAGGTAGATAAACATTTATCAATTTCAGTCTTATGAAATTCCTAGATATTTGAGATTTATTGAACTGTTCAATAGCATGTTTAATCTCGGATATGCTCTACTGTTTGTGACTGGGATGCCGAGGATCACAAACTAGATGTGAATAACCATGCAAATTAGCTTGGTAACCTTAAAGTCAATTATCATTTCTAATTGATGTTCCGGTTAACCACACACGCTCCATCAACAATGATAAGATTGAGATACCCATTGCCACTCTTTATGAGCCCCTATTAGTGTGCCGGTAAACCACACACGCTCCACCAATGTCTCATAAAGTGCAATGTGCAATTTCATGGGTTAGCATCTTTTCACATTTTTCCTAAAGTAACTAGATTTGGGATTTTATAAAGCTGTTATAATACTTTGATTAATAACATTATACTTTTAATGAGATTAAGTTGTCCTATCAAACCCGTTCGGCTAACGACCCTCCACTGATCAAGAGAGCGATAGGTGAGAGTGGACACCCATTCAACCGCCATTTTATAGGCAGTTTCCTTATACCCTCCTTATAGACCATCTTCGTGAATGAGCCCTACTATTGATTTGACTGACCAATTATCTTATACATATAATATTAACTTTTAATTATAATATATATAAGATGTATTTTAAACCTTTTAAAATATTCTTGGTTTATCTATTTAATTTTTCAAAATTAAAAAAATTAAATTAAAACGTTTAAATGATTTAATTTATCTTTTAATTAAACAATTAATTAAATTAATTAAATCTAGATAGGTATAAGATGTATTTTAAACCTTTTAAAATATTCCTGGTTTATCTATTTAATTTTTCGAAATTAAACAATTAATTAAAAATTAAATTTAAACGTGTAAATGATTTAATTTATCTTTTAATTAAATAATTTAATTAAATTAATTAAATCCAGACAGGTATCACAAATTGATCAAATTAATTTAAACCTATCTTATACCCTTAATTTCGAAATATAGCAAATAATGGGTTTAAGGATATCAATTTATTAAATAATCACAGTTACCCAAAAAATAGAAAAAACCTTCTAAAACCCTAACGCCTAAAAATTGAAAATAATAGGTGAGGGGCTAGGGTTTCTAAAACCCTAACCCTAAAATTCGATTGGCCCTATTTAGGGTTTAGAAACAATAAACCCTAAATTTTTGGAAAAACAATTACAACAATTCAATAAGAAAACAACCAATAGACTTGATACCACTGAAAGGTTTATGCAAATCTATGAACTAAATCCTAAGTTTACATGCAACCTAGATTGGATCTATGTTTTCTATCTTTGAACATGTAAATAATTCCTAAAGGCCAAACAAAAAATTGCTAAAAGAAATAAATAAGAAAACTAACCTTTTAGTTGTTTCTTGCAAGCTAAGCAATGCAAGTGCCTTGCCTCAAATGAAGTCACACCCAAGACTAGGGTCTTTTGAAAGTTCCAGAGAGAGGGAAGAGAGAAAATTTTTGTGGCTTTTATGGTGCCTAGGGGTCTCTATTTATAGTTTCCAAGTGGCCACCAGATAAGCCTTTAGAGATAAACCTTTTTGAATTCAAATAAGATAAACCTTTATCTATCAATTCAAATCTATTTATCCTAACATATAATAATCGAAATTATGGATTATCCCTCCATAATTTCGTTGGCCACTTAAACTACCATAATTTTCACTTACTCAACTATTGAATAATTACAATTCAGCCCCTGCACCTTTAATTAATCAAATTAATCACCAAATTAATTCCAATTAATTCCAGATTAATTTCTAATTAATTAATATAGTTTCTAATTAATTTATTATCACCATAATATATTAATAAACTATTTATTTTATTTCTAATAATTTATTAATCATATAACAAATCAATCTTTCTCTCTCTTGGATTTTCTGCTAAACCTCTAGCCATGAGGGCAACCCAAATGGACTTTACTACTATCAATTAGGTAAATACAAATTATTAGTCATGGCTTAGACACATAATCCAACAGTTTCATCATAGTCAACCCTCGGCGTTTGAGTGAATCCCTTCGTAACCAGTCGAGCTTTGAAAGTGTGTACATTTCATCCATGTCGGTCTTCTTCTTGAAGATCCATTTACACCCAACTTCTTCCGACCTGGTACATTATCAACCAAATTCCAAACTTGGTTGTCATACATAGACTTATTCTCGCTGTCTTTTGCCTCTTTCCATTTAGCAACCTTAGGGCCCCCCCACTGCTTCCTTGTAATTAGCTAGCTCATCCAAATTTATCAGTGTCCTATCACTGACAAACGTGTCACCATTTGTAGTAATATGGAGACCATAGAACTCAGGTGGCATGCTAACTCTACAGGAATGTTTAAGAGGTAATGAATTGTTTATCAGTTCAACAAAAACTTCTTCCTCTGGTACTTTTCATAACATGCTAACTCTATAGGAACTTCTTTATAAGGAATTTTAAATAAAAAGGTTCTAGTACTTTTAATAACATTATACTTTTAATGAGATTTAGTGTCCTATCAAATTCGTTCTGCTAACGATCCTCCACTAATCAAGCAAGCGGTGAGTGAGAGTAGACACCCATTCAACAGCCATTTTATAGGCAGTTTCCTTATACCTGTTGGATTAGGTGTCTAAGCCATGACTAATAATTAGTATTTACCTAATTAATAGAAGCACAGTCCATTTGGGTTGCCCTCATGGCTGGAGGTTTGGTAGAAAATTCGGTAGAGAGAAAGGTTGATTTATTATGGGATTAATAAATCAACAGGAATTAAATATATAGTTTATTAATATATTAAAGTCATAATATATTAATTAGAAACTATATTAATTAATTAGGAATTAATCCAGAATTAATTGGATTTAATTTGGGGATTAAATTAATTAATTAAAGGTGCAGGGACTAAAACTGTAATTATTCAATAGTTGAGTAAGTGACAGTGTATCAGTGACCAGTGGAAGTCGAAATCCATATATGGGAATATATGAATTTCGAAATTAATGTATAGGATAAATAGGATTTGAATTATAAGGTTTATCTTATTTGAATTCAAAAAGGTTTATCTCTAAGGTTTATCCACTGGCCATTTGGAAACTATAAATAGGGACTCCCAGGCACTGCAAATTCACGCCAACTCTCATAAGACTCTCTCTGGATTTCGTGACCTCTCTCCTCTGGCTTGGGTGTGACTTTCATTTGAGGCAGGATAATTTTGCTGCTCAGCTTCCAAGAAATAAAGGTTGGTTTTTCTGTTTGATCTTTAGTTTCTTTTCTGGCCTCTAGGTTTTTGTTATATGTTCAATTAGAAGAAAACATAGATCCTTATAGGTTGCATGTGAACTTAGGTTATTTAGTTCATGGATTGCTTAAAACCTGTCAGTGGTATCAGAGCCTGTATTGTTTTCTTGTTGAATGGTTATAACTGTTTTAGGGTTTAATGCTTCTAAACCCTAATTTAATGAGGATCGACTTTTTGGATTAGGGTTTTGGAAACCCTAATCCCCCCCTTTGGTAATTTCGATTTCTAGCTATTAGGGTTTTAGAAGGTTTTCTATTTTTGGTAACTTTATTTGTTAATTAAAAAGATAACCTTAAACCTATTCCTAAAAATCGAAAATTAAGGGTTTGAGATAGGTTTTAATTAGTTTGATTAATTTGGATAAACCTATCTTCATTTGAATTAATTTAATTAATTGTTAATTAAAAGATAATTCAAAAGGATTTAAATTAATTTAAAATTTCGAAAAATTAATAGAAAAATCCAGAAAAATTATTTTAAAATGTTTAAAATATTTAGATTTAATTAATTTAATTAATTGGTAATTAAAATTGATTAAATCGATTATAAGGTTTAATTTAATTCAAAATTTAATTGTTAAATTTGGTAAAATTAAAAGATAAACCTTAAATATTTTAAAGGGTTTTAAAATACATCTTATATATGTTATTAAAAGTTAATACTATATATATGAGAAAAATTTGGTCAGTCAATTCAATAGTAGGCCTCATTCACGAAGCTGGTCTATAAAGTGGGTATAAGGAGACTGCCTATAAAATGGTAGTCTAATGGGTGAACACTCTCACCCACCGCTCGCCTGATCAGTGGAGGGTCGTTAGCCGAACAGTTTTGACAAGGACCACTTAATCATTAAAAGTATAATGATCAAAGTACTAGAACCCTACACAAAAATCCCAATCTAGTTACTTTAGGAAAAATGTGAATTTGATGCTACCCCATGAAATTGCACATTGCACTTTATGAAATGTTGGTGGAGCGTGTGTGGTTTACCGGCACACCAATGGAGGTTCATAAAGAGTGGCAATGGGTGTCTCGGGTGTTATCATTGTTGATGGAGCGTGTGTGGTTTACCGGCACATCAATTTGAGATGATAATGGACCCCGAGAGTACCAAGCTAATTTGCATGGTTATTCACACCCGGTTTGTGATCCTCGGCATCCCAGTCACAAACGGTGGGGCATATCCGAGATTAAACATGCTATTGAACAGTTCAATAAATCTCATAAGAAACTAGGAATTCCATTAATAATAAGATTATTTTTCCGCGGTGGAATCGGCTGAATCGTCATTCGCCTACCTTTATAAAATTTGCTTATAGATTACGGCATCCCTCTTCTATGTTGCAAATTGTTATAGTTGGATCCTAGCCTTATTTTATATTGGGTTATTATAAGGACCGACAAGTATCTAATTAAACTTACCTTCTTTTATAGATGTCTTCTGCTGATCAATCCGCTCCCCAATCAAACTCCAGTGTTCCCTCAATCCTCTCACTGTGTTCCAAGGTTCAATTGAACGGGACAAACTATAATGACTGGATTAGAAACATCAAGATGGCTCTAAGGTATGAGAACAAAGAGTATGTTCTCGAGACCGAGCTTGTCGATGTCGACCCCGAAACTGCTACTCCCGAGGAAATTGCCTCGTACCAAAAACATACTGATGATGCAACCAAAGTGGCCTGCATCATGATCGCCACAATGAACCCTGAATTGCAGAGAATATACGAAGACTACTGGCCCTATGAGATGCACAAGGAGCTTGCGGAAAAGTTCCGCAAGCAAGAGCACATCGAGAGGTGCGAGGTGGTCAAGGACTTCACGAACAGCAAACCCAAAGATGGAGAGTCCATCTGCACTCATGTGCAAAGAATGCAAGGTTACGTGGAGCGGCTTAGAAAGCTTGCGATGCCTGTACCGGAGCAGTTGGCCGTTGACATAGTGCTTAACTCGCTGCCGAGTTCTTATGACCAGTTCAGGCTGGCTTATCATTTGAACAACAATCAGGCTAATATGACTGAGTTGCATCGCATGCTTCGAGTAGCTGAGGACGGGATGAAGGGTAAAAGTGTACCCTCGGTTAATCAGCCCGTTCTAGCCATTGGAAGTGGCAAAGGAAAGAAAAGGAAGGGCCCTCCTAAGCAAAATTGGAGGGAAAAGGTTCAGGCCGGGTCATCCAGTAATGGCTCGAGAACCAAGACTTCCCAAATTCCTTGCGTGGCCAACCCCGATGAAGCCAACTGTTTTTACTGCAAAGAAAAGGGCCATTGGAAGAGAAGCTGCCCCAAATACTTGCAGGATGTCAAGGATGGAAAAGTAAAGCCGTCGACAGCAGGTATATACACTATCTTTAAAAACTCACCATCTTCTAATTCTTGGGTCCTTGATACAGGATGTGGTTTTCACATTTGTTCTGATATGCAGGGCCTAAAGGAAAGCAGGGAGGTGGAGCACGGTAGACTGAACTTGATCATGGGCAATAGGAGATCGTCCCCTGTTACCAAGATTGGAGTTTATAGTTTAGTGCTTAGTAGTGAAGTTTGTATAGATTTATTAGATTGTTGCTATTCGCCAGAAATGGCAAGAAATATTATTTCATTTCACGCATTATTCAGACAAGGATTTCATTTTTCATTTGATAATAATATTGGATCTATTTCTGTTTTCAAAAATGGTATTTTGAATTTTACTGCTTATCCTTGTGATGGTGTGTATGAAACTGTGAAATGTGTTGACAATCTAGGACAAAGTGTAAATTATATTGATTCTACTAGTAATGTGGAAAAGGCATGTCTGTGGCATAGTCGCCTCGGGCACATCAGCAAGAAACGCATCGCCCAACTCCAAAAGGATGGAGTGTTGGAATCATTCGACCTCAAGTCGGATGATGTATGCGAATCTTGTCTGTTGGGCAAGATGACTAAATCACCTTTCAAAGGGTCTTTTGAAAGAGGTGAGGGTCTATTGGACATCATTCACACGGATGTGTGTGGTCCATTCAGATCAACCACAAAGGATGGCACGCGGTCCTACGTGACTTTTACCGACGATTTTAGTAGATACGGTTACATCTACTTGATCAAGCACAAGTCGGACACCTTTGAAAAGTTCAAAGAGTTTAAGAACGAAGTAGAAAATCAATTAGGCAGGAAGATAAAGATGCTCAGATCCGACAGAGGCGGAGAGTATCTAAGTATCGAGTTCCTAGACTATCTAAAGGAATGCGGAATAGTTTCGCAGTTGACACCTCCCAGGACACCACAGTTGAACGGTGTTGCAGAGAGGCGCAACCGAACCCTGTTGGACATGGTTCGTTCCATGATGAGTCGAGCTTCACTTCCCATTCACTTCTGGGGGTATGCCTTAGAGACTGCCGCCCATATCCTCAATCTTGTCCCAACTAAGAAGGTTGCAAAAACACCTCATGAGATGTGGACGGGGAAAGCTCCCTCGTTGGCACATATCAAGGTCTGGGGTTGTGAGGCTTTCGTTAGACGAGAGACTCAAGACAAACTCGCAGACAGAAGCGAAAGGTGTTTCTTCATTGGTTATCCCAAACAGTCCTTTGGATATCTATTCTACAGACCGAGCGAGGACGTGGTCTTTGTAGCTAGACGAGCAGTCTTTCGAGAGAGAGAGCTTGTATTCAAAGAGGACAGTGGGAGTACCATTGATCTGGAAGAAATTCAAGAGTCATCAGATGACGCAACCTTAGGAGAAACTAGCAACCAACATGAGGAAGAAGTTCCTGTTGGTCCGACAGATGTATCCTTACCTCTTAGGCGTTCTGGTAGGGTTAGCATGCCACCCGAGTTTTATGGATTCCATATAACTTCGGATGGGGACACGTTTGTCAGTGATAGGACACTGATAAATTTGGATGAACCAGCTAACTACCAGGAAGCAGTGGCGGGCCCTGAGTCTGCCAAGTGGAAAGAGGCCATGGATAGCGAGATCAAATCCATGTATGACAATCAAGTTTGGAACTTGGTTGACAATGTACCGGGTCGAAAGACAGTCGGGTGCAAATGGATCTTCAAGAAGAAGACCGACATGGACGGAAAGGTACACACTTTCAAGGCAAGACTGGTTGCGAAGGGCTTTACTCAAACCCCAGGGGTTGACTATGACGAGACCTTCTCACCAGTAGCTAAGATAAAGTCTATTAGGATTATGCTGGCCATAGCTGCATTTCATGACTATGAAATTTGGCAGATGGACGTAAAAACCGCTTTCCTTAATGGGAAGCTGACTGAGGATGTTTACATGAATCAGCCAGAGGGTTTTGTCGATGCAAAGTATCCTAATAAGGTGTGTAAGCTTGAGAGATCAATCTACGGATTGAAGCAAGCTTCTCGCAGCTGGAATCTTTGTTTCCATGAGAAAGTCAAAGAGTTTGGTTTCTCTAGGAGCGAGGATGAGTCCTGCGTATATGTCAAGGCTAGTGGGAGTATAGTCACCTTTCTGGTGCTGTATGTCGATGACATACTGCTCATGGGAAACAATATTCCAACCTTGCAAGATGTTAAGGCTTGGCTTGGGAAATGTTTCGCCATGAAGGACCTAGGAGAGGCTGCCTATATTCTTGGGATAAGAATATTGAGAGATAGGAAGAAAAGACTAATTGGACTTAGTCAGGGTACATACTTGGAAAAGGTACTAAAGAGGTTTAGTATGGAAAATTCCAAGAAGGGAGAGCTACCTATCCAAAGTAATGCGAAGCTGAGTAAGACTCAAAGTCCGAGTACAGACGAGGAAATAGCTGAGATGAGTCGAGTACCATACGCTTCGGCTGTGGGATCGATCATGTACGCTATGACGTGTACTCGCCCTGACGTGGCTTTTGCCTTGAGCATGGTCAGTCGGTACCAGGGTAACCCTGGAAGGGCGCATTGGATAGCTGTGAAAAATATACTCAAGTACCTGCGAAGGACCAAGAACATGGTGTTAGTCCTCGGTGGCAGTGATACCTTGAGAGTTGAAGGATATACAGATGCCAGCTTTCAGACGGATAGAGACAGTGGTCGGTCTCAGTCGGGCTGGGTATTCCTTTTGAACGGTGGAGCAGTGACTTGGAAAAGTTCCAAGCAAGAAACAGTGGCTGATTCTACGTGCGAATCAGAGTACATAGCAGCAAGTGAAGCGTCAAAGGAAGCGGCTTGGCTGAAGAACTTTATCGGTGACCTTGGAGTAGTCCCGAGTATTCAGGAGCCCTTGGAACTGTTCTGCGATAATGAAGGTGCGGTCGCCTTGACAAAGGAACCGCGAGATCATGGAAAGTCCAGACATATCGACAGAAAGTACCACTACATCAGGCATAGGGTAGAAGAAGGTCACCTCCTTGTAAAGAGGGTATCATCGGAAGATAATCCTGCAGATCCCTTGACAAAGGCTCTGAGTAGGATTAAGCATAATCAGCATGCTAGGAGCATTGGATTAAGAGATGATATAAGTTTTAGTAATTAGATAGATTTCGAAACTTGTAACAATGTATTGTATTTGACTCTTGTGATTTAATAATAGAGATTTATTATGGTTTACTACTCTTGTCAGTACTTTATCATTGTGTTTCAAATTTTGCATGTTTTACTTCCTGAATAATTAGATTATTCAAATATCCACAGTCGATTACACTTTAAGGGAGTAAGTGTGAAGGAAGACTGTCATGAATTGGTAATAGATTGTCTAAGGAGTTAGACATTGCAATTGGATTGCTGCACCATTCGTGAGTACTTGGAAATGGAGATTTGAGTATTGGATAAACCCGCGCTCAATGGATTGCTTCATGGATTACATCACGAGCAATGTTGAGACGATAATATCTTTTGATCTTTAAGCTAAGACATATGAGTTATGATTTATTAGACGGTTGTTCATTGATAATACGAAAACGCATCGGTAACTCGGTGTTATAAAACGTATTGTTGTGGGTAATTTGTCTGGTAAAAGACATAAATATATGAGTCAAAGCTTATTCGTCCCTTGACCCTAACGGGAAACAGATATCTGTAGGCCTCTCGATGATTTTGAAGTTGACTAAAATGGTTGGCCAACCGGGACTAAATTGGTAGTCTAAGAGTCATATGCAAATCGGAAATCGAGGAACAGTGAATCAGACCAGATTGATTTTATCCATGTCTTGAGTCTGAAAAATATCTTGTTGGACGGAGGATCATCAGATCACTTATCTATGGACAGGACTGATTAGATCAGAGTTTGGCATTGGTTTCTAGGAAGCTACAAGTGCTGGTTAATTAGAGGCTAAATTGGTAATTGTAGTCATAGACTTATCCAAGTGGGAGACTGTTGGATTAGGTGTCTAAGCCATGACTAATAATTAGTATTTACCTAATTAATAGAAGCACAGTCCATTTGGGTTGCCCTCATGGCTGGAGGTTTGGTAGAAAATTCGGTAGAGAGAAAGGTTGATTTATTATGGGATTAATAAATCAACAGGAATTAAATATATAGTTTATTAATATATTAAAGTCATAATATATTAATTAGAAACTATATTAATTAATTAGGAATTAATCCAGAATTAATTGGATTTAATTTGGGGATTAAATTAATTAATTAAAGGTGCAGGGACTAAAACTGTAATTATTCAATAGTTGAGTAAGTGACAGTGTATCAGTGACCAGTGGAAGTCGAAATCCATATATGGGAATATATGAATTTCGAAATTAATGTATAGGATAAATAGGATTTGAATTATAAGGTTTATCTTATTTGAATTCAAAAAGGTTTATCTCTAAGGTTTATCCACTGGCCATTTGGAAACTATAAATAGGGACTCCCAGGCACTGCAAATTCACGCCAACTCTCATAAGACTCTCTCTGGATTTCGTGACCTCTCTCCTCTGGCTTGGGTGTGACTTTCATTTGAGGCAGGATAATTTTGCTGCTCAGCTTCCAAGAAATAAAGGTTGGTTTTTCTGTTTGATCTTTAGTTTCTTTTCTGGCCTCTAGGTTTTTGTTATATGTTCAATTAGAAGAAAACATAGATCCTTATAGGTTGCATGTGAACTTAGGTTATTTAGTTCATGGATTGCTTAAAACCTGTCAATACCCCCATTATAGATCAGCTTCATGAATGAGGCATACTAGCGATTTGACTGACTGATTCTTGTACATCTAAAATATTAACAATTAATTATATATATATATATATATATATATATATATATATATATATATATATATATATATATATATATATATATATATATATATATATATATATATATATATATATATATATAAGGTGTATTTTAACCTTTTAAAATACTAGGTTTATTTATTTCAAATTTTTGAGAATTAAACAATTTAATTTAAATTTAAATTTAAACCAAAAATTGATTTAGTATTAATATTTTCATTAACAATTAATTAGATAAATTAAATCAAATGAGGGTTATTTAATTAAATTAATCAAATAATTTAATCCTAATCCTAACCCTCTAATTTTTGAAAATTAGGATATAGGAGTTATCTATTTTTTTAATTAATCATACTTACCAAAAAATGAAACCCTAAAAACCCTATGGAAAAATAGAAAATAATGGAGAAGGAGGCTAGGGTTTTGAAAACCCAAACCATAGTCGAAATTAGGGTTTATTTTCTTTAAACCCTAACCGATCAAATTCAACAATTATAGTTATTCAATATAAAACAAACTAAAGCTCTAATACCACTGATATGATTTAGGTAAAACAAAATAAACTTAAAACTCTTAAGTTCACATGCAACCTAAAGGATCTATGTTTTCACTATTGAACCTATAACTAAGAACATCAAAAGAAATCGTAGGTATAAAAATCAAAAATACTAAAAGGGTTTAGGATTACATACCTTATTGTTATTATAGCAAATAAAAATTATACCTTGTCCTATAGATCTCTTGGAAGCAAGCACCACAAGTGTCATGCCTTTAATGGTTCACACCCAAAAGTCCAAGTAATTATGTTAATTATCTTAATGATCTTATTAAGAAAAGCTCGCCATAAAACCTTAGAAAATGATTATAGATTCTGCTTGAAAAAGAAGAGAAAAACGCATAGGAATGTCACTCTAGATTTGGCACAGGTTTTAAGGTACTTGGGAGGGGTTTTTATAGCCTCAAGGGTGATTAAGGATAAACATTAAATATAATCCTTATTTGAATTTAAACCGGATAAACATTTTATATTTAAATTCAAACTTTTTAGCTGCCATATATAACTAATATATATATATATATATATATATATATATATATATATATATATATATATATATATATATATATATATATATATATATATATATATATATATATATATATATATATATATTCGAAAATTAAGGATTTCCATCCCTTAATTTTGTCCAACAATAATACCCCACAATTTTCCATTGCTCAACTATTGAATAATTACAATTCAGCCACTGCACTTGTAATTAATCCCAAATTAATTCGAATTAATTCCAATTAATTCTAATTAATTCCAGACTAAATTCTAATTAATTTATCATTACATAATAAATTAATAAACTATTTATTTCTCTCTCTATTAACCCTAATAACAATTGAAAATTTATTTCATCGTAGTTAGGGGATTACTTAAGAATTTAAACAATTGTGTCCTCTCTTCAACAAAATAATCAGCAACTCCTTTTGATATTGTAGTTCTACTTAGCAAAACCACCATTGCATGTAATGTGTTATTGTAGTCAATAAACACTTTATTCTCTACAAACTTAAAGGGTAATTGCCCAACTACAAACAAGTTTAACAATGTTTTTTTTTAATATTTTGTCATTGTGTTTCCAAGTATTAATACTACCCTTCCTGTTTTCTTATTTTTTGAATTGTAGAGTACTTTGTTTTTCTAAATTTTTTGGATTTTTTCTACAAATAATAAAATGTTAATTCAAACTAGATGTGCCATTTAATTTTGGGTCGACTTTGGAACAATGGCACACCATTTACACTTGCCATGTTTAACATTCTCAACATAAAGTTCTTCAAAACCATTCCAACAAGGTGCCCTATTTTTAGTTTTTTGTTTCCTCTTATTTGTTTGTTCACTTGGTTAGGCGTTGTTTTTGTTTGGATTGTTATCAACAATGACGTCTTCATCAACCTAAAAAAATATAAACGAAATACAACATATCATATTATCAAGAATTAGAACTGTGTTTTTACCATATTCCCGTTAAGTGAAATTCAATGAAATATGTTTGACCTGTTATTGATTTTTGACTGTTGTCATTGTTTTTTAATTTTTCAAAATTAATTTATATTTTACCAACGAATCAGTTTAATTCCTTTTAAAAAATTACCATTCTTCGTAATTTTCAGGGTTAATTTTTTGGAAGTCTTATGAAATGTATGTTATAACTAGGATGCACACCTTGTACGTTGCTGCGAGAAATTATTTATGTGTAATACGTAAGACATAAGTTAGATAACAAAATATGTTTGTTTATACATAATCGTACACTTTCGATTTAAAAAACTAAAAATATAAAAAGTGAATATATGTATCTTTTACAACTCTTCATGTATGAAAACAAATAAGTAAAATTTTTTGGAGTGTTTAGTAATAAAAAAACTAATATATAAAAGTTTAAAAACCTATATAGAAAATTGATGTAAAAACTGAAAAATCTTTAAAAAATAATGTATAAAAACGAAAATATAAAAATAGTTTTGTAAAAATGATTCTAAAATTAAAAAAAATGTAAGCCTAATAAAAAATTATATAAAAAAAATTTGGATCAAATTTATAAAAAATAAAATGAACGTTATGCCAAATTTATATAAAAAAGAAAGATGTTTTCATCAATATTGTAAAAGAAATTAAAAGCTGAGCTAAAATTGTAGAAGGAAAAAATAAATTATTAGAGATATTATACATGCATAGGGCTGTAAACGAACCGGACGTTCGGTGAACCGTTTGTAAACTGTTGGCGGGAAGTTCGTTTATGTTCGTTTATTTAATAAATGAACGAACATGAATATAAATTCTCGTTCGTTTAGTTAAACGAACGAACATGAACAATGGTCTCGTTTGTTCAATTATGTTCGTGAACATTCATTTATGTTTATTCGTTTAAGTTTCTTTTATGTTCATACATGTTCAATCGTATTTGATTACATTACAATATTATGTGTTCGTTTATGTTCATATATGTTCAATTATGTTTATTTATCTCTGTTCGTTTGTGTTTGTTCATTTATGTTCGTTTAGTATGTTCACGAACATAAACGAACGAACATGTACAAGATAATTTGTTAAACGAACGAACATGAACAAGAAAACTCGTTCATTTATCTGTTCGTTAGTTCGGCTAACTTAAACGAACGAACATGAACAAGCCATCGTTCGTGTTCGTTCGGTTCGTTTACAGCCTTATACATGCATGACTAAATTTGTAAAAAGAAATAAATGCTAGGACTAAATTCATAAAAACAAATGAATGTTGGGATAAAGCTGGGAAAAAAATCTTGGGTTAAAATTTGTAAAAAATAGAAATATAGGGACTATTGTTCCTTGTATTGCAACATTGAGATTATGGGAAAAATAATACAATTACATGGTATCAGAGTACTTGTTTGCCAACCCTATTCGTACTTAGTAGCCGACATCCAGCTTTCTATCGTCTCCCTCTCTTTTCCTCATACAAGTATATCTCTTTTTCTTTTACTATTAGTGTCATTTCTATATATTTCCCCTTGTATTTCGGGTTTGGGGCGATTGTATTCTTAGCCCGTTATGTTGTAGCCCATTTGTATAGTCTTGTATATATTGACTATTGTTCCTTGTATTGCAACGTTGAGATTATGGGAAAATAATACAATCACATTTAGTTTTAGATAGAAAGAAAAATTGTTTTTAAAATTCCATGTGGATGTGAGTTCAATGCCACCTACATGATGGTGATCGGAATTTGCCTACGTGCCATGCCACATAGGCCGGTAACCCGCTGAACGTGAACAATTTGATGTTCAATGACCAAATAGTGACAAAACCGATATTTCATGATTAATTTTATAAATAACCCAAAGATCATTTAGCCATTGTACTTTGCAAAATGTCAAAAGTAGACTAATGTACAAGCATATAAGCTCGATACCTTGTCTAAACATGTTCCATACATTAAAATGTTGTATTCAAGTAGCATCATGCCTCGATGGCTCGATCACATCCCTTTTTACAACTTACACTTTAAGTTTGTATATGCTAATTTACCTATTTAGGCAACATGTTTTCAACTTTTTGCCAAATGATGGCACAACCACATGGAGATGATTTTAAACAGTCAAAATCATTCCAAGGTATTTAGGGGCGGAACACAAACATTGTAATTAGGGGGCGAAATTAGAATTTCAAAACAAAAGTTATATAAATGATATATTGCATATATATGATAAATCAATTAATATCAATGGAAGAAGAGTTATTGACTTAATGGCCCAACAATCTATCTAAAGTTATTTTAAAATGTCCCTTAACTTTATTTTCGTTGTTTCAAGCCATTAAAAGGAAAAAAAATCGTGTCTATTTAGTCCTTTTTGGAAGGGTCACCGGTTCAGACGGTGAAGAAGATGATGTGGAATAAAAAACGCAAAATGACATTGTAGCCCATCCAACTTTCCGCTTCTGGTTTAAAAGGTCCCTAAGCTTATTTTTTTGTTTTCTAAGGGAACAAAGTCAATTTTTATGGGTTAAAAAGGCCATTAAGTCGGAATCAAAGGGGTAAACCGGTTACCCCTTTCCTAGTCATCAAAGAGACCGCCACATTGATTCTAAATCAGTAATTCAAATTGCCACCTCACTTAGGGTTTCTGTCATTTCTCTCGTTCACACCGTATTGCTTTGGATTTCAACCGTCTATCTTACTATATTGCTTTGGATCTCAAACGCAAATCGTTAGCAAACGCCGGTGGAATCAAGCATCCCCATTACGGTATTTTCACGCCGGTGAAATCGTTAGCAAACGTCGGTGGAATCAAACGTCGGTGGGCTTCTGTCATTTCGTTTTTCGTTTGAATTACATACCAATTTTCGTTTTTGTTTTTCGTTTGAAACCTAGCATCCCCATTCGGTATTTTCACGCTGGTGGGCTTCTGTGACATTGCAAGAACACGAGATATAAATTTCGATTACACGAGATATATCCTATTTGTTGTTGTAGCTTCAATTTCTTCCCGATCCCAACTTTTTGTTGTTTGGAGATGAAGTTTCTCTTCTTGTTGATACTTATAAATATATCCAATCCGTGAAGTTTCTCTTCTTGTTGTTATGCTCTGCTCACAACACCATGATGCTCATGAAGTTTCTCTTCTCGTTCTCCTCAATCTAGCCTCCAGAAACGAACCGTTAGTAGGTGATTCTTAAAATTGAAAGATGAAATGATCGAAGATGGATCCGTAGTTAGCACATAACGCGCAGTCGGAGCTCTGATTTGACTCTGTTAAGCTTCGTACCACATATTTTATTCATTTGACTATGTTAAGCTTCGTTTCTTATTTCCGATTTCTTCATCGTGATTTTAGAATTAGGGTACTCAGTAGCGACATGAGATAGTGATCGAACAACCACCAATTGTAGATTGTAACCGACTATCAGTAGCGACTGTCATTTCGAACATCAACAAGAGGAACTCAACATTATCAATGTTCACCAAAAAATCTGATTCATCGAACTATGTATAGAAAGTTGTGACCTTGGCATTCTTTCCGGCAAAAGATATAGTCAATGATATTGCCTCATTTATACATATAATTCGGACAATATCGAGTGCCTAAACACGTGGTTTTTGGTATAATATCAAGATAAAAGGTACTTATATGTTTAAATTACCAAAACACAGGAAAAATGGCTTTGCGGATAAAGAAGGAGCTGAATACGAGCCTTAAAGTGAACAAAAGAAGTTGAAGGCAGCTACAGCAGCGATCGCGACGCGATCCCCTATAGGGTCGCGACGCGACGAGTGATGCCACGGTGATGTAGTGCTGACCAAAAGATCGCGACATGAAGGGAAGATGGCAACCCGACGCGATCGCGACGCGACCTCCACATGGATCGCGACGCGACCCACCAACCACAGTCCACAAAGTCAGAATAGCGGCCAACTGAGTCACGCGTTTCACACTGGTTCGCGACGCGACGCCCTCTATGGTCGCGACGCGACGGGGCCTGGACAGCACTATAAATAGACGCCTTCTCTTGTTGTTTGAGACATCCCACAACTATCCACAACTTATCTCTGCACCTCCAAAACACCAAATACGGGAGTTTGCCTCCTGCAACTTCCAGAAGGCTTGTAGAGACGGTACGGTGCGGATGGAATCGAGAGCTTGAAGAATGTTCGGCCGGGACTTCATTCGGTTTGCTTTATATATGTTTAGCATTCTTCTATGATTTCCTAGGCCGTATTCTTCAGATCATGTTATATTTATCTGCATTATTCATTACTTAGATTTGAATACTATCTAGTTATGATTTGATTGTTATTTATCGGATATTGAACGTTTTATATTTTATCTTGCATAATTTATTTGATTATCATATATGTTAAGGAACCTTCCTTTTGGACTTATTGCTGAGTTATTTTAGTCTAGAGGACCAATCTGACTATATGACTTTTATCATAACTGTGCTATGACCATTAGACAGATATGACTAGTGATGGACCAAATCCTAGGATTAAGTCACGAAGGTAGGAACTTATATGTGTATGACAAGTTTGTACTAGAGGACCAATCTGTACAAACCATTTGATTTTCATTGAGATCAAAAACTCGAATGAATCTTGTATGATACGAACCAATACATGATTATTTGGAATATGTAATTGCATGACCATTGCCATTAATGACCTTATAATCATAGGATTAGGTAGTTGGACCAAAACATCTAATCACTCTAGAAATCGATATTTAGCTTTCAATATCCATTGCACTAATAGCATATCAAACATAACTAGATGGTTGAATCGAATCTAAGTATAAACGTTTACTTTTATGTTTTGTAATTTATATTTATATTTTCCGATTCTAATAAACTTTTGCGTTGTCTCTTGACACGAGTCAATGCATTCTCTCAAAACCCCCCCTCCTTTTTAATTACTGTTTGCTTGAATAATTGTTAATTAATAATTGATTTTCTTAACTTAAAAATATCCGTTTTCCCTTGGGTTCGACAACCCGGATTTACCAATACTATACTACAACCGATTAGGTCCACTTGCCTAATTGTGTTGTTCTATTCATACATGGTACTTCCCTGTTTAGAAATGTAAAACTAATGTGAAAAATCAATTGCTACAATCATATATACGCTCGTAACACACCAAGTCTTTTGGTGCCGTTTTTGGGTATTTTATATGTATGTTTGAAAACACATCAAGTTTTTGGCGCCGTTGCCGGGGATTACGGTTTTATTTTTTTTGTATAGAAAATTAAATTATTAGTTAATATTTGTGTGATTGAAAATTTGTTTTTATGTATTATGTACTTTTCTTGTTTTGATTGACATATCACTAATCATGAAATAGATATTTGCACACCTTAAGCATATTTTAAGTGTGGGGTGAATATTTCGGGGAAAATGAAGTGACAAAACTTTGAAGTCTTTTCTGCTCACGCAATGCGACGTGTATGCCATCCGGACGTGACGCGTCGACAATCCGGATCGCGTTGAGAAAGAAACAACTTCAAGTTACGCGACACGTAAACGTGCATAACGTGTAAACAACCGAGGCAGATGCTGGTCGTGCATAATGATACATGGTTTTTCAGGCTAAAATTCAGTCACTACTGAGAAGGGGGACGCTTCTTTACAGTGGAGGCAGCGATACTGACGACGGTCAGAAGTCGCACAGCCAGGACAACACACCACAACCGCAACCCAGTAGCCATGGCTTTGAAACTTCAGGGAGCACAAAATGAGTGATATTTTTCTTTTATTGTTATTACTTATATTTTTTATTTAATTTTTGTGTGTTTATTTGTGTGTGAATAATGTTTGTCTGAGTGATATGTATGCAGATTTGCTAAGATTCAATGCTGGCAGCATGTTCAGCGAATTCTTTTCTGTGGAAAGAGCCTCATATATGACGTCGACCGGTACCCAAGGGGAGTCTGTTCCATTTTGCTCCCTTTACTATTTTGAATTATATATACAATAAAATTATTGTATAAAATAAGTGTAGGGTAAGAGCGTCATACTGCAATAATTAACTGAGCCAAATTAAATTTTTTTATCTTAAACATCTATTCCAAAATTGAACGCTATAAAGTTAATTGTTAAGAAAAATGTTTTGAAATTAAATTCGTAGGTTACATTTAATCTTATGTATGTATTTTTAGTTTTTCATTGTTTTATATAAAATTTAGTTCTATAGAGGACAAGTTTTCAGCTTGGTAGTTGCAAAAAGTTTAGCATAAATAATGAAATAGACCCGTTGAAAATTTATCAGTTGTTAAAAACTGAGTTTTTGCCAAAAGAGATTGAGTTAGTTTCCCTACTTGTAAAATTACACGAATTATATGCTGTTACTAAATTGAGGAAAATAAGCCTCGATAAATGAACTTAAAATGAGAAAAATTCTCAAGAAATATGATGTGCTAAAAAGCAGAAGTCAAGTAATGTTATACCATAAGATTGAGACTCAGAAAGGAAAATTCAATCAGTGGCCTTTGACATTCGAGCAAGTAGACATAAAATGGGTGGCCTTCGGGCATTTATGCACCTTATTACCTAAAACCAACTGGTTTGGGATAATATTGTTGAAAGCTCGCTACACGGGTGTCATCGAAAGTCATGGAATTTCCTTAGTGGCCTTTGGAATTTGAATTAGTAGACTCTGTACAGTCTTGAGTCGAAAATTTGTAATCAAGAGTTCCATCGAAAGTCACGAGTTTCAAAGGTGCGGAAAAATGGAAATAATAACTAAACTTGATAAAATTAGTCCAGCATGATTTTTATTTTTAATATGGGAAATTCGACAAAAAGTCTTGAGGTGGAAGAATCTTTAAAGGGTGTATTCGATGTTATGTAAAAATGAGTATTTATCAATCTAAAGACTTGTCGTTTATAGAAAGAGAGTTTATGTAAAGTTTTGAAAAATTAGAAATATGTACATAAGGCTAGGTATAATCTACTATGTTTATTTTTAATTCATTATTCTTAACTTCGGTAATAAACGCTAGATCTGTGATAGCGTATGGAAAGTTGTTTGGACATCAAGTTTCTCGGCTTGGTTTTAAATTGCAGTTTGCTTGAGGACAAGCAAAGTCCAAGTGTAGGGTATTTTGATATTGCCTCATTTATACATATAATTCGGACAATATCGAGTGCCTAAACACGTGGTTTTTGGTATAATATCAAGATAAAAGGTACTTATATGTTTAAATTACCAAAACACAGGAAAAATGGCTTTGCGGATAAAGAAGGAGCTGAATACGAGCCTTAAAGTGAACAAAAGAAGTTGAAGGCAGCTACAGCAGCGATCGCGACGCGATCCCCTATAGGGTCGCGACGCGACGAGTGATGCCACGGTGATGTAGTGCTGACCAAAAGATCGCGACATGAAGGGAAGATGGCAACCCGACGCGATCGCGACGCGACCTCCACATGGATCGCGACGCGACCCACCAACCACAGTCCACAAAGTCAGAATAGCGGCCAACTGAGTCACGCGTTTCACACTGGTTCGCGACGCGACGCCCTCTATGGTCGCGACGCGACGGGGCCTGGACAGCACTATAAATAGACGCCTTCTCTTGTTGTTTGAGACATCCCACAACTATCCACAACTTATCTCTGCACCTCCAAAACACCAAATACGGGAGTTTGCCTCCTGCAACTTCCAGAAGGCTTGTAGAGACGGTACGGTGCGGATGGAATCGAGAGCTTGAAGAATGTTCGGCCGGGACTTCATTCGGTTTGCTTTATATATGTTTAGCATTCTTCTATGATTTCCTAGGCCGTATTCTTCAGATCATGTTATATTTATCTGCATTATTCATTACTTAGATTTGAATACTATCTAGTTATGATTTGATTGTTATTTATCGGATATTGAACGTTTTATATTTTATCTTGCATAATTTATTTGATTATCATATATGTTAAGGAACCTTCCTTTTGGACTTATTGCTGAGTTATTTTAGTCTAGAGGACCAATCTGACTATATGACTTTTATCATAACTGTGCTATGACCATTAGACAGATATGACTAGTGATGGACCAAATCCTAGGATTAAGTCACGAAGGTAGGAACTTATATGTGTATGACAAGTTTGTACTAGAGGACCAATCTGTACAAACCATTTGATTTTCATTGAGATCAAAAACTCGAATGAATCTTGTATGATACGAACCAATACATGATTATTTGGAATATGTAATTGCATGACCATTGCCATTAATGACCTTATAATCATAGGATTAGGTAGTTGGACCAAAACATCTAATCACTCTAGAAATCGATATTTAGCTTTCAATATCCATTGCACTAATAGCATATCAAACATAACTAGATGGTTGAATCGAATCTAAGTATAAACGTTTACTTTTATGTTTTGTAATTTATATTTATATTTTCCGATTCTAATAAACTTTTGCGTTGTCTCTTGACACGAGTCAATGCATTCTCTCAAAACCCCCCCTCCTTTTTAATTACTGTTTGCTTGAATAATTGTTAATTAATAATTGATTTTCTTAACTTAAAAATATCCGTTTTCCCTTGGGTTCGACAACCCGGATTTACCAATACTATACTACAACCGATTAGGTCCACTTGCCTAATTGTGTTGTTCTATTCATACATGGTACTTCCCTGTTTAGAAATGTAAAACTAATGTGAAAAATCAATTGCTACAATCATATATACGCTCGTAACACACCAAGTCTTTTGGTGCCGTTTTTGGGTATTTTATATGTATGTTTGAAAACACATCAGTCAAAGTCAACCCTAGGTTGCCGACGATGGGTTCTTGCCATGTAGGATAGTGTAACAGGTTCTATATGTGCTTATGTGGCAGCAAAACCGACTACAAAGGTTAGAGGGTTCAAAAAAACAGGTGAAAACAAGTTTACGCCCCTACGAAGCAAAAAAAAAAAAAACTTTGGGACCTTTTAAACCAGAAGTTGATACTGAAAGGTTTAAGGCAAATCAATGAACTAAAACCCTAAGTTCACATGCAACCTATAAGGATCTATGTTTTATTCTAATTAAACATATAATAAATTCCTAAAGGCCACAAGAAAATAACTAAAAGAATAAAATCAGAAAAACTAACCTTTTAGGATTTCTTGGAAGCAAAGCAGCACAAGTGTCCCGCCTCAAATGAGATCACACCCACGGAACAGGAGTTAGGTCAGGAAAATTCCAGAGAGTATGGTGTTAAAATGGCGAAGAAAATAGGCTACCCCAGGATCCCTATTTATAGTTCCAAGCGGATAACCAGATAAGCCTTTAGAGATAAACATTTTTGAATTCAAATTAAGATAAGCCTTTATCTTAATAATTCAAACCATAATTATCTCATATATATTAAATTCGAAATGCTATATATCCATATATAGAATTCGCTGGTTACCTCACTCACTCACTCAGACTGTCACTTACTCAACTATTGAATAATTACAGTTTTAGTCCATGCACCTTTAATTAATTAAATTAATCACTAAATTAATTCCAATTAATTCCAGATTAATTTCTAATTAATTAATATAGTTTCTAATTAATATATTATCACTTTAATATATTAATAAAATATTTATTTAATTTCTATTGATTTATTAATCACATAATAAATCAATCTTTCTCTCTACTGAACTTTCTATCAAACCTCCTGCTATGAGGGCCACCCAAATGGACTATGCTACTATTAATTAGGTAAATACTAATTATTAGTCATGGCTTAAACACCTAATCCAACAGTCTTCCACTTGGATAAGTCTATGACTATAATTAATAATATAACCTCTAATTAATCAGCAAACTGTAGCTTCTTAAAAACAGCTGTCGAACTCTGACCCAGTCAGTTCTGTCCATAGATAAGTGATCATATGATCCTTCGTTCAACAAGATATTTCCGGACATGAGACATGGATTGAGATCAATCTACGTCTGGTACTCTGTTTCCCGATTTCCAATTCTGCTTATGACTTTAGGACTTATAATTGAACACATCAATTCAGTCCTGGCTGGCCAGCACTTTAGTCAACTTCAAGATCATCGAGAGGCCTACAGATATTTGTTTCCCATCAGGGTCAAGGAACGAATAAGCTTCGACTCATATGCTTATATCTTTTACTAGTCAAATTATTCACAACAACACGTTTTATAACATCGAGTTACCGATGTGTTTTCGTATTATCAATGAACAACTGCCTTGTAAATTATAACTCATATCTCTCCACTTCAAGATCATAAGATATGATCGTCTCAACATTGCTTGTGATATAATCCATGAAGCAATCTATTGAGCATGGGTTTATCCAATACTCAAATCTCTATTTCTAAGTACTCATGAATGTTGTAGCAATCCTATTGCTATGTCTAACTCCTTAGACAGTCTACAAACCAATTCATGACAGTCTTGATTCAATACTTACTTCCCAAAGTATGAGCGACTGTGGACCTTTCTGAATAATTAAATTATTCAGGAAGTAAAACATGCGAAAGCGAAACATAAAGATCTGACTGGCAGCTACTCCTGCTTATTACCAAGTCTCTACGAGGTAATCACCAAGTCGGACATTGTCATAAACTATTATCGGTTTCAAGATTTCTTTTAAACTTTCAATTCTAATTTTATAGCTATATCTTTATGAACCTTTCACTCTTTCTATGTATCCAAAGTATCTTATACTGATGCACTTTATTGCAGATGATCCAATCGGATGTTCTTCCGATGACATCTCAATACGTTATCCTGTCTTTTTCTCTCCTAAATCTATTCTGGTAATGTGTACTGTGACTTCCTATGGTTATAGGGGTCTTTAGTCTACTTGACTGCACCCTAAGACTGATTCGAGGTGCTATGATGTGCCAGTGAACCACACGTGCTCTATCAAAATACTAACGAGATTATTTAACCATGAAGTCATTTAACGTCAAATTACCACTTTGAAAAAATCTTTCAAATTATTACTATTACTTTCACCCAAATCATTTCCCAATGAAAACAAACCATCCAATATTCCCAACCAGACAATGTCTTGAATCCAACTTACTATGCCCTAAGCATCAAGTCATCAGGATATGTTCATGACATTTTGATCGATCCAAGAAACTTTTGGAACCCGATCTAATCTTATTCCAAACCCTTTTGGAATCCAAAGATTATTTGTAATCCTTGTGTCATGATTTTCGAAAAACTATTACTTTCGGAGACTCTTTTCATGCATCTGGAATCTTATCAAGATTATGCTTACAATGGCTAGGTCTATGCTGATGATTTCATCTATCCAATAGATGTCTGTGAATTACGTGAGTATGTTGCACCTTCTTTATTTCTTTCATGCCAAGTCATCACACTTTGCAATGATAGGAAAACCCGTTCCTGGGGCTATGCATCTTGAATCTCATCAAGATCATCTTGGCAGAGTTTCGATCTATCTCATAGACGTTTACAACCACCTGAGTATGCCGTATCTCTATTAAGTCTTTCATAGCGATCCGTCTCTTAACACCAAGTCATTACACTTTGTAATGGAAAAAGACGTTTCCTAGAAACTGTAAGTAACCCACATATGGAGATAGTAGATAACAGCGACACTCCCACTGGCTTTGACACAGTTATGGACTATTCACAAAATCCAGGACTTTTGGCACATTTTGAGAATCCAAACCTTTCTGACATCTTAATGGAACTCTTTCAACTCTTTCTCAAAAAACCAATCCTTTGGCATATTTTTGAGAATCTAAATATCCTTTCTTGCGAGATGCCCGTAGGGTAATCCCAGGCTCAAGTACCTTTGTACTGGGACACTCTTTATGAGTCCCTATTAGTGTGCCGGTGATCCACACGCGCTCCATTAACGATTCACAATGTGTCATGCAGTATCCTTTCGGATTTCATCTTCTATTAAGAGTGCTTCTCCCGGAATCAATTACTTGACTCTGAGTATCGTCTCACTCAACCAGATGTTCTGAAGGTATGTATCTGTCCATGTTGCTTTCTTTTGATGATTGAATTACTCCCACTAGTTGTTAGACCAGGTGTAAAATCAGTAAAAATGTCACATACATTGTATCTCGCCCTATGGTTCTCTTATTTGGCAGCAACCGGGCTCACCAATGCTTCCAAGTAGTCGGATTGCTTATCCTTACCAACTTTAGTGTTTTACCACTAATCGGTATGTCACCCAGATCATAACTACTTATGATGGTGATCAATTACTACTTGTCAAGAGGAGATTATGTCAGTTGTAGAACAGAAATCTGATTTTTACTCCAAGCCTAGTGATGACTAAAGGTTCTTTCACTTGGCTAATCCTGAACTCATTCATGACTGTCTCGACTCCCACTGTTTCCTTAGAACATGAGTTCTTTCTAAAAGAGCTCTTCTTTTACAGCTGCAGCGGGATAGCCAATGAAATAACATTGCTGATCATGTTCAGGCTAGTCATGAGGTTCGGATGAACACTACAAGACCCTGGACTTTCTATGTACAAGTGGGATAATCCCAGCTTTACATTTCAGAAAGTGTCCGCAAGACCTACTTAGTCTAGGATGTGGTTGGAATATGGTTTATATGGTCTGACTGGTTTTCAATTCATCGGAAACTAATTGACGATGTATCTCATGCATCGAGGATCGAACTTTTTCGATTAAGGCTCCATTATCTTCCCTAAGACACATTATAACCATTAATGTTCTTGGAATAGAATAAACTGTGAAACTTTTTTCAGTCTATGATGTCACTCAGCTTCTATGGATCTCATACTTCCTTTGAAGTCCTTGAACTGTTCAAGGTTTCAATTCAATCGCTTATTCTGATAAGCGAAGCCATATTCGTCATACTGATTGACAAATATCGTGAAGTATATACAATTGTGTTCTATTTGAAGATTCGAGCAATACACATCAATTGATGTGTCCGTTGCTCATGATCTTGACGTCTTTTACATCTCTATGTAAATTTATGACTTTGTTAATTTTGTTCAAGACTTGCAATCATCACTTGACTCTAAGTCAACTGATTCCAAAATCCTATCCTTCGGATATTTGGGTGATTTATTTCTTGCCACATGTGCTTTATAAAGAACTTAATCATCATGTGACTCCAAGTCAAATGATTCCAAAGTCCTGTCCAACTGGATCTTTGGGTGATTCATTTCTTGCCACACATGTCTTTATTAAGAACTTAATTCATCATGTGACTCTAAGTCAAATGATTCTAAAGTCCTGTCCAACTGGACCTTTGGTTGAATTGATCTTATAAAGTTTCTTTTAACAATCATAGAAAACACAATTCATGAATCCAAACACTTTGGATGCATCATCATTCAAGTCATTACCATTCATGCAATTAACACACTCATACAATATTTCAAGGATAAATTAAATAAACATGTATTAAAAGAAATTTTAACATTTTATAAAACCGAAAAAATATCCTTGAACAATGTATTCTATGACAAACAATGTCGCTTGCATCTAATAAGCTAATAACATGATTGTAATATCTAACTAAACTTCAAAACTGCATGAGCTGGAGATCCAATCCAAATGTGCTCCTATGCACCAAAGTCCCGTACCCTACTGATTCCCTGCATACAAACCAAAATGTGACTATCACATCATGCATCAAGGAATTATGGATCAGGAGTTTTGATGTTTTTAGATGTACCCGAGCTTTCAAAAAGATTTTGACCTTGGAGCGCCTTCCAATCTTTCCGTGACTATATCCGATCCTATGGATTCCCAGTTTGAGACATCGAACAATCGGTCCAGACGATCTAGAGCATTTCTTGATGCGCCTTAATACTGGACTTAATCCTGAAGCAGCTGAACCAATGGAACTATGCTTCTCCATGAACGACTCATACATAGTCACATTGAATGCATTTCCATGATTGTCTTAATCTGGTTACCCTTTTTGTTCATCTAGATGAACATATCAGCGAGTCGAGCTAATGCTTAACTCCCGATCAAAAGGGGTGACCCAATTTTATACAGTTTGCCCATGTATCCCTCAATCATGAGAACATGCAAACTGGTGCTACTTCCTTCTAGCTTGCAACTTCAAGCTCTTTGAAGATCCTAGTTCGTTTCTTTTTTCAACCAGTTCTCGGAACCTTTCCTCAACCAGATGTGCTAACTTATCTGACCCCAGGAATTCTAAATCCCTGCGGAACTCGGGGTCAATGATAAATAGCATGAGGCAACGAACTTCCTTTGACTTAATACTCAAGGGGTCATGCTCATCACAAGCTACTGTGCGATGCCATGCTTTGGTAGAACAAGGAGTGGACACTCAGTCAGATATGGTTTGCCAGCACAACTAAGAATCATTCTCTAATTGCAAAGCCATATCACATAGTCAAGGCCAGTCAGCCTTACCATATTGAACAGGTGCTTTCTGAGACTCTCATAAATGGGTGAAGAAGGAGAAGGAGGAGAATTGACACTATCTTTAGACATCTATAAAATTTGAATTAGTTTAATTTTAATCTTTTTTAAACAATTACCCAATATATTATTTAATGAGGCTAGGATCCAAAATACCCCAACTATGGTGTGAAGAGGGATGCCGTAATCACAACATAATTTTAATCTATAAAATTTAAATTAGTTTAATTTTAATCCTTTTTAAACAATTACCCAATATATTATTTAATGAGGCTAGGATCCAAAATACCCCAACTATGGTGTGAAGAGGGATGTCGTAATCATAACATAATGGTCATTAAGGTAGATAAACATTTATCAATTTCAGTCTTATGAAATTCCTAGATCTGTTGAGATTCCTTGAACTGTTCAATGGCATGTTTAATCTCGGATATGCTCCACTGTTTGTGACTGGGATGCCGAGGATCACAAACTGGATTCGAATAACCATGAAAATATGCTCGGTAACCTCAATGTCATTTATCATCTCTAATTGATGTGCCGGTTAACCACACACACTCCATCAACAATGATAAATCAAGAGAAACCCATTGCCACTCTTTATGAGCCCCTATTAGTGTGCCAGTTAACCACAAACGCTCCATTAATGTCTCATAAAGTGTAATGTGTAATTTCATGGGTTAGCATTTTTTCACATTTTTCCTAAAGAAACTAGATTTGGGATTTTATAAAGTTGTTCTAGTACTTTCATTAATAACATTATACTTTTAATGATATTAAGTTGTCCTATCAAACCCGTTCGGCTAACGACCCTCCACTGATCAAAAGAGCGGTGGGTGAGAGTGGACACCCATTCAACCGCCATGTTATAGGTAGTTTCCTTATACCCTCCTTATAGACCAGCTTCGTGAATGAGGCCTACTATTGATTTGACTGACCAATTATCTTATACATATAATATTAACTTTTAATTATAATATATGTAAGATGTATTTTAAACCTTTTAAAATATTCCTGGTTTATCTTTTAATTTATTGAAAATTTAAACTATTAAATTTAAAATTAAATTAAACCTTTAAATGATTTAATTCGTCTTTTAATTAAACAAATAATTAAATTAACTAAATTCAAATATTTTAGACTTTTAAAATATTCCAAGTTTTATCTTTTAAATTTCGAAATTTAAAACTATTAAATTTAAAATTAAATTAAACCATTAATTATCTTTTAATTAAACAATTAATTAAATTAATTAAAACTAGATAGGTATCACAAATTAATCAAATTAATTTAAACTTATCTTAAATCCCCTAATTTTCGAAAATTAACAAATAATGGGTTTAAGGTTATCCATTAAAATAATTAAAGTTACCAAAAATAGAAAGACTTCTAAAACCCTAATGAGAAAATCGAAAATCATAGAGGGAGGGGCTAGGGTTTCCAAAACCCTAACCCTAAAATCGATTTGGCCAATTAGGGTTTATAAACTTTAAACCCTAATTTTTTTTAGGAAAACAATTATAGCAATTCAACAAGAAAACAACCAAAAAGCTCTGATACCACTGAAAGGTTTAAGGCAAATCAATGAACTAAAACCCTAAGTTCACATGCAACCTATAAGGATCTATGTTTTATTCTAATTAAACATATAATAAATTCCTAAAGGCCACAACAAAATAACTAAAAGAATAAAATCAGAAAAACTAACCTTTTAAGATTTCTTGGAAGTAAAGTAGCACAAGTGTCCTGCCTCAAATGAGATCACACCCACGGAACAGGAGTTAGGTCAGGAAAATTCTAGAGAGTATGGGGTTAAAATGGCGCAGAAAATTGGCTACCCCAGGATCCCTATTTATAGTTCCAAGCCGATAACCAGATAAGCCTTTAGAGATAAACCTTTTGAATTCAAATTAAGATAAGCCTTTATCTTAATAATTCAAACCATAATTATCTCATATATATTAAATTCGAAATTCTATATATCCATATATAGAATTCGCTGGTTACCTTACTCACTCAGACTGCCACTTACTCAACTATTGAATAATTACAGTTTTAGTCCCTGCACCTTTAATTAATTAAATTAATCACTAAATTAATTCCAATTAATTCCAGATTAATTTCTAATTAATTAATATAGTTTCTAATTAATATATTATCACTTTAATATATTAATAAACTATTTATTTAATTTCTATTGATTTATTAATCACATAATAAATCAATCTTTCTCTCTACTGAACTTTCTATCAAACCTCCTGCTATGAGGGCAACCCAAATGGACTATGCTACTATTAATTAGGTAAATACTAATTATTAGTCATGGCTTGGACACCTAATCCAACAGATACTTCGTTGGGCTACAGTGTCATTTTGCCAATAAAAACGCCAGGAATTGGAAAACCCTGATTCTGACACCCTACATAAGACGAGTCTCACCTCTCTGTTGCTCGTTTTAGCTCCATTATACTTTCTCTTCCCATCCACTTCATCTCCATGCCAAAAATCTCATCTTACCCTTCCCAAATCCCTAAATTTGTCAAAATCTATAATCAAATCTCTTCCCTTTGCAATCTCTCTCTCTGTCCTCAAACACCATCAATCCCAACAAACCATTCTTCAAGTCCACCGTCTCTGCAAACCCTTTTCAGAATCCATTATCTCAAAACCTCGTCACCAGTCTGACCTGTCTAATATCGACAGCACACGTCGTGCCTCCGTCGTCTGGTTTCGTAACGATCTTTGCGTTCACGATAATGAATCGGTGTCCTCTGCTAACAACGAGTCAATGTCAGTGTTACCAGTGTGTTGTTTCGACCCTAGAGACTACAGGAAATCTTCATTTGGGTTTGATAAAACCGGGCCGTATCATGGATCTTTCTTGATTGAGTCTGTTTCCAATTTGAGAAAGAATCTTCAAGCCAGAGGTTTTCCAATAGCATTTATTTGATCTTTAACTCTTAAATTTCACTAATTTCCTATCAGTGTTAATTTTTCCAAATTTGGCAATACCAAGGGTTCAATTTAAGTCTTTGAGATCATCTTGGAAAATAATAAAATGCTTATTAGTGAAACTATAAAGGGTATGTTGCTTACTTGAGTTGATGAGATCAAATGAACCTCATTGCCACCATCCATGGTCCAAACGAATGAGCTTTGTGAGTCCAAATAAAAGTGTTCTTGACCACCAACATGAACTTCACCTTCAATGATTTTATCAAAATCATTTGACCGAAAACAGAGGTCAACATCCCCTTTACATAATAACCTATTCAAATTTGGAAAAAAACTTTTGGACTTCACAGCATCTTTTATGGATAAAATCGGTGGTAATACTTCATATTCAATCACAACTTTTCTTGCTGCAAGTTTCACGTTTTCATGAGTATCTGCAACAACTACTCCAATTACCTACAAAAATTTTGGAAATAAAAAGGAAAAATCATTACTCCAGGAATGTCTTTGGCAAAGACTTTTTCATCTTCAACAACGGGACCCGTGGCGTTATCTCCCGGAATGTCTTTGGCAAAAAATATTTCAGCAAATCCAGGTGATGACCTGGCACCGGAATCATCGATAGAAACCAAACACGCGTGAGGTTTCGTGCTTAATATCCAAACACACCATCTAATTTGTAACAATTTAAAAAAAATTACTGGGTAACCTGTTAAATATGCAAAAAGGGATTAAAAGAACAATTAAAATTTTATTTTAATGGCTTAAAACAATGAAAATAAAGTTAATGGACCTTTTAAAAAATTTTAGATAGTTTGTTGGGCCATTTGGTTAATAGAAAGTAAAAAAGAATAGTGTCATTTTGTCAACTGCTTTGATTGGGCTACAATGCTGCCCTCAAACAGTACCATTTCAATCTTTAGTCTTTACCAAAAAAAAAACTATATATTCAATCTTTAACTACGAAAAAAACAGATGTAGAAACTCATTCTCTCAAAGCAATGACCAGTGAACTTGAGAAGGAAATTACAATATTGGCAAGAGGCCGACCGACAACAAGTCGACTGACGGCGAAACAAGATGGCACAACGACCGTTAGGGCAAGACAGAGTGGCCTTGTGTGGGGTTGCAACGGCGAGCAGGGACTGTATTTCTCGAACTCGATTTTGGTTTTTTGACTTTATGCAACTTCTTTCTTAACCTCTTAGATTTAATATGGGCTATTTAATCTATTGTGTGCAACTCTGATCCTTTCTTTTGTCTACTTTAATAAGAGATTCAAAAGTTTTGCCTCATTTTCTCAATAAATCTTCTCAACGGTTTATCGTTACCTTTTTTTGTTTTGTTTTTTTAATTGGGGACAATAGCCTAATTAGTTCAAACTCAATGAGAAAATTCCCAATAACAACAATTACTATGCTGAAAAACAGGGGGACTATGGCCTCCCCTAGCACCTTAAATGTTCCGCCACTGAAGGTATTAATAGTACTTACAGACTAATTCTTAGGGTCGTAACACCTACTTGTACCTTATTAATGCTCCAGGTACAACATTTTGAAACATATTCTCATAACTTGGGTTTCTTAACATGGTAAGCTTTCTTATCGACTTATACATGTTTGGGATATAGACATCTATTTTGCTCACGATCATGTTGCTTTTGGAAGAGTTCGAGTTCTTCATGTTCCTTCAAGCTCTAATTATAAGTGTGTCGATATCTTTACCATGGGGTTTCTATCATCTCTTTTTCACAAGCTTTGGTCCAGTTTACATGTTTAGACCATTCCACCTGATAAAACTGCGGGACGACGTTAGTGTACGATCAATATGATATATAGTTAGGCACACCTTCAGCCTATTATGTTTTTGCCCGGTATGCCCCATTATATTTTATATATTTTTTACTGGGAAATCATATTAATGTATAATAAATCGCCATTAATATCATTTTTGATGCCCCTCTTTAAGGGATTGGTATAGTTGTAATAGTAACAATTATATACACACAGAATGTGAATGTAAACACAATGTAAACACAAACTTGCAGCCACCACCGACCACAACCACCCTTTGTTGAATCTCACGTATGAACTCATTGTTAGTTAGCAGCTATTGTAGAAATTATGCACACTACCATCAATATAAATAGAGGTTTTAGGAACATTTGTTAAGCACCACAAAAACATAGAAGAGAGTGTTTAGATAGTTAGCGTGAGTTGTTCTTTTCTTGTATTTCAGTTTGAGTATTGAATAAAAGAACATTTGAGTTCCAACAAGTGGTATCAGAGCTTGGTTAAGCTCCCGGGGCAACTTTCTAAACACCCTCGGGTTTTTTGGTCAAAAATTTTCTGTCTCAAAATCGATTTTCGAGAGCTCCATTGGAAAGGTCCCGTTCTCAGGATTCCGAATATATATTTTTCGGAATTTTTCGACACCCGGATCATCCTCAAACGGCCGGTCAAAGTTCGCCGGAATAGTTGCCGGAAAAACCAGTTCGCCGGAGATCTCGCTGGAGAAGACGACACTGTAGCAGTTCACTATAGCGACACTGTAGCAGCACTGTAGTAGGTTTCAGAAAACTGCAATTTGGTCCCTGAAGTTTCGAAAAGTTACGTTTTGGTCTCTGTATTTCCGAAAAATTTCAGGTTGGTCCCTATTTTTCAGAAAAACTTCAGAATAGCCCCTGAACTTCTGAAAATTACATTTTAATCCTTGTAATTTCATAAATTACACGTAATTTTTTTATAAATTACATGTAATTTTAATATATGCCAAGAATGACTACACCAAGCTCGTCGTTTTCTCAACCCGAAATTGAAAGTGTTCAAAGGACCGGGAGGGATAGTAGTGTTACGTTACACTATCCGTTGCTTACGAAAACAAACTACGCGGTGTGGGCTATAAAAATACGAGTGAATTTGCAAGCACAAGGAGTGTGGGATGCAATTCAAAATGCAAGAGTAGATGAACGAACAGATAGGATGGCGCTTGCGGCCATTTACCAAGCGATTCCAGAGGACGTACTTCTTATGTTAGCCGAGAAGGACACGGCTAAAGAAGCATGGGAAACGCTTAAGATGATGCATATGGGAGCTGATCGGTTAAATGAGGCTAAAGTACAAACGTTGAGAAGTGAATTCGAGGTGATCCGAATGAACAATGGTGAGTCAATAGATGATTTTGCCATGAGATTGAACACTATTGTGACCGGTATTCGATCTCTCAGTGAAAAGATCGAGGAGAATACGGTGGTGAAGAAGTTTCTTCGAGCCGTCCCAATGCGATTTATACAAATCGTAACATCTATCGAGCAATTTGGAGACATGAAAAACATGATGGTTGAAGAAGTTGTAGGCCGTCTCATGACCCACGAAGAGCGACTTCGAGGGTATGAAGAACGGGAAGAAGGACCTTCTCTATTGCTTACACATGCCAAGTGGGCATCTCAATCTAAGCAAACCGACGAGGGAGACTCGTCAAACACTTCAAGGGAAAGTGGAAATCAAGGCCAAGGACGCGGTCGAGGTCGTGGGCATGGCCGAGGAGATGGTCATGAGTATGATGCAAACCGGAATGACTACAATCATCCTCGAAAGGACAAAAGTAAAATAAAATGTTTTACTTGCGAGGAATATAGTCATTATGTATCAGAGTGTCCAAACAAGAAACGAGGTGAGGAGGTGAACCTCACCCAAACCAATGAAGATGAAGAGCCTATTTTAATGATGGCGATCTCACAAGAAGATACACCGGGTATGGTGCCGTTAAAAGAGAAGAATGGCGTTGATATCCCTGCATCCAAAGAAAGTCAGGTTGATTCCGAGGAATGGTACCTTGACAACGGTGCTAGCAATCATATGACCGGAGATCGTTCAAAGTTCCATGAGTTAGACGAGAACGTGACGGGTTATACACGGTTCGGAGACGGGTCAAAGATCGACATCAAAGGAAAATGTACGATCTTGTTTGATTACAGAAACGGAGATCAAAGACTACTTAACGAGGTATATTACATTCCTAGACTTAAAAAGAATATTATAAGTCTTGGACAACTAACCGAAGACGGGAATCGAGTCGACATGGATGGTGATATCTTACGGGTATTTGACAATAGCAATACTTTATTTTTTGAAGTAAAAAGAACCCGTAACCGACTCTATAAGACACTTTTAAGGACGAGACGAAAAATGTGTCTTTTATCATCCCAAGATGATTCCGGTTGGTTGTGGCATCAACGACGTCCGTATGCCAATTATTATACCATGAATGTTAATGGTTATTTGGAGCATGATAAAATTCTAGGTTCACATCTAAAGAAATTAGATGATCCGAGTGAGGAAGAATTTTATGTTGAAGTTGAAAATGTGAAAAAGGATACCAGTTTTTCGACGCACGGAAAAGGAAGCCACGAATAAGACGAGAAGGGTTCTTTGGTAAACGGAAAAGATGGACTTGGACCGAAAAAGCAGCTGCCAGTTTTCTCCAACGTAGTTCCAAAAATCGAGGTATCGATTTTCGTAAGGTGATGCAGAAGATGGAAGACGTGTCTCTAAAGAAAACGGCTTATGCTAAAAGGATTTCGGGGGAGTTTAGTGTGAGAGATTGCATTCCAACAACTTGTTCCAAGGATGCAAAATTGAAACTCGAGAAAGATAAAGACAAAACACTTGCAGATTATTCTGTAGCTGGGGATGGCATGGAATGCGCAACATGATCGACGTAACGAATCTCAAGCCAAGTTTGGTTTAAGGGGGAGAATGTGAATGTAAACACAAACTTGCAGCCACCACCGACCACAACCACCCTTTGTTGAATCTCACGAATAAACTCATTGTTAGTTAGCAGCTATTATAGAAATTATGCACACTACCATCACTATAAATAGAGGTTTTAGGAACATTTGTTAAGCACCACAAAAACATAGAAGAGAGTGTTTAGATAGTTAGCGTAAGTTGTTCTTTTCTTGTATTTCAGTTTGAGTATTGAATAAAAGAACATTTGAGTTCCAACACAGAATAGCTTTATAAAATAAGTTTTAGTTGTTATCTCTATAAATTATACTATGTTGTTACGTAAATAACATTGAAACATTCGATAATTTTTTCAAATTCACCAATAATGAGTTTGCTTTTATCCATATACATCTGTCTGCATTTCCATGTCGAGAGGATGAAAAGATTTCTCCATTAAAATAAAGCTTTGTGATTCCTCGATTTTGTTCATTTTCCTTTGAGCCTCGATATCTTCATGTACGGGTTCTTGAGCATACCTTGTTAGTGATTGGTACTCAACTTTTTTCCCGTAGATTTTATTCATCACTAAGTAAAGCGATATAGCAGAAATTATCACAAAGAGTAAATAACAGCTAAATTGAATATTCACTAATGACTTGGCCCGTTCTAAAGCTGCGTCTCCATGGCACCGCACTACATGGTGACCCTGCTCCAAGTTCAAGAAACAACCTTTTGGTATCAAGCTTCTTGTCCAAAGCATGAAACCCATGACAATGAGCCAAAGACCTTGGAAGAACATGCTAATGGACCTTATGAAGCTAACCATGAAGCTTTTCTGGTATCCAATGCCCATAAGGGTACTGATGAAAGAGATAAGAATTAGTATCTGTAGAAGCATATGGTATTGTCCTTGGATACCCATGTTTCCAGTTGAGTGGAGATGGATGACGAGGAGTTGTTGCCCAAACGCAATACCTAAAAGCAAATGTGTCAACTCGTAGTGGGCTTTGGGTTTAAACTTGTCAAGTAGTATTGCCAAACCAGCATACACTGAAAACATCAAGAAAATGAACGAGTGTTCGAAGTTCTGTAGATGGTTGGAAGGAATGGTGCCATCTGTGTCAAACGGATGATGAAGATCTGGTTCAATAAATAGCTCCATGACTATGGCCATAGAACAACTTCCCATGATATAGTAAAGTTCCGAATACCTCATCTTTGTGGAGGGAACCCATGAGGAAAAATGGAAGGCTTTGGGGTTTTCAACATGGAGTTTGATATGGTTAAGGAGGTGCCACAAACCGACAAAAAGAAAAACAGACCCTGGTGCAACATGTCCCGCCAAAGTGCCCATTCGTGTGTGTGTGTGTGTGTGTGTTACAGGTGTTTTTTGTGTGTGTGTGAGAGAGAGAGAGAGAGAGAGTTGAAAACGACACTAAGAAGTGAATGAATATTGAGTTAGAGGAAACGCGTTTTAATGGGGATTGAAGGGGCTTGTCTAAATCGTTTTTACTTTTATGTGGGTGTTTGATTTCTGTTTAAATGAGATTGGAAGCTTTGAACAACTCAACAGAATACCTCATTTTGAGGCGTAGGAATTATATAATTAACCGATCACGAGTAAACCCTTTCATCTAAACTGTTTTAAAATTTAGGACGCTATCTATCTTATAAAATGCTCTAGTACACAAAACCTATTTATTTTTACTATTTTATAAAACAAAATAGACTTCAGCTTACTGGTTTATGCAATGATCTTCCATTTGTTGCAATTTTATACATGCATAAATTCGTATACTTTTCATAAATTTTGAAACAAGGTTACTGTTGTAAAATACGACGGATCCGAATTGACTTTAGACAATATTAGCTCAATGCGGAATAGGATCAAAATTATCAAACGATAATAATCACAACGAAAATACGAATGAAGTAAATAAAATAGAGACACGAGGATTTACGTGGAAAACCCAAATCGGGAAAAACCACGGGCGGAGGAAGCCGAGAACCAATTCACTATATTTTGTGGTGTTTACAAAATGTTTGGGAGAATACAAAAATACAAAGAGTTTATAACTCTTTTGTATTAATAAGAAGATGAATAAGAAGAGAAGATGTTTTGGTGTGTTTTGTTTGAGATGGTTTCTAACCTATTTATACTAAAAACTTTGCATGCCACTTAAAGAAAAAAATGGCTCATTTAAAAAATTCTACATGCCATCTTTGAAGTTTGTTTTAGCAGCCATTTGAAAATAAGTGTTGCAGCCACATCTTTGAATATCATCTTTAGCAGCCATTTGAAAATAAGTGTTGCAGCCTTTGAATAAAAGATTGTTGAATTTTGAAGACATATTCTTCAATCTCCACCTTGACTTCAAAATGGAACAAAACTTATATACCAATTTGGTAAAACCAACAACTCTTCAAACTCCAAAACTCCATAAGAAACTGCAATCACCATATAGAGAAAAATTGATCCTGGAAAATGAAATACTTCCTCCACCACGAGCCTAATCAGGCTCAACTGCGATCAGAAATACCCATTAAGTCCAAACATAGTTTGAACTTGGATATAGGAAGACTCTTAGTGAACACATCAGCGGGATTATAATTTGTATCGATCTTTTCTATGACACAATCACCTTTTTCAATGATATCACGCACAAAATGATAACGAATATCAATGTGCTTTGTACGGTCATGGAACATCCGATCTTTACTCAAGAAGATAGCACTTTGATTATCACAGAATACTGTGGTAACCTTTATTCTATCATCGAGTTCTCTAAACAATCCCTTCAACCAAATATCTTCCTTAACTGCTTCTGTAATCGCCATGTACTCTGCCTCTGTAGAAGACAGTGCAACTGTAGACTGTAACTGGGCTTTCCAACTAATAGCACAACCGTTCAGTGTAAACGCATACCCTGTAATGGATCTTCGTTTATCCAAGTCTTTGCCAAAATCTGAATCAACATATCCAACCACCCCAGTGTTAGATTGTCCATAGCGTAGACACATAGAAGACGTACCGCGTAGATAACGTAAGATCCACTGTACTGCTTTCCAGTGTTCTCTTCCCGGGTTCGCCATATATCTACTAACTATGCTAACTGCATAAGCCAAATCAGGGCGTGTGCAGATCATAGCATACATCAAAGATCCAACAGCACTAGAGTATGGTACGCGTGCCATGTACTCCATATCAGTCTCAGTAGTAGGACTTAAAGCGGATGATAACTTGAAATGAGCTGCAAAAGGTGTGTTGACAGGCTTTGCTTCATGCATATTAAAACGTCTTAGGACTTTCTCAATGTAACCTTTTTGAGAAAGATGCAAGATCTTAGACTTCCTGTCACGAACAATTTCCATACCTAAAATTTTCTTGGCAGCTCCTAAGTCCTTCATTTCAAAATCAGCTTTCAACTGGTCTTTTAACTTCTGAATCTCCTTCATATCTTTTGCTGCAATCAACATGTCATCCACGTACAAGAGTAAGTAGATCTTTGAACCATCGTCACCTTTCTTGAAATAAACGCAGCTATCATAGGTGCACCTGCTGAATTTGTGACTGGTCATGAAAGAATCAAACCTCTTGTACCATTGTCTAGGAGACTGCTTGAGGCCATAGAGAGATTTCTTCAATTTACATACGTAGTCCTCCTTGCCAGGAACTACAAAACCTTCAGGTTGTTGCATGAAAATCTCTTCCTCAAGCTCACCATTTAGGAAAGCTGTAGTAACATCTAGTTGCTCCAACTCATAATCATTTGAAGCAACTAACCCCAACAATGCACGAATAGAAGTATGTTTGACTACCGGGGAATAGATGTCAGTATAGTCAACGCCTGGAATTTGACTGTAGCCTTTAGCTACCAACCGAGCTTTATATCTTGGTTTCTCATTCGGGTTAACAGGTTCTTTGAGCTTGTAGACCCACTTGCATTTAACTGGCCTTTTCCCTTTTGGAATAGGAACTAAATCCCAAGTACCATTTCTTTGCAAGGATTCCATCTCATTATGCATAGCAATCATCCAATCACTTGAGTCTTTAGATTTGATAGCCTCATCATAATTTAGAGGCTCCGTTTCCGACTCAATATCATTAGCAACAATAAAAGCATAAGCAACAAGTTCAGCTTCAGCATACCTCTTTGGAGGAACAATTTGTCTTCTCGGCCTATCTCTTGCAATGGTTCGAGTAGTAGCTTGTGGTTGTGAAGTTGTTGTTTCTTCAACAACTACATGCTCATTTGGCGAGGAAGACTCTGGTTGCTCAACTGGACTCGGAATGGTGATAGGTGAAGTAGGAAACTCCACCTCCATTTGAGCTTTCTCTTCATTTGCTTTTGATGATGCTACTGTATCTTCTGTAGAGTCTGAAATTTGATGAATCATAGTAGACTCGTCAAAAGTAACATCTCTTGAGATGATGATTTTATTTAGATCATTGCTCCATAACTTGTAACCTTTAACTCCTGGATTATAACCAAGAAAGACACATTTAAGTGCTCTCGGTTCTAACTTCCCATTGTCAACTCGTGCATAAGCTGGACATCCGAAAGGTTTCAGATGTGTATAATCGGCAGGTTTCCCGGACCATAACTCATACGGAGTTTTCTTTTCGATTGCTCGTGACGGTGATCGGTTGATAACATAGCAAGCAGTAGAAGCAGCCTCTGCCCAAAAGGACTTTGGCAATTTGGAATTAGAAAGCATACACCGGACCTTCTCCATAATGGTGCGATTCATCCTTTCGGCTACACCATTTTGTTGAGGCGTATGGACTACCGTGCGATGTCGAGTAATGCCTTCCTTTCGGCAATAGGCATTAAACTCTTCTGAGCAAAACTCTAGTCCATTATCCGTACGAAGATACTTTACCACCAATCCTGATTGCTTTTCAACCTGAACTTTCCAGTCTCTGAAGGTAGAGAAAACATCTCCTTTATGTTTTAAGAAGAAACACCACACCTTCCTGGAGAAATCGTCAATGATAGTGAGCATATAGTTAGCTCCACCTTTAGAAGCAACTCGAGCTGGTCCCCATAAATCCGAGTGGACATAGTCGAGTGGTCCTTTCGTTGTATGGATACCACTTGCAAACCTCACTCGTTTTGCCTTGCCATATACACAGTCTTCACAGAAATCCAAATCAACAATCTTTTGTTGACCAAGTAAACCTCTTCGACTCAATTCTGACATGCCTTGAAAACTCATATGGCCGAGTCGAAGGTGCCAAAGACGGGACTGATCTGGATCAGAAAGAGACTTTGAAACAATAGCAGCATCACTCGAAATTGTTTGCCCGTCAAGAAAGTAGAGGTCGGAGGTTTTTCGATTGGCTCTCAGTTTGTCGGAACCATCTTTGAACACCCTGAGAACTCCACCTTTACCGGCAAACTCGTATCCCTTTTTATCAAAGGAACTGAGAGATAACAAGTTTCTTCTGAGGTCAGGGACATATCTAATATCCCCAATGGTTCGGATAACGCCATCAAACATACGGATTCTGACTGAACCATGTCCAAGGACTGGACATGTAGTATTGTTACCCATCAACACATAGCCCTGGTTAACCTTTTCAAATGTGTAAAACCAACTTTTGTTGTGACACATATGAAAAGTACAACCAGAGTCGAGTATCCAATCACCAGTGGAATCCAGTTTATCTGAATAAACTGTCAAGAGTTCTCCAATACATTCGACCTCTGCTACATCGGCTTCACCCGAAGTGCTAGCTTGTTTACCATTTGCTGCAGCCTTCTCTTTTTCTTTATTCTTTAACTTGAAACATTCTTCAAGCACATGTCCCTTCTTGTGACAATAGTTGCAGAACTTTCGTTTGCCTTTTGACTTGGATCTGGTTCTGTTGGAAGATTGAGAAGTTCTACTTCTCTCTGTTGTTCTTCCTCTGGCATTCAAACCTTCGGCTTTAGCATCACCTGAACCACCACCGGTAATATATTTCATCTTCTCTTTAGAATCCAAAGCTGTAAAGACTTCATCTAAAACAAGAGTGTCACGGCTGTAGATGATTGTATCACGAAAATGGCTATAGGATTCGGGCAAAGATGACAACAAAAATAAAGCTAAGTCTTCATCTTCATACTGAACATCCATATTCTCCAAGTCATTTATTAACTCTTTGAATATGGATAAATGTTCAGCTAATGAGCCTCCTTCAATCATCTTGAGATTGAACAACCGTTGCTTTAGATGCAACTTGTTTGGTAGGCTCTTTGTCATCAATAACTGCTCCAACTTCAGCCACAACGCAGCCGCCGACGTTTCTTTTAGAACATCTTGTAAAACATCGTTTGACAAGTGCAAACGAATCTGGGATAAAGCCTTCAGATCTTTCATCTCCTTTTCTTCTTCGGTCCATGTATTGGGCATCCTTTCGAAGCCCAAGAGCGCCTTGTGTAAATCCATCTGAATGAGAATATCTCTCATCTTTACTTGCCACAGCGGAAATCGGGTATTCCGATCCAGCAGCGGAATATCGTATTTCACTGAAGACATGATTTATTACTTGATAAAATGATCCCAACAAGCTAATATCAAAACCCGGATGCTCTGATACCAATTGTTGTAAAATACGACGGATCCGAATTGACTTTAGACAATATTAGATCAATGCGGAATAGGATCAAAATTATCAAACGATAATAATCACAACGAAAATACGAATGAAGTAAATAAAATAGAGACACGAGGATTTACGTGGAAAACCCAAATCGGGAAAAACCACGGGCGGAGGAAGCCGAGAACCAATTCACTATATTTTGTGGTGTTTACAAAATGTTTGGGAGAATACAAAAATACAAAGAGTTTATAACTCTTTTGTATTAATAAGAAGATGAATAAGAAGAGAAGATGTTTTGGTGTGTTTTGTTTGAGATGGTTTCTAACCTATTTATACTAAAAACTTTGCATGCCACTTAAAGAAAAAAATGGCTCATTTAAAAAATTCTACATGCCATCTTTGAAGTTTGTTTTAGCAGCCATTTGAAAATAAGTGTTGCAGCCACATCTTTGAATATCATCTTTAGCAGGCATTTGAAAATAAGTGTTGCAGCCTTTGAATAAAATATTGTTGAATTTTGAAGACATATTCTTCAGTTACAGGTTACATAAATTGATAAGAATAATCATCTGATTCTGTATTTATGCTAAAATGCGTAAACTTATTGCATAAGCATATCATTAACCCATCTTCTCGTAAAACTATTTAATTACTTGGTATTCATGTATTTGTATATGATACATGATAATTTAAGATTTAAACTCTATAAGGATAAGAAGGTATTTTTTTGAAACATAATTTGAGTGGCGGATTTGTGATCGAGAATTTGGAATAATGTTAGTTATGTTGTCATGTGAAATGCGTGATGCCAAAAGAAGGAAGCGTGGAAGAGTATGCAAGAATAGAGTTCAGATTAAATTCTTTAGCAAGTGAATTGTAACTTGTAAGCTCCTTTTTGGCATTATTAAAACAAAACAATATACCATTATTTATACGGAATAATTTATATGAGTAATAATTAAATTTTCATCCCGTTATGGTATGTCTTGACCATGCATGGGATCGGGGTTGCATCTTATATACTAACCTCCATGTTACTAATAGAAGCCGGTTTGAGATGACTGATCACTCAAGAATGAATAAGATACTGTTGTAAAATACGACGGATCCGAATTGACTTTAGACAATATTAGTTCAATGTGGAATGAGATCAAAATTATCAAACGGTAATAATCACAACGAAAATACGAATAAAGTAAATAAAATAGAGACATGAGGATTTACGTGGAAAACCCAAATCGGGAAAAACCAGGGGCGGAGAAAACTGAGAATCAATCCACTATTTTAAACAGTATTACAGAGATTTTTGGAAAGATATTACAAAGAGTGAGAGAGCTAAAATATACGGTGGTGTATTAGTATATATGTGATACTTTTTTACTTTGGATGATCTTTATCTGGCTCGAACAAAGGCTATATTTATAGCAAAAAATAATCACTTGCCACCGGATCAAAATGCGTAGAATGCGTTGTAATTATCAAAAGTTGTTCACCTACCACCAAATAATCTTCTGCACATTTGTCAAAAGAATAAAAGAAACAAACGGTTCCACATAATTTGAAAAGAGAAATTTGGCACCGTCCAATTACTTGTCAAACTTTTGTGCAAAACCAAGGAATTCGTTGAATTGATTTAGGCATCTTTGATGGAGACGTTTTCTAAATAATTTACACATTTGGTCCTTCAAGAATTGTAACTTGGCAATTTTGGAACCAGTTTCTTCAATCTCCACCTTGGCTTCAAAATTGCACAAATACCAACTCATCAATCTCCTTAACTCTGTCAGAACTTGTAATCTTTATATAGAGAATAATTGATTCCGAAAAAAAATTGAAATACTTCCTCCACCACGAGCCTAATCAGACTCAATTGCGATCAGAAATACCCACTAAGTCCAAACATAGTTTGAACTTGGATATTGGAAGACTTTTTGTGACACATCAGCGGGATTATAATATGTATCGATCTTTTCTATGACACAATCACCTTTTTCAATGATATCACGCACAAAATGATAACGAATATCAATGTGCTTTGTACGGTCATGAAACATCTGATCTTTACTCAAGAAGATAGCACTTTGATTATCACAGAATATTGTGGTAACTTTTATTCTATCATCGAGTTCTCTAAACAATCCCTTCAACCAAATATCTTCCTTAACTGCTTCTGTAATCGCCATATACTCTGCCTCTGTAGAAGACAGCGCAACTGTAGACTGTAGCTGGGCTTTCCAACTAATAGCACAACCATTCAGTGTAAACACATACCCTGTAATGGATCTTCGTTTATCCAAGTCTTTGCCAAAATCTGAATCAACATATCCAACCACCCCAGTGTTAGATTGTCCATAGCGTAGACACATAGAAGACTTACCGCGTAGATAACGTAAGATCCACTATACTGCTTTCCAGTGTTCTCTTCCCGGGTTCGCCATATATCTACTAACCATGCTAACTGCATAATCCAAATCAGGGCGTGTGTAGATCATAGCATACATCAAAGATCCAACATCACTAGAGTATGGTACGCGTGCCATGTACTCCATATCAGTCTCAGTAGTAGGACTTAAAGCGGATGATAACTTGAAATGAGCTGCAAAAGGTATGTTGACAGGCTTTGCTTCATGCATATTAAAACGTCTTAGGACTTTCTCAATGTAACCTTTTTGAGAAAGATGCAAGATCCTAGACTTCCTGTCACGAACAATTTCCATACCTAAACTTTTCTTGGCAGCTCCTAAGTCCTTCATTTCAAAATCAGCTTTCAACTGGTCTTTTAACTTTTGAATCTCCTTCATATCTTTTGCTGCAATTAACATATCATCCATGTACAAGAGTAAGTAGATCTTTGAACCATCGTCACCTTTCTTGAAATAAACGCAGCTATCATAGGTGCACCTGCTGAATTTGTGACTGGTCATGAAAGAATCAAACCTCTTGTACCATTGTCTAGGAGACTGCTTGAGGCCATAAAGAGATTTCTTCAGTTTACATACGTAGTCCTCCTTGCCAGGAACTACAAAACCTTCAGGTTGTTGCATGAAAATATCTTCCTCAAGCTCACCATTTAGGAAAGCTGTAGTAACTTCTAGTTGCTCCAACTCATAATCATTTGAAGCAACTAACCCCAACAATGCACGAATAGAAGTATGTTTGACTACTGGGGAATAGATGTCAGTATAGTCAACGCCTGGAATTTGACTGTAGCCTTTAGCTACCAACCGAGCTTTATATCTTGGTTTCTCATTCGGGTTAACAGTTTCTTTGAGCTTGTAGACCCACTTGCATTTAACTGGTCTTTTCCCTTTTGGAATAGGAACTAAATCCCAAGTACCATTTCTTTGCAAGGATTCCATCTCATTATGCATAGCAATCATCCAATCACTTGAGTCTTTAGATTTGATAGCCTCATCATAATTTAGAGGCTCCGTTTCCGACTCAATATCATTAGCAACAATAAAAGCATAAGCAACAAGTTCAGCTTCAGCATACCTCTTTGGAGGAACAATTTGTCTTCTCGGCCTATCTCTTGCAATGCTTCGAGTAGTAGCTTGTGGTTGTGTACTTGTTGTTTCTTCAACAATGACATGCTCATTTGGCGAGGAAGACTCTTGTTGCTCAACTGGACTCGGAATGGTGACAGATGAAGTAGGAAACTCCACCTCCATTTGAGCTTTCTCTTCATTTGCTTTTGATGATGCGACTGTATCTTCTGTTGAGTCGGAAATTTGATGAATCATAGCAGACTCGTCAAAAGTAACATCTCTTGAGATGATGATTTTATTTAGATCATTGCTCCATAACTTGTAACCTTTAACTCCTGGATTATAACCAAGAAAGACACATTTAAATGCTCTTGGTTCTAAATTCCCATTGTCAACTCGTGCATAAGCTGGACATCCGAAAGGTTTCAGATGTGTATAATCGGCAGGTTTCCCGGACCACAACTCATACGGAGTTTTCTTCTCGATTGCTTGTGACGGGGATCGGTTGATGACATTGCAAGCAGTAGAAGCAGCCTCCGCCCAAAAGGACTTTGGCAATTTGGAATTTGAAAGCATACATCGGACCTTCTCCATAATGGTGCGATTCATTCTTTCGGCTACACCATTTTGTTGAGGCGTATGGACTACCGTGCGATGTCGAGTAATGCCTTCCTTCCGGCAATAGGCATTAAACTCTTCTGAGCAAAACTCTAGTCTATTATCCGTACGAAGATACTTTATCACCAATCCTAATTGCTTTTCAACCTGAACTTTCCAGTCTCTGAAGGTAGAGAAAACGTCTACCTTATGTTTTAAGAAGAAACACCACACCTTCCTGGAGAAATCGTCAATGATAGTGAGCATATAGTTAGCTCCACCTTTAGAAGCAACTCGAGCTGGTCCCCACAAATCCGAGTGGACATAGTCGAGTGGTCCTTTCGTTGTATGGATACCACTTGCAAACCTCACTCGTTTTGCCTTGCCATATACACAGTCTTCACAGAACTCCAAATCACCAATCTTTTGTTGACCAAGTAAACCTCTTCGACTCAATTCTGACATGCTTGAAAAATCATATGGCCAAGTCGAAGGTGCCAAAGACGGGACTGATATGGATCAGAAAGAGACTTTGAAACAACATCAGCATCACTCGAAATTGTTTGCCCGTCAAGAAAGTAGAGGTCTGAGGTTTTTCGACTGGCTCTCAGTTTGTCGGAACCATCTCTAAACACCCTGAGAACTCCACCTTTACCGGCAAACTCGTATCCCTTTTTATCAAAGGAACTGAGAGATAACAAGTTTCTTCTGAGGTCAGGGACATATCTAATATCCCTAATGGTTCGGATAACTCCATCAAACATACGGATTCTGACTGAACCATGTCCAAGAACCGGACATGTAGTATTGTTACCCATCAACACATAGCCCTAGTTAACCTTTTCAAATATGTAAAACCAACTTTTGTTGTGACACATATGAAAAGTACAACCAGATTCGAGTATCCAATCACCAGTGGAACCCAGTTTATCTGAATAAACTGTCAAGAGTTCTCCAATACATTCGACCTCTGCTACATCGACTTCACCCGAAGTGCTAGCTTGTTTACCATTTGCTGCATCCTTCTCTTTTTCTTTATTCTTCAACTTGAAACATTCTTCAAGCACATGTCCCTTCTTGTGACAATAGTTGCAAAACTTTCGTTTGCCTTTTGACTTGGATCTGGTTCTGTTGGAAGATTGAGAAGTTCTACTTCTCTCTGTTGTTCTTCCTCTGACATTCAAACCTTTGGCTTTAGAATCACTTGAACCACCACCGGTAATATGCTTCATCTTCTCTTTAGAATCCAAAGCTGTAAAGACTTCATCTAAAACAAGAGTGTCACGACTGTAGATGATTGTATCACGAAAATGGCTATAGGATTCGGGCAACGATGAAAACAAAAATAAAGCCAAGTCTTCATCTTCATATTGAACATCCATATTCTCCAAGTTATTTACTAACTCTTTGAATGTAGACAAATGTTCAGCTAGCGAGCCTCCTTCAATCATCTTGAGATTGAACAAACGTTGCTTTAGATGCAACTTGTTCGGTAAGCTCTTTGTCATCAATAACTGCTCCAACTTCAGCCACAAAGCAGCCGCCGACGTTTCTTTTAGAACATCTTGTAAAACATCGTTTGACAAGTGCAAACGAATTTGAGATAAAGCCTTCAGATCTTTCATCTCCTTTTCTTCTTCGGTCCATGTATTGGGCATCCTTTCGAAGCCCAAGAGCGCCTTGTGTAAATCCATCTGAATGAGAATATCTCTCATCTTTACTTGCCACAGCGGAAATCGGGTATTCCGATCCAACTGCGGAATATCGTATTTCACCGAAGACATGATTTATTACTTGATATATCAAAACTCGGACGCTCTGATACCAATTGTTGTAAAATACGACGGATCCGAATTGACTTTAGACAATATTAGCTCAATGCGGAATGGGATCAAAATTATCAAATGGTAATAATCACAACGAAAATACAAATAAAGTAAATAAAATAGAGACATGAGGATTTACGTGGAAAACCCAAATCGGAAAAAACCATGGGCGGAGAAAGCCGAGAATCAATCCACTATTTTAAACAGTATTACAAAGATTTTTGGAAAGAGATTACAAAGAGTGAGAGAGCTAAAATATACGGTGGTGTATTAGTATATATGTGATACTTTTTTACTTTGGATGATCTTTATCTGGCTTGAACAAAGGCTATATTTATAGCAAAAATAATCACTTGCCACCGGATCAAAATGCGTACAATGCTTTGTAATTGTCAAAAGTTGTTCACCTACCACCGAATAATCTTCTGCACATTTGTCAAAAGAATAAAAGAAACAAACGGTTCCACATAATTTGAAAAGAGAAATTTGGCACCGTCCAATTACTTATCAAACTTTTGTGCAAAACCAAGGAATTCGTTGAATTGATTTAGGCATCTTTGATGGAGACGTTTTCTAAATAATTTACACATTTGGTCCTTCAAGAACTGTAACTTGGCAATTTTGGAACCAATTTCTTCAGATACAGCGAAGTATGTAGCAATTTTCCTCCATATCTATGAAATCAAATTATAAATGCGTTTAGATAATCAAATCCTAGCAAAGAAAAGGGAAAACATGCGATCATGGAACCGAATTCTAGAATTCTAGGAGTACTAATTGTAACTAACAGATCAAGAATGTTCACATGGTCAGTAACATAACATACGAATACAGATTTCAGATTTATTCAGCGTTGGTTGGAGGCCTGATTCTTTTGGGCCTAGCATTGGAGTTGGATGGGCTGTTGATAACCTTAAGGCTAGCATGGTGACTGGGGTGATGGGATATGACTGTAACAATGCCCCCTATGTAACATGAGAATGAGGTTGTCCTCAAGCTCAGTAGGCAGCTGTTTCTAAAAGTTGAAGTCCAAAAATTAGACACGATGATCGTCGTAATTCTCCCATGTGGGGAAAGTGAGTGAAATATTTTTCTAATTGACAAGGAGTTGCATGGGCGAGAGCTTGGGCATCAATGTTGCAAAATGGATACCGACAGCAAAGGTCGATCATCTATGTGGCAGGGAGGAGTGTTATTGGCATGATGGTTGCGGCATGATTCCCAAAAGTAGGATGGAGCAACGAAACATGAATGAAAAGGTGAATTTTTTTTAGAGAAATCTTATATCCTCCTAAATTTTCCTCCTAACTATCATCCTAACCATGTGAAATAGTGACAAGTGGATTAAAATATTATTAACTTTATTGAATATGACATTTGTCATCATTTCATATGGTTAAGAGGATATATAGGAGGAAAATTTAGGAGGATATAAGATTTCTTTTTTTTTTATCATGGTGGTAATTTATGACAGAATGCTACTGCTCCAATTTTCTCAAGTAATTTAAAGGGTAAATTGCATAAAAGTCACTTACTTTTCCAATTTTCTCGATTTTGACACTGTATTTTTAGTTTTTGCAATTAAGTCATTATGTTTTCAGAAAATTGCAATGAAGTCATTATGTTTTCCAAAAAGTTGCGAAAATGACCATATGACAGGATGGCAACAGGTTACCAGGTCATATGGTCAAATTTGCAATTTTTCAGAAAACATAATGACTTAATAGCAAAAATAAAACATAGTGTCAAAATCGAAAAATCTGGAAAAGTTAGCGAATTTTATGCAATTTACCCTATGCAATTTATATAACTTAATCACTTTACATGCCTCATACGTGTCCAAAAAATTAAATTTGTTGTTACCTTGTTTTTCCATTTAAAATACTCAAAATTATTGTCCTAAATCTTTTTGAAATTCCATTTTTAGGACAATAAATTTGATTACTTTAAATAGAAAAACAAGGTAACAACAAATTTATTTTTTGGACACGTATCGGCATGTAAAGTGATTAAGTTATATAAATGGCATAAAATTCCCTAACTTTTTCATATTTTTTGATTTTGACACTATGTTTTATTTTTGCTATTAAGTCATTATGTTTTCTGAAAAATTGCAAATTTGACCATATAACCTGGTAACCTGTTGCCATCCTGTGTCATATGGTCATTTTCGCAACTTTTTGGAAAACATGATGACTTAATTGCAATTTTCTGAAAACATAATGACTTAATTGCAAAAACTAAAAATACAGTGTTAAAATCGAGAAAATTGGAAAAGTTAGTGACTTTTATGCAATTTACCCTAATTTAAATGGACTAGAGAAGTGTTGCCACGACTTCTTATTGGAGCGTTGTTGAACAAAGTATTGGGGGTAATTTTGAGTTTGAGGAAGAGCATGTTGTCAGGGTTAAATGTTTGGTACAACCTTTTAGTATTAACCATGCATTGGAGAGTAAGGTACGAAGATAGTTGTAATTATGCTAGGGTGGTAATTGGTATCGATAAAAACACTAGTACACTTTTGTCGATGGAGAAGTGATGAATAGTGGAGGCCATCCGTCATATAGAGATTGAAAGTGTGTCATACGGACTGTAGAATGGTCAGATTTGTTATTAGTTGAATTATGGCAGATAGATAAACTTGTATCGTGTATGGGGTTCGTCATGTGTAAAGGAACGCAAGTAGTTTTGTATGTGTCTATTTACGACTTGTGCCTGCCTATTAGTTTAGGGGTGATTGGTCATGGAATGCAAGAGATTGGTTCCAAGTTGCTTGAACAAATTTTTTCCAGAATTAACTTTGAAAAATAGGGTAACGATCAATGATTATGCTTCAGGTAATGTTGTGGAGTCGGTAGATTTCGTGAAGGAAAATTGTTGCCAGGGATAAGACATTAACATTTTAGGTAGTGTGATAAAATAAACGAATTTAGAAAGACAGTTCACAAATACCCATATTGATGTTTTTCCATATGAGGGCGGTAGGTGGGTGATGAAGTCCATGGAGGTATCATTCATGACTTCTAAGGGAATCGACGGTATTTGAAGAAGCTTGTAGGATTTGTAAGTCAGTTATTTGATCTCTTGGCAAACTCCACATTTTTTTAAGAAATTCTTGACATCGTTTTGATTTTGGACTGATAGAAGGAGGGGGATATGCGTTTGATACCCATTGCCACTCTAGAATGGCCTCCTAATGTGGATGTATGAAACATGTGTAAAACTCTTGATTGGAGGTGGCGGTCACCGGGAATGAATATACGACCCTTGACATAGACAATTCCATCATATGTGTTATAGGCTTGGAAAGGCCGATGGTTTATCTTGAATGATGTGGAGGAAGTTTTCCTTTTATTTGTGGATGTTGTGAAGTAGTTACGAACTTTGTAGAGTGAGAAAAAAATTGACTGTCGGGGTATCTGGCTAAGGACATCAACAATATAGTTTTCTTTTCCTATTTGTAGAAAATCACGAATTCGTACCCGATAACTTTAGTTGTCCATTTTTGTTGCTCGGGTGTTTAGACAACTAGGTTGTAGAGGTGTTTTAAGTAAACCTATAAAATTGGGACTTAAGAGACTTTTTGACTAATTTGATAATGGCAGAAAGTTATCAAATATACACGAGGCGTTTTGTATTTGGCTATTATGCTTTTTACTAAAGAATGTGATCGACTTGTCATTTTAGGAGAGGACGGTGTCGAATTCTATACCACAGGCATATGCTGTCATGTCAAATAGGTTTGAAACATTTGGTTAGTGTTAGATGCATTTTTATGCATCTTTTTGCACGTTTATTTCATGTATTTTTACTACATTTTTCACTATTCGGGACAAATTTACTTTTTACATTGCGACGTTTTTACTTGGTATTTTTATGGCTTTCATGGAAATTTTATTACATGGATGGACTTGGAATGATGAAAAGAAGCTATGGTTAAAATTTCGGACGAAATGGATGTGTAACGAAGGAGATACGACGAAAATGAGTTGGGAAGGCTATGTTACAAAGTTACACGGGCTATGTAATTTGGCCTTGCCATTACACGGGCCGTGTAAGTCCACAAAACCAATAAAACATCCAATTTTGAACATTCATGCATTAGAAGACATTATAATTTGAAAGTTACACGACCACGGAAAAATTACACGGCCTATGTAACTTTGCCGAGACGATTAGGCCCAAGAACTTTGATTTCTGAGCATTGCTGACTTATGGCTTCATTGGGCAGCTCTCCTTTGAAAATTTGCACCTCAAGCCTATAAAGGCCTATAAAGGCCTTGTTACACTATTATTCAAGACCTTGAAGTTCTAGTTCCAGAATAAGTTCTCATTTCTGGAGAACAAGTGCTAAATAAGTCAATTTTTTGACAGCTCTCTAGAACATAATTTCATCTTGTAAATATTACATTTCCTTCATTTTTAAAGTTATGTAGTTTTTATTATTTTCTGTAATTTCTGATTTGGTACAAGTTCGAAGTCCATTTATGGATAGTTTTTTATCTAATTTTACATGAAAATATGTCAGATTCTACTTTTAGTTAATTATAATTGTATTTTCTATAAGACATTTTTAACCAACATATTTGGTTAAAGCGTTAAACCACACCCGACTTTAAGTCAAACATTTCTTGTTTATGTTATTGAACCTTAGATTTAACTTAGATTCTATTAAACTTTTACAATTTGAAGTAATGCAAAGTTTTGTTCATAATCTTTATCATTATTTGTCGTTAAAAGTTGGCGGGTCACTATCTTTTAATGCTTTATCATGTACTGTATTTGTCGTGCCAATTGTTATGAGACACAAAAATAAGTGACACATAATGAGAGTTTTGATCGAAGACAATCGATTAGTGGCATTCTTTTGTTCATATTTGGTTACATGCATCTTATGCATCTTTTGCCAAGTTTATTTCATGTATTTTTACTACTTTTTATAGATTAAATCCATGCGTTTTCTACTTTTCGGGACAAACTTACTTTTTACCGTGGGACATCTTTACTTTGTGATTTTATGAGGATTTCAGGGAAATTTGAAGATATGGATGGGCTTGGAATGATGAAAGGAAGCTCTGATCAAAACTCGGGCAAATCGTGTTGGGTAGCGGAAGCACCAACGTACACAACCAAGCACTTAGACAAATGATCTTTGACTATCAAGACTAGTGAGTAATAAGAAAATTAAGACTGAGAAACACAAGGATATAAAGTGCTTCACCCGACAATGAGTCAAGCTACATCCACTGTGAGAACCGAGAGAAATTTACATTGATGATCTTCAATGTTTTACAAGAGAGATTCTATGTCCATCACTACACAATGTTCACAACTTGAACATAGGACATATTACATTGCATAGAGATCGAGATGTATAAATAGCAAAAACATGGAAGGCTAAACACGCAAGGTCTTGGGTGGGAAAGAAGAAAAGGACTAATTAGGCATGAACCTAGTTACTTTACAGGTTGTGAAGAGACTATTCCTTGCTCCACATGCTACCACGGAACTATTCTTCGTGTGTTCCTAAGATACAACTGGCAGCTGAAGTGACCACCAATACAGGGTTTGACCAAGGCTTTACATCGGACAAAAGATACCCTATTGGTCTTTGGTTGAGTGCCTCCCTTCGGAAGAGACTGTGTGACTGTCTGACTATGCTTCTGCACTTCTATCGGACTACACTTGTATAAGGGCCAACTCTTCCTTCAAGAGAAAACTCTTCTTCCTAAACTTCCCATCGGCTGACAGATACTGCTGTCTGACATTCTTCTGCTGCTAAGGCATTCACTACTATGACCATAGCCCAAGCTACTATGCTTCTGCACTTCTATCGGACTACACTTGTATAAGGGCCAACTCTTCCTTCAAGAGAAAACTCTTCTTCCTAAACTTCCCATCGGCCGATGGATACTGTTGTCTGACATTCTTCTACTACTAATGCATTCACTACTATGACCATAGCCCAAGCTACAAATGTCACTGTGAACAATGATCCGCATAAGATACTGATAATTGGCTTCCTCGGGCACAACTCCTGGATCAGGACTTAGTTCTGACTTCCTCACGATCCTTTGGTCCGGTAACTAGGCTAGGTCACCACTGACTCCTGCTGTCTATGTTGTAAGCCTTCTTCGTATGCCTCAATCAAGAACATGACTTCTGATCCAGAAGAAGCAAGGCTGCTTCAGTCCTGCTGATCTCATGCCTTTGGTTTCAACCTTTCTGCTGATCTTCTGAAGGAATACTTCCTTTCAATCGTCGATCTGCTATGTTTCGTCTAACCGGAGCAAAGAACTCTCATTTGACCAAAAGACTGAGAACTCATTTGAGATGCGAACCTCAACAGAACTGGCTAGTTTCGCCTCTGTTTCTGGTTGCTTCGGACAACAGGTCCTGTTCGGTTGTCTTGGACTACTCCGGTTAGATCAGGCTCTATATTTTCTCAACAAATCAGACGTGTAACGAAAAAGATATTACAAAAACAAGTTTGGAGCCTTACCAGGAAAAACACTCGACTCGTGTCCGACCAAGGCATTTGGACTCGAGTCGAGTCAAGCTATAAAGATAATTAACTTTCTCGAGGACTTGACTCGACTCACATTTGCTCAATAAATCAGACGTGTAATGAAAAAGATATGAAAAAAACAAGTTTGGAGCCTTACCAGGAGAAACACTCGACTCGTGTCCCACCACTGCATCTGGACTAGAGTTGAGTCAAGCTATAAAGATAATGAACTTTTCTCGAGGACTCGTCTCGATTCAACCAAGAGCGATCTCACTCGAGTAGAGTGTATAAAGTAGGATGCCCAAATTGAGCAAAATTGACACACTCCAATCGAGTCCACGAGGGCCATTTGGACTCGAGTTGAGTCAATGCCCAAGTCAAAACTAGACGCACCAATCTTGAGTTCTGAACCTGCTTGACTATGGGGACTTCTTGGGCACTTGAAGGTTGAAATTCTAGGGCATCTTACGCACCAATTATGAAGACTTTGAAGACTTGTGAGGCTATAAATACCTTGTTACACCATTAATCAAGATCATGCTTTGTTTTCTAGTTCTAGAGAAGTTCTCATTTTTGGGGACAAATTCTGAATAAGTCCATTTTTGGACAGCTCTAAAGCAGAAGTTCATCATCATGTATATATTATATTTTCAGTTCTTACTTGTAGTTTCCATTTCATGTAAGAGGGTTTTAATCAACATGTTCGATTAAAACTTCAACCTACACTCGACCTTGAGTCGAACATATCTTATTTATGTTATTAAATCTTGGATTTAAGTTAGATGTTATTAAACTTTTTCAGTTTGAGTAATACAAAGTTTTGTTCTTAATCTTAATCATGATTTCTTGTTAGAATTTGGTTGCTCATTATCTTTTAACGGTTTATCATATATCGTATTTTTTGTTCCAATTGTTTTAGGACACAAATGAGTGACGCCTAATGAGAGTTTTGATCAAAGGCAATCGATTTACAACATTCATTTGTTTAGATTTTACTTTCATTATAAGCTTGTCATTACTTTTTAATCTAACAATCCAAATTTTGTTTAGAGACAAAACTCATATCTTTTACTTGGTTCAGAAAGACCATTTGAGTTGAGTTTAAATGGTGTGTTGTTATTTGATTTATGGAATCCGTAATTGTTTTATGAATCAAAACAAGTTAAAACCATTCTATTTATAACTAGTGTAAACTTGGCGTTGTTTGTTTTTACACTTTCAAATTTGCGAGGAGAAATCTACATTGTTTAGGAAATACTTGTATAAGACTCTATGAGGCTTTTCTACTTATAGCATAAAACTTGTTTGTAAGTTGGTTTTAGTTACATAACTTATTTAACTTAATACTCTTGACAAGTAAATGAATACTAGAGCTTCTTTGTATTTCTTAGTACCAACTTAGATTAAAGATATAATCACTTTCATCCAAGTGCAAATATGTTTTTGAGATTTGTGAAACTTGAAACCGGATCTATCCTTTGTGTTTCCTTGTTTACCTGATTTCTATCTCGTTTTCAGATTCTGAAATTATGTAGCTTTTTAATATCTATGCAGTTTCTGAAATCATGTTTTTTTATCCATAATTTAACTTTTAGATTTTAGTTTTCAATAGTTTTTAATATATGGCAACCTCTACTTCCACCTTGCTATCTTTAATCGGAGTGTGTTGCTAGGTTTAAAATATCCATTATTTTTATTTTTATTTCTTTATTGTTCTTCATTTCTTTATTTCTCTTCTCTTCTATATTATTTCTTCTCTCTATTCCTTATTTCCCACACTTCTCCTTTTATGTGTTGAATCGACGAGTCATCAAATTGATCCTGACAACTTATATAACCATCTTGTGTAATACACCAAAAAAATTGAAAAAACATAGCAAACATAAATATATTTTCAGATATACCAAAAGAAATACCAAAAAACCGAAAAAGATAAAACAAAAGTTTTCCCGCCAATGACGTTAAACTTAGCATTTTGAGAACTTTGTGGGCATGTTCCATGGAAATCCTCATGAGCCTTCAATCGTCCTTTCGACATACTGAGGGATTTAAAAGGCTTGTTGCTCGTGCCAAGTACGATCACGAACTCCGGCGAAATTGTAACTTTGTTCGTTTGTTTATTTTTCTTATTTTTAGTTATCTCGTTCTTTTTACAATTTTGTACCTTAAAATGTTCAAAAATAAAAATTTCTATTTGCGGTGGTCTTAGAATGTTCTCAGGAGCCTACAAACAAAATTTGGCCAAAAAAGACGGATCAAGAGTTAGCAAAAACAAAAAATCACACCCTTGATATGGGAATCATTCGACCCGAGTCCCATTGCCTTGGGGCACTCGACTCGAGTCATATAAAGTACATTGCTATTTTGTGCAATTTTCTTCACTGAAAATTTTGGTTTTTATGAAACACTCGACTCGAGTCTCTCCAGACCTATTAGACCCAACATGAAATCCTTTTTGTAGGAGGTTTTTAAGCGAAAAATGCTTATGCACTCTTTTGTATCTCGTTTGTAATTATCGACCGAAACCAAAAAAATAGATATTTCCTTTCTTTCTTCTGTCAAGAACTCCCCAACACAATTTTTTGTCCGATGTTCAAATCATGACAAATCATCAACACTAAGGGTGAAACTGAAAGAAGGATCGAGCAAGTGATTACTAGCATCAACGACTACGGTTTCAACTTAATCCGGTAAATTTGCTCATTTTCAAAATCTTTGGAAATTCTTAAAAGGTTTTGCATTTTTAGTTGAAATGATGTTATAAGCTAGATTGTAATCATATTGTTTTACATACATTGTTAATCTAACTTGGTAATCAAACCTTGGTATTTTTGGACAACCATGGAACAAAAATTGTAGTTTAAATAAACACTTGAAAAATGGCAAGAAGAATTTTTGTACACCATTCTAAGTGAAAATCATATCCCTGTTTTCCACCCCCATATTGTCCAAAAACTTTTGTCTCGTTCCTCTCCAAGCATCGAGGACGATGCTAAATTGAAGCTTGGGGAAGGTATGCATTTGCATGCATTTAGTCTTATTTTTATCTTTATTTTAAAGTTTTCTGCATTTTTTCTTTATCCTTTTAATTTTTTGCATTGCATATAATTTTAGTTAATTTTCCTTATATTCTACATTTAGTTTATAACTTTATTTTTCTAGAATTTCTAATTTTTAATCATTTTTCTGTATTTTAGTATAGTTTTTAAGGTTTTTCAAATTTTAGTATTTTTTTAGTTACACAAACAACATGTAATCTATTTTTTTAATCTGTTCTTAGTCTTTTATTTTAAATGTTTTTAAATATTTTGTTTAGGTATGTAAAAAGTTTTCTGAACAAATCCAAAAGGATTTTAATTTTCAGCATAAAACGCATCTTCAAAAAACTTAAAAAAAACACTAAAAATATTTTTATTTTTGTTAATTTTAATTTTTTGAAACATATTTTATTGTTTATTGTATTTTCAGAAAAACTGTAAAACTTTTATATATATTTTTATAATCAAACTTATATTAACTTGTAAAAACAATGAATAAATATTTTTTATTTTCTGTGGAGTTTTTTAGTTTATTTCAAATTTCAGATTTTTTATATTTTTTTATTTCATTTCAAAAATAAAAATGAATGCAAAAAAATCAGAAAAACTTATAAGGATCTGGAACACAAAAAAATATTTGTAGTTGAATTTATTGCACTCTAACATGCCTCTATCTGATATAAATTAAAAATAATTAAAATTTCTTATTTCAAATATGTTTCATTAAAACAAAGCAAATAGGGACGAAGGGTGTCCGCCTATATTGTTTTTGGTGCATAAATCTACTATACCTAATAAATAAAAATAAATTTTGCCATGTGTCATCTCCTAAGGCCTTTTGTACACTTGTCATTTTTATAGAATTTCTGATTTTCTTTTATTTCACATTTATGTTTCACTTTTAAATGCTCCCGATTAAACTTCCCGATATTTTGCCTCAAATCTCGATGTATCGAATTTGACCAAATCTTGATTCAAAGTCACCAACTCTCTTCGTTATAAATTTATGGAACCCACCTTCTTCCCTTCTCTATCTAGACTCAGCAACATCTAACTTCGAGAAATTGCTTCTATGATTTCTACAATTTGTGTTGATCGTGAGTAAAAACAAACCAAAAATGGGAGATCTATCAGATTTTGAAATACGAAAAGGGTGTATGTGAGCAGACGGTGGTGGTTTTCGAGATACGACTAGCCTCCAATGGAAGTTCTGCCACTTTTCAACACAACATATCATCTTTCTTAACCTTTATTCTGCCACCGTCATTGGCCCTATAAATCGCAATAATCAGTTCCGTGGTGTCATATTCAAGTATGGCTCTAAGCATTTTAGGTACATGCTAACTAAAATTGAATATTATCTTTGTTGATATATCTCAGTGTTTAGAAATCTTGAACATGACAGGAATAAGCAATAGCTGTCATCTGAAATTTTCTGGTAATTGAATGTGGGAAGAATCAGTTTCAAGGGAAGTAACCCACGAGACCCATCCGACACTGCTTTAAGGTTTCATCAACGCCATGTATGATATAAATACGATTTCAAGGATCTCGTGTATCCATGGTTGGACATACCCCCATGTTACTTACAGGTTGATCTATACCTCCATTTTCCTATGTCATATTGCTTTCCTGTACCGACTTCAAGATTGAAGGATAAAAATAAAACTATTGTTTGTATGTGCATACCGGAGCAAACTATCCAATAAGATGCATTGTCTTTCGCTTGAGGATTGAGGTAACTTTTTTAATTTAGCTAATCAATCCGTTAAAGATATGCTCTTACCCGCTTTGTTTATAAATCAAAATGCCAATATTCATTAAAAGTGTTAACATATTACTATTATATATAATTTAGTTGCTATTTGTTTCCGGTTAAAGTATTCATATAAGATTAATTATAAAAAATAAAAGAAGTTGCTAATATTTATTATTACTAATGGTAATTAATGATTGACTAATTAAGTCCCATTATTTTCAGGTTCAACATCGTGTTAAGAAAGGTTCTTGATGGGTTTTGATTTGGATAGATTGCAAAGATGTGTTGTTAGTCATGGAGATAGGAAGGATTTTGTGCCTCAAAAGTTTCCGAGTGTTTATTTAGGGGCCGAGGAAACAAGTACGGAAAATTATGAAATTGGTAATTCGGTGAGATGGAGAAATAATTTTGGGAATGTTGTTTTTATAATGTTTTGTAATGGAGATGTTGAACGAACTGCTTTGGAATAGAGATTGCTTTATGGAAGGGTATTTAGTCTAATTATTTTGTCGGAAAAGAAAATTGGTGATAGTTTTATTGTTTATGGTGATAGTTTTACACTTCAAAATAGCTCCCAAAAAATTCAAGAAATCTTAAAATTGTGTCCAGTTCAAACGGTGAATCAAAATTGAAATCCTCAAAGCCAAATAGCAGAATGCAAGAAATAGCAATGTACTATTTATCTATGAATGCTTTTAATGTAAATAAGTATATTTCTATTTTTTATGTAACCAATCTAAATACATTTAAAGTAGTTTGTTATTACCTATTGTAACAGGTTCTTAAAAAAAAAAGTTAGGGCCAGCTTTGTAATTTCCTCCATTTCTTTGCTGGAAACGCATTGGCACATGTTTGTTGCCATTTCTTTTAACGTATTAAAACCAAACACTTGGCTTTTTCTAACTTATTCTATTTTCCATAAAAAATTGCATTCTATTATTTCCTATTCAATAAAGAGATTGTCATAATATGTGTAGAACTTAACTCAAATTGGTGGTGATGTGTCCTTCTGTGTCAAAATAAAAATATAAAAAGTTATATTTGGGTTTATAAGTTAAATATAATAATCTTCATGCCATAATTTTATTCTTATAATATACTTATTGATAGTGTTTCAAACATTGCTAAGGAAGCGAGAGAGATTTGATATTTCGTAATTAACTTGGTGCAAGACTTTTGGAAAACATAAGAATGGAAAAAAAATATGCGAGTATAACTTGTAAAATTATATATAATTTATTTTAAGATCAAAGAGTATCATTACAGTAGAATACTTGTCTTCAATAATACGAATATACTAATGAGATTACTTGATTGGATTTTAATGATTTGTTTAATTACGAGTCTAAGAATAAACATGGCTAGGTTACGAACTTACAATTTCTATACAGCTCAAACTATTAGAAATTAGAACACTCAATGGAAATATTTGCCACGAATAAAAACACTACATTTGTGGTAATTTCTATATGGGAGTGGTTATTATATTAATTACTAAAGTTTAAAGTAGTTTCTGTTATGATTTAACATTAATACATAAAATTAAAAATGACAAAAGGTTTCATAAGTATTTAACAAAAGAGGCTTTGATAATATTAGCAAAGTTATAAGACTAGGAGTGGTTAATACTTACTATCAACAATATTTCAGTCAAGCTAATTGAAAAAAAAATGTCATGAAAAGATAAATTATATACAATAAATCGTACAATATAAATAAAGAAATCTATAGAAAAGGTGTGACATTATTTCTCTCGACACTATGCGATATGACATATCCCAACATCGTGCCTTTTGATTTTGAGTTTTAATAAAAGAAATTTGACAACAATACCCTTTAATATATAACACATGTGTACTCAAAAAACTGTAATGTATATTCAGTTTTGTGATAGACATTCTAATAATCTAGAAACATTATTTTGTCATAAAATCATTTCATGGGCATTACGTTGTAACTTAAGCATTTAAAAAAAATGATTTTTTCGGATTTTTTAGATGATATGGAAAAGTTTAATTTTTTTGTATATTGAAGCTCATTTATATGACAGTTTTTTTTTTAAATATTGTTTTTAGGATTGAACTTTGCAAAAGAATTTGTTAATAGCGTCATACTTTGAAAAATAACTTTTTCGGATTCCTTTTATTAGATTATCTAGAAAATTCATTTATTCAATGATAGTTACTTACCAATAGAACATCGTATACAAAGAAGACTTTTCAGAGTTATGAATTATAACTTCATCTTTTTCATATTCAATATTATTGCTTTAACTTCTTAATGTATATAACTTTTTGTAATTTTAATCATGTTTTATATGTATTTGAACATCTATTCTCACCTAAATCTTTTAAACTGGATCACCATTTAACATTGTGAAATGCAAGCCGTAACATTAAAATTATTATGTGTATTGGAACTCTGGGATGTTTTTAAATACAAATACTTTGCATATTTTTTTTTTTTCAAAATGTATAATATGGGATTTTAATTTGAATTGTAATAATAATATAGGCTCCTGAAGTTGGAATTTATATGAATTTATATGGTGAAAACTGGATTGGTGACCATAATAGAGGTGAGATCGTTATCATGTTGATTAAATCAATATTACCCATTTGAAATTGAGATAAGTTTTGTGTAGTTTATAAAGAAAAAACAGGAGATGTGAAACTATTATCCCACAGAGAAGGGCTTTGTCACAATTATCGATCATATTGATGCAATTGGGTTAATATCATAGAAATATAATCACTTATAATTTTTTTTAAAGTAACCACTACTTTGAATCATAATTTCATTTTTTCTATTTTGCTAACAATTAGTGTAAAAGATAATTTGTTGTATTATAGTATAGAAATGACTTTATTAAAACAACTATCAAAACAATAAATAAAGTAACCATTACTTTAAATCACAATTTCATAATTTCATTTTTTTATTTTTTTTATATATTTTTAATCATCTCGTGTACTACACGGGTTTCTAACCTAGTAGTTCTATATAAATAAAGAGTTGTGAATTCGTAGGCTGTGAAGCCAACCAAAGAAAAAATAAATATTCCCTTATGTCAAAACACACGAGGTAAAACAAAAAAGCTGTGAAAAATTTATTATTTCTAACTAGACCTGGCAAACGTGTCGTGTCGTGTCGATTTCGTGTCGTGTCAAAACATTAAACGGGTTGAAAGTGCTCGACCCTAACCCAACCCGTTTAATAATTGTGTCGTGTCGTGTCAACCCGTTTATTTTCGTGTCGAGTTCGTGTCGAGTTTCGGGTTTGGGGTTTAGACCTTGTAAATATATCGTGTCACTTTTTTGAGTTGAAACACTAAGTATGTTTAAAGAATAGGAGTTTGAGGCGAAAAGGAAAACATTAAAAACTAGTAATAGAAACATTCACACTAAGTTTATAGAGCAACGTTAAAAGATTAGGAGTCGGGGAGATGAATGACGAGGTTGCGAGGAGGAGAGAGAGGCCGAGTCAAATGAATTCATGATCTAGGTGGCTAAAAGACTTCCACATTATAAAACACGTCAATCAGAAGTTTTTCTTTTAAATATGGTATTGGTGTTTTGACCTGTCCAATTTACATAAGAATTAGAAAAACTTGAATATAAATAAACGGGTCATTTTCGAGTCATATTCGAGTTGAAAGTTTCAACCCTGACCTTACCCGTTTAATTATCGTGTCGTGTCGTGTCAACCCGTTTAATTAAACGGGTTGAAATCTCTTACCCAGACCCGTTTATTTCGTGTCGAGTTCGTGTCGAGTTGTCGTGTCGTGTCAGGTTTTGCCACCTCTATTTCTAACTAACCAATGTGAAATCTCAATTGTGTAAACTCTCTTGGGTGGTTCCACGGAGATTGGGCATGCTTGTCCTCACCCCACCCTCAAAAGAAAGCCCAAATATTCATATCATAATCATTCAACCAAAAGTCATCAAAGATGAAGTGATCCTAAATCTCAAAATAATCCCAAACCCAAGAAATCTAAAGTCAAATCGAGAAGAAACCAAAACCAAAGCCGAATAAAAATATCAATTCATCAAATAAAATGCTCAAATGTAGAAAATGAATAGTGCGATATACGATACGCGAAGTTGTAAAATGGGGAGAAGACTAGAACTTAATCATTAAACCCAAAGGCCTCAATGATACTATTTTAGATGGTTGGAATTGGGGATTCACTTTGGAAATTTAATAAAAATAATTTTTGACAGTACCTTGTTTTATCAAACACCATATTTTAACATAAAGAAATATTTACATTTTTAGAAATTTGATTTTACAGACATTGCACAAAATCTCGCATCTCTTTAACCTTAGAATCTGGGTTTGTATCTGTGGTTTTGCCGAAACTCACACAAGTTCGTGATTTTTCATGTAGACCGGCAATAAAAAAATCTTTTCTCTAACCATTTTTTATTAGTTAGGTTTTTATAATTTTTAATAAAACTGTTTGTACTTTCTGTTTTTATAAAATGAAATAATTTTTTCAAATTGTTTTATTCTTTTTACTGTAGCCAATTTTTTTAGTTTAACTGTTTTTTATTAAAAAAAATGAAATATGTTTTTATAAATAAATTTTCAAAGCGTTTTTTTAATTTCTTTCAAATTTTATTTTATAAATCATATTTTAAAATAAACCATTTTCATTGTTTTCTTCAAAGCTGCATTTTGTGTGTTATTTTTAAATTTATTTTGTCAAACTAGCTTTTCATATGTTGTTATTCTTTTTAGTTTTTATATATTTTTATTCTTTTACACGTTTTCTTTTTTGCCTAGTATTTCCCTCCTATGTTATTTTTGTCATCTACAAACATCTATCTTAGTTTTTTTTTTCTTACTTAGGGACAAGTAAGGGTATAAGCTTGTGAAGATTTGTTAGATGTGTTTTATGCATCTTTTCCATGTTTATTGCATGTACTTTTACTGCTTTTTATAGATTATATCCATGCATTTTCTACTTTTCTAGAAAAACTTACTTTTTGTTGTGGGACGTCTTTACTTTGTGACTTTATGTGGATTTTAGGGCAATTTGCAGATATAGATGGACTTGGAATTATGAAAGTAAGCTATGTTCAAAATTCTCACACAAATTGGACGTGTAACGAAAAAGATATGACGAAAACAAGTTTGGGGCCTTATAAGGAGAAACACTCGACTGGAGTCCCACTAAGGCATTTGGACTCGAGTTGACTCGAGCTATAAAGACAATGAATTTTTCTCTAGGACTTGACTCGAGTCAACCAAAAGAAAACCCACTCGAGTCGATTGCCCAAAGTAGGATGCCTAAATTGAGCAAAAGTGATACACTTGAGTCGAGTCCACAAAAGGCATTTGGACTCGAGTCGGGTCAATGCCTAGGTCAAAACTAGACCCACCAATCTTGAGTTCTGAACGTGCTTGACTATAAGGACTTCTTGGGAAGCTGAAGGTTGAAATTCCAGGGCATCTTATGCACCAATTATGCAGGTTTTGAAGACTTGTGAGCTTATACTTTTTTGGGTAAAGAGGACGGTACCTTTGGCAAATTTTATTAATAAAAAGAATAAATACAATTTAAGGCTGGGGACTCCCCACCAAATAAACAAAAAAGACCCATTAGGACAGGCCCCAATGGTCAACAAGGCAATACTAGGAACCAAAACAGGTTTTGGAACCAGAGAACATAACAGGAACATAAAAAGCAAACATCCTGCAAAAAAACAAATCATACAAGCAGAGAAATATATAATAGAAAAGATGAGAAAGGAGAGAATAATAGACCACAGTGGAAAATAGGAGATACATCTCTCAACGTTAGGGTAGGGACCATACTCTTTTAGCCAAAATAGCATTAGGAGAAGGTTTCATAGAGAGACTCACCAATCTACAACGGACATCATCAATAATAGTCTTGACAACATCATGATACGATCGTCTCTTATTCTTAAAAATCCGGTTATTTCTTTTCTGCCAAATGTGGTAGATAGCTCCCGCAAGCACAAGTCTTCGGATAATGGACCAAACGGTATTACCCTTAGTGATGGGCTTGAGGAGATTAATGATATCCGACCAGCAATTTGTGGGGAAGGAGAGGTTCATAACATGCTGAAGATCATGCCAAACCATAGAAGGGAAAAAACACTCAAAGAAAAGATGTGGAAGGGAATCAGAACAATCACCGCAGAAGGCACAGATAAGGTTGGCGTTAGTCTCCCAGCTTCTAATTTTATCATGGTTCTTGAGTCGATCTTTGAGAGCAACCCAGAGAATGAAGGCATGTCTAGGGATATTCTGGGAGTACCAAACAAGATGATACCAGTCGACAGGCTGGTCCGAGGGGCGTATAGAGTGCCAGACAGAACGGACCGAAAAAGGAGAGACCTTACCGTCGCAAGATCTCCAGATGAGTTTATCAGGAACGGACGTGGAAAGAGAAGGGGGGTTATGAGAAAGCAGAACGGGATGAGAGTCCTGCCAGCAATAGGGGCGCACCCAACACCCGTTGAAGACAAGGTCAGCAACCTTAGAATCAGCAGTGAAGCCCGCAGTATGGATGTTACGGGCGGATAAGAACTGAGAGAGGGGACCAACAGGATGCCAGTTATCGAACCAAGCAGACGTAGAGCAGCCATCACCAACCTTGGAGACAATAAAGCCCCTAATCTTACCCCGCATGTCGAGGATATTACGCCACGCATAGCCCGTACCGCGCTTCTTGGGGGCATCCCAGAAGTTACGCCCACAGAGGCGGTACAAGTGGATCCACCTGACCCAGAGAGAATCCTTATTAGAAAGGAGTCTCCAGGTATGGGAAGCCATAAGGGCAATATTCCAAACAGCAAGGTTACGAATACCCAGACCACCATGGGTCTTAGGGAGACATACAGTCTTCCATGAGACTTTAGCTTTACCATGCTTCATCTCACCGTTGCACCAGAGGAAACCCCTAGTGAGTTTCTCAATCTCGTTAGAGATAGATTTAGGAAGAATAAAAACGGAAGTCCAATAAATTTGCATGGAAGAAAGGACAGAGAGGATTAGTTGGAGACGACCGGCAAAAGAGAGAGACTTGTTCTTCCAGTCGTTAATCCTGCATTTGACTTTATCAACTAGGCGTTTACAGTCCTTGTGGACAAGACGAGTGGTGATGAGAGGGACACCAAGGTATCGGACAGGGAGAGATCCCTCCGAAAACCTAACAATACGATCAATGGAAGCTCTGGTCCTTTCACCAACATTGCAGTAGAAGGCTTCACTCTTCGCTTCGTTAGGGTGGAGCCCAGAGACCCTAGAGAATTCAGCAAGAGAGTCATTTATGACACGAACCGAAGAGCTATCGCCATGACAGAAGAGAAGAAGGTCATCGGCAAAGCAAGAGATGGGTGATACTTTGCTCCTCACATTGCCGATGGAATTTAAAAGAATCGGAGTCAGAGATGTTTCTCTTGATCATAAGGTTAAGCACCTCCATGACAAGAGTGAAGAGATAGGGAGAGAGGGGGTCACCCTGACGGATGCCCCTTTGACCGTCGAAGAATCCGTGCATATTACTATTGATGCTCACAGAGTAAGCAGCAGTGGAGACACACGTCATGATCCAGTCAATCATACGAATGGGGAAACCAAACCCAACCAAGATGTTGCGAAGACAAAACCAGTCAACCGTATCGTAACACAATCATTCAAGATCATGCTTGCTTTTCCAGCCCTTGAGAAGTTCTCATTTCGGGGACAATTTCTGAATAAGTCCATTTTTAGACAGCTCTAGAGCAGAATTTCATCATGTAGATATTATATTTTCAGTTCTTAGTTGTAGTTTTCATTTCATGTAAGAGGTTTTTAATCAACATGTTTGATTAAAGCTTCAAACTACACTCAACCTTGAGTCGAACATTTCTCATTTATGTTATAAAATCTTGGATTTAAGTTAGATGTTATTAAACTTTTTCAGTCTGAGTAATACAAAGTTTTGATCTTAATGTTCATGATGATTTGTCGTTAGAATTTGGTTGGTCACTATCTTTTAACAGTTTATCATGTTCCATATTTGTCGTTCCAATTGTTTTGGGTCACAGAAATGAGTCACACCTAATAATTGTTTTGGGTCACAGAAATGAGTCACACCTAATGATTGTTTTGATCAAAGACAATCGATTTACAAATTTCTTTTGTTCATATTTTACTTTCTTTATAAACTTGTCATTACTGTTTAATCTAACAACCCAAGTTTTGTTTAGAACCAAAACTCATATTTTTTACTTGGTTTAAAAGACCATTTGAATTGAGTTTAAATACTATGTCGTTATTTGATATATGGAATCCGTAATTTTTTTATGAATCAAAACAAGTAAGTAGCATTGGATTTTTAACTAGTGTAAAATTGGCGTTGTATGTTTTCACACTTCCGAATTTGCAAGGAGGAATTGACATTGTTTGGGAAATACATGTATAAAATCTATGTCGCTTTTCTACTTATAACTAAGAACTTGTTTGATTTTAACTTAGTAAAAGTTATTTTTAGTTGACGAACTTATTTTAACTAAATATTTTTGACGAGTCAAGGAATACTAGAGCTTGTTAATATTTCTTAGTATCAACTTATAAAAGATATCATCACTTTCTTCCAAGTACAAATACGTTTCTGAAATTTTTGAAACTTGAAGTCGAGTCTATCATTTTTGTCCTCTTGTTATTATGAATCCTGTCTCGTTTTTAGATTATGAAATTGTCAAGATTCTCAATATCTATGTAGTTTCTAAAATCATGTTTTCTATCCATAATTCAACTCTTAGATTTAATTTTTCTTTCGGTTTTAATATGTGACAACCCCCCAATTTTATATAAAATGTACACAATACACAAGATCGATTACCCCGTATCCTTGAGAACACGAATCCTACTTCCACCTTGCTATCGTTAGTCGGAGTGTGTTGGTAGGTTCAAAACTATCCCTTCTTTTTCTTTTTATTTTTCTTGTTATTCCTTTCTTTATTGGTCTTCTCTTCTATTCTCTGTTATTTCTTCTCTGCATTTCTTATTTTCCCACACTTCCCCTTTTATTTGTTGAATCTACGAGTCAACAAATTGACACCGTTGCCCGAAGGACTGTTTATATGATCATCTTGTGTAGTACAACAAAAAGAAATGAAAAAACCAATGTAAACAAAAAAAAATCTGCAAAATCAAAAACCGATCTTAAAAGTGAAAAAAAAGTGGGTTATTAGTCCAATATCATATTTTATTTAGTCAATTAAATTACACGGCCCTTTTCTTTTTTTGGACTGTGGAACACGGTCCACGGCCTGTATAATCCTTGAAGTCCAATGCAAAAATTAAGTTCGGCCAGAAAAGTCGGTAAATAGTCATATTTTATTTAATCAAAATCGTGTCTGGCTCAAACTCATAAATGCATGGCCCGCTTTTGTTTGTATCCCTCTGTTACGTAAGGTCCAAAAAAAATGCAATTTGTTTATCCTGTCTATATATTTAGAGTTTAGACAACGACCAAAAACAAAAAACAAAAAAAAAAATCAACATATATTTATATATATTTCAATAACAGGTTTTTAATAGGTTTTTTATCCTAAAATTTACCCCGGTTTTTGTTCCAGTTAATCGAACCGAACCAGTTTAAAAACGGGAAAAAATCGGTCTAAAACTCAATTTCATTTCAAAAAAATCAGACCAGTTATAACCGAAACTGGTTGGACAAAAACAGATTATATTAAAAACCGGTTCTTAAAAAAACTGAACCGACTAAAAACGGGCTTTTGTGCACCTCTACCGTCTTCAGGTCAGAGAGAAAAAAAATGTAGTTGGGTCGTTGTTAAGGCACATACGGCTCATTTTGAGTTTTGAATAAAATGCATCTTTTTCTCTTTGCACTGACCAAGTAAAGAAAACAGAAAAAAAGTAAAGCCTGTGATTCCAAAAACAAAAAAATATATTTTAGCCCGTTTTAGGTTTAATAGAATAAAATTTGGATCACAATTACTTGCTCCCTTACTGAGTGCAGCATAACTTCGACCAACTCCAGAAAATCAATTCCTCTCTTCCTCTCTTCTGCCAAGCACTCAAGTGTCAATAAAGCACCCAAAAATTTCCAATCAGCATTTGTAGTCCAAACTTAAAAACCAAGGTATGCATTTCTTTAACCTTTACACTTCCTAACTCAAAATCTCAAATATAAGGTAAAAATCTGAATTTCCATGGAGAAAGATTTCTCAAGAACCCTAGAAAATGCAAGTCTAAGGGTGCGTTTAGTTGCGGAAAACTGCTCCGTTTTCCAGAAAATTTTTCCAAGAAAAATGAGAAATCGGAAAACGCGTTTAGTTCGTCAATTTTTCCAACGTTTTCCAAGAAAATGAAAATTTTTTATTTTCCAAAAATTACAAAGAATTTGGAAAATTTTGGAAAACCCAAATTTATTGTTTTCTAAATTTTTCTATTTCCAAAATTTATCTAAAATATACAAAAACACACACACACATACTCATTCTCACCTACACACCTAAAACTACATCTACACCCACCCCCACCCCCACCCCCACCCCACCACCTACCCCACCCTACCCCCCACCTACCCACCCCACACTACCCCTACGCACCCCCACCCCACCTACCACCACCCACCCACCTCCACCCACCTCCACCCACCCCCACCCCCACCCAACCCCATCTCCACCTACCCCCACCCCAACCCACCCCACCCAACCCTCACCCATCACCACCTCACTTCACCTCCACCTACTACCCCCACCCCACCCACCTCCACCCCACCCCACCCACCTCCACCTACCCCCACCCACCACCCACCCTACCCAACCCTCACCCACCACCACCCACCCCACTCCACCTCCACCTCCTACCCCCACCCCACCCCCATACACCCACCCTACCCACTTACCTGCACAACCCCAAATCAAAAATTGGAAAATGAAAATTGATAGAAAATAAATATCTAAACACGTTTTCTGTTTTTTCTAAAATAGAAAATGAAAACGGAATCGGTTTTATCTAAACGCGTTTTCTAAATTTTCAATAGAAAACTGAAAATGAAAAGTGGAAAACGGAAAATAGTTTTCCGCAACTAAACGCACCCTAAAATTTCCACTTTAAAAGTCTAAAATTTCCACTTGAATTTTAAATTTTTACTGGGTTAAGCACCCATTCCCGAAATCCACTTTAATTAAAGCCTTTTCGAAGGCACAGGAAGGCTGCAGCAAGTGATGCCCAACACCAAATGCAAGATTTCAACTTCAACACGGTAAATTTGCTTCTTTTAGAATATTTGTGAATATATGAAAAAAATGTATTTTAGTTGAAACTAGTAGACAACACCCGGGCTTTGCGCCAGGATCTGTAGAAAAACTTTGAAAAAAATGAAAAAGTGTTTAAACACAAAATTGTTAAAAAACAGGCGAAAATTATATAAAATAGATTGTGTTAATAAATTATAAAGGTAACTCTTAAAATATATAGAATTGTAAGGGTAAAAGCTGTATACATAAAAGTAAAAGTTAATTGTGTAAAAATGGATTTTTAAATATCTAAAAGTTTTATAAAAAATGTTTGAGAATTAAAAAAACTTTGAAGAAAATTCATAAAAAAAATATAAAAGTTTTGTCAAAAACATAAAACTGGTGGAAGATTTTGGCCGGATCTGGTTCGGATTTAGATTTGCAGGGCTTTGATTTGAGTCGTATTTGAATTCGAAGGGATTTAGCCATGACCAAATTTATACGCCCCACACGTTGTAGCGCGAAATTTATTCAGCTGTAACGGTACAATATAATTTACACAAAATAATAAGTTTAATTATACATAACAACACACTTTTGATTCGTAAAAACTAAAATATAAAAAATACACAAAATAATAAGTTTAATTATACATAACAACACGCTTTTGATTTGTAAAACCTAAAATATAAAAGATGAGTATTTTTGTTTGTTTTACAACCCTATATGCACGAAAACGAAGATGTAAAAAAATCTAGAAAATATTTTTGTATCCAAAAACTAATATGTAAAAATGAAAAAATAAAACTCATAAAAATATATGTAAAAATAGGAAATTATATATCTAATTAATTTGCGTAATTTTTAACTTCTTTGGTGTACGTTTTTTTAGTCACGCGGGTTTTTTTGGATCCATGTTTGGATCCGTTTTCTCATTGTTCGGGTAAGGGTTTTCCACCGCTTCCATCTTAGGTCTATCCGTCTATCTCCATCTCTCTTTACAGCTCCAACTCTTCCCGATTCGCCGTTTCCTCCTAATCGGATTCCAAAATTTTATCATCCCACTCCAGAAATCTTGTGAACTGATCACCGTTACTCAAGCCGATTTCCAATCGGTGGTTATTGTGCACCATTACGCTTCACATAGATCAACATGAAGAAATTGATCGGAAGATAACAATCGCCGGAAAGCAACGTGTCGTCTCAGATTATGGGCGGAAACGACGTCTTCGAGCGCCTGGCAAAACCAGACTCCGGGTCCGTTTTTTCGGATCTGTGTGGCTTTTTCTCCGTCCGTTAATCGTCCTCCCCAAATCATGTTGCATCGCGCTTCCTCCCTCCTCACATCGCCCTCCGCCACGCCTCTCTTATTATTGTATCACCGTCAATCATATATCCCTCCTGCTGCCAGCTTGCCACACTCGGTGTTTAGGTGACTTGTGTGTGAGAAATGGGAAAGGGAGATGGGAGTATGCGGATCAAAGGAAATTGGTTGCCTGCGAGTTGGATCGGGTTCTCGGAAGAAGAAGAGATATGGAGATCGATAGACCAACCAATGTAAACGCAACCCGCCAATGGTTCATTCAACTACGATTAACTGTGTTAAGCACATTGAAACGTACGCCGATTCGTCGACGTCTAAATCTCCGGCTCAGCAGGTTAACTTTCATCTACACTTTTGATTCCTCCCTAATTGATTGATCGGCTTATGTCGGAGTTCTCAGTGAAGCTAATTATTGATTTCAGGATGAAAGTTTAGATGCAATTGCAAAGCTCTTGATGAATGATATGATAACTCTGGAATCGCTGGTTTGTTTCTTACATTCAATTTTGTCAATTTGTTCTTTTTTTACTGTTTCCCTATTCATATTATCAAACCACATTCCTTTTCAATTTTTAGGTAAGAGAATTGGGGATGTATTTAACTACTACAGACAACATCATTCGTGCTTTCTCTTAATTATGTATGATCAACGATTTTTAATAGGTTCATCCATGTTAACGATGTTTTTCTGTTATGACTATTTTTCAAGGTGTTAAATGCTTAAAGGATGATGCAGATCCCGCTTTTTAGTTGCGGGATCTTGTGTTTTTGGGGTAGGAGAGCATCAAAACAGTTAATCAAAAAATAGGTGCGTAAGTATATCATATTTCTGGGGTTTCTTAAACGATTACATCATTTTCACCCATCTTTAAATGAATTATCTTTTTACTGTTGCTTCAGGATCTATAGAATCACTAATTGTGGGTTATTTGTAAGGATCCTCCAAATCCACTTTTATGTTATGCATATTAGTTTTTCCAAATTATTAGCCCTAACACTTTGCTGTGTTTTTTATATAGGCTTTCAATTTCAATATGTAACTCAAAATATTCAAAAGCATTGGAAAGATGTTTCTCTGAGTCAATAGCTAGAGAACTAAAGCATGGTGAAGTTCTGTGTAACATGGCAGAAAAGATGTGGCTTCACATGCATCTTATAGAGGATATGGTGACGACATGTTGGGTTCTTGAAAATCAACGTCGTTTTGTCCCTTATTCTAACATATATGGTACCCTTAGCCGTGTCGTATTCTCTGCCACTCAAAATGTCGACCACGGATCTGGTACCCTCTCTCCGTAAACTCTATCTATGTCTCACTACAAACTTTCACCGATTTTTCCATTTTAACGATTTTGTTCTTTGGTTTTTGCATCGCAGGTAGGTGTGGAAAATTCCGTAATTTGATTCACGGACGATAAAATGGCATCAAGAACATTGAGGAGAAGACTCCATCATGGTGATGTCGGTGGTAAAAAGCATGAGCATTTAACAGGTGCAGATTTCGATGACCTAAATGAACCTTTACTTGGAAATAATGATGTCAACAAGACTAAGGGGGTGTTTGTTTTTCCTCAAAAAGTCTTTTTCCCCTAAAACTTCTGCGGGAGGGTAGATGTTTTCCAAAAAGACCGTTTGTTTTCTAGAAGACAAAAGATCTAAAAAAGACTTTTTCACTTCTTTTTCAAAAAGACAAATTTTTTATCTTTTTGAACCTCTTTTTTAAACTTCTCAACTACATTCACCCCACCACATCCTAACCCCACCCTAGACACCCCTACCACCACCCCCACCCTCACCCTACCTACCCTACCCTTACCCCACCCCTACCCACCCCACCCACCCCACCCTTACCCATACCACCAAGCCCCATCTACCACCCCCACCCACCCCTTTCTCACCCCTACCAACCCACCCCACTCCCATTCCACCCGGGTTTATTTTAACTAAAATTGATGTTAGAATGAACGATTCCAAAAAGACGTTAAAAACAAACAAACTTTTTTATGAAGGGCGAAGAGATGGAAAAGAACTTTTGGTCCACATCTTCTTCCGCAGACATGGACAAAGACAAAAGACATTTTACATCTTCCAAAACAAACACCACCTAACAGATTAGAGGTGATTTCATCTTCCTAATTTCCTTTTCATCACAACATCCAAACATATTTATGACCGGTATCTTTGTGTTTCAGGTACAAAACATTGAAAATATTTTGTACGATGAAAAAAGAAAAGAAAACCTCCACTGGGGGTTTCTATTCTGTCGCATAATTTCAGAATGGGCACAATGGTTAGGTATCACTTATTACTTAAAGAAACCCCCTTTTTAATATCTAGTGGTAAATCGGTAATTTCTGACCAAATTCTATTTTTGTTCTTGTGGCAAGAGTTCTTCTTGGATCTAGATCATTTATTGCACGGATTTTGACTTTACCTTCAACAGCAGGAAATGGATCAACAAAAAAGTTTCTTCCACCATTACTTAGTCCCTTACATGTATAATTAATAGCATTGAACTGTGACATAAAGATAAAGTACACATTTCTGAACATTGGGAATGTGGGTAGGAATCAATACTTAGAAGTCTGCAGAAAAGAGCGGAAGTCCCTTATGATGGTTAATGTTTGGAGCATCAAGTAAGCAGATCTTTTCTTTTTCATTTTTTAAAAAAGAAGTTATTTGTGTAACATGATTTTGGAATAAAGGATGCACTTAGGAACTTATGGAGGTCAGGTTATCCGAATAAGGAACTTCCAGGACTTAAATCAGAGGTTTGGAAAAAGATGGGGTGGCAACGATCTGATCCTTCTACAGAATTTAGGTAACCTTTTTATACATTTTTCCAAAAATTGTATTCAGTAATTATAATTTTTCGAAATAAGAAACTGGTATTTGCAGGGGTGGAGGGTTTATATCTCTAGAGAATCTTATCTTCTTTGCCAAGAGATATCCGGTTTGTTTCTTTTCTTTACTTGAATTTTTAGGCCCTGTTTCTTTTTTATTTGTTTTTCCCATATGAATAAAATAATGTTTAAAACATAATTGAAAAAATGACGGTACTTTAGTGAAATTGATGGAAAAACGAAGGGCTAAATGAAAGAAATAGCAACATACTTCTATTCATTTGTTTAGTATTCCATTTCCTCCTTTTACAGTATTGTACTTTGAAAACTTACTCATTGAAATACAAAGCAATTTTCACTGTTACAATTACCTAAATCTGTCAAAACAAGAAATTGGAAGTACAATGCTATAACTGGGCAGATTTTTGAAAGTACCATTTCCTAATAAAATGTTATTTGACTTGTTCTTTTCTTTTTTTTCTTTATATGAACAGGAAGCATTTTAAAACCTTGTAAACAAAAATGAAGGAAACAAAGCTGAATGGGAGTACCCTTTTGCTGTAGCTGGCATCAATATTTCTTTCATGTTGGTGCAAATGTTGCATATTCAATCAGATATATAATATTTTTTAAATGATATTTAAAATATATTTAGGACTTAATGGGAAAAACCTCATTATCCCGACTTTGTGCATTACGTTGTTCTCTCTGTGTATTAAATAAAAAAGAGGACACAAGTTGCTGAAGATCAGGTCTGTAAGACGTTTGGGGTATGAATGCTTGGATCTGTTCTGGTAATTTCCATAAATGGCAATGTACTTTAATTTTTTTTAGCATCCGACCTTTGTTCTTTCTGTTACAACATTGCACTCTCATGTTTCTTTTTGTGTTTTGAAAAGTGCATCTATTTTTAAAAATGAACCCAATTATGACATTGCTATTATTCAGCAGAGTACGCTATTTTTTCTTGCATTTATCTGGACCCGTGCTCCAGCAATCTTGAACCCGTGCGGAGCACGAGCTCCCGCTAGTTCTTAAAAAAAGGCGTATAGAAACAAAAATTTTAAAAAATTATAAAAGAATAATTTTGTAAATATGAATTTGTCAGAGACATAGATGAAAAGTTTTAAAACAAAATTTCTTAACAAAAATTATATAAAAAAGTGGTGAAATTTATAATAAAAAGTGGACCAAATTTGTAAAAAAAATTTGAAGCATGGGAAATTTTTTTTGAAAAAAAGTATTTGGACGAAAATTGCAACATATAATTGTAAATTGGCCTAAAATTGTAAAAAAGAGAAAGTCTTGTAAAATTGTGATAAAACCATAAAAAAGAAATTTATTGGGTTAAAATTATAAAATGAATAGTTGAGGGGTTATAACTGAAAATTCAAATATACCAGGTTTTAAAAACAAATACTTAGGGGATTGTAATAAAACTTCAAAATATAGTTGAGGGGCTCAAATAAAATTTTTAAATATACTCTGTTTGAAAAATATATGCTCCTGAAGAGATTCAAACATGGTTTACCAAATGAAAACACAATTCCTTACCCCACGTGTTGTACTTTTGTTGGTGGTTCACAGGTGCCTAGCTACAATGGAAGGTTGTGGTGTTTACTTCGAACAATTGTTGTTAGGATGGACTTGATGTGATGAAATTAGGATTGTGTTAGTTGAATGTGCATTCATTACATTCATAATTTACCCTTTTTATGATGAAATGATGTTTTAGATACAAATGATGTTTTATGATGATCAAGTTGATCATGTTGACTTTGGGACAAAATCTCCTTAAACCATTTTATGGAGATTCTGGTGTTTCAAGTTTTATTCAAATCAAATGTTGACTAAGATGATTTTTGGGGACAAAATTTCCCCTCAAACCATTTTTATGGCGTACGGATATTTTTAAATTATTTTAGGGGTTTGACTCAAGTATGGTGACCGACATCAGCTACGCTCAATGAGTTGACCCCGGGTAGAATCATTAGCCATTTCCATTGCCTATGTTATTTTGACATGTACTCAGGTTGATGACTTTGTTAGGGTTTCAATTGAACTATGTAATGGTTTTCGGATTGTAACCTCCTCTCTTTTTAACAAACAAACTTTTTTGTTTTATTGAAACTTGGGACTGTATGATTTTTCAGCAACCTAAAACATTAACATGTTTTTAAGTAATTTTTTTTAATGTTTTTAACAAAGGGTGTTAAATGATAATTAACTTATTTTGAGATATTTTGGGATTAAATTTCACAACAAATGGTTTATAAACAATGATGTGTTATAGTTATCCTTAGCGAGGGGTGTTACAATTTGGTATCAGAGCATGAGTTTAAGTGAACTAGGTACTAGGAGTAGTGCTTAGACTTAAACGATAATGCTCTTGAGGGTGTTTGAACCTTAAGGTAGATGACCTTATAATTTTGGTGGTGAGGCTTGTATGTGTTTAAGTTTCTATTCATTAAGTTATTGAATTAGAAAAAGCATATATAATTTATCATGATGAAAAGGACTTGAGTACGAGTTTCTACAGTGGAAATCAATTTTATGAAGTTGAAAAATGATGAGCATCTCGCAATTATGAGAAAAAAATGCGTGAAGATATTTAGTTTCCAAGATTTTGGGCATGATGTCCATATGTGTCCTTCAAAGATGAAAGATGATTTCAGAGGATGGTGGTCTACAACCTATATCAACCCTGATAGATGATATGTAAGTGTAATGGATCAAGTAAGGTAGTATCAAATTTGAGATGGTGACTTGGAACTGAAGATTTGTTGTAAGGCGCATGGAGACGGTGTGTCAATGACGAACAATCAAAAGAAGTGAGAAGTAGTACCAAAGCTATCAACCTTCTCTAACTAAATTTTGACCAAACAGTTTGTTTTTCAAGTATAGTTTCAACTACTTCACTAGATACATAAACTTTCTTAAAAGTTGATTCAGCTTTTTCAAATTTTGATTTTAATGTATTTAGTTCAGCAGTCAAAATAGCAATATCTTCATTGGCAAACCTAAGGTGACATCTAGTTGTGCTAAGTTCGTCTTGTATTTTCAAATAATTAGAAGTTTTGGCATCTAAGGCTTCTTGAAGGGGTTTCAATTTTCTTTTGTGTTTATGAACAAGGTTTTCGGTTTCTAAAACGTCTCTAACTAAATTTTCATTCAGTTCACGATATCTAGCAATTATATCAATACAGGATTGAAAAGAGCAAGAAACTTCACTAACCTCATCACCAGCAGGAGTAGTAGATACCATGAAGGCAAACTGCAAGTCCATCATCTCTCCTTCAGCAGCATCCACATCCATCTCTCCTTCAATCTGGGCCAGGTGAGGTGAAAGAGGATATTTATGTTGATCAACCTCCTGGTTTCGTCAACTCTAAGTTTCCAAATCATGTCTACAAGCTTGATAAAGCCCTCTATGGTCTACATCAAGCTCCTCGTGCCTGGTATGCTACCTTGACGGAACATTTGCTACAAGACGGTTATACTCGTGGCAGTATTGATCGGACTTTGTTCATCAAACGCCAAGATGATGATCAAATTGTTGTCCAGATCTATGTCGATGACATCATCTTTGGCTCAACAAGCGAGGTTCTGTGCAAAGAGTTTGAGTTGGTGATGAAGAAAAGATTTGAGATGAGTTCGTTGGGAGAGATGACGATGTTTCTCGGGTTGCAAGTGAAGCAAAGTTCAACGGGTATCCTGCTTCATCAAGCGAAGTATGTGGAGGATATTCTTGCAAAGTTCGGTTTCAAGGATGCGAAAGAGGCTAACACTCCAATGGCTGAGCGACCTCTGCTATCTTCATACTCAGATGACCAATCAGTTGATCAAACTTACTATCGTTCAATGATCGGTTCGCTGATGTACCTGACTGCTAGCAGATTGGATATCGTTTTTGCAGTCTGCCAGTGTGCTCGCTATCAGGCTAACCCTAAACCTTCTCATCTTGATGCCGTCAAAAGGATCTTTAGATACCTTAAAGGGAGACCAAAAATTGGTCTCTGGTATCCAAAGAACCGTGAATTTGATCTTTATGCTTTTTTCAGATAGCAACTATGGAGGGTGTGAAATTGACAGAAAGTCCACCAGTGCTGGATGTTAGTTTCTAGGAGACAAACTGATATCATGGCAATGCAGAAAGCAACAAACCGTGTCAACGTCTACAGTTGAAGCTAAGTATGTTACTGTCTCGGCTTGTTGTTCTCAAGTCATTTGGATGCAGCATCAACTCCTTGAATATGGTATGAACTTTCTTGATACTCCTATCTTTTGTGACAATGAGGCTGCTATCCAAATTGTGAAAAACCCGGTTCAACATTCTAAGACTAAGCACATTGATATTAAAATTCATTTTATCAGAGATTGCTTCGAGCGAAAATTGATTCATTTGGAAAAGTCCACACTGATAATAATGTGGCGGACTAATTTACCAAACCTGTTGCAAAAGCTCGATTCAATGTGCTAGTCGAAATGCTGAAAATGATACACTTCACTGATTATTAAATCAGTTCTATAAATATTTTTACTTTATTTTTTGTTTAGTTAAATTTGTTCATGTTTTATTTCTGCTATTCTTCCCATGCACAAATTTAGGGGGAGAAGAAAAACAAAAATTTGACTTTGTCCAAGGTTTCTTCGAGACCTTTCGAAAACAAAACAATAATAAGAAATTTTATAAATACAAAAATATATTTTCATGTTTTTTTTTATAATTTTCATATCTTTCCTTTCAGAAAATTATGTATAGCTACAATTGGTATCAAGAAAAACAAAACAAAATTACAAAACTTAAAAAAAAAAAACAAAAAGATTTTTAGATTTTTATAATTTTCATATTTTTCCTTAAAATTAAAAATTCAAAAACAGTTTTACGTACCGACGATGCACCGAGTTTATACCACTCACTGCTGAGGTAATTTTTAAGTGTTAGTGATCCTCATTGGTACACCTAAATGAGTGTGAAGCACTGACAACCGCTTCTTAACCAATCTAAGGTTTTTCTTGCGTAACACCAACTTCTATACGCTTTGAGAGAAACCACTCGAAGTCGAGAGTTAAAAAGTCTGTGCCGATGGTTAGACTGCATACCGTAGTCTATCACACGCACCAATCTATTCTTAACAATCTTTAAAAATTCTGATGCAAGAAATAGACGATTCATTACTTTAAACCAAGTAATGATGATATTTCGACATTCTATGCTAGTGATCTCTGCTACAACACAAGTAGTAGATGTGAGGCATCAACAACCTCTCTTACATACAAAGCTTCTAATTCAAGAGTTGGATGATTCATTGTAATAAACCATACACTGATGACAATTCGAAAGTCTAGCCGATGAGTATGTCTAGTAACCAAGACATATTACACGCTCATACCACTCTTGACCTAAAACTTCTTCTAAACAAATGTTTGTGACTTAATGTGATATTACCTCACATTGATGAAACATTGAAATTCTGGGTCAATGATCGTTGTTGTTTACCACAATAGCTGTGAGACCCCAACAATTTTACCTGATTCAAAATTGGCACTAGGATGGTACACTCCACAGAGTTTGGATACCATTGAACGTCTTGCCAAGAGCCAAGTTGACTTGTCAACTTGTCAACTGCATTGAGATCTTTGATCAAGGATATGCAGGGCCAAAATCAAAACGGTCACGAGTAGTTCTCCGATACTCAAACAATCGCAGTACGTTCCCCCGGGTTTACACAGATACTGCGAGAAGTCTCATTCTGAGCCAAGGATGAATCGTTGGACAACTGTGGTGAGACTTTCTAACTCCGTGACCCACAGGATTTGCTATCAATGAATCGTATCGAGAAACGCTAGTCAAATGCAACGTTCAAGAATTTCGACACGAAGTTTTGTTCCCGAAGAAGGTGAAGCTGAATTCTATGTGAGAAGTTGTTTAAATTCCTCCTCAGTCAACTTGTTACTATATCAAAACCTGAAGTGATCAAATGAAGAGATGAAGAGTCAGACTCCAGTCGAAGTCCAAGTCAAATCAAAAGCTGGATGTGCTGATTCTAGACATGCTCTAATGCCTAAGGAGCTTACCAATCCAAATCTGAAGGCAACCTGCATCGAAGACAAAGTTGTTGCTGCAATGTGCTGAATTCTATCAACATTCACTCTTGTCACCTGCTAAGAGGAAGGTTTTCTTGCTAAGGAGGAGATTGTCAATTTGAGGTGGAGATTGTTGAAAATTCTCTGCAGTGTTCAACTAAAGACCAAGAAAAGCCTATCAGATAAATGAAAGCATTAAACCAAGGCGGAGATTGTTAGGAATTAATTTTAGTTGGTTTAATCTTTTATTTATAGGGACTAAAATTGTAAAAGATCAAAGTTAAAGAGCTTTATTGGAAAATCGATGTGAACCGAAAACCAAGGGTTGTTCGATTTTGGTCCTTGATCGAAAAGTCCATTTGGGCTTGATTGTTCGGTCCATGGGCCTAGGTCTTCTAGGGTTTTAGGCTTAGAGTATTTAAGGCTAAAAGAGCCTCTATTTGTGTGGTGGATTGTCCTCGATTTGTGTGCTAAGTAGAGAGAGCATTATTGTGTTCTTGGCAACCACAATCTTATGTACTAGACTATTGAATATAGTGTGCATTGAAGATTAATCTCCTTGTGTTCGTATTGTTTTGATTGATATCATTGAGATCTAGAGAGTATTGTGGACCTACACTTGTGACCTCACCTTAGATGTAGAAGACTAAGTGCACATGTAAGAGTAATGTAACACCTGCCTTTTATAACAAAGTACACCCAAAAAATATTCATTTTTCATACACATTCATACATATATATTACAACTCAAAAGATCATACTGGTGTACAACATGCCAAGTAGCATCAAAATACAATAAGTAGCATGGGTACAAAAGTCGGGTTTGAAAGGTTTTCTACAAACCATGAACTAAATAACCTAAGTTCACATGCAACCTATAAGGATCTATGTTTTCTTCTAATTGAACATATAACAAAAACCTAAAGGCCATAAGAAAATTAACTAAAAGAATAAAATTAGAAAAACCAACCTTTTAGAATTTTCTGGAAGCTGAGCAGCAAAATTATCCTGCCTCAAATGAGATCACACCCAAAGCTAGAGGAGAGAGTCACGAAAATCCAGAGAGAGTATATGAGAATTGGCGAAATCATATGGTGACCATGGAGCCCTATTTATAGTTTCCAGATGATTAACTGATAAGCCTTAGAGATAAACCTTCTTGAATTCAAATAAGATAAACCTTTTATCTTATAATTCAAACTCCTATTTATCTCCTAATTATCAATTTCGAAATTATGTATATCCATATATAGATTTCGACTTTCAACTGGTCACTCCACACTGTCACTTACTCAACTATTGAATAATTACAGTTTTAGCCCCTGCACCTTTAATTAAATAATTTAATCCCCAAATTAAATCCAAATAATTCTGGATTAATTCCTAATTAATTAATATAGTTTCTAATTAATATATTATGACTTTAATATATTAATAAACCATATATTTAGTTCCCGTTGATTTATTAATCCCATAATAAATCAACCTTTCTCTCTACCGAATTTTCTACCAAACCTCCAGCCATGAGGGCAACCTAAATGGACTGTGCTTCTATTAATTAGGTAAATACTAATTATTAGTCATGGCTTAGACACCTAATCCAACAGTCTCCCACTTGGATAAGTCTATGACTATAATTACCGATTTAGCCTCTAATTAACCAGCACTTGTAGCTTCCTAGAATCCAATGCCAAACTCTGATCTAATCAGTCCTGTCCATAGATAAATGATCAGATGATCCTCCGTCCAACAAGATATTTTTCAGACTCAAGACATGGATACAATCAATCCTGGTCTGAGTCACTGTTTCTCGATTTCCGATTTGCATATGACTCTTAGACTACCAATTTAGTCCCGGTTGGCCAACCATTTTAGTCAACTTCAAAATCATCGAGAGGCCTACATATATCTGTTCCCCGTTAGGGTCAAGGGACGAATAAACTTTGACTCATATACTTATGTCTTTTACCAGACAAATTACTCACAACAACACGTTTTATAACACCGAGTTACCAATGCGTTTTCGTATTATCAATGAACAACCGTCTAGTAAATCATAACTCATATGTCTTAGCTTAAAGATCAAAAGATATTATCGTCTCAACATTGCTCGTGATGAAATCCATGAAGCAATCCATTGAGCGCGGGTTTATCCAATACTCAAATCCCCATTTCCAAGTACTCACGAATGTTGCAGCAATCTCATTGCAATGTCTAACTCCTTAGACAATCTACAACTAATCCGTGACAGTCTTACTTCATACTTACTCCCTAAAAAGTATGAGCGACTGTGGATATTTGAATAATCCAATTATTCAGGAAGTAAACATGCCAAATGAAACACAATGATAAAGTATTGACAAAAGTAGTAAACCATAATAAATCTCTATTATTAAATCACAAAAGTCAAATACAATTCATTGTTACAAGTTTCTAAACCTATCTAATTACAAAAACTTATATCATCTCTTAATCCAATGCTCCTAGCATGCTGATTATGCTTAATCCTACTCAGAGCCTTTGTCAAGGGATCTGCAGGATTATCTTCCGATGATACCCTCTTTACAAGGAGGTGACCTTCTTCTACCCTATGTCTTATGTAGTGGTACTTTCTGTCGATATGTCTGGACTTTCCATGATCTCGCGGTTCCTTTGTCAAGGCGACCGCACCTTCGTTATCACAGAACAGTTCCAAGGGCTCCTGAATACTCGGGACTACTCCAAGGTCACCGATAAAGTTCTTCAGCCAAGCCGCTTCCTTTGACGCTTCACTTGCTACTATGTACTCTGATTCGCACGTAGAATCAGCCACTGTTTCTTGCTTGGAACTTTTCCAAGTAACTGCTCCACCGTTCAAAAGGAATACCCAGCCCGACTGAGACCGACCACTGTCTCTATCCGTCTGAAAACTGGCATTTGTATATCCTTCAACTCTCAAGGTATCACTGCCACCTAGGACTAACACCATGTTCTTGGTCCTTCGCAGATACTTGAGTATATTTTTCATAGCTATCCAATGTGCCCTTCCAGGGTTTCCCTGGTACCGACCGACCATGCTCAGAGCAAAGGCCACGTCAGGGCGAGTACACGTCATAGCGTACATGATCGATCCTACAGCCGAAGCGTAAGGTACCCGACTCATTTCAGCTATTTCTTCGTCTGTACTCGGACTTTGAGTCTTACTCAATTTTGCATTACTTTGGATAGGTAGCTCTCCCTTCTTGGAATTTTCCATACTAAACCTTTTCAGTACCTTTTCCAAGTATGTACCCTGACTAAGTCCAATTAGTCTCTTCTTCCTATCTCTCAATATTCTTATCCCGAGAATATAGGCAGCCTCTCCTAGGTCCTTCATGGCGAAACATTTCCCAAGCCAAGCCTTGACATCTTGCAAGGTTGGAATATCGTTTCCCATGAGCAGTATGTCATCGACATACAGCACCAGAAAGGTGACTATACTCCCACTAGCCTTGACATATACGCAGGACTCATCCTCGCTACTAGAGAAGCCAAACTCTTTGACTTTCTCATGGAAACAAAGATTCCAGCTGCGAGAAGCTTGCTTCAATCCGTAGATTGATCTCTCAAGCTTACACACCTTATTAGGATACTTTGCATCGACAAAGCCCTCTGGCTGATTCATGTAAACATCCTCAGTCAACTTCCTGTTAAGGAAAGCGGTTTTGACGTCCATCTGCCAAATTTCATAGTCATGAAATGTAGCTATGGCTAGCATAATCCTAATAGACTTTATCTTGGCTACTGGTGAGAAGGTCTCGTCATAGTCAATCCCTGGGGTTTGAGTAAAGCCCTTCGTAACCAGTCTTGCCTTGAAAGTGTGTACCTTTCCGTCCATGTCGGTCTTCTTCTTGAGGATCCATTTGCACCCGACTGTCTTTCGACCCGGTACGTTGTCAACCAAGTTCCAAACTTGATTGTCATACATGGACTTGATCTCGCTATCCATTGCCTCTTTCCACTTAGCAGACTTAGGGCCCGCCACTGCTTCCTGGTAGTTAGCTGGTTCATCCAAATTTATCAGTGTCCTATCACTGACAAACGTGTCCCCATCCGAAGTTATATGGAAACCATAAAACTCGGGTGGCATGCTAACCCTACCGGAACACCTAAGAGGTAAGGATACATCAGTCGGACCAACAGGAACTTCTTCCTCATGTTGGTTGCTAGTTTCTCCTAAGGTTGCGTCATCTGATGACTCTTGAATTTCTTCCAGATCAATGGTACTCCCACTGTCCTCTTTGAATATGAGCTATCTCTCTCGAAAGACCGCTCGTCTAGCTACAAAGACCACGTCCTCGCTCGGTCTGTAGAATAGATATCCAAAGGACTGTTTGGGATAACCAAGGAAGAAACACCTTTCGCTTCTTTCTGTGAGTTTGTCTTGAGTCTCTCGTCTAACGAAAGCCTCACAACCCCAGACTTTGATATGTGCCAACGAGGGAACTTTCCCCGTCCACATTTCATGAGGTGTTTTAGCAACCTTTTTAGTAGGGACAAGATTGAGGATATGGGCGGCAGTCTCTAAGGCATACCCCCAGAAGTGAATGGGAAGTGAAGCTCGACTCATCATGGAACGGACCATGTCCAACAGGGTTCGGTTGCGCCTCTCTGCAACACCGTTCAACTGTGGTGTCCAGGGAGGTGTCAACTGCGAAACTATTCCGCATTCCTTTAGATAGTCTAGGAACTCGATACTTAGATACTCTCCGCCTCTGTCGGACCTGAGCATCTTTATCTTCCTGCCTAATTGATTCTCTACCTCGTTCTTAAACTCTTTGAACTTTTCAAAGGTGTCTGACTTATGCTTGATTAAGTAGATATAACCGTATCTACTAAAATCGTCAGTAAAGGTTACATAGAACCGCGTGCCATCCATTGTGGTTGATCTGAATGGACCACACGCATCCGTGTGAATGATGTCCAACAGACCCTCACCTCTTCCAAAAGACCCTTTGAAAGGTGATTTAGTCATCTTGCCCAACAGACAAGATTCACATACATCATCCGACCTAAGGTCGAATGATTCCAACACTCCATCCTTTTGGAGTTGGGCGATGCGTTTCTTGCTGATGTGCCCGAGCCGACTATGCCATAGACATGCCTTTTCTACACCACTAGTAGAATCAATATAATTTACACTATGTCCTAAATTGTCAACACATTTAACAGTTTCATACACACCATCACAAGGATAAGCAGTAAAAATCAAAATACCATTTTTGAAAATAGAAATCGAACCAATTTTATTGTCAAAAGAAAATTGAAACCCTTGTCTGAACAATGAGTGAAATGAAATAATGTTTCTTGCCATTTCTGGCGAATAGCAACAATTAAATAACTCTATACTAACATCACTACTAAGCACTAAACTGTAAACACCGATCTTGGTAACAGGGGACGATCTCCTATTGCCCATGATCAAGTTCAGTCTACCGTGCTCCACCTCCCTGCTTTCCTTTAGGCCCTGCAGATCAGAACAAATGTGAAAACCACATCCTGTATCAAGGACCCAAGAATTAGAAGATGGTGAGTTTTTAGAGATAGTGTATATACCTGCTGTCGATGGCTTTACTTTCCCATCCTTGACATCCTGCAAGTATTTGGGGCATCTTCTCTTCCAATGGCCCTTCTCTTTACAGTAGAAACAGTTGGCTTCATCGGGGTTGGCCACACAAGGAATCTGGGAAGACTTGGTTCTCGAGCCATTGCTTGATGACCCGACCTGAACCTTTTCCCTCCAATTTTGCTTAGGAGGGCCCTTCCTCTTCTTTCCTTTGCCACTTCCAATGGCTAGGACGGGCTGATTAACCGAGGGTACACTTTTACCCTTCATCCCGTCCTCAGCAACTCGAAGCATGCGATGCAACTCAGTCAGGTTAGCCTGATTGCTGTTTAAATGATAAGCCAGCCTGAACTGGTCATAAGAACTCGGTAGGGAGTTAAGCACTATGTCAACGGCCAACTCCTCCGGTACAGGCATCGCAAGCTTTCTTAGCCGCTCCACGTAACCTTGCATTCTTTGCACATGAGCGCAGATGGACTCTCCATCTTTAGGCTTGCTGTTCGTGAAGTCCTTGACCACCTCGCACCTCTCGATGTGCTCTTGCTTGCGGAACTTTTCTGCAAGCTCCTTGTGCATCTCAAAGGGCCAGTAGTCTTCATATATCCTCTGCAATTCGGGGTTCATAGTGGCGATCATGATGCAGGCCACTTTGGTCGCATCATCAGAATGTTTTTGGTACGAGGCAATTTCCTCGGGAGTAGCAGTTTCAGGGTCAACATCGACAAGCTCAGTCTCGATAACATACTCTTTGTTCTCGTACCTCAGAGCCATCTTGATGTTTCTAATCCAGTCATTGTAGTTTGTCCCGTACAATTGAACCTTGGAACACAGTGAGAGGATAGAGGGAACACTGGAGTTTGAGTGGGGAGCAGATTGATCAGCAGAAGACATCTATAAAAGAAGGTAAGTTTAATTAGATACTTGTCGGTCCTTATAATAACCCAATATAAAATAAGGCTAGGATCCAACTATAACAATTTGCAACATAGAAGAGGGATGCCGTAATCTATAAGCAAATTTTATAAAGGTAGGCGAATGACGATTCAGCCGATTCCACCGCGGAAAAATAATCTTATTATAAATGGAATTCCTAGTTTCTTTTGAGATTTATTGAACAGTTCAATAGCATGTTTAATCTCGGATATGCCCCACCGTTTGTGACTGGGATGCCGAGGATCACAAACCGGGTGTGAATAACCATGCAAATTAGCTTGGTACTCTCGGGGTCCATTATCATCTCAAATTGATGTGCCGGTAAACCACACACGCTCCATCAACAATGATAACACCCGAGACACCCATTGCCACTCTTTATGAACCCCCATTGGTGTGCCGGTAAACCACACACGCTCCACCAACGTTTCATAAAGTGCAATGTGCAATTTCATGGGGTAGCATCAAATTCACATTTTTCCTAAAGTAACTAGATTGGGATTTTTTGTAAAGGTTCTAGTACTTTGATCATTATACTTTTAATGATTAAGTGGTTCTGTCAAACCCGTTCGGCTAACGACCCTCCACTGATCAGGCGAGCGGTGGGTGAGAGTGTTCACCCATTAGACTACCATTTTATAGGCAGTCTCCTTATACCCACTTTATAGACCAGCTTCATGAATGAGGCCTACTATTGATTTAACTAACCAAATTTATCTCATATATATAATATTAACTTTTAATAACATATATAAGATGTATTTTAAAACCCTTTAAAATATTCAAGGTTTATCTTTTAATTTTACCAAATTTAACAATTAAATTTTGAATTAAATTAAACCTTAAATTTGATTTAATCAATTTTAATTACCAATTAATTAAATTAATTAAATCTAAATATTTTAAACATTTTAAAATATTTTTCTGGATTTTTCTATTAATTTTCGACAATTTAAAATTAATTAAATCCTTTTGAATTATCTTTTAATTAACAATTACTTAAATTAATTCAAATTAAGATAGGTTTATCCAAATTAATCAAATTAATTAAAACCTATCCTAAACCCCCTAGATTTCGAATTCAAATAATGGGGTTTAAGGTTATCTATTTAATTAACAAATAAAGTTACCAAAAATAGAAAACCTCCTAAAACCCTAATGCAAATTTCGAAATTAACAAGGGGGGATTAGGGTTTCCAAAACCCTAATCCTAGAAATCGATCCATATAGATATTAGGGTTTATAAGCTTTAAACCCTAAAACAGTTATAACAATTCAACAAGAAAACAAAACAGGCTCTGATACCACTGAAAGGTTTTCTGCAAACCATGAACTAAATAACCTAAGTTCACATGCAACCTATAAGGATCTATGTTTTCTTCTAATTGAACATATAACAAAAACCTAAAGGCCATAAGAAAATTAACTAAAAGAATAAAATTAGAAAAACCAACCTTTTAGAATTTTCTGGAAGCTGAACAGCAAAATTATCCTGCCTCAAATGAGATCACACCCAAAGCTAGAGGAGAGAGTCACGAAAATCCAGAGAGAGTATATGAGAATTGGCAAAATCATATGGTGACCAGGGAGCCCTATTTATAGTTTCCAGATGATTAACTGATAAGCCTTAGAGATAAACCTTTTTGAATTCAAATAAGATAAACCTTTTATCTTATAATTCAAACTCCTATTTATCTCCTAATTATCAATTTCGAAATTATGTATATCCATATATAGATTTCGACTTTCAACTGGTCACTCCACACTGTCACTTACTCAACTATTGAATAATTACAGTTTTAGCCCCTGCACCTTTAATTAATTAATTTAATCCCCAAATTAAATCCAATTAATTCTGGATTAATTCCTAATTAATTAATATAGTTTCTAATTAATATATTATGACTTTAATATATTAATAAACCATATATTTAGTTCCTGTTGATTTATTAATCCCATAATAAATCAACCTTTCTCTCTACCGAATTTTCTACCAAACCTCCAGCCATGAGGGCAACCCAAATGGACTGTGCTTCTATTAATTAGGTAAATACTAATTATTAGTCATGGCTTAGACACCTAATCCAACAGGGTTAACATCTACATAATCTGTGTAAACCTCTGATGTCTATCTGCTACAACTTTCCCTTTATAAGGGTCACCAGATCTTGCAAGGTTAGTGTCATACAATAGTAAGCCACAAGAGCTTAGTGAATAACCAATGATATAGTAAACAACATAATAAGAAATCACCACAAAACTTTATCATAACAACAACATTCATACCATAACAACCTGCCATCAACCAACACTAGCCTTCACAACAATGTCATTAACAAATCACGTCCCCTTCTCAACCCTCATGGTCTCGAGCCACATAGGATCACCACACCCCTATAATAAATTATACACTGAGAGCCACAAAGGGCATAAACAACCATTAGCTATAAGGCTTCAACATATAAGGATCATCATAACTAGTCACATAGGCTCAACAAGATAATAATCACCAATGTTGGCCACATAGGCTCAACAAGAAGTTCATCACAATAAAAATGTAACAACACCACAAACACCACATAGAAGGTGTACATAGAAGGTGTAAATCAGAGGTTACTCACTTTATTATGTCACATAGTAGCGATGGGTGAGTATAAGTAATCCAAAACCAAATTTTCTTGTTGACACGTTGCAGTCGTTGATGCTGTCAAAAATATGAAATAAAACCTTACAGTCTACTAGCTAGCGGTAAGCAAGGGTCGAACCAAGGAGTTCATGGTTGACACTTTGTGTCAAAATATGACCAATCTATAGTGTCACTATATAGAAGGTTTTTATTCATACAGTCGATCCCGAAAGAACTCAAAAACACAAAAATCATAATCAACAATCTACGCCGAAGCAATGGAACACTACCAATCACCCTAAACTATTCTGATCTCGAGATCAAAATCATAAATCAGATCCAAAACAATCCAGAACTATCGAACCAAATAACGAATGATTAAACATGAAATTACGATCAAATGTAAATAATGGAAACTTTGCATTCAAACCAAACCCGATCCAAGCCTAATGCTTCTGAATTTAGGTATCAATCCAGATCTACGTGGTCGATAGTGTTCTACAAGTCAGAACCTTCAATCGCACGAGAACAAAACAAAAATCAAAACTAATAAAAATAAAGCAAACGAACCAAATATTGAATCTACTACTACAACTACTAAAATCTGAGTCAAAGAAGCCTGAGTGTCTCTCAAAGGTGCAATCTTCGCTCCCGAATCACGAACTGTGAGCCTCTATCTATAGTTGCGGATTTAGCCTATACGCGTCGTGGGATAGCCTTCTATGTGGCACGTATCAACCTTATCCCCTTGTTTTTTCGCACTTTGAATTTAAACTTTCATCTGGTTTCAACACCTGGGCGTGTCGCGTCTCTCCTTTGCATGCGTCACACGTATTACTTCGACTTGAATCCAGATTTGCTTCCAAACCTTGTCAATTTGTACACTTTTTACCATGTATTATCAGTAAAACATAACACAAGCCCTTGGCACTAAAAGTGAGTAATATCAGTCATATCGGAAGTATAATTCATCTAAATCCCGGCTCAATAAGGACTATAATGTGTGGCATTACTAGGCGTTATCACTTGTTCTCCTAGATCAACCTACATTGGGTTTCTAACCACATTTCAACAGTAATGCACCATCTGAGTACACCCACAATACTCTTAACTATCATTAGGTATAATACCCCAGCCTTAAAAGTGCATGTGCTCCCTTTAATAGGCAAAATAAACTCTCTGTTAAAATTACGTGTCACGGCCATTAGGCCATTGTGTTGCAACCAACCCGACAACAATAGGACTTTTCGTGACTGACTGCCGCTTCCCGACATGACGATTTACTCGATGCGTCGGTCGCAAATGAACAACCCCTTGGTCTGTCTCGATTCAGACCTCAATATCAAATTTCTAGCACATATACCAGATAGCTTTTGGTTTAGACTTAGTCTAATATCAATAACATACATCGAATTTGATAGAACTCACAGATTCATTATCTAGGGTTTCATAACCCACTAAATCCCCAAAAAGATGTCACCATACCTTATTTCAAGTAATTTTCTAGACTTTTATATGTTCTACCAGTTAGTTTCCAACTCCTTCAATCACATGCCCCAAATTTGTGATTTCACCAGTAACTTGTCTGGAGTACGATTGAAAAGGGTTTTAAGGCTAAATAATCGATTTAATGACATTTGATCGATTAAATATGTCCAATGATATGTGTCACGACTGCCAGCCATTGTGTCGCCAGGGGCTCGTGACCTGTATCCTTCCATTCATGGCCCTGCCAATACAACCTCTACTAGGCATCTTACTCTGCCAAAACTTTCAATTAAGGCATTGTACTTCTCTCGTCATGTCGCGACCCAAAGACAAAAGGTATGATTCCTCTAAAAATCCTGGTATAAGTCATTTTTCTCCAATACGCCCTACAATACAACACTTATAAAACTTACTTACCATAACCATAGGAAGAAAATTACAGAACTTACTTGCCAAATCAAACGTAGTGTTACATGTTCTCCCCCCCCCCCCCAAAAAAGATTTCGACATTAAAATCATGCAAACAAGTGGGGGTATTTGGACAACGTTTCATCCTCGGGTTCCCGTGTCACGTCGGAACCTCGAGGACATTGCCACTGCACTTTTACCACCTATATCTTCTTATTCCTTAGCTTTTTTTCCCCATGTTCTAAGATTCTTTTAGGTTGCTCTAAATATTTAAGTCTTTCATCAACGTTAATTTCTTCAAGTGACTCGCTGTCTTGTCAGATAAGGTTTTCTGTGAACACGAAACATAGAATACATCGTGATGCCTTGTAGTTCACCTGGTAATTCAAGGCTTTATGCTACAACATATATCGAGACCCTCATGTTAAAGAGACTAAGGTTGGTCTATAGACATCGATATGAGCAAGCTCTAACTTCTTGGCATTTGGTGCTTGCCCAATCATGGTGATGGTAACCTTCTTTTGTTTGCTAAGAACACATGTCTCACGGAAGTCTACCGTCACACTTTTTAGCTCTAGAATTTTTCCTTTAGAAGCCAACATCTTCATTCTCTTCTCACTCAAATGCCTAAGCCTCTTGTGCCATAGAGTAGAAGCCTCTGATTCTCCAACTACTAAGTGGATCCCATTAAAGGAGGTTTCAACCATATACAATGTCCCATTCTTCTGTCCTCAGACCATTACTAGGTTTCCTTCATTATCTAGCTGCCCTACTAATATCAACATCCTCTTTAGACATGGAATGCACTTGATATCTTTCAATGTCCACTCATATCCCAAGGTGGAATTGAGGATAACATCCCCAACTCTTGTGATATCTAGGCTCTTGTTATCAACAAGCCTCAACTCCCTGTTGTAATGCTTGAAATTATTCATTACTTCTCCACAGTGATTTGCACGAAACAAAGTATCTGAATCCATAATCAAGGATTCAATCAGACTCTTTACAAAAAAAATTAACACATCATCACACTCCTCTACCATGTTCATTTATTTCCTTGTCTTCTTGATCCAAGGCTTTAAACACTAATTCCTGAAGTGTTTTCTTTGTTTCCAATTACAACAGGTGATGTCTTTCCTACTCTTCGACTTTCCTCTCTTCCTGACTTTGAAATTCGTTTACCACCCTCTCCTCTATTGGTCATTCGTCCTCTATTTTTAGTACTTAGTGAACTGCTAGAGCATTCCCGTGTATTCTTCCTGCGTATGTCCTCTCCAAGGATTAAATCGTGAATGCCTTCAAACATGAGCTTAGTGATTCCATATGAACTACTAACTGTTGTGACCACTCTGAACCAACTTTCTGGTAGCAAAGATAAAAATAGTAGTGCTTAGACATTGTCTTCGAATTTAATATAAGCAGATACCAACCTTGATATTATTGAGTTAAATTCTTTTATATGATTTGTCACCGAATAACCTTCCTTCAACTTCATTTTCACCAATTGTCTAAACCTTGTTAGCCATTGAGGGTTTTTCATACATATTAGAAAGCACCTGGATCAACTCAAACATCTTCTTCTCATTGACAATGTTGTAAACAAAGTTCTTTGCCAATGACAACATGGCTACTCTAAAGGCTTGCTGATCTAATAAGTTTGAATCCTCTTGGTTCATGGAGTTTAGTTTGCTTCCACTTAATGGTATGTGTACATTCTTTAGGTAGAGGCAGTCTTCTATCTACATCTTCAAAAATCCAAAATCGTGACCTTCAAATTTATTGATTTTAATCTTCTCATCTCCAGCCATAGCTTTGAACCAGTTGTTAGGATTAATGATACTTCAGATATATTTAAAAACGATAATAAATATGTGAATAACAAAACAACACAAGGATTTAAGTTGTTTTACTTGATCAGAGTAATCAAGCTATCTCTACTGTAGAACTAGAAAGAGATTTCATTGATAATCTTCAATAATACAGATTTTTACATACTTTAGGGTACAACCCATGAGATGTATTTATAGAGATCGTTTGACTTAATTTCTCGTAGACAACAGCCCATGGGCCTATCACCGACATAAGATGCCCATGAACGTAATAACTTGGTCCTTAAGAAGTAGAGGAACTGCGTTTAGGCTCCTAATGAGGCCCCTTGCTGTTCCCTACCAGCAGCCTTTAATCCTACAATTGAAAGTATCTCTATAGTTGAACTAAGACCTCTTTCTCTCTAACTAAGGTCCTCTTAACCAAGGTATATTGATCGAGGTCTTCTGCTGGATGAAGCTTTGCTTCTTATTAGAGGCCACTCTTCTAATCTCTTCTGATTAGAAGCATCTATTCTTATCAAACTCCGTATCTCAACAATTTTACCAAAAATAGAAGCCTTATTCAGGACATCATGGTGAAAGTTTCATGCAATAAAACCAAACATACAATTATTATGTAATTGGTTATACCTGTTATGTCTTTAAACAACAAAGACCATTTAACTAAGTTTGCTCCCAAAGTAATTGAAGATTAATAGTGGTATACTCTTTAATATCTTATATATTTAGATTACATAACATGAGGAATCTACTTATTGACTGATTAATTAATGTTACATTTGATTAAAATTATTTCTTAGCTCGTGCAACAATGGGTTCATATCACGTCAGTGGTTAACCCTTACTTAGTGAACCCTTTCTTATTCAAAAAGCTTTGGTGCATGCTAACACTTAACCTATCCGGACCTAACATCTCAGACACAATCATTCATAACATACTATTATTACATAAACAAGGATGAGGAAGAAATTACATTTTAGCGCAATGTTCAGTTGATAATCAACCAAACTTGCTTCGACTAATGATGGGAATAAACACAAGCTAAATGTGGCTACTTTTGATGCACTACAACTGCGTCTACCTCTAGTGACTTCCGATGAATTCATGACCGAAAATAATTTGGCCACCTGTAACTCAGTAAGTGGCCAAGGTTCAACTAGCGATGGTGCAAGTTGCAACTCAGTCGGTCATTCCTTTTATTGAACTTCATATATCTTATTTAGTTCTAGAATTTGGAATCCCAAATTAAGAAACACATGCTCCAAAAGAGCTGCCAATTCTTGATGATTGTATCTAACTAATAGATGGAAGAATGACCAACCACCATATATTTCTCACATGTTCGTTCGCGATAGAATTTCAAGGTTTGATTGCGAAGTGGTCTAACTGAGATTTGGGGATCATTCTGAAATCTATTAATTCTACTTGGTGGAAATGAAAAATCTCACCAATAAAATGTGCAAAACTCATTGGCGATCCTGTTCTTCGTGTTTTTGTATATTCGGAGTGCAAGAAATAATTAGATTTTCAAAGAGGTCTCAAAATGAGAACTACAAAAAGGTTGAGAACCGTGAGAATTAATTTTGGCTCTTGACGCAATTCATCGAAGGTTGTGTATTATAAAGGGTCATCTAATGTAAATACGTTGTAGATGATGAAACCCCACAACCATTTGATCAAACATTTATAAAGTAATTTGTGTCCTAGATCAGTTCCTTTTAATTCTCAATCTTTTAATGGTTCTTATTTGAACATATATATATATATATATATATATATATATATATATATATATATATATATATATATATATATATATATATATATATATATATATATATATATATATATATAGGGTCCCGTTCCGGTGAGGACTCTTTTTTCGGTAAGGACTCGTAAGGACACCTCAAAAAAATTGAAAAAAAATATAAAAAAAATACAAATCATAAAATCGAGAATAGTACTATATCATGATCCAAAAAAATTTGGAAAAAAAAATTTGGATCATTGAGAAACAGAAATGATCCACAAAAAATTTTATTTTGTGGATCATTGTTTCATTATAAAAAAAAATAATGATCCAAAAGTTTTTTTCCGAATTTTTTTTTTCTCCAATATAGTACTATGATCCATTTTATTATTTATTTTTTTTATTTATTTTTTTTCAATTTTTTTAAGGTGTCCTCACGAGTCCTTACTTTAAGAAGAGTCCTCACCCGATCGCTTATCTATATATATATATATATATATATATATATATATATATATATATATATATATATATATATATATATATATATATATATATATATATATATATATATATATATATATATATATATATATATATATATGTTTGTATGTATGTATGTATGTATGTAGCTAGGTTCTTTTGAGAACAAAAAAAAAAAAAAAAAAACCCGAGATCTTCAGAACCAAATATAGACCATTGGATCAACAAAATTAAAGGTTCTGATTGAAAGATGGCAATTTTGGTGTAACTAGATTTTTAATGGTATCTTTGGTTTTTAAATACCAATTAGAAGGGTTAATCAGGTACTTAAAATAATAATCTCTACAATTAAGCCTAAATAAATTTGCATTAAAATAGGATACAAGCTGATTATTCTCTCTCTCCCCCACGTCTCAATATTCTCTCGCCTTCAATTAAGAATTTGACGATTTTGCCTCACCGTTCTTCAGCACCACCCGTCATCCACGGCAATTGGAGGCAGTGGATTGGACTAATCACCACCACAACTACGACCTCACCCCACCAACCTCATCAACGATGAATCTTGCAGGCACAAACCACATTCTCCTCTCCGTTACGGTGGCTACAATCTGTTGATTCCGCTGGCCTCCAATTACGAATTGAAAGTCGATTTTATGAATTGCTCCATTGTTGCAGGTACCTCCGAATCTCTGGTCCTCTCTCTCTCATCGCTGCCATCCTTAATCGATAGAGTAACATCCTAATCAGATTCAACAAATATATCGATCGGAGTCCACAAATCTATCGATCATCTTCACATGTACATTGAATGCGCCACTGCCCCTTAACTAGACCATTGTTGATGTTGTCGATATTCATCATATTCAATTCCAATTTAATCCCGTCATTCCCTTGCCCACTTCATCAGGAACAGGCACTTCTCCACTTCTAATCCACCCTCACCACCATACTTAATTCCACACTGATTTCCCTTCAGTTCAAAGAATGTAACTCGTGGAAGGAGATGTCGTCCTGATCAAGTGTTAAACATGGATATAATCGAAATAAATTAAATTAGCAGAAAAAGCATACCTTCAATTAGCTAGAAAAAGCATACCTTCGTGATGAAGCATACCTTTAATTACAACCAGAAGGGAGGACTTCATTCATGCACATATTAGTTTTTCTTTTCCCCAGGTTTTGCTTTATGTTATAATATGTTGACTCTTGGTTCTATTTTAGGTGCCAAATATTTCTATTTGTTTGACTAAAACTAAAATAGGTATTATCATTCCAACAGCTATATCATATATGTATTGTATTTTTCTATTTTCACTTGTGTTTCCGATGTGCAGGATTGAGAGATACTTGTTGAAAAAGGGTTGGAAGTTTGAGGTGGTAGATGTGACAGCTTCATAGGATACAAGGTGATTGAATATCATTACATAATAATGGGTGGATGAAATGTGTAGATGGATTAAACAAATATGAAAGGATATCCAAGGACCTGCATTAACAATTGTTTTTGAACGACTGAAGTTACACGGTGTGGTGTAGTTTCAGGTATAACTTTGTAGATGGATTATATGCAATAAATGACAACGCACTTTGATTGATTTGCTTTATGCTATCCTACTTCCATTTTTTCGTATTACATCACTCTACTTGAAAAGTGTTACACAATTATAGCAATGACATTCAAAAAATAAAACCAATCTTTATCGCAGTAAAATTTTCAAAGTATAATGACCTATTCAAAAACAAAATTGAAATTACAACGCTGTAATTGTGTTGTTTTTGCAAAGTACAATCCTTCAGTAAGAAAAAGAGAATGAAAGTATAATATAACAAATGACTGAACATGTATGCATTAAGGTGCATATCTTCATGTATAGGTGGGTGCATATGTGCATATAGGTGTATATCTTCATGTATACGTGTATGCATATGTGCATATATTCAATTATTTATATCCATGTTTTTGCATATGTTGGTTCAAATGTACATATGTGCACATACGTGGATACGCAAATAAACACATGTATGCATACTTTCATATATGCATAAATATATATGTTGATAATTTGATATGCACATGTGCATAAATACATATGTGCATACGTACATATATGTGTATTTGTTTAAATACATGTTTATGTATTTTGTTATAGGGTAAATTGCATAAAAGTCACTAGCTTTTCTAATTTTTTCGATTTTGACACTATATTTTTAGTTTTTTCAATTAAGTAATTATATTTTCAGAAAAATTGCAATTAAGTCATTATGTTTTCCAAAAACTTGTGAAAATGACCATATGACAGGATAGCAACAGGTTACCAGGTCATATGGTCAGATTTGCAATTTTTCAAAAAACTTAATGACTTAATAGCAAAAATAAAAAACATAGTATCAAAATCTAGAAATCTGAAAAAGTTAACGACTGTTATGCAGTTTACCCTATGCAATTTATACAACTTAATTAATCACTTTAGATGCCTCATACATGTTTTAAATTAAAATCATCTTATCCACATTATTCTTTTACAAAGCAAAATTTTAAAAGATCTTTTCAGACCTCGGTTTATCTTTTTAAAAACAGTATTTTTGATCAAGATGACGAAATTATCACTTTAAACAGTTGGAATATCTGTTAAACGGTGATATAATTGCTAATTTGTTGTAACAATTGTTTCAATTTAGGATTTATATCTATTTAATTAATGTACGATAAATTATAATATCCATCATTTGTACTTTATGTTATTCTGATTAAATATATGACAAAGCACAAGAAACTAACATATTTTGGGTTAGTTATGAAATAAAACCAATTTTTTCAGTTAAAACCAATTTTAATGTAATTTTAGGTTTTAAATTATCTATCCAAGGTAACAACAAATTTACTTTTTTTGGACAGATATGAGGCATGTAAAGTGATTAACTTGTATAAATTGCATAGGATAAATTACATAAAAGTCGTTAACTTTTTCAGATTTTTAGATTTTGACACTATGTTTTTTATTTTTGCTATTAAGTTATTAGGTTTTCTGAAAAATTGCAAATCTGACCATATGACCTGGTAACCTGTTGCCATCCTGTCATATGGTCATTTTCACAACTTTTTGGAAAACATAATATTTTAATTGCAATTTTTCTAAAAACATAATGACTTAATTGCAAAAATTAAAAATGCAGTGTCAAAATCGAGAAAATTGAAAAAGCTAATGACTTTTATGCAATTTACCCTTTGTTATATTGCTTTGTTTTTTTGTTTATGGTTATATCGGATAAAACAAACGCATGTTATTTTTATGTTATTTTTAATAAAATGGTTTTTCTTATAATTTGTGTTTGAATATTTTTGTATTTTATTTCTTTTTATACTATATAGTTGTATGGCATTCGAATACAATGAAATATGGATATTTTGTGTGTTTTTTATGAAAATTTCGCGAATGTGCAGATACGCATCTTTGAATATATAATCTGAAAAGTTAAATATGCATATATGCATTTCGTTAAAAGATGCAAATATCATTAATTTGTTAATAAAAAACACAAATTTCCAACTTTTTTAAATTAAAATTTTGATTTTTTAAAATATTTTATAAATCTATTTATATATTTTAAATTTGCTTATTTTTAAATTCAAAATTTTGATTTTTAGTGGCCTTAATTTTAGGAGATCTTTATTAATGTTACCAAAAATAAAAAAAATAATCATTAATGAGATTTGTAAAATGAAGATTCAACCAATAAGAAAGAGTTCTCAATATCTCATGTTTTTTGGGATCTCACAAGATCCCAACCATATATATATATATATATATATATATATATATATATATATATATATATATATATATATATATATATATATATATATACATACATACATACATACATACATACATACATACATACATACATATATATATATATATATATATATATATATATATATATATATATATATATATATATATATACCCTTGAAATTAATATAAAAAATAGTTCTTCTATTAATTTTCAATTATTTCATGTTACCTTTTTATAAAATCTTAAATTAAATAAATATTTGTAAAACCTATCATTTTTTGTCATTGAAAGGATTTTTTTAATATTTTGATTAAATATGGTGTGTTTTGTTTAAATTAAATTAAATGTTAATTATTATTTTTGGTATTATAAATTTAATTTTAATATTAAAAAGCTGATCTGACTTTGAGGGTTGAGAGTTTGGAAAGATCTGTTTCTTTGGTTGAAAAACGGTGAAATATGTAAGTGAGATGAAATAGAAAAGTTCAAATGACAAAAAAGTTAACAGAGTTCTATTCCTCCAGCCTTAAGTCGATGTAATTTGGTTTTATAAAACTCGCAAGCATGTCATTTGATTACCTTGCCAATCTAAATTTCTTTCTTATTCATTCTATCCAACCAGTGTAAATAATAAAATATTAAGTTTTAAAAAACTCTAGTCTAGAATACAACTAACGTGTAATAATTTTCTTCAAAAATAATCCGAAATAAACGTGGAAAACGATTCGGCTCATTGTTAAACTTTGAGCAGCTTGGTTGGATAGAATTACACTTGCAGTTAGATTGTTGTTGTTCACATTATAGTAACCACACTGTTTATATGTAATTTTCAAGTCAAAGCTCCAACACTTTACAGAAACAAAAAGTTGAATTTTGTTGTGTAATCATCATTAAATTTTATTAAAAGAGACTGCGGCCGTCGTCGAGCTCAACTATCTTGACGAATAAAGAATAGAAATTTCATTATATATATATATATATATATATATATATATATATATATATATATATATATATATATATATATATATATATATATATATATATATATATATATATATATATATATAGGTTCATATGTTTAGCGTAAATATTGTGTGAATGTATAAGACAATGTCAGCCAATCATTTTTCAAGGGTATTTTCGGCATTGCAATTTTTATGATTAATTAATTCTTTAAATAAAATGCGATTAAGATGACAACTTTAAATATAGATAACGTATAATTGGTATGTATCTGTAACAACCTAACGAGATTTATTCCAGAAAAGCGTTTTTATATTTCATTTATTCCAGCCGTTTTATATTCGTTTGTGGAGAATTTTTTTGAACATCGACTGTAAGAAGATGGCTTCATCTATCGAGAAATCTGTTAATATTCATTCGATTTCAGGAGGCAATTAACATCAAGATTTTGAATATATATTGTTCAAGGTTAGTAAATTGTTTTATACAATTCATGTTCATTCGATTACTAATATGTTTTTTTTTTTATTTGATCTTATTCCACATCTATCGTTTCTTGAATGATTTATCAGACAATTGCATCTTGCAGAAGGAATTAAAGAATTTGCTGTTGCAAGATGATGAAATTATCAAGATTTTGGATAATAGAAGATTTTGTAAAATCTGCAATGCCATTACCGATCACGACAGCAGAAATTGTCCAAATGCATTAGTTTAATTAATTTATTTTATGAAGTTTAGTGTTTTAGAACATATGTTCATATATTCAATTTAATTACTACGTATTTGATATGGATCTTCGTTTAATTTAATGAGAATGTTGTTTTGATCATATTGTTCCTATTTGATTTGTAAACCAGTTGTATGTATATTCTGTCAGAATATTAAGTATGTGTTCATATTTTTATTTTTTGTTTAATAAACAAATGTATATTGTTATATTATGTTAAGATTCTATTAGAATATATATGTTACATTTTTTACCCAAATTAATAATTTGTCAGTAAACACGCATTCTGATAAAATTAACAGATTTTGATTTTATTAGTTCATATTTTATTTTGTTTGTTATCGAATTAAATCCAATAAAATCAATTAGATATTTAGAAGATATCGTTTGTATTGTTAACAAGAATATTTCAAACCTACCTTTCCTAAAAATATGGGCTTCCTTAAAATATGGCGATTTTTATTTATAGATATATTTTTTAGTTGATTATATATATATATATATATATATATATATATATATATATATATATATATATATATATATATATATATATATATATATATATATATATATATATATATATATATATATATAGCTGTAGGTTCATATGTTTAGCGTAAATATTGTGTGAGTGTATAAGACAATGTCAGCCAATCATTTTTCAAGGGTATTTTCGGCATTGCAATTTTTATGATTAATTAATTCTTTAAATAGAATGCGATTAAGATGGCAACTTTAAATATAGATAACGTATAATTGGTATGTATCTGTAACAACCAAACGAGATTTATTCCAGAAAAGCGTTTTTATATTTCATTTATTCCAGCCGTTTCATATTCGTTTGTGGAGAATTTTTTTGAACATCGACTGTAAGAAGATGGCTTCATCTATCGAGAAATCTGTTAATATTCACTCGATTTCAGGAGGCAATCAACATCAAGATTTTGAATATATATTGATCAAGGTTAGTAAATTGTTTTATACAATTCATGTTCATTCGATTACTAATAGGTTTTTTTTTATTTGATCTTATTCCACATCTATCGTTTCTTGAATGATTTATCAGACAATTGCATCTTGCAGAAGGAATTAAAGAATGTGCTGTTGCAAGATGATGAAATTATCAAGATTTTGGATAATAGAAGATTTTGTAAAATCTGCAATGCCATTACCGATCACGACAGCAGAAATTGTCCAAATGCATTAGTTTAATTAATTTATTTTATGAAGTTTAGTGTTTTAGAACATATGTTCAGATATTCAATTTAATTACTGCGTATTTGATATGGATCTTCGTTTAATTTAATGAGAATGTTGTTTTGATCATATTGTTCCTATTTGATTTGTAAACCAGTTGTATGTATATTCTGTCAGAATATTAAGTATGTGTTCATATTTTTATTTTTTGTTTAATAAACAAATGTATATTGTTATATTATGTTAAGATTCTATAAGAATATATATGTTACATTTTTTTACCCAAATTAATGATTTGTCAGTAAACACGCATTCTGATAAAATTAACAGATTTTGATTTTATTAGTTCATATTTTATTTTGTTTTTTATCGAATTAAATCCAATAAAATCATTTAGATATTTAGAAGATATCGTTTGTATTGTTAACAAGAATATTTCAAACCTACCTTTCCTAAAAATATGGGCTTCCTTAAAATATGGCGGTTTTTATTTATAGATATCTTTTTTAGTTGATTTTGTCAAACATATTTCTTAACACAACGTTTTCTGTGTAAGGTTTTATCATGGACAAACAAGATCGAATCAATGTGAATACAAACGAAGGCACAACACATTCATCGGAAGATTCCATTTTCAATTTTAACGAATCAAATGCATGTAAGTGTTTTTCATTTTTGATTCACTTTTCGATGATGCATAAATCACCACATCGTTTCTCTCATTTTACTAGACGAAGGCACATCAGAGCCAATCGAAGATTTCATTTATAATATTAACGAATCAAATGCAGGTAATATTATTACAGCTTTTCGATTATTCATAAATCACAACATTAGCAATTTTTTATTTTTCCAGATAAAGGCATATCAGAGCCAATCGAAGATTTCATTTATAATAGTAATGAATCAAATGCAGGTAAGTTTTTTTACAGTTTTGATGCTCTAATTCGATGATGCATAAACAAGTTATTGTTAGTGTGTCACACGTGTAGAACATATTCTTTAAGAATGGAATCATATGTATAGTTATGCCAAGTATTTCATGCTTCAGTTTGTAGCAACAAATTCTTTAAGAATAAAAACACACACGCGTTATTTACATGTTAACATTACTTGCCTTTTAACACAAATAGCGTATTATTTTTTACAGATACAGATGAATCAATATTTAGTAATGATTTTGTCTCTCCTAGTGGCACACCATACTCGACTCCTAAAACGAGTAAAAAGCCCAAAGTCGATGATGTTTTTGATTCATATAACGCAGCCGTTGAAACGTACAAAACTTATGCATTTGAAGCGGGTTTTGACATTAGAGAAGGATCTAGTACAAAGATTAATGGTGGTATTATTACTACTAAATACCTGCTATGCAACAGAGAAGGGAAACCTAATACGGGAAATGTTGATACCGTTAATATTCAGTACAAAAAGATTAAAAGAAGAAAAGACTTGCATCGAACAGAATGTAAGGCCCATATTGTATTCAAGCTTATTCCTGGTACAGATAAATATGTGGTACATAAATTTGTCGAGAATCACAATCATATGCTAATTAGCAAGGATAACATGCAATTTTCTCGTACCAGTAGGCAATTAAATTTTACTACAAAAACTTTTCTTCATAACATGACAATACAAAATGTTGGTGCTGCAAAGTCATATAGATTGCTTACTGGTATCCAATGTGGGTGCTCAGCCCGTGGTGGACTTCTTGTTGATTTCAAGAATTATATGAGGGATATGAATTGTTTCATTGCCGGTAGCGATGCCTAGTTGATTGTTAACATTATGGAAGATCGGAGTAAATATGCCTCAAATTTCACATTTGAATGTAGGTTTGTGGAGAAACAACTCAATGCGATGTTTTGGGCAGATGAAACTACCAAGTATAATTATAAGGAATTTGGAGAGGTTGTATCCCTTGATGCTACATTCGACACTAACAGGTGAATTATTAAATTATTTTGTTCAAAAATTTCTACATATTTATAACAAGTTTATAATCTTCACAGGTATCGTATGGTCTTTGTTCCGTTTACCGGAATAGATAACCATAAAAAATGTGTCACATTTGGTGCTGGATTGCTCAGTAGAGAGGATACGGATTCTTATAGGTGGTTGCTCAATTCATTTATCAAAGCTTTTGGCAAACAACCTACTATAGTGTTGTCTGATCAAGACCCAACGATGAATAAAGCGATTAAACAAGTACTTCCAGAATCCCAACATCGTTTATGTATGTGGCACATAACATTTAAGATTTCAAACAAGGTAACACATGAAATTAATCTAATTACGTGATTTATAACATATTTGATTCTTTAAAATCATATTTTAATGTTTTTTATGATGTAGGTTTCTGCCCAAGTTTATAACAATCCAGATTTTAAAAAACGCTTTAATAGTTTGATATGGAATGCTAAGATTGATGAATCAGAATTTGAAGCTGGTTGGGACCTTATGATCAACGACTTTAACTTATTTGATAATAAGTGGTTGCGAGATATGTATGCTCTGCGTAGTAATTGGATACCCGCATACTTTAGGGATATTCCTATGTCAGGTTCAATGCGAACCACGTCATTGTTGGAATGCCAAATTTGGTCATTTCAGAATAGTACACTTGCAGGATCGTATCTCATCAATTTTATGATGACATTTGACGCCACAATGGATCGTCAAAGGCATAATCAAAATGAATTTGATTTCCGTATTGCAAGCACTTTTCTGAAAATATTGTCATATCTTCCATATGAACCTCATGCAGCAAGAATATACACACGGAAAACTTTTTATCAGGTTTAGGAAGAGATTTTTGAATCTGAAAAAAGTTGTTTGATTAAGAATTTCAACTGTCTCGAAAGCGTTGATACATTTACTGTATTGGAGAGGAAGACATCTATTAGCAAACGAAACAAAAAAAAATCCGACAATGAAGATTCTTCTGACGAATACCATTACAACAACCTTTTGAAAGATTCAGAGTTCCAGGTATATTTTAATATTTTTTTTGTTTTTTAACTTACGAAATTATATGTTTTCTTTAATATGTTCGTATCATCTTTTGTAGGTTGCTCGTGTCAAAGATACTGACATAATATCATGTAGTTGTATGCATTTTGACATGCCTAGGTCGTCGTGCGGTCAAAAATAAGAAAATAACCTAACACACACACTAGCACAGTGGTAGTCAGGGTCGATCCGCAGGAGTTACGTGGTCAAGTCAGGTGATAGATTACCAACTATAGTGTCACGCTATAGTCAGAGGACCTAGTTTCTAACCCTTTTGTTACTAAACCCAAAAAACCTAAATTGAACAATCTCAAAACAAGCATAGACTAAGCTAAGCTTCAAACCAAACCTAGTTACTTTCTGAAATCAGAAGTACATCTCTAATTCAGAAGTAAACAAAGGCATCCAAACAATCAAACATCAAGGCATAAACTAAACCAATAACTAAGATCCAAAGGGACAGTCACTGGCTAAAGTTCAAACCTAAAAAGCTAACCTAGTTGGTCACTGAAATCAGCATGGGAAAACAGTCCAACAAGGTCAAAACAAACATCCAAACAAACACAATCCAATAACAATCATCAAACACTGAAAAACCAATATTACTTGTAACCAAATGATTTTCATAAACCAAAAACGAATTCCAATGGTCCAATACAATAACCAACACTGAAAAACAGTAAACTAAAATGCTCAAGGTCAATGGTTGTCACTCCCAAAGACCCTAGCCACTAATGCTAACTATTACTAAAAAGAAATTAAATTCTAAAACATAAAATACCAATTGTGAAGTTACAGAAGCTTAATCACGGAGTCAAAGAGCCTTCAGGTCGTTTTTCCACCGGGTCTTTGCTCGGGTTTTCGGCTGGAAAAGCCTCTATTTATAGTTGCAAATTTCCCGCAGCCGCGCCGCGCATTTAAGGTTTCCGCGGCGCGCGTACTGATCTCTTCCCGTTTTCTCGGCATTTGAATTTGTTCCACCGCCTTAGATCCGCGTCGCGCCTTCTTTATTTCCGCGGCGTGCGTACGTATTTTCCTGATTTTGCCTTCTTCTTCAAACTTCCTCCAATTTGCACGCTTTTGGTCCCTGTTTTCATTATTTTCTTCCAAACAAGTACTGGCATGAAAAGTGAGAATACCATGATATATATGATATAAATTCACTAAGAATAGGGCTCAAGAACGACTAAAATATGCAATATCACTAGGCGTTGTCAAACAACCCATACTTGTGCCTTTCTTGTCCCCAAGCAAGAGAGTTTTTTAATAAATTCTAACTAAGACTCAAACAATTTTTGACTGTGTTCAATTTCAAAGCTTATTGCCCTATGAGTTAGAATGAAATAGTTCATGAAAACCTAATCAGAGTGTTCTTTGGAATTCATGGCTTTCTAGAGAACCCTTGATTACAAATTTTTTGTCCACAATGAAGTGTACTTACTCATTAAGATTCTAAAGGCCATTAAGGAATTGTCCATGACTTTCGATGTTGTCCGTGTAACGAGCTTTTAGAAATATCATCCCAGACCAGACGATCTTAGGTGGCAAGGTGCATAAGGCCCACCCATTTTAGACCTACCTGCTCGAACAACAAAGGCCATAGATTGACATTTCCTTCCTAAATTCCAATCCTAAAACACTCTAATCGTCTAACTCTTAAAACTCAACTTATTTGACTAAAGCTAATAATACTAATGCTATCAACAATCACAAACCATTCGTTTCAAAATTACAATTTAGTAAGAAATTTTGAAAAAGTTGCTAAAAATTTGAAAATTGGTCTTTTCTGCAAAAATTTCAAAAAACTACTCTTTCAACCGTCTACACCCCACACTTAAAACCGTACAACGTCCCCGTTGTACAAAAATATTATTTAGAACAAGGGAGAAAGAGTTACCCCTTTGGACAATAGACTGCTTGGTTGGTACTCGGTATCACAGGTACAAATACGAACAAAAAGGTTCTTGATTTCGCATTCTGGAGTTGTAGCGCAATAGTGAACACGCCGGTGGTCAAGACAAGTGGAGGGGGCACGGTGACCCCACACTTTTCTGAGACAACTCCTTCCTAATTTGGTATAACATGCATGACTTCACAGAACATTAAATGCAAACATAACAAATAAAATATAAACAAAAGATAAAAGTGTGTCATAGGTACAGTACATATATCCCAAAAATGAAAAAGAAAAGGAAAAAAATACATCAGTCGCCACCTAGTGGCCTGGAAGGTCCAGCCTCATGATAATGGGCTCTGGCTGAGAATGGTCGGGGGCGTCGTCCCTGCTGGGTAGCTAGATCCAAAAGTACCTCCCCGATCCACTCCAACTGGTCCTCTATCCTGGCGACCCTGGCCTCCAATCAGTGGATAGCCAATGGATCCTCCTGCTGGGGTGGCTGTGGTGCTGGCTCTGCTGGTGCGAGCTGCCTCCTGCGTCTCCTGTCAGGCTGGGCATATGCTGGCTAGGGGTCCTGGGGTGCCTCGGTCGGCGCCCTCACAAACTGTCCTGGGCGCTGCTGCTCAATGAGCCCCATCTTCTCCAGAGCTCGCACCGTAGTGCGAACCGGAGGTAATGCGGTCAAAGAAGCGACAGTCCTGGCGGTGAGGATCCGGTATGATCGGGCCAGGCGGGTGATGAAGTACCCCCGGCCCAGAGGACTGCTGGCAGATGCGCCTGCCGCACGGGTGGATAGGGCAACGGCTAGGGTAAAAGGGAGGTGAAGAAACCAGGAGGGGTCGAGAAGAACCCAGAGGTAGGTCATGTCATCACCAGAAACCTTCTCGCCCCCTCCCGCTGCATGATGGAGGTGGAGACGATACGGTGCATGAGACGGTGGAGTGGATCACGGAGGTGGCTGTCCCTGGAGGTCCCCGCCTCGTAGAAAATGTTGGACAATGATGCCCAAACCTCCGCATTGGCAGCCCGCTCGGGCTGCCCCTGAATGTACGCACCCATAAACTGCGTGAAGTGGCGGTGCTGCAGGTCCGCCTCGGTGTAGATACCGATGCGCCTCCTGAATTTCCGGAGGTTGCGCTCCCTTTGCACACCTCCCAACCTGAACTGTACCAGCCTGGAACGGGCATCTGTCGCTCCAGGTGCAAACTGGACTGTGGACAAGAACTCCAATAGAAGCTTAGTGTAGACAACATCCTCATCGGTGGCCATGAGCCTATCCCAGCCCCGGCATGTAAATGAAACGTCCCCATGGGTCCAGGTACGGTGCAAAAACGGCTCGATCTCACCCCAGAGCCCAGCATCCCTGAGGATGTCCCTATCGATAATCGACGCCTCAAGAACCCGGCGCCCTGACAGTGAATCCCTCCTAGAACTGTACTCCACAGAGCTGGCTGGTCCCTTTGGAAACTGAAGAAACTCATGATCTAACCTGAACGACATCTGCAAAAAAGAATTTTTTTGCAAAATAAGTCCTTTTCTTCCCCACCGCACCGCGGCGCGGCCCAAGAGCAAGGGCGCGGCGCGCCGAGCGGCTGTTTCCAAAATCCAAACTCAAAATCGAGTTTTAACCTGTTTAAACTCAATCCAAATACACCACAAGGTATCCTAAGTGCCGACTAACTCATCTAGGGTCTCTATTTGGCAAAATAAACACCCTATGACCCTAAGAGTCAGCATTGGTGATTTCTAAGTTTTGAAGTTTTTGGAGAAATCAACCAAATTAACAACCTAATCACTAGTTTTAACAAGTAAAAGCTAGTTAGAATGACGTACCGTAGCAGTGGGAATGAAATGAGCAAGAAAAAACACGAGAAATGTTTGTCGATCAGAGCTCCGAGGCGTGGTGTGTGTGAATAGTGTCGCGGCTTACCTTAATATGGAAGAAAACCGACCGATCGATTCCCGCGTCGCGCAAATGCACAATCCACGACGCGCGTGTCACCGAATCAACCCCTGCGCATCGGGTTGGTTTACGATCCCGCGTCGCGTAAATGAGAAAATTGCGGCGCGGTCATTAAAAATTCCAAATTCTTCACACGACCCCACACTTGCCTTGGACCACTAGTACCTGCAATTAATGATGATATTTTTCCTAATTACTTCTACGAAATACAGAACCTAACCTATGACACGATGGGTTGCCTTCCAACAAGCGCTAAGTTTAACGTCTTCAGCAAAACGTACTGTTCCTACTACATCTACGGTGGATCGTATGCCTTCTTTCCTTGCTGCTTTTCTGCTTCCACCGTCCCTTCGCTGACCCACTGCCCTTCAAACTTTCCTGGGTCGAATGGCTTGCTAGTTCTCCTGCTGCTGCCTGGTTGTTGCTTTCTGGTTAGCTCCCGTGAATGCTTGGAGGTAGCTTTGAACCTCCAAGCTCGGTCCTTCCTTCTGCATCTCTTCAAAGTCAAAGGCTTGACATGAAGCGCGCCTAGTGCCGCTTCCAGTAGTTGTGCAGTGCCTCATTTGTTTCTCTTATATTACGTGTTATTTTCAGTTTGCAATTTTGGCTTGCAGTACCAATAAAGATTTTCCAATCGAATGGAATCGGAAGGCAACATATCGGGATGCTTCCATATGTCCTCATCGATGGTATTGATCACATCTAATTTTCCATTCATGAATGGATCATGAGTGGTGATAAAATCATGTTTATTATTTTCAAATATTAATTCGTCAGCATCAACTTCTTGATTATCGTCCAACAGATGGATCAGAACCAAGAGTGAGCGACTAGTTTGATCCGATGGTGGTACAAAGTCACCCATCACCAGATCCTTACTTTCAAATTTCTCAAAATTTTCAAACATTACAGGGTCGGGGGTAATATTGTCATCTACACCCCCTTCCTCAAAGACATTGGCAACTTCAACTATTTCAAGACTTGTTGGGATGGGATCTGTACTGTCACTTACAGTCACCTCCACAACATCCTCATCAACCAAATTGTATGGTGATGGTATGGATTCACCCAACACCAGATCAACATTACTAATACTTTCAAAAACATCAAAAACATCAAAAGCTGTTGAGTCAGAGGTAGCATTGTCACCTGCAACCTCTTCCTCAACAATATTTTCGACCATCTCAGTGGTCTCTTGACTTTCCCAAGGTGCATGTCCTTCCATCACATGTTCAGGTGATGCAGGTCCACACACATTATCATTGGTATTAAAATTACTCACCTCGGCTTCTGGCGAGTTTGGCGGAAATCCCAAATTCTGATCGTTCATAGAACACGACTCATCACAATTACCTTGACGGTTGCTGTTGTATTGATGGTTGTAGTTACCATTGTAATTCTGATCTCCCTGATTATTCGGCATATATGGTCGTCCGTTGTTGTTGCTGTAGTATTGCTCTTGACCATACACTTGATGAACCTCTTGTGGTCTTTGTTCTTGTTGATCGTGCTGCTGTTGATTTGGCGGTCCTTGCTGCACGGTGGCCAATACTGTATCAAGCTTCCTGCTAAGGGCATCAATCTCATTCTTCACCTCCTTCTTCCAGTTGTTATCGATATCTACTGTTGCCACCGATGAGGTGCTGTTTGTCTTCCTTGTTGAATGATTAAACTTGGATCCATTACTGAGTTGCTCCAAGAACCTCCATGCCGTCTCACTATCTTGCAACATAATTGTCCCTCCAAAGGATGCATCAATCATTCCCTGGCTCATACTGTCGACACCGTTGTAGAATATCGTGACCAACTGCCATCGTGGAAACTCGTGGTGCGGACATGAGCATAACAGCTCCTTCAATCTCTCGAAAGCATCATGGAATGCTTCCCTGGGCTTTTGTTGAAATTCCTGTATATCTCTTCTTACTTCCATTGTCTTGCTTAGGGGATAGAACTCCTGCAAGAACATTGTCCTCAATTACTCCCATGTAGTGATACTGTTGGCCGGCAGCGACATGAACCAGTACTTAGCCTTGTCCTTTAATGTGAATGGAAACAACTTAAGCCTAACGATATTCCTATCAGCATTTCTAGGTATGTTCACGTTGGCTATACCTAAGAACTCGTGAAGATGATTATAAGGATTATCATGCTTATGACCCCTAAATTTAGGCAACACACCTAACAACTCTGGCCTAATCTCTACCTGACAATCTACATTTTCAAGAAAAATATAGGCGATGACTCATCGTACTCCCGTGGCTGGAAGTGCGATGCAACCGACTGCCCACTCGGCTGTGCAAAATAAAGCGGATGAACGAAATTACCGTTATTGTAGAGCTGATATCGTTGTCCTCGCCACTGATTGCTATGTTGTTGCTGTCGTGGAGGTCCTCGACCTTGGTTCCACTGGTTGTTATTGTAATAAACCGGGCCAGCATAACACGTGTATTGACCCGGGTACATGTAATCGCCCATTGTGAGGACGTACACATACAAAAAATTAAAAACTAAAAATCAAACATCAAATGAAAAGAAAAAAAAATACCACTGATCGTCTATCCTAAGCGCACAACTCCCCGGCAACGGCGCCAAAATTTGACAAGCCTAGGTCGTCGTGCGGTCAAAAATAAGAAAATAACCTAACACACACACTAGCACAGTGGTAGTCAGGGTCGATCCGCAGGAGTTACGTGGTCAAGTCAGGTGATAGATTACCAACTATAGTGTCACGCTACAGTCAGAGGACCTAGTTTCTAACCCTTTTGTTACTAAACCCAAAAAACCTAACTTGAACAACCTCAAAACAAGCATAGACTAAGCTAAGCTTCAAACCAAACCTAGTTACTTTCTGAAATCAGAAGTACATCTCTAATTCAGAAGTAAACAAAGGCATCCAAACAATCAAACATCAAGGCATAAACTAAACCAATAACTAAGATCCAAAGGGACAGTCACTGGCTAAAGTTCAAACCTAAAAAGCTAACCTAGTTGGTCACTGAAATCAGCAAGGGAAAACAGTCCAACAAGGTCAAAACAAACATCCAAACAAACACAATCCAATAACAATCATCAAACACCGAAAAACCAATATTACTTGTAACCAAATGATTTTCATAAACCAAGAACGAATTCCAATGGTCCAATACAGTAACCAACACTGAAAAACAGTAAACTAAAATGCTCAAGGTCAATGGTTGTCACTCCCAAAGACCTTAGCCACTAATGTTAACTATTACTAAAAAGAAATTAAATTCTAAAACATAAAATACCAATTGTGAAGTTGCAGAAGCTTAATAACGGAGTCAAAGAGCCTTCAGGTCGTTTTTCCACCGGGTCTTTGCTTGGGTTTTCGGCTGGAAAAGCCTCTATTTATAGTTGCAAATTTCCCGCAGCCGCGCCGCGCATTTAAGGTTTCCGCGGCGCGCGTACTGATCTCTTCCCGTTTTCTCGGTATTTGAATTTGTTCCACCGCCTTAGATCCGCGTCGCGCCTTCTTGATTTCCGCGGCGCGTGTACGTATTTTCCTGATTTTGCCTTCTTCTTCAAACTTCCTCCAATTTGCACGCTTTTGGTCCCTATTTTCATTATTTTCTTCCAAACAAGTACTGGCACGAAAAGTGAGAATACCATGATATATATGATATAATTTCACTAAGAATAGGGCTTAACAACGACTAACCCTGATGGCCTAGTGGATAAGGCTTTGGACTCTTTCTCTTCCCCCATAAAAAGGTTCCAAGTTCTAATCCCACTCCCTCCCTTTCCCCATAGGGAGTGTTAGGTTTCAATCAGGGGATGGCCACTGGCCACCTCTCTACCCCCGTAGGTGATTGACCCGGACCACCCTGCTGCCAGGTGTGCATGGGCCCCGAGGTTGCTTCATCAGGGTCATCTAAAGGATGGGTCGGGTGGGGTCCTCGGTTATCAAAAAAAAAACAACGACTAAAATATGCAATATCACTAGGCGTTGTCACATTTTGAACTCATTGGACTATTATGTAGACATGTCTTTTGTGTTATGAAGTATATCCAATTTGATAGCATTCCAGATCGATATATAGCGAGGCGTTGGTGTAGAGATTTAATTCCTACAGAAATTTTGAGGAAGCGTTTTAAAAAGGGTCAAAGCGATAGCCATGTTGATAAGACGACAATTGACATTTATTATACGGTTGATCATTGTATTTTTGTCCTGAGTAATGATCCTATGAAGCTTAAAAAATATTTTGAAGACCAGATTGAATTGAAGAACAAGTATTCTGATAATGTTGCTCCTCATTCAACCATTAACATGATAGCTGAATATGAGAAGATCCTAGGCGTTACAATTCCTGATGAAATACAAATTCAGAATCCATCCAACATTAAGAACAAAGGTTGTGGTAGTCGTGGCAAAAGACTTCGAAGCCGAAGCGATTGTGCGCCACATGCAAGCAGATGGCCAATCATGACAAGAGGAATTGTCCGTCTAGAAACAAACAAGTTTAGTATAACTAATTTTCATTTTTAATTATTCTGTATTTCCTTTTATGTTGGATATTTTTTATATGTATTGAATCTTTTCATTTGAATACGTTTAGTAATTCTTAAAGAATTAATTAACAATTTATATCACTACATACACACACCCTTTCAATTTAAACATTCTAATAGAATTTCAAATACACTTTAAAGTTGTACTTACTATTTTTAAAATTGTGCCATAATGGATACAGGTACTTTCCTATGATTGTATGTAACCATTATAATACATAAGTATATAGTCATTTTTACCCTTAACATTCTTCTAGAATATAATCTTACTGTTATTGATATATTCTAAAAGAATGGCATTTGTCTACAATCATATATTACAACTCAATTGAAAGGGTCTATTCTTTTACAAGTACTTGTCTAAGTTTTACTTTTTGTTTTCCTTCCACACTTATTTGTCAACACAATTCATGATTGATTCTGCTAGTAACGTTTTACTTTAAATCACAACCCATCATGTATATTCTTTCAGAATAACCTCCTTTTTACCCATACTATTTTTTTAGCATATCATGCTGTCTAGGATACCAGATTACATAATTAATATGTAATTTTTCTAAATCAAATTAACACATTCTATCACTTACTAAATACATTAAACACAAACACACCCCAATAAAACCTATTTTTTTTAATAACTTGCCAACAAACCAAAAGTTTAGCAATCCTAGATAACTTGCCACATCATTCATCCAACATTAAAAATGTCAAACATACGCATATACTAAGTAACATAATTTCCAAAACATGAAGACGTCTTGATTTTCAGACAACTTTAAATGCTTACTACGAGTCAAGCTTTCCTCCTTGGTTTCTTTTTCATTTTTGATTTAGCATATTCATCCAGTTTGATAGTTTTCTCCCACAGATTCAGATTTTCATATGCCTCTGGTTCCAACATCACCTTATATTTCTGCATGTTCAGATCCGATGTCAGCATCCTATACATGTACTTATATCGGAGTCGATTTATTGCATTTTTGTCATGTGGCTGCTTCCCGACTAGCCCTGATTCCATTTTATTTCTGCCTCTCCCATGTAACTTTCCATGTGTCTCATCAAATAAACGCCACAGTCAGGACTTTTCTTCTGCACTTGCCAATTCAGCTTCATGAACCTAGGCTCCATTTTCCATAACACCGATTGCTTTGGATGTCTTTGTTCCTTCAAGTTAATACAAAAGAATTTTTGCTGCAAAACAAAATTTTTTTAACTTAATTAAACGATTGTTTCACTGCATTGACTCAACAAATTATAAAATAACAGAATAAATTTTTACTCATGATCATATGTACTAATTCTTCTAGAATTATTAATGAATTATCATACCACAATTTGTGGTACTCTTCCATAGCTATTTTGTTGGTTTTCCTTGCGTTGCAAATGATCAATTATGTAGTAAAATGGTCTCCTCAGATCGAAATACAACAGGTAATAATTATCACGTGCAACAATCGGGAAAAACACCTACAAATAAACCAAAAAAATTACAACAATGTGAAATAATTAAACAAATACAAAAACTATCGCTTTATAATATACTCACCAGTCCTACATCTCGGAACTTTGCATTGATTTCAAAGTTCCCTATGTATAAAAGCATTTGATCAACAAACAACCTCCGCAGATTAATTTCCAATTCATTCTCGTCCATTAGATACGCATTCTGTTTTAACATCAAGTCATTGTACAAATAATTATATAATTAAAAGTATTAAATTGAACGAAGTACACATACCCACTACATTAGTATCAAAAAACACCCTTGTTGGTGATCCATCAGATTTAAATAGTTCCATCCTATTCAAGAATCCTGCCCAGCAATCTATTACTGACGAATGTATTATCACGTTCTCTTCAAAACAATGTGCATACCCTTGTGTCAGTCTGTCCCCCTCATCACTTTCCCAAATATCATCACTTGCAATACACAAAACACATGGTTACTAACCATTTCAAACATTATAGCAATATTTTATAAAAATTTGAAAATGCATTATAATATAATACTTACTTGTTATCTCTGTCAGATGTGAATATTGAATTGCAAAAATAAATTTCCTCCTTTTTCAGCCTTTCTGATATATACTCACTGCCTGTTTCACAAACGGGGATTTAAATGGCTGTGTAACTTTGACTTTTATTTTCCCTTTAACATCATCTTCATCAACATCAGCACCATTATCAAGTTCCCTCAAGATGTTTTTCCATTTTTCTAAAACCGTGCTACTCACATTTCCTATAAAGGTTTCGTTCTGCACATCTCCTTCAAGTTTCCCAGATCCGCTTACCTTACTCTTATAGTATTTTTCACTTGTTTTGTCCAACACATCTATAACTTGTTCCAAAACAGCTGGGTCTTCAAAAAACTGTGTTGCACCGATATTTGCACATTCTCCCTGTCTAACAGCCTTGGGAGTCTCGCATAAATCTCTATCGACCATCTGTTCTTCTGGTTTACCTTCCCCAACACGTGACCCATCACTTTTTTAAACATGTTCTGCAATGTGACTTTCAGTTACCTGATCCTTCTCACCTTCATCTCCTTCTTCATTTTTTCCTACATTATTTCCATCTTCTTCATTTTCATGTGCATCCTCATCCATTATCAAATCACCTTCATTAAACAACATTTTCTTTTTATTCAACCATTCTTTTAACACACCATTGTCGGGAAATTTCTCCAATCCATCTGTCAATGCTTTTTCCAAGTTCAGCTTTTCTGACACAATCTTGTTATATCCTAGTTCAACAATTGCACAATACGCCTGCATTTTAAATACATGTAATTACATTATTGTTCTGTATTTTTTCTTAAACAATATCACATAAATTGTTAAAGAATGTCAGTTTTTATTGCATATAACATGTTTATTTTTCAAAATTTTATGACACATGATCACATACAGTTTTCTCTGACACTTTTTACTTTAATAATTCTAAAACATTTATTATATACAAATTCATATACTTTATATCACCAACACATTCTAATAGAATGATGTCTTATCATTCCATTAACAATACCTTTTTAAAATATTTCATTTGACTTAATTCATGCTAAAAAGTTTTTTTGTTTACCTCTACATTGCCATACTCTTTCTCAAATGCTTGTACATCCGTTTCAGCGTTGGAATTGTCGAAATTTTCACTACATCTCTTTTCAATTTCTCCCATCCCTAGCCTGTTTTCTTTGATTTCTTCCTTTTATATATCATCCAATTGACTAGCCGTCACATACTTTATGAACGACCTTCCCTTTTTCAAATTGTTGACTGGAACCTTCACGCTATACACATATGTTAGCTGCAATGAAATACAGAATTTGTTAGTTGTTTACAATATTTTTAACTACATAAATATACAATTTTTTATTAACACTATTTACTAACCAACAAAAGTGTCATTGGGCATGTGTAATAATAGGTTCTGTCATCCCTCTTCCACCAATATTTTCTCGATTCCAAACAATCTACCATGTATTGACACCAGTTGATACATGATACATCCGCTACATATTAACTTTTCAACAACCTGCATCTATAGCTCCTTGTTTGTTTCCTGCTATTTTCACACCTGTCAAATACATATACACACATTTTCAGTTAATACATTATACAAGAAATTCCACTAAATTACATTATATGTTAATTACCAGGAAACATTTAATAACACTACTACATTCCATTTGAATTCCTTCTCAACAATGAGGATTCACTTAATTCTAATAGAATTTTTTCTCAAATACATATAGACACATAACTCTGAATAGAATTTATTCAAATAGAATATGTTCACATTGCTGAGGAATAAAGTTGTTGTTGAACCCTGGTTTATTCAATTAGATTTTGTTCTCATTCATTAGGAATTGTTCACATTTATGAGGATTCAATATGACTAAATTCTTTTTGAATTTGTTATCAACAGTTAGGATTCAATAAGAATTTGTATTGACTCAACCGAATATGATACATGTATATAAACTTTTTAAAACCTTCAAAATTTACGTACATGCAACATTTTTTCAGAATTATGCATTAAAATACCATTACATACATCTACCTCCGAAACCCTAATTCTCATTCTACCTCCTAAACCCTAATTTTCAGAAATAATGACATTATCTATTTGCAGATGGTGGAATATCACTCAGAAGCAACTTGGAAAAGAATATTTTCAGAAATAATGACATTTTGCGATGCTCTCTGGGGATGAGGCTATCGAGCAGGAGCATTCAAAGATGACGTAATTAAAACAAGATTAACAATAATTAAACTAAAACATTATAGAAGAATAAGATACTTGGAGAGAATTTGAACACTAGAAGATGTATTCAAATTGGTGTGTCTTTCATCGTTTACATCATGTGGTATTTATACTACTAATTATACTATTCATGTATCATCAAATAGTTATAAATAGTAAGATGATTTATCTATAGTTGAAAATTATCATCCAATTGGGTCCATGGTACATTATCTACTAGATGTAATAATTATAACACTCCCCTTTGGATGAAATTTTTAAACTTGAGTTCAACTTTGAGTTACTGCCTCATTAAAAACCTTGCTAAAGAAAACCCAGTGGGAAAAAACTTTAGCGAAGGGAAAAAGAGTGCAGTGTATAGTTGACTCCCCCTTATTTAGACATTTGTTAATTTATATGTTGTGTACATGTCGCATTCCGATGTTAGGGACATGTTTTCCGAAGATTGCAGTAGGAAGTGCCTTTGTGAACAGATTTGCTGCATTGTTGCTAGATTGAACATATTTTATTTCAACATGATGCTTCTTTATGAGCTCTTGAGGGTACTTGAAGAATTTTGGAGGTATATGTTTTGTCTTGTCACTCTTGATGTATCCTTCTTTCATTTGAGTAACACATACTGCATTATCTTCATAGATTGAAGTTGGAGCTTTATCTTTGTCTAGTCCACATGAAGTCAATATGAGATGTGTCATCGATCTCAACCACGTACATTCTCTACTAGCTTCATTTAGTGCAATTACTTCGGCATGATTTGAGGATGTGGCAACAAGTGTTTGCTTTTGAGAACGCCAGGAAATTGCAGTACCCCCGTTCATGAATACGTATCCAGTTTGAAACTTAGCTTTATGAGGATCTGACAAATAGCATGCATCTGCATAACCAACCAAGCATTGTTTTGAATGTTAGGATAAAATAACCCTAAATCAGTAGTTCCTCGAAGGTATCGAAAAATCTGCTTGATCCCTTTCCAATGTCTTTTTGTCGGGGATGAACTAAATCTTGCTAGCAAGTTTACAGCAAAAGAAATGTCAGGTCTGGTACAATTTGTAAGATACATTAGAGCCCCAATTGCATTAAGGTATGGTACTTCTGGACCAAGAATTTCTTCATTTTCTTCGCATGGTCGAAATGAGTCTTTGTCAATATTTAATGATCTAACAACCATTGGAGTGCTTAAAGATTTGGCTTTCTCCATATTGAAATGTTTCAAGACTTTTTCTGTATAATTCGATTGATGCACAAGTATTCCATTAGGCATATGCTCAATTTGCAAACCAAGACAATACTTTGTTTTTCCAAGGTCTTTCATTTCAAATTCTTTCTTTAAAAGCTCAGTCACTTCAAGGATCTCTTTATTCGTTCCAATGATGTTTAGATCATCAACATAGACAGCTATGATCACGTATCCGGATGTTGTTTTCTTAATAAATACGCATGGACAAATAGTGTTATTTTTATAACCTTTACTTGTCAAATAATCACTTAAACGATTGTACCACATGCGTCCAGATTTCTTTAAACCATATAAAGATCTTTATAGTTTTATAGAATACATTTCTTTAGGTTTTGCACTCAATGCTTCATCCATTTTAAATCATTCAGGTATTTTTATATAGATATCACTATCAAGTGATCCATATAAGTAAGTTGTAACAACATCCAAAAGACGCAACTCTAGATTTTCAGAGACTGCTAGGCTTATTGAATACCTAAAAGTGGTTGCATCCATAACCGGGGAATATGTTTCCTCATAATCAATTCCAGGTCTTTGAGAGAAACCTTGAGCTACAAGTCTAGCTTTGTACCTTACAATTTCATATTTCTCATTTCTTTTTCGCACGAAGATCTATCTATACCCTAAAGGTTTCACATCTCTAGGTGTGAGAATTACAGGTCCAAAAACCTTTCTCTTATTAAGAGAAGTTAGCTCAGCTTGCATAGCCTCTTTCCAATTAACCCAGTCATGTCTATTTTGACAATCCATGACAGACTGTGGTTCAGGATCATCGTTCATAATATCACATGCAACAGAATAACAAAACATTTCATTTATATGATCAGTTTCACTTTGGTCATATATTATATTTGTATGACCATAATGTATTGCAATATCTTTATCATTTATTTCCTCTCTTTGGAAACTCATGATATTTTGTGTTTCTCCAGGAACACTTTCCATGTGATCAAGTGCACTTTCTGCTCCTCTTCTTTTTCGAGGATTCTTATCCTTAGAACCAAATGGTCTTCCATGCTTCAGGCGTATTTTAGACTCTTGAGTAACTCTATCATTAGATTGTCCATCTGGAATATCAATTCGAGCTGGAGTATTAATAGCTGTATATATGATTTAGTCACCCTTTTTGTATCAGTAAATTCATCATTAATTGATTTGCCATTTCTTGGAAATGCATTATCTTTTGAACTTCTGTTTCACATTGTTTTGTGTAAGGATCAAGATATGACAATGAAGGTTCATGCCATGAAACATATTTTTCTTGGCCTTTATTTTCTCCCCCTAATGATGGGAAAACTGCTTCATCAAATTGGCAATCAACAAGACGTGTTGTAAAAACATCTCCTGTCAGAGGTTCAAGATACCTTATGATAGAAGATGTTTCATATCCAACATATATTCCCAACCTTCTTTGAGGACCCATTTTTGTACATTGTGGGTGGTGCAATAGGAACATATACTGCACACCCAAAAATTCTAAGATGATAAATATCTGGCTCTTGACCAAAAGCAAGTTGTTAGGGAGAGTATGTATGATATGCATTTGGTCTTATGTGGATTAATGATGCAGCATGCAAGATTCCATGACCCCATACAGAAACATGAAGTTTGGTTCTCATCATTAATGGTCTAGCTATTAGTTGGAGACGTTTGATCAATGATTTAGCTAAACCATTTTGTGTGTGAACATGAGCAACTGGATGTTCAACAACAATTCCCATAGACATACAATAATCATTCAAAGCTTGGGAAGTAAATTCACCAGCATTATCAAGTCTCACCCTTTTGATATTATGATCAGGGAAATGTGCTCTTAATTTAATAATTTGAGCAAGAATTTTGCAAATGCCATATTACGAGTTGATAATAGGCAAACATGAGACCATTTGCTAGATGCATCCATCAGAACCATAAAGTACCTAAATGGTCCACATGGTGGATGAATTGGTCCACATATATCACCTTGAATTCTTTCAAGAAATCTTGGTGATTCCTTTTCAACTTTTATCAGTGAGGGTTTTATAATTAATTTCCCAAGTGAACAAGATGTACATGGTCTTGTGTTACCGGATTGAGGGAACTTCTGGTCCTTCAATGGATGCCCATGTGTATTCTCAATTATCCTTCTCATCATTGTTAATCCTGGATGGCCCAACCTATCATGCCATAAACTGAAAATCCTAGGATCACAACGTTTTTCTTTAACTACCATATTTGATTCAGCCATATGTATGTATGTATGTATAATGTAAACCAGAACCAAGCGTTGGTAATTTCTCTAATACACGGTTATTACCTGTAATAAGCATATATTTCTTATTTTCTATGGTCACAGTTTGAGTGTCATATCCGTTAAAATATATATCACTGAAACTCAATAGATTTCTGTTTGACCTTGGAGAAAATACTGCATTTTTAATTAGAAATCTTGTACCATTTGGTAATATGAAATGAGCCTTTCCTGATCCCGAAATCAAGTCTACAGGACCAAATATAGTATTTATGTTACCTTTTGTTTCTTTTAGGGTGGAAAAATATTTCTTAAATTTCAAAATAGTGTGTATGGTACCACAATCTGCTATTAAAAGATCTCCAAGATTTCCTTGGTGTTGTGCTCCAGTTGAACTCATACTGAACTTCATATATGAAAGAAATAATGAGTGTATAAACATAATCATAATAGTTATTATAAAAGTTCATTTATTATAGAAAAAACATTGCATAAAAAGGAAATAAAGAAAAACAGGTTGCTAGAAAAACAATAGAAAACTTTAGTCTATGTCTTCCATGTCATTGCAGAAATCAGCAGCAGTTAGCTTAGTGAATTCAACATTATCAATAAGGTTTGATTCCTTTCCATTCCCTTTAATGAAATCTTGATAAAGTAGACAAAGATGTGCAGGTGTACGACAGGTCCTTGACCAATGGCCTGTGCTACCACATCTATAGCAGGTTGCATCAGATTTCTGTGATGTCCCAACATCATGCCTTGCTACTTTGGCCTTCTCTTGTGGTTGAGATTTGTTTCTTTGTGGAGAATGGTAATTATTCCTTTTCTGGCTACGACTACGATTATAGGAATTACCCCTTCGACGACTAGGATTAAAGTTTTGGTTTCGGTTAAACTGGCCACGACCAAAACCTCGACCTCGTCCACGACCACGACCACGTCCTCGTCCACGTGTATTATTTCTAGGACCATCAACATTTATAGCATTTGCTTCAGGAAGTGCTACAGATCCTGTTGGACAAGATTCATGGTTTTTCATCAAGAGTTCATTATTTTGTTTTGCCACAAGGAGACATGCGTTTAGTTCAGAATATTTTGTGAACCTTTGCATCCGATATTGTTGCATCAAGGTAATGTTTGATGCTTGAAATGTGGAGTATGTTTTCTCCAACATATCTTCATCAGTAACATCATGTCCACAATATTTTAGTTGTGAACATATTCTGAACAGGGCAGAGTTATATTCATTCACTTTCTTGAAGTCCTGAAACCTCAATGTTCTCCATTCGTCTCTAGCATTCAGAAGTATAACTTCCTTTTGATGATCAAATCTTTCTTTCAAGCGATTCCATAAAATGCTTGGATCAGTGACATCAAGGTATTCAAACCTCAATATTTCATCAATATGTTTACGAAGGAAAACTTGTGCTCTTGCTTTGTCTTGTGCAGAGCAATCATTGTTTTCATTTATTGTATTGCTAATGCCCATGGCTTCAAGATGCATTTTAACATCTATTATCCATGGCATATAGTTTTTTCTGGTGACTTCAAGGGCTGCAAACTCGAGCTTTGCAATGTTCGACATATTGTAACTATATATTTTGAACAAATAACAAGATAAAATTAGAATCCATTTATTTCAATAAATATTACACAAAAGAGGAGAGGGAGAACAATCATCCCATACAATCCTACGAACAAATAAAATACATCAGGTGTGAGATTGCCAATTATGATGGAAAGTGTTATAGCTAGTACTATTGCGAGAGTCAAAACCGGATGAAACATTTTGATCTTGATAACCTTGAAAAATGAGAGAAATTATTTTGTGGTAGAAACAAATATGACAGTAGTTTCATTTATAGTGAAAAATGTGACCGTTGTTTATTCCTTTTTACCGTTGCACATACATATCCGTTGTGTATATATATATATATATATATATATATATATATATATATATATATATATATATATATATATATATATATATATATATATATATATATATATATATATATATATATATATATATGTACATGTATTTTGTAAAGAATCGGTATAATTAAAAAAATAACTCTATTTGGTGTAATTGGAAACAAAAATAAAAATTAGTAAACATGAGTATTATCTAAGAATTAAAATGCATAAATAAACGTTAGTATACGTAAATAAAAGTTAGTGTGCATAAATAAACGTTAGCAATGTTAGTTTGCATAAATAAAAGTTAGTTGCATAATTTAAATGTTAGTATGCATAATTAAATGTTAGTATGCGTAAATAAACGTTAGTAACATAATTTAAATGTTAGTATGCATAAATAAAAGTTAGTTGCATAGTTAAATGTTAGTATGCATAAATAAACGTTAGCATAAGAAATAAGAATTTGTTAATAGTCCATAATGTCTAATATAAAGAAGTCTTATTATTTATGTTGTTTATTATGATTGTTTGTTTGTATAACTTTAATTAAACAATTTATTAAGATTATTATGTTTACTAAGTGATACATACCTTGATTAAGATAGGTGTGGTTTCCACTTTCTTTAATCACCTTGTTTAGAGCTTTCGTGCTGATAACGTGTTATAAATTTGACGTAATTAAAACAAGATTAACAATAATTAAACTAAAACATTATAGAAGAACAAGAGACTTGGAGAGAATTTGAACACTAGAAGATGTATTCAAATTGGTGTGTCTTTCATCATTTACATCATGTGGTATTTATACTGCTAATTATACTATTCATGTATCATCAAATAGTTATAAATAGTAAGATGATTTATCTAGAGTTGAAAATTATCATCCACATGGGTCCATGGTACATTATCTACTAGATGTAATAATTATAACAATATACATATATATATATATATATATATATATATATATATATATATATATATATATATATATATATATATATATATATATATATATATATATATAATTATTACATCTAGTAGATAATGTACCATGGACCCATGTGGATGATAATTTTCAACTCTAGATAAATCATCTTACTATTTATAACTATTTGATGATACATGAATAGTATAATTAGCAGTATAAATACCACATGATGTAAATGATGAAAGACACACCAATTTGAATACATCTTCTAGTGTTCAAATTCTCTCCAAGTCTCTTGTTCTTCTATAATGTTTTAGTTTAATTATTGTTAATCTTGTTTTAATTACGTCAAATTTATAACACGTTATCAGCACGAAAGCTCTAAACAAGGTGATTAAAGAAAGTGGAAACCACACCTATCTTAATCAAGGTATGTATCACTTAGTAAACATAATAATCTTAATAAATTGTTTAATTAAAGTTATACAAACAAACAATCATAATAAACAACATAAATAATAAGACTTCTTTATATTGAACATTATGGACTACTAACAAATTCTTATTTCTTATGCTAACATTTATTTATGCATACTAACATTTAATTATGATACTAACTTTTATTTATGCATACTAACATTTAAATTATGTTACTAACGTTTATTTACGCATACTAACATTTAATTATGCATACTAACATTTAAATTATGCAACTAACTTTTATTTATGCAAACTAACATTGCTAACGTTTATTTATGCACACTAATTTTTATTTACGTATACTAACGTTTATTTATGCATTTTAATTCTTAGAGAGAGAGGGGTTGGTAATGCTACGTCATCAGTTTGCAAAGGGATAAAGTGTGGCATGACTTAGTTTTCTGTAAATGGTATAAACATTTCTAATATGGCTGAAATTTAAGGAGTTTGAATGATTGAATCTTACTATCATATATCATATAACAAAACAAAAGTAACTTGTAAAGACATACCGAGTAAACTGGCTTTCATCTTTTGCTTACCCAAAAATAGTTATATAACGAAATATAGTTTTTCCTCAATTGTAATTATATTCTCATTTGTTACTAAGAATTTACCAATCTAAGAATATCGATAAGACCGCTTGGTATGGATACGAGGAACGACCATGACGGGTCACATGTCATCCCGGTGTTTGCGGTGAATATTGACCCACCGCTGTGGTGCCCGACATTATTTTCACCATACTAGACAAAAATTAACTGTACGAGTAGAGGATTTTTTTTTTTTTTTTCAAAATATAAAATAGCTAATTAGGCAAGTAGATTTCACGGTATGGGAAGCCAAAAACACATCGGCATTTACATGAAGCTCCGATACCGTCGGCATCACCGTCCAATGATGCCGACATGGGTCTTCATCAGCGAGAACATGTAGGTGAAATCGGACCGTTAAGCTACCCGTTAGAATTTTTCTTTTTCTTACTTTTTTTTTTCAAAATTGTTAATTACACACACTATAAATACCCATAATTGAACCTCTTTAGATACACAATTTTACTACAATTCCTCTGCATTTTACACACACAATGTCTCAAAATCCAAATTCATCCAACAATCTAAACCCCAATTATTTTGGGTACGATCATTCATCACCACCATCTAACCGACCACAATTCGATTCTCAAAATCCTTTTCCGATTTACAACCAATTTCTAATGTCACCACAATTCAATCCTCAAATGATGCCGCAAAACTTCAACCTGTTTGCACAATTCAATCCTTAATTTCAAACATTGTCTCCCCAACACTCCATTCCAATCACCGTCTTCACAAACCCCAAACTTCTCGATAGCCGACGACGAGCCCGAAACCGAACCCGAGGAGGTCCCACTCTAACAGAAAAAAGGGAACGAGAAAGTGAAAAGGAAAGAGATAGCAAAAGAGAAACCCAAAGGGATGGCGAAAAACCAACTATGGTCTCTTGAGGAAGAGGCGGAGTTGGTACGGTCCTAGCTCGACATATCTGCAGACGCGACTACCGGGAAAAACCAAGGTTGGAACAAGTTTTGGATACAAGTTACCAACCGGTTTAGGCTTGGAATGCAAAAAGGTGATGACTACCCGACTAGCGACCAACTCAACACCAAATGGGCGAACATGAACAAGGGAGTGATGCACTTCAATGGGCTCGTAAAAAATTTGACGAAACAATGAGCTAGCGGGGCTAGTGAGGCGACGATTTTGGAACGAGGAAGCTACACACTATTTTAGGCGAAACCGATCAAATATTTGCACATTTAGAATATACTATAGGATAAAGAAAAATAGAAAGGTGGTAAAAAAATCAAGCAAATGAAGCAAATTAGGTGATTCGAGGTCGTATCACGATACATCCGACGCACATGTTGGAGTGGATCTAAACGATGACGACGACGGCATAATTGAGGTCGAACGACCAAGTCGTCCGATGGGTCGCGATAAAGCAAAGCGGAAAGGAAAAGCAAAAGCGACATCGTCACACTTGTCAGTTACCGATCGCTCCGACGAGATTCAACAAATTAGGATGGAGTTCTCGGGTTTGCATACTACTTTTGAAGAACATACACAATACTCGAAGAAAATGGATCATGAGACCGACTGACTCGCGGAAATGCAATAGTTTTTCGCCGACGCTAGTCATTTGTCGGGTGACAAATACGACACCGTCATGGAAGTGAAAAATATAATTTGTAGGTTTTATATTTTCTAATTTTTGAGATCATTTCATTTTTAGTAATTTATTTGAGTTTAATGTATTTTTTATTTAATATTTAATGAAATGTTGATTCTAATATTTTTAAATTAAATTAAAAAAAATATTTCGTAGGCATCCATACCCCATTATAGGCACCAAAATATGGGAATTTGTATGCATCTACGTCGCGTCGGATGTAGATTTTTCGAAGGCATAGGCGCCGCTTAACCTTAAATATGTGTGTGTGTGTGTGTGTGTGTGTGTGTGTGTGTGTGTGTAAGGGATAGAAGCAAGTAGATGACCCGAAGAAATATGGATTTTAGAAGGAGTGAACTTTGACCGATGTAACGGTTTGTAATCCTAACTTGCTTTCTATGGCCTTGTATGATATGAAGTTGTAACCCCCGTAGTTGTACAAACATTTGTACAACTTAATTAGTTTTGTTGGGACCGAAATTTTAAAACATGACACGAGGTCATGAGAAAATTTTTTAAAACTTGACATTTTGTTTTATAAAGAAACACGGTCTTTGAAATATGAGATTTTTCAAAATTAAGTTTTATAAAATATTACACCATTTATGGTGTACGAAAATAGGGGCGTTTATATATATATATATATATATATATATATATATATATATATATATATATATATATATATATATATATATGTATATATATATATATATATATATATATATATATATATATATATATATATATATATATATATATATATATATATATATATATATATATATATATATATATATATATATATATATATATATATATATATATATATATATATATATATATATATATATATATATATATATATATATATATATATATATATATATATATATACATATATATATATATATATATATATATATATATATATATATATATATATATATATATATATATATGTATATATACATATATATATATATATATATATATATATATATATATATATATATATATATATATATATATATATATATATATATATATATATATATATATATATATATATATATGTATAGAATCAGGATCGGGTGTGGACTCTTCTTAAAATGAGGACTTACGAGGACATCTTAAAAAAATTGAAAAAAAAATATAAAAAAATATAAATAATAAAATGGATTATAATACTATATCGGAGAAAAAAAAGATTCAAAAAAAAACTTTTCGATTATTATTTTTTTTATAATGAAATAATGATCCAAAATAAAAACAGAAAAATTGCATCATTACGTTTTGCAATGATGCAATTTTTTTTCAAATTTTATTTTGATAATGATATAGTACTATTCTCGATTTTATGATTTGTATTTTTTTATATTTTTTTCAATTTTTTTAAGGTGTCCTCGTAAGTGCTCACCGAAAAAAGAGTCCTCATCGGAACCGGACCCCATATATATATATATATATATATATATATATATATATATATATATATATATATATATATATATATATATATATATATATATATATATATATATATATATATATATATATATATATATATATATATATATATATATATATATATATATATATATATATATATATTAGGTGTCTAAGCCATGACTTTATATTTATATTTATCTTGTTAATTGAAGCAAAGTCCATTTGGGTTGCCCTCATAGCTGGAGGTTAGAATAGAGTTCAGTAGAGTAAAAGGTTGATTTATTAATTGTTTAATAAATCAATAGAATCAATTAAATGGTTTATTAATATATTTACGTGTTAATATATTAATTAGAAACTATATTAATTAATTGGGATTTAATCTTGAATTAATTAGATTTAATTTAGTGATTAAATTAATTAATTAAAGTGCAGGGGCTGACTTGTATTTATTCAATAGTTGAATAACTGGCAAGAGATAAGCCAGGGGCCAAAATGGCGCCACCCTGGAGGCTTCTCCTAGGATTGGCGAAAACCCTAATAGGGTTTAAGGAAGCCTGGTCCAAGTCGCCAACAAGTTTTCCCACCTTGGAGGCTCCTTAGGGTTTCAAGTGTAACCCTTGGAGGCTATAAAAGGAACCCTCTGGCACCCTTATTTTCTGCGCCATTTTCACCAAGAAAACTCTGCTGGATTGTCTTCTCCATTGCTTTGGGTGTGACACCATTTGAGGCAGGACACTTGTGCTGCTAGCTTCAAGGATCATAAGATCAAAAGGTTGGTTTTCTGAGTTTTGATCTTTAGAAATAATTGTTTCCTTTAGGATTTAGTTTATTATCTTCATTGAAGAAAACATAGATCTTTCTAGGGTTGCATGTGAACCATAAGAAATTATTTGTTCATTGTTTGCTAGAAAACCCTTTAGTGGTATCAGAGCTTAGGCTTGTTTTCTTATGAATTGATATAAACTGCTTGAATGATTCTTTCCTTGAGTGTTTTTGCGAAAAACCCTCTTGGAATGGCCTAAATTTCGTTGCCTAGGCTAGGGTTTCCTAACCCTAGCCGCCACCCCCTGACAATGCCTAGTGATATCAAGTATTTTAGGCGTTGTTGAGCCCTGTTCTTGATAAAATTATATCAGATATGTCTGGGTATTCTCACTTTTCGTGCCAGGACTTGTTTGGAGAAAAAGAATGGAAACAGGGACTAAAAGCGTGCAAAAGGAAGAAGTTTGGAAAAGAATGAAAAATCAAGGAAACTCGTACGCGCGCCGCGGGAATTAACCACGCGCGACGCGGGCTTAAGGCGGTGGAACACATTCAAATACCGAAGAAACGGGAAAAGATAAGTACGCGCGCCGCGGATTCTTCATCTGCGCGGCGCGGCTGCGGGAAAATTGCAACTATAAATAGAGGCATTTCCAGCCGAAAACCCGAGCAAAGACCGGGTGTAAAATCGACCTTGAAGCTCTTTGACTCCAAGATTTCGTTTCAGCAACTTCTTAAGTGGTATTTTCATGTTTTGGATTTTATTTGTAATTAATTAGTTTGGATTAAACTTGGTTTTGTATCTTTGGGAGTGACAACCATTGATATTAAGCTTTGGCTTCTGTTTTAGTCTCATTTTGTTACTGTTTTGATGTTTGGATTTGAGTTTGGTGAATGAAAATCATTTGGTCACATTTAATATTGGTATTTCGGTGTTTCTATGCTTGTGTTGGGTTTTGAATGTTTGATTTGTGTTTGGATATTGTTTTGACCTTGTTGGAACTGTATTCCCTTGCTGAAATCAGTAGCTAATTAGGTTAGTTTTTAGGCATTAAACTTTGGCTAGTAAATGTTCAGTAGAACTTTAGTTAGTGGCTAGTTTATGCTTTGCTTGGTTTTGCTTAGTTTCGATGCCTTTGATTGCTTCTGATTCAGAGATGTACTTCTGATTTCAGAAAGTGACTAGGTTCATTTGAGCTTAGCTTAGCTTGGCTTGAATTTGTTTGATCATTGCTTTATGGTATTGGTGATTGGGAAGGTAGAAACTAGATCCTTCGACTGTAGCGTGACACTACTAGTTGGTAATCTATCATTTAGTCTAACCACAAAGCTCCTGCGGATCGACCCTGACTACCACTGTGCTAGTGTGTGTTAGGTTTTTTTTCTTTATTTTTGACCGCACGACGACCTAGGCGTGTCACCCCCTTGGACCCCCTTTATTTGCTTGCCTTTTTAAGTTGGTTGTTATTTTTGGTAACTGTATCTTCAAGATAACTTGAACCCTTAAACCCTAGCTAGCAAATTTCGAACCTTAGGGGTTAAGATAGGTAAATTTAATTTGATTAATTTATAAAATCTATCTTAGATTTAATTAATTTAATTAATTGTTAATTAAAAGATAAATTAAATCAGCTTAAAGGATTAATTTAAAATTTTCAAAAAAGTAGAATAAATTAGCGAAAATTCGGAATAAATTAATTCAAAAATATTTTAATAAGATTAAAATATATCTTATATATTTATGATTAAAAGTTAATACTTATATATAATATTAAATGGTTAGTCTTACCGCTAGTAGGCCTCATTCACAAAACTGTCCTATAAAGAGGGTATAAGACGACTGCCTATAAAATGGTAGTCTAATGGGTGTCCACTCTCACCCACCGCTCTCCTGGCCAGTCTAGTGTCGTTAGCCGAACGAGTTTGATAGAACCGCTAAGCCTCTTAAAAGTATAATGCTATAATTGAAAGTACTAGAACCTCAAACAAATCCCAATCTAGTTACTTTAGGTTTAAAAATGTGAATTGGTGCTAATCCATGAAATTGCACATTGCAATTTGTGAAACATTGGTGGAGCGTGTGTGGTTAACCGAAACACCAATAGGGGTTCACAAAGACTTGCAATGGGTTTCTCGATTTTGTCATTATTAACGGAGCGTGTGTGGTTAACCGACACGTTAATTAGAGATGGCAATTGACTTCGAGAGTACCAAGCTAATTTGCATGGTTATTCACACCCGGTTTGTGATCCTCAGCATCCCAGTCACAAACAGTGGGGCACATCCGAGACTAAACATGCCATTGAATAGTTCAATGTGTCTCAACAGATCTAGGAGTTTCATAAGATGAAATTGATAACTGTATTATCTACCTTAATGACCATTATGTTGTGATTACGGCATCCCTCTTCACATCATAGTTGGGGTATCTTGGGTCCTAGCCTTAATAAATAATAAATTGGGTAATTATTTAAAAGGATAAATTAAACTAATAAATTCTGTTTATTGTAGATGTCAAAATCAAGTGTCTATTCTCCTCCCTCTCCTCCTTCACCCATTTCTGAGAGCATCAGAATGCACCTGCTAAATATGGAAAGGCTGACTGGCCTTAACTGTATGGAATGGCTTCGCAATTGGAGAAGGGTTCTCGTCATTGCTAGCAAGCCTCTTCTCACCGAGTATCCGATCCCGGTTCCACCGGAACAAGTCATCATAAAAGGTTCTTATGATGAGCGTAACTTCTTAGTTGATGAATCCGAAAAGATTCATGACCTCATGCTATTGACCATTGACCCCGAGTTCCTCAAGGATTTTGAATCCTTGGGGCCATATGAGTTAATGCAATCGGTTGAGGAAAAATTCCAAAAAACGGTTGAAGAGGAACGAGCTAGGATCTTCAAAAGACTTGCAGAGTGTAAGTTAAAAGAAGGAAGTAGCATCAATTCACATGTTCTTCAGATTGAAGCCTACATAGGCGAATTGTACAAACTTGGTTATTCAATGAGTCAGGAGTCGAGTGTTAACACTCTACTCGCTTCACTGACCAGTAAGTACGATTTGTTCATTCAGATGTATAGAAAGGAAGACCAGAAAAAGACCTTAATGGAAATGCGTCCACTGTTGATTTTATACGAGTCACTCTTGGATAGGCATAGCTCCAATGGTTTAGCTACTTCTGGATTAAGTCTAGTGGGAAGACGCAGCAAGAAACGATCCAGATCGTCTGGATATGTCTTAAGCTGGGAATCCACATAATCGGATACAGTCGCGGAAAGATTGGAAGACGCTCCAAGATCAAAATCTTTTGAAAGCTCAGGTATGTCTAAAAACCTCAAAACTCCTGTTCCATAATTCCTTGATGCATAATGTGATAGTCACATTTGGTTTGTATGCAGGGAATCAGTAAGGTACGAGACTTTGGCGTATAGGAGCACATTTGGATTGGATTTCCGGCTCATGCAGTTTTGAAGTTTAGTTAGATATTGAAATATTGTTATTAGCTTTTAGATACGTAAGACATTGTCTATCATATAGTACATTGTTCAATGATTTTTTGTTTTAATAAAATTGTCGTTTTTCTTTTAACACCTGTTGTTTGAAATTATCCTTGAAATGTTATATGAATGTGTTGAATTCATGATTAGTAATAACTTAAATGTTGAATGCATCCAAAGTGTTTGGGTTTCAGGAATTGTGTCCCTTATGATTGTTAAATGTTATAAGAATCGATTCAACCAAAGGTCCAGTTGGACATGACTTTGGAATCACTTGACTTAGGGTCACTTGATGAGTTCAGTTCTTAATGTGTCAAGAAATGAATCAACCAAAGATCCAGTTGGACAGGACTTTGAAATCATTTGACTTAGAGTCAGATGATGATTAAGTTCTTTATAAAGCACATGTGGCAAGAAATGAATCACCCAAAGATCCAAAGGATAGGATTTTGGAATCAGTTGACTTAGAGTCAACTAAAGATTGCAAGTCTTGAACAGAATTAACAAAGTCATAAGTTTACATAGAGATGTAAAAGAGATTGAGATTAGAAGCAACGAACACATCAGTTGCTGTGTATTGCTCGAATCTTCAAAAAGAACACAATTGTTTGTACTTCACAATATTTGTCATTCGGTATGACGAATATGACTTCGCTTATCAGAGTAAGCGATTGGATTGAAACCTTGAACAGTTCAAGGACTTCAAAGGAAGTACAAAATCCACAGAACCTGAGTGACAACATAAACTGGGAAAATGTTTCACAGTTATTCTCTTCTAAGAACATTAATAGTTATAATGTGTCTTAGGGAAAATGATGGAGCATTGGTCGAAACAGTTCGATCCTCTATATATGAGATACATTGCAAATTAGTTTCCGATACATTGAATACTAAACCAGTCAGACCATATTCCAACCACATTCTAGACTAATAGGTTTTGGAGACACTGCTGAAATGTGAAGCTGGGATTATCCCACTTACACATAGAGAATCCAGGGTCTTGTAGTGTTCGTCCGAACCTCATCAGCAATGTCATTTCACTGGCTATCCCTCTATACCTAGAAAAGAAAGAGATCTTTTAGAAAGAACTCATGTTCTAAGGAAACAGTGGGAGTTGGGACAGTCCTGAATGAGTTCAGGATTAGCCAAGTGAAATAACCTTTAGTCATCACTAGGCTTAGAGCAGAGTTCAGATTTTTGTTTTAATTCTGACATTATCTTCTCTTGACCAGTAGTACGGATCACCATCATAAGTAGTTATGATCAGCGTGACATACCGATTAGTGGTAAAACACTATAGTTGGTACGAATTTTCAATCCGACTACTTGAAAGCATTGGTGAGCCCGGTTGCTGCCAATTAAGAGAACCTTAGGACGAGATACAGTCTATGTGATAGTTTGATTGATTTTACAACTGGTCTTAAAACCAGTGGGAGTAATCATTAAAAGAAACCAACATGGACAGAAACGTACCTTCAGAACATCTGGTTGAGTGAGACGATACTCAGAGTCAAGCAATTGACTCCGAGAGAAGCACTCTCAATAGAAGATGAAATCTGAAAGGATACTCCATAATGTAAGTCGTTAGTGGAGCGCGTATGGATCACCGGCACACTAATGGGGACTCACAAAGAATATGCTAGTATAAAGGTACGTGGGCCTGGGATTACGCCATGGGCATCTCGTAAGAAAGGATTTTTAGATTCTCAAAATATGCCAAAGGATTGGATTTTAAGAAAGGGCTGAAAGATTTCCTTTAAAATGTCAAAAAGGTTTGGATTCTCAAAATGTGTCAAAAGTTCTGGATTTTGTGAATAGTCCATAACCGTGTCAAAGCCAGTGGGAGTGTCGCTGTTATCTACTATCTCCATATGTGAGTCACATAATGTTTCTAGGAAACGTCTCTTTTCATTACAAAGTGTAATGACTTGGTGTTAAGAAACGAATCGCTATAAAAGACTTAATAAAGATACAGCATGCTCGGTTGGTTATAAACGTCTATTAGATAGATCGAAACTCTGCCAAAATGATCTTGATGAGACTCAAGATGCATTTCCCTAGGAAATAGTTTTCTGTCATTGCAAAGTGTAATGATTTGGCATGAGAGATATAAAAGGTGTAATGTACTCACATAATCCATTAACACATATGAGATAGATGGTGTCATCAGTATAGACCTGGCCATAGTAAGCATGATCTTGATAAGATTCAAGATGCATGGAAAAGAGTCTCCGAAAGGAAATAGTTATTGAAAACTCATGACACAAGGATTATAAGTAATCCTTAGATTCCAAAAGAGTTTGGAATAGGACCGGATCGAATCCAACAAGGTTCTTGGATCGATCAGAAGTGTCATGAACATGTCTTGATGACTTAATGCTCAGAGCATAGTGAGTCAGATTCAGGATATGACCTGGCTGGGAATACTTAATGGATTTTGTACATACGTGAGAAATCATTGGAAAATGATTAGGGGTGAATGTTGATAACAATTTGAAAAGAGTTTTTAAAATAAGGACTTAATGGTTAAAGAATTTCGTTGGCATTCTGATGGAGCGCGTGTGGCTCACCGGCACATCGTAACACCTCGAAATAGTCTTAGGGTGCAGTCATGTGGACTAAAGATCCCGAGAACCATGGAAAGTCACAGTACATAGAATGGAGTTGTTAGTGAGAATGACGGTATGACCAAAATTGAAATATCATCGGAAGGATATCCGATCGGATGAAGTGTATTAGTGTATAACATTTGAATACATAGAAAGAGTGAAAGGTCAAGTAGACATAGATACATAACACGAATTAAATAGTTTAAAAGGAATCTAGAAACCGATAATAGTTTTATGTAAAATCCGACTTGGTGATTACCTCGTGGAGACTTGGTAATTAGGCAAGAGTAGCCACCAGTCAGATTTTATGTTTCAATTTTGCATGTTTCACTTCCCGAATAATTTGATTATTCAAAAGTCCACAGTCGCTCATACTTTTCGGGTGTAAGTATGAACGAAGACTGTCGTGAATTGGTTTGTAGATTGTCTAAGGAGTTAGACATTGCAGTAAGACTGCTACAACGTTCATGAGTGCTTAGAAATAGAGATTTGAGTATTGGATAAACCCGCGCTCAACAGATTGCTTCATGGATTACATCACGAGCAATGTTGAGACGATAATATCTTATGATCTTAAAGCGGAGACATATGAGTTGACATTTGCAAGTCGGTTGTGCATTGATAATACGTAAACGCATCGGTAACTCGATGTTATAAAACGCATTGTTGTGTACGATTTAATAAGTAAAAGACACAAGCATATGAGTCGAAGCTTATTCGTTTCTTGACCCTGGTGGGAAACAGATATCTGTAGGCCGCTCGATGATTTTGAAGTTGACTAAAGTGCTGGCCAGCCTGGACTAAATTGATGTGTTCAATTAGAAGTCTGAAAGTCATAAGCAGAATCGGAAATCGGGAAACAGAGTATCGGACAGAGATTGATCTCAATCCATGTCTCGTGTCTGAAAATATCTTGTTGGACGAAGGATCATATGATCACTTATCTATGGACAGAACTGACTAGGTCAGAGTTCGACAGCAGTTTCTTGGAAGCTGCAGGTTGTTTATTAATTAGAAGATAAATTAAAGTCATAGACTTATCCAAGTGGGAGACTGTTGGATTAGGTGTCTAAGCCATGACTTTATATTTATATTTATCTTGTTAATTGAAGCAAAGTCCATTTGGGTTGCCCTCATAGCTGGAGGTTAGAATAGAGTTCAGTAGAGTAAAAGGTTGATTTATTAATTGTTTAATAAATCAATAGAATCAATTAAATGGTTTATTAATATATTTAAGTGTTAATATATTAATTAGAAACTATATTAATTAATTGGGATTTAATCTAGAATTAATTGGATTTAATTTAGTGAGTAAATTAATTAAGTAAAATGCATGGGCTGACTTATATTTATTCAATAGTTGAATAACTGGCAAGAGATAAGCCAGGGGCCAAAATGGCACCACCCTGGAGGCTTCTCCTAGGGTTGGCGAAAACCCTAATAGGGTTTAAGGAAGCCTGGTCCAAGTGGCCAACAGGCTTGCCCACCTTGGAGGCTCCTTAGGGTTTCAGGTGTAACCCTTGGAGGCTATAAAAGGAACCCTCTGGCACCCTTATTCTCTGCGCCATTTTCACCAAGAAAACTCTGCTGGATTGTCTTCTCCATTGCTTTGGGTGTGACACCATTTGAGGCAGGACACTTGTGCTGCTAGCTTCAAGGATCATAAGATCAAAAGGTTAGGTTGGTTTTCTGAGTTTTGATCTTTAGAAATAATTGTTTCATTTAGGCATTAGTTTATTATCTTCATAGAAGAAAACATAGATCTTTCTAGGGTTGCATGTGAACCATAATAAATTATTTGTTCATTGTTTGCCAGAAAACACTTCATATATATATATATATATATATATATATATATATATATATATATATATATATATATATATATATATATATATATATATATATATATATATATATATATATACATATACATATATATATATATATATATATATATATATATATATATATATATATATATATATATATATATATATATATATATATATATATATATATATATATGTGTGTGTGTGTGTGTGTGTTATAAATTTGACGTAATTAAAACAAGATTAACAATAATTAAACTAAAACATTATAGAAGAACAAGAGACTTGGAGAGAATTTGAACACTAGAAGATGTATTCAAATTGGTGTGTCTTTCATACTTTACATCATGTGGTATTTATACTACTAATTATACTATTCATGTATCATCAAATAGTTATAAATAGTAAGATTATTTATCTAGAGTTGAAAATTATCATCCACTTGGGTCCATGATAGATTATCTACTAGATGTAATAATTATAACAATATACATATATATATATATATATATATATATATATATATATATATATATATATATATATATATATATATATATATATATATATATATATATATACATATATATATATATATATATATATATATATATATATATATATATATATATATATATATATATATATATATATATATATATATATATATATGTATATGTCCGTAAAGCAGAATAATGATTTTCATCTGAAGTCCACCCCGATTACAACATTCTTTCTATAACATTGTCCATACGGTCTCACAACAGTTATTGGGAGACCGTATGGACAATGCTATTCTGTAAGAAAATGACGAGTAGAATATGTTTTTTTTGGTAATGTGAATACGAAACAAACATATTCTCATATAGATATTGTCATTAATTCTACTGTATGGGTTATATGAAGTTTTTATTATTCTCATTCTGTTAGAACGAGAATGAGTGGATCAGAATGTGTAAAATACAAAAAAGAATAATAATTGTTGAAAATATGATATAATAACAATAATTTTATGAGAATATATTTGTTTCGTATTCACATTATGACAACGCCTAGTAATATCAAGTATTCTAGTCGTTATTTAGTCGTGTTTTTGTTAGTTTATCTTTTTAAATTGACTATAGTCACTTACTTTTTGTGTCAAAATGCTTGGAAATGTTTTTAATGTAAATGCAGGGGTTTTAGTGCAAATTGGGAGAAGTTACGGAGCAAAAACGAACAAGGAGTTGGATCAAGAAAAGTTAGAGGCGCTAACATATATGCAAGAGGGCGCTAACATTAGCCAGAATAGATTTCTTCGATTTTAAGTCTCGTACGCTCGTGGAAGTTTCTAGAAGCAAGGATTAGCGCCGCTAATGTCCCGAAACGATAAAATATTCGTTTTTCAATTTCAAACTCCGAGATAACGGGATGGGATGAGGCGCGCGACGCGGTAAGAGCTAGGCCGTGCCGTAGGACCCCGATAACGCACCACTATAAATATCGGACCCCGTACGACTTTAGAGGCATCCCGGGGCATCAAGGAGGGATTTGGAAGGCTGATTTCATGATTTTTCTCAGTTACATTCGTTGGTTTGGTTAGATCGTTAGTTTTTCTATAATTTTATCAACTCGGTATCAAAGGTATTCCGCAATTGGAATTTTCGTCGATTACTTGATGTTCATTTGGATCCTCCGTCTATAGAGTGACACAATAGATCGGTTTATCGATACAGAGCGCGAACCACTGACTCCACGGTTCGACCCTTACTTGCTAATAGCTAGTGATCTAGTTGTATGGTATAAATCTAGTATTTTTGACCGAATAACATGGAGGGTAGAGTTACAATGGCAATTACAATAACAAAAACCATAAATACAACAACAACCATCAATGTAATTGTGCTGAGTCGTATTTTATGAACGACCAATATCTGGAGCAGGAGCCATACTCGCCAGAAACGGAGGCGGGTGATTTTAATATCAATAATACTGTGTGTCTGCATCACCTGAACATGTGATGGAAGGCCATACACTTTGGGACAGTCAGGAGACCACTAAGATGGTCAAGATGGTTGTTGAGGAGGAGGTTGTAGATGACAATAATGCCCCCAACTCAACAACTTTTGATATTTTTGAAAATATTGAGAATCGAGATCTGGGGATAAGTGAATCCATACCATCACCAGACAATTTGGTCGAAGAGGACGTTGTGGAGGGGGCTGTTATTAACAATACTAACCCCCACCCAACAACTCCTGAAATTGTTGAAATCGTTGATGCTTTTGAAATTCAAGATCTGGTGATAAGTGAATTTATACCATCACCAGACAACATGGTCGAGACGATTACTAAGGGAGGGGGCGTATATGACAATATGACCCCCGACCCAACAGTTTTTGAAAATTTTGAGCATTTTGAAAGTAAAGATCTGGTGATGAGTGAATCTGTACCATCACCAGAAAACAATGCCAGTCGCACACTCTTGGTACCGATTCACCTGTTGGACGATGACCAAGATGATTATGACGACGCTGTGGTTTTTGAATACGAAAAACAAAATTTTTTCGTCACTCATGATCCATTCATTAGTGAAAAATTAGATGTGATTAATTGATGGGTTCTATGCAAATAATGAGCTTAAATCTTAAGTTCACATGCACCTTAATAGGGGTCTATGTTTTTCTCAATTAACCTATAACTAAGGCCAAAATAAAATTCATAAAGAATAAATTTAATACCTTTGACCTTTGGAAGCTGGCACCACAGGTGTCGTGCCTCTAATGGCTCACACCCAGAACTTAGCAAGCAAGAGACAAAAGAGAGAAGGGAGGAGGATCCCTTGAAGTTGGCGTGCGAATGAGGGGAGGAGGAGGCCTCTATTTATAGTTTCCAGGTGATAAGCAATAAGGAGTATAACTGCCTTATTTAAGATCCTGATATGATAAGGCTTTTATCATATAACTGAATCTACTTATCACTGCCATAAATAATGCCAATGCCATATGTGGATTTCGAAACCTATAAGGCCTTAGGCCTTGATTTCGTCAAACCCACATGCACAACCCTAACTGTATTTTGCTCAACTATTGAACAATTACAATTCAGCCCCTGCACTTTTAATTAATATAATTTAACCCAAAATTAATTCTAATTAATTTATGATTAATTATTAATTTTAATATTATGATTTCTAATTAATATATTATCCTCATAATATATTAATAAATCAATCTTTCTCTCTCTTTATTACTCATCTTGTCCTCTGCTAGTTATGAGGGCAACCTAAAACGACTGTGCTACTGTCAATTCAAGTATACATCGAAATTATAGTTGTGGCTTAGACACCTTAATCCAACAGTCTCCCACTTGGATAATTCTATAACTATAATTCCATATAGCTTCTAATTTGACCATCATATTGTACCTTCAAAAAGCCGCTGCCAAACTCTGACCCAGTCAGTTAAATGTCCTTAGATAAGTGATCATATGATCTTTCATTCTGCAAGATATCATTCGGACTTGAGACATGGATTACAATCAATCTTAGTCTGATACTCTGTTTCCCAATTCCTTATTTGTGATGATATAGGACTTACAATTGAACACATCAATGTAGTCCTGGCCGGTCCCACCACTATAAGTCATCATCAAATCACCGAGGGGCCTACAAATATCGCTTTTCCTATTAGGGCAAAAGGAATGAACAAACTTTGACTCATATGCTTGTGTCTTTTACTCATCAAATCACACACAACAATACCGATGCGTTTACGCATTATCAACGCACAATCGACTTGTAAATTTCAACTCATATGTCTTAGTTTCAAGATCATAGGATGTTATCGTCTCGTAACACTCGTGATATAATCCATGAAGTAATTCTCTGAGCGTGGGTTGGTCCAATATTCAAATCTCCATTTCTAACTACTCGTGAATATTGCAGCAATTCTAATTACCATGTATAACTCCTTAGACAGTCTACAATTCAATTCATGACAGTCTTTATTCACTACTTACTTTCGAAAGTATGACTGGCTGTGGACTTTTGAATACTCGAATTATTCGGGGAGTACATGCAAAGTTTGAAACACAATAATGAACTTATATGTCTTAGTTTCAATAATGAAAGTATCCCTATTTTTTAATCACCAAATGTCAATTACATTTGCTTTGTTACAAGTTTCAAAATAGCTATCTAATTACTAAAACTAATATCATCTCTCAGACCAATGCTCCTAGCATGCTGACTGTGCTTAACCCTACTCAAAGCCTTCGTCAAAGGATCTATAGGATTATCTTTGGATGATACCCTCTTCACGATGAGGTGACCTTCTTCTACTCTATGTCTGATGTAATGGTATTTTCTGTCGATATGTCTGGACTTTCCATGATCTCGTGGTTCCATGGTTAAGGCCACCGCTCCTTCATTATCGCAAGAGAGTTCCATTTGCTCCCGAATTGTCGGGACTACTCCAAGGTTACCGATAAAATTCTTTAGCCAAGCCGCTACCTTAGAGGCTTCACTTGCAGCTATGTACTTTGATTCACAGGTTGAATCAGCCACCGTCTCCTGCTTGGAACTTTTCCACATAACCGCTCCACCGTTTAACAGGAATACCCAACCCGACTGAGACTGATAATTGTCTCTATCTGTCTGGAAGCTGGTGTCACTGTATCCACTTACTCTCAACGTATCATTGCCACCAAGGACTAGGACCAAGTCTTTTGTCCTCCGCAGATACTTGAGTAAGTTCTTAATTGCTGTCCAATATGCCTTTCCTGGATTGCCGTGATAGCGACTGACCATGCTCAAGGCAAAGGCCATGTCAGGGTGGGTACATGTCATAGCGTACATGATTGACCCCACAGCCGAAGCGTAAGGTACCAGACTCATTTCCGCTATTTCTTCATCTGTACTGGGACGTTGAGTCTTACTCAATTTGGTATATCTTTGGATTAGTAGCTCTCCTTTCTTGGAGTTTTCCATACTAAACCCCTCTTTAGTACCTTGTCCAAGTAAACACTTTGACCGAGTCCAATCAGTCTCTTCTTCCTATCTCTCAATATTCTTATCCCGAGAATATAGGCAGCTTCTCCCAGGTCTTCATGGAGAAACAATTCCCAAGCCAAGATTTAACTTCTTGCAAGGTTGGAATGTCGTTTCCCATAGCAATATGTCATCGACATAAAGCACCAGAAAAGTGACTGTACTCCCACTAGCCTTTATATACATACATGACTCATCTTCGCTTCTAGAGAATCCAAACTCTTTGACTTTCTCATGGAAGCTGAGATTCCAGCTGCGAGATGCTTGTTTCAATCCCTAGATTGATTTCTTAAGCTTACACACTCTATTGGGAAACTTTGCATCTACAAAACCCTCTAGCTGATTTATATAAACATCTTCAGCCAACTTCCCGTTAAGGAAAGCGGTCTTGACATCCATCTGCCAAATTTCATAATCAAGAAATGCAGTTATGGCGAGCATTATCCTAATACACTTTATCTTGGCCACTGGTGAGAAAGTTTCGTCATAGTCAACCCCTGGGGTTTGAGTGAAACCTTTCGCAACTAGTCGAGCCTTGAAGGTGTGTACATTTCCATCCATGTCGGTCTTCTTCTTGAAGATCCATTTACACCCAACTGTCTTTCGACCTGGTACATTGTCAACCAAGTTCCAAACTTGATTGTCATACATGGACTTGATCTCGCTATCCATTGCCTCTTTCCACATAGCAGCCTCAGGGCCTGCCATTGCTTCCTTATAGTTAGTCGGCTCATCCCTGATAAACGGTTCAACCATCTAAAGTGATATGAAAACCATAAAACTAGGTGGCATGCTAACTCTACCGGAACGTCTAGGAGGTAATGATGTGCTAATCGGTTCAACAGGAAATGGTTCCCTGGTTGAGTGCTAGTATTATCTAAGGTTTCTTCATTTGTTGACTCTTGGATTTCTTCAAGGTCAATGGTACTCCCACTGTCCTCTTTGAATATGCGCTCTTTCTCTCAAAAGACTCCTCTTCGTGCTACAAAGACCACGTCATCGCTTGGTCTATAGAACAAAAATCCAAAGGACTGCTTTAGGTAACCAATAACATAACATCTCTCACTTCTGGCTTCTAGTTTGTCATGAGTTTCTCGTCTTACGAAAACTTCACAACCCCAAACCTTTATATGTGCTAACGAGGGAAGTTTCCTTGTCCACATTTCGTGAGGTGTTTTGGAAACCTTTTTAGTAGAGACAAGATTGAGGATATGGGCGGCTGTCTCTAAGGCATACCCCCAGAAGTGATGGTAAGTGAAGCTTGACTCATCATGGAACGGACCATGTCCGACAAGGTTCGGTTACAACTCTCAGCAACACCGTTTAATTGAGGTGTTCTGGGAGGGGTCAATTGTGAAACTATTCCACATTCCTTGAGATAGTCTAGGAACCCGATACTAAGATACTCACCACCTCTATCAGATCTAAGCATCTTTATCTTCCTGCCCAATTGATTCTCGACTTCATGTTTAAACTCTTTGAACTTTTCAAAGGTTTCTAACTTGTGTTTGATTAAGTAGATATACCCATATCTGCTGTAATCATCAGTAAAAGTCATATAAAATCGATTTGCATCTCTTGTGGTTGATCTGAAGGGTCCGCACGCGGATGTTCACCTCTTTCACAAGACACTGTGAAAGGTGATTTTGTCATCTTTCCCAAAAGACAAGCTTCGTATTCATCATTTGGCCTTAGGTCAAACGATTCCAACACTCCATCCTTTTGGAGTCGGGCGATACGTTTCTTGTTAATGTGTCCAAGACGACAATGTCACAAGCACACTTTGTCTATACCGTTAGACGAATCAATTTGGAATACATTATTTCCTAAGTTGTCTATACACGTCACAATTTCATACAACCATCACAAGGCAAGGCATTGAATATAAAAACACCATTTTATATGCTGAGATAGATCCATTCACATTGTCAAATGAATATCTATATCTCTAAATAAAGCGTGAAATGAAATAATGTTACGAGCCATTTCAGGAGAGTAGCAACAGTCAATCAAATCTAATCTAACATCATCACTAAGCATAAGACTATAAACTCCAATCCAGGTGACAGGTGACGATCGCCTGTTTCCCATGATCAAGTTCATCCTTCCATGCTCCATCTCCTTACTTTCTTTTAGTCCCTGTAGATCAAAACAAATGTGAAAACCACATCCTGTATCTAGGACCCAAGAAAGAGAAGATGATGAGTTATTAAAGATAGTGTATATACCTGTAGACGATGGTTTTACTTTGCCATCTTTGATGTCTTGCAGGTACTTAGGGCAGCTTCGTTTCCAGTGTCCCTTCTCATTGCTGTAGAAGCAATTAGCTTCTTTGGGATTAGAGACCGGGGGAACGTCAGAACCGGACTTTGGCTTTGATCCATTGCTAGATGACCCAGCATGGGACTTTCTCTTCCAGTTCTGTTTTGGAGTACCCTTCCTCTTCTTCCCCTTTCCCTGTCTAATAGCCAGAATGGGACCGTTACTAGAAGCAGAGCATACACCTTTACCCTTCATCCCAGCTTCAACGGTCTGCAGCATGTTGTGTAACTGTGCAAGAGTAGTCTCACTGTTCTTCAAACGATAAGCTAAGATAAACTGATCATAACAACCGGGCAATGAGTTTAGGACTATGTCAATAGCCAGTTCCCCGTCAAAATGCACATTCAGTTTTACAAGGCATTCCACATATATTTGCATTGTGACACCCCACTTCTACTGTTTGCAAATACTATGGTTTTCGTATAAATACATGAGTACAAAAATACGGTTTATCAAAAACCGATAATTTACATGTTTAAAAACAGTGGGTGTTACAAATCCATACCAAAACTAACCATAGTAAGCACGAAAGGATTAAACCTTGAGTCCAAAATAGGAGCTAACTTGAGCTTCACTCCAGCTAAACTTCATCCAATTATAGCATATCATTTTAACCTGGAATACATGGCAAAACATAGAATACGTAAGACAATAATGTCTCGTGAGTTACATGAGTTTTAGACTCAAACATTTAACTTCTTTTTCCAACCTTTTTATAAAATTCATAACATAAAACATTTGTCAAAACTTTATAGTAGTAACATACTATAACTCTTTACTTTTCAAAATCATTTCATAACATACTTTGCAAAAATAACATCTTTCTTACTTTCTTTGACTGGTTTATAAGCTTGCTGGATTTTTATACTTAGGGCTTTAATCACCATAAGTGATACCCCAAGTCTCTACGGCTAGAAAGAACGGATCAATCCTCACCATAGAAGTTGCTTAGGAAATCTACTTCGCGATGGGGATTTTTCCCCAGTAGACTCCATACCTAACCCGGATAAGTGGAACACGACATGGTTCCCTTACTAACGCTGCTTGCTACAATTACCAGTCATACAAAATACTTTCTGCTTACTTGAACATTACTCACATACATATAAATAGTGGCTAAGTGCCAAACTTCATCATTTTCTGTCTTTATGGCTAAATGCCAAATTTATAACTTTCATCACATAATAATCATACGTTTAAAACATGTCTTTATAACAATTTAGGCTTAATGCCAAATCATACCTTCTAAACATCTTATGGCTATATACTCATTCATACTTGAAAACATAATAATTTATAAACAAAACATACTTTCCAAACATCTTGTGGCTATATGCGTACTCATACTTTAAACATATTTGGTTTATAACCAAAATATACTATCCAAACATTTTTCATACTTAAAAATATATATGACTTATATTCCAAACATACTTTCATATAATTGACTCATATGCCAAAACATACTTTCACGTAATTTGACTTATAGTCCGAAAACATACTTCAAATATAGTATTAAACTTTCACAAACAAGTTAGAAATCATACTATTGCATATAACTTCACATATAAAAATTTTATAAGAAATCTTGATATACTTACTTGTCATGTACCCCAAAATGGGTAAAAATACTGCATGCTAAGCAGTTAAAGCGATAAAAATTCAAATCATACTCTTGCAGTCTGCATGTACTCACCTTGTCTAGTTAGAGAAGTCTAACTATAATCACTTCTTCCCGTTGAGTTTTCCTTTCCTTCAACTTTACTCCTTAATACCTAAGGAGTTCATTTAACATTCTAGTTAATATAAGCTAGGCCTTAGTAACAATTAAAGACCTCTTAATCTACATCTTAATAGATTAATATCACATTATTTACTCATTTTTAGATTTTGATGTCTAAGACGCATGGTCAAAGAATTGACTATAACTCCCAACTCAGAAACTCGAATGGCACAAACTCAGACATTCTGAAAACTAGACACAATACATGACAAGTCTCAAGAAGATACCGAGACTTGAATCACATTTTAAAACCTTAGAAAATAAGCGACAAGATTGACAGTGTAATCTGTCACAAATCTGGAGTAGTGGAGGAATCACCAATTCCATTCCACTTGGGAATGGAATCAAGGGAAACCCTCTTACATAGGCATACTAGATATAACCAAGAGACTACCCTTCGAAATTCAGACCCAAAAGACAAACCAATTAAGAATTAAAAATCATACAATATGAAGGAAATGAGCAGCAACATTTCTGTCACAACTCAGCATAGGTTGACAATATCTGTCCAACAACCTGACTTCTGAAAGGAAATAAGTCAAGCCTTTTGGATGAGTTACACTAGACATGAAGATAAAGCTCTCATCCAAAAATCAAACTCAAAGCATAAGCCAACTGAGAATTAAAAATCGTGCAACAAGGACAATGTGCACAGCGACAATTCTGGTTCAGTCAAAGAGAAGGCATTGGAACCGTAGCTTCCTAATGGAATTGGATCAAGCCCTCTGGATGGAACACTGTAGACATGAGGATGACCTTTCTATCAAATTTTCAGACCTAAACTATGAACCATTTGGGAATTAAAAATCCCACAAGTTGACCTAGGTGTGCAGCAACCAATCTGTGGAGGTCAGATTGCACACACCAAAGTCCAAACCAAAACAACGAACTGAGTCAACCCCTTTTGGTCGAGTATGGCTCCTGACAAGGTTCTTTTCCACACAAAATTTCAGAACAATCCAGTGAACACACGATTTTACAAGAATTTCACAACACAACTGAATACAGAAATCATACTCATGGAAATCGGGTTCTCAACCCTAGAAAACGACCGAATGAGGTCTGGACCCCAACTGATGAACTGAAAAAGACATCCAGACGAAACCATGGGCACTGGAATCGCCTGATTTGGATATCGTATGATTTTTCTACGAATTATACAACATAGGAAAACTTTCCATCCGAAAATCAAACATTTGATTTCATTCTTCACTCCTTCTATCCATAAAAATCAGCCAAGAACCCTAAATGAGTTTTTTCTAGCTAAAAGAATGGATTCTTACCTCCACCTACTTGGAAATCTTCTTTTCTTTGCTTGATTCTTCCACTCCAACTCCAATTCTTCAAGATCATGAAGAATCTGTGATCTCTCCCTCTCCATCTGCTGCTCCCGTTAACAATGAGATATTTAGGGAGTGTTCACATCTATTTATACTTCACTAGTTTCAAGAAATGGCACTTTGGCCCCTTTAGTTCCATTTTTTTGCAAAACTGTCCCAAAACTCAAAATTCTTCTTTTTAAGTTTATTTCATTACATATTAACCCCAAAATCATATTTTAATTACTTAGAAGTCATTTTGGATGTCAAATGACCATTTTTCCCTTTTTCACCATATTTTTCCAAAATGACGAAAATGCCCTTTTCGGTTATTTTGTACTTTTCACCCACTTTTACATTTTCGGTATTCATACTTCATCCTTATAACTTTATTATAGTTTATATGTATATATATCATTCTTAAATGAAAATATGATTATTTTCATTTTCACAATAGCAACTGAAAATTACCAAAAATACCCTTTTTGCTCTTTTTATACAAAAATTTCGTTATTTAGACATAGTTCAACCGAAAACTTCACATATGTTCATTTTATGACTTTTACCAACATTTTAGGGTTCTTACACATTATCTCGAATATAAATTCAAGATTTTCGGGTCGTTACATGCATTCTCTACACGTGGCCGCATACAGACTCTCCCTCCTTCATCTTGCAAGCCATGAGTGCTTTGACCACTTCATACTTTTCCTGACGGGCTACCTTATGGAACTTTTCCATAAGGTCCTTATTCATCCCGTATGGCTAGTAGTCCTCATAGAACCTTTGCAATTCGGGGACCATAGTGGCGACCATGATGCACGCCACTTTGGTGGCATCGTCGTAGTGTTTCTTGTATAAGGCACATTCCTCAGGACTAGTGGTTTCTTGATTGATCTCGATGAACTCCTTTTCGAGAACATATTCTTTGTCCTTGAACCTAAGCGCCATCTTGATATTTCGCATCCAACTGTTATAGTTGGTGCCATCTAATGTCACCTTTGAACAGAGCGAAAGGATCGATGTGAAGTTGTTGTTATGGTTGGAGTGGGGAGCGCTAGGAGTAGCAGAAGCATCAGGAGTAGACATTTATAAAAGAAGGTAGTTTTAATTAGATAGGGATAATCCTTAATATTTAACCCAATGATAAATATCAAGGCTAGGATCCAACTATATGATTAACAACTTAGAAGAGGGATGTCGTAATCTAATTGCAAATCACATAAAGGTAGGTAAATGACGATTTACCAGTTCCACCGCGGAAGATAATCATATTAAGTGAAATTCCAAGATCTTTTGAGATTTATTGAATTAATCAATGACATGTTTAATCTCGAATTATGCCCTTCTGTTTGTGACTGGGATGCCGAGGATCACAAACAAGGTGTGAATAACCATGCAAATCACTTGGTAACCTCATTTTCGCTTATCATCTCGATTGATGTGTCGGTTAACCACACGCGCTCCATCAACAATGATAATTTATGAGATACCCATTACCACTCTTTATGAATCCCCATTAGTGTGCCGGTTAACCACACACGCTCCACTAACAATTCATAAAGTGTAATGTGTAATTTCATGGGTTAGCATACTTTTCACATTTTCCTAAAGTAACTAGATGAGATTTTATTAAGGTTCTAGTACTTCTTCTAATAACATTATACTTTTAATGAGATTAGGTTCGTCCCATCAAATCCATTCTACTAACGACACTCCGCTGATCAAGGAAGCGGTGGGTGAGAGTGGACACCCATTCAACCGTCATTTTATAGACAGTTTCCTTATACCCCCTTATAGACCAGTTTTGTGAATGAGGCATACTAGCAATTTGACTGAATTAATCTTATATATAAATATTAATCTTATAATAATATATATATATAAGATTTATTAATTTATCTTTTAGTTAACAATTAAATAAATTAAATCAATATAAGATTAACAAATTAAATCATTTAATTTAATTCTATCCTTGCCCACTAAGTTTTTCAAAAACAAGGCCAAGGGTTTCCATTTATAAAATAATCATATTTACCAAAAAATGGAAAAACCCTAAGAAGGCATACAATTTTCGAAAATGGCGGATGGAGGCTAGGGTTTCCAAAACCCTAGCCAAAATCGACACACAAGGTGGCAAGGGTTTAATTTCAATAAACCCTAAAATCCAATTATAGCAGTTCAACAGAAAAACAGCATGGCTCTGATACCACTGATGGGTTCTATGCAAACAATGAGCTTAAATCTTAAGTTCACATGCACCATAATATGGTTCTAAATTTTTCTCAATTGAACCTATAACAAAGGCCAAAATAAAATTCATAAAGAATAAATTTAATACCTTTGACCTTTGGAAGCTAGCACCACAAGTGTCGTGCCTCTAATGGCTCACACCCAGAACTTAGCAAGCAAGAGACAAAAGAGAGAAGGGAGGAGGATCCCTTGAAGTTAGCGTGAGAATGAGGGGAGAAGGAGGCCTCTATTTATAGTTTCCAGGTGATAAGCAATAAGGAGTATAACTGCTTTATTTAAGATCCTGATATGATAAGGCTTTTATCATATAACTGAATCTACTTATCACTGCCATAAATAATGCCAATGCCATATGTGGATTTCGAAACCCATAAGGCCTTAGGCCTTGATTTCGTCCAACCCACATGCACAACCCTAACTGTCTTTTGCTCAACTATTGAATAATTACAATTCAGCCCCTGCACTTTTAATTAATCTAATTAATCCCAAAATCAATTCCAATTAATTTCTGATTAATTATTAATTAAATATTATGATTTCTAATTAATATATTATTCTCATAATATATTAATAAATCAATCATTCTCTCTCTTTATTAGTCATCTTATCCTCTTCTAGTTATGACGGCAACCCAAAAGGACTGTGCTACTGTCAATTCAAGTATACTTCTAAATTATAGTTATGGCTTAGACACCTTAATCCAACATTAATACCATCGATGTGGTTGTTCGGCAGCATACCAATATTATGCCTTCCGATCCCATCTGATTGGAAAACTTTTTGTACTACAGACCGAAACCACAAGCTGCAGACGACATGCAGGATGTGAGCAACAAACGATTCACAAAACAACTACTAGGAGCGGCACTAGACGCGCTCCATGTCAAGCCGGTGATCTTAAAGAGAAACCTCAGAAAAGATCGAGCTTGGAGGTTTAAAGCCACCTCCAAGCATTCATGGGAAATAATCGAAAAACGACAACCGGGGGGCAGTACAAGGACCGGCAAGCCATTTGACCCGGGGAAATTGGAATACAGGATCAACAAAGGAACGGTGGGTGTTGGAATTCAGCAGAGACAAATGACATACGATCCACCGTAGCCATTAAATGACGGTCCAGCTAAAAGACCGAACAAAGAAGCACTTTCGAGAGGCAACCCGGCTTTCGATAAGTATTTTCTTGTATTTTATTTTTGTTATTTTTATTTTTGGTGAAAATATCATTGAAGTTATAATTGTTGAGTGCGATACGGTATGTGAGATGAGGATGAGTGATTAGAAAGGAAAACAAAGAAAGGAAAATTCAGAATTCGGGCCACCAACATCACCAAACCGCGACGCAGACATCTTCATTTGGCGTCGCGGACCTTCGACCTTGATCGATCGATACTGAATTTCATCGCATCTACGCATCGCGGCCTTGACACTTTGATGTCGCGGAGACGGTGAATCAGCAAAAAGGACAACTCGCAATGTATAATCTTCTTTTGTGTTTTCCATTTTTATTTTTAATGTGTTTGTTAGTGTGAATAGATCTATCCGAACTGTGATTGTTGCACCAAACGTTGGGAGTTGCATAACGCAAGTGTGGGGTCACCGTACCCCTACACTTGCATTATGCTGGAGTGTTTACTGTGCGCCCCAACTCCTGGAATTCATCGAGAATGGTACGAACGATCGACCATGTTACAGTTGATCCCAACAAGTCTAGCAATTCGCCGTTCAAAGGGGTAACTCTTTTCTCCATTGTTTTTTATTTTTATTTTGTACAACGGGGACGTTGTACGGTTTAAAATGTGGGGTGGGGACGGTCGAAAAGATTTTTGAATTTTTTGCGAAAATGGTCCTATTTTTCAAATTTTTGGCAAATTTCAAAAAGTATAGGAAATTGTAACTTGGAAACGAATAGCTTTTGAATGTCATAGCACTATGGTATTTTTCAAGGAATACTGTTTAGTTGTTATCAAGCTATTTTTGAGTTAAAACAGGTTGAGTGTCTGGAAGTTAGAAAATTCTGGATTTAGAGTATCTGAGGACTGGCATTCAGGAGGGAAATATCAATTAGTGGCCTTTATTGTTTGAGCCGGTAGGTCCGAAAAGGGTGGCCCGTAGGGCATTAAACCACCTCACTACCTAAGATCGTCTGGTCTAGGATAGTGTTTTCGAAAACTCGTTACGCGGACAACATCGAAAGCCATGGATAATTCCTTAATGTCCTTTAGAATCTGAATGAGTAAGTTTGCACGATTGTGAACCGAAAATTTGTAATCAATGGTTCTTTAGAAAGTCGTGATTCCCAAAGGGTGTTTTGGTCAATTTTCCCAAGAATAACTTTCGTCTAACTTTTCGAATACAATAAACTTTGAAACCGAAGACATTTAAAAATCTTTGAGTTCTTGTTAGAAGTTGTTAAAATCTTACTTGCTTGGGGACAAGCAAGGCACAAGTGTGGGGTGTTTGACAACGCCTAGTAATATCAAGTATTCAAGTCGTTATTTAGCCGTGTTTTAGTTAGTTTATCCTTTTAAATTGACTATAATCACTTACTTTTGTGTCAAAGTGCTTGGAAATGTTTTAGTGTAAATGAAAGGGTTTTAGTGCAAATTGGGAGAAGTTACGGAGCAAAAACGAACAAGGAGGTAGACAGGAAAAGTTAGCGGCGCTAACATTAGCCAGAGTGGATTTCTTCGCTTTTGAGTCTCGTACGCCCGTGGAAGTTTCTAGAAGCAAGGATTAGCGCCGCTAACTTTCATGTTAGCGACGCTAATGTCCCCGAAACAATAAAATCGTCGTTTTTCAATTTCAAACTCCGAGATAGCGGGATCGGGATGAGGCGCGCGACACGGGAAGAGCTAGGCTGCGCTGCGGGACCCCAAAAACGCATCACTATAAATACTGGACCCTCGTACGACTTTAGAGGCATCCTGGGGCATCAAGGAGGGATCCAGAAGGCTGATTTCGTGATTTTTCTCAGTTACATTCCTTGTTTTGGTTAGATCGTTAGTTTTTCTATTATTTTATCAACTCGGTACCAAAGTATTCTGCAACTGGAATTTCCGTCGATTACTCGATGTTTGTTTGGATCCTCCGTCTATAGAGTGACAATATAGATTGGTTTATCGACATAGAGCGCCAACCACTGACTCCACGGTTCGACCCTTGCTTGCCACTAGCTAATGAGCTGTAAGGTATAAATCTAGTATTTTTGACCGCATCGACAATTGCGATGTGTCAAATTTTGGCGCCGTTGTCGGGGAGTTGTGCGCTTGACACTCTGTGTCAATTTTCGATTTTTATTTTGATGTTTGATTTTAGATTTTTAATTTTCCGTATGTGTATGTCCTCATAATGGGCGATTACATGTACATGGGTCAATACACGTGTTATGGTGGCCCAATCTATAACTATTATGAGAATGATTGTTTAGGTGTCATAAGCAGGATAAACCTTATAATCATCTTTACGAGTTTTTAGATATAGCCAACGTGAACATACCTAGAAATGCTGATAGGAATTTCTTTAGGCTTAGGTTGTTTCCGTTCACACTAAAGAACAAGGCTAAGTACAGGTTCATGTCGCTGCCAGCCAACAGTATCACTACTTGGAAGCAGTTGAGGACATGGTTCTTGCAGGAGTTCTACAGTGCAAGCAAGACAATGGAAGTAAGAAGAGATATACATGAGTTCTAGCAAAAGCCCAGGGAAGCATTCCATGATGCTTTCGAGAGATTGAATGAGTTGTTACGCTCATGTCTACACCACGAGTTTCCACGATAGCAGTTGGTCACGATATTCTACAACGGTGTCGACAGTATGAGCCAGGCCATAATTAATGCATCATTTGGAGGGATAATTATGATGCAAGATAGCGAGACGACATGGAGGTTCTTGGAGCAACTCATCAACGGATCCAAGCCCAATTATTCAGCAAGGAAGACAAACATCACCTCATTGGCGGCAGCAGTAGATATTGATAACGACTGGAAGAAGGAGGTGAAGAATGAGATCGGGGCCCTTAGTGGGAAGTTTGATATATTATTGGCCACCATGCAGCAAGGACCACCAAATCAACAGCAGCACAGTCAACAAAAACAAAGACCACAAGAGGTTCATCAAGTGTATGGTCAAGGGCAATACCACAACAACAACATCGGACGACCATATAGGCCGAATAATTATGGAGGGCAGAGTTACAATGGCAATTACAATAACAGCAACCATAAATACAACAACAACCGTCAATGTAATTGTGCTGATTCGTGTTTTATGAACGAATAATATCTAGAGCAACAACCATACTCGCCAGAAACAGAGGCGGGTGATTTTAATATCAATAATATTGTGTGTGAGCCTGCATCACCTGAACATGTGATGGAAGGCCATACACTTTGGGAAAGTCAGGAGACCACTAAGATGGTCAAGATGGTTGTTGAGGAGGAGGTTGTAGATGATAATACTACCCCCCAACTCAACAACTTTTGATATTTTTGAAAATGTTGAGAATCGAGATCTGGTGATGAGTGAATGCATACCATCACCGGACAATTTTGTCGAAGAAGACGTTGTGGAGGGGGCTGTAATTGACAATACTAGCCCCCACCCAAAAAGTTCTGAAATTGTTGAAATCGTTGATGCTTTTGAAATTCAAGATCTGGTGGTGAGTGAATTCATACCATCACGGACAACATGGTCGAGACGATTACTGAGGGAGGGGGCGTAGATGACAATAACACCCGCGACCCACCAGTTTTTGAAAATTCTAAACATTTTCAAAGATCTGGTGATTAGTAAATCTGTACCATCATCGGACAATTCTAGTCGCACACTCTTGATACAGATTCACCTGTTGGACGATGACCAAGATGATGATGACGACGCTGTGGTTTTTGAAAACGAAAAACAAATTTTTTTCATCACTCATGATCCACTAATGAGTGAAAAATTAGATGTGATTAATACCATCAATGAGGATGTTCGGGAGCATACCAATATTATGCCTTCTGATCCCATCCTATTGGAAAAAATTTTGTACTGCAGGCCAAAACCACAAGCTGCAGACGACACGCACGATGCGAGCAACAAACGATTCGCAAAACAACTACTGGGAGCAGCACTGGACGCGCTCCATGTCAAGCCGGTGAACTTAAAGAGATAACTCAGAAAAGATCGAGGTTGGAGGTTTAAAGCCACCTCCAAGCATTCACGGGAAATAATCAAAAAACGGCAACCGGGCGGCAGCATAAGGACCGGCAAGGCATTTGACCCAGGGAAATTGGAATACGAGATCAACAAAGGAACGGTGGGTGTGGGAATTCAACATAGACAAATGGCGTACGATCCATCGTAGCCATTGAAGGACGATCCAGCTAAAAGACCGAACAAAGAAGCGCTTTCGAGAGGCAACAAGACTTTTCGATAGATATTTTCTTGTATTTTTATTGTTGCAATAAACTGGGGAGTTGCATAACACAAGTGTGGGGTCACCATACCCCTGCACTTGCATTATGATGGCGTGTTTACTGCTGCGCCCCAACTCCTGGAATTCATCGAGAATGGTACGAACGATCGACCCTGTTACAGTTGATCCCAACAAGTCAAGCAATTCGCCATTCAAATGGGTAACTATTTTCTCCCTTGTTTTTTATTTTTATTTTGTACAACGGGGATGTTGTACGGTCTAAAGTGCGGGGTGAGGACGGTTGAAGAGGGTTTTGAATTTTTCCGAAAATGGACCCATTTTTCAAATTTTTTGCAAATTTCAAAAATTTTAAGAAATTGTAACTTGGAAACGAATAGCTTTTGAATGTCATAGCACTATGGTATTTTTCAAGGAATACTGTTTAGTTGTTATCAAGCTATTTTTGAGTTAAAACAACTTGAGTGTTTGGAAGTTAGAAAATTCTGGATTTAGAGTATCTAGGATTGGGATTCAGGAGGAAAATATTAATCAGTGACCTTTGTTGTTTGAGTCGGTAGGTCTGAAAAGGTGGCCCGTAGGGCATTTATGCACCTCACTACCTAAGATCGTCTGGTGTGGGATAGTGTTTTCGAAAAATCGTTACACTGACAACATCGAAAGTCATGGATAATTCCTTAACGGCCTTTAGAATCTGAATGAGTAAGTTTGCACGATTGTAAACCGAAAATTAGTAATCAAGGGTTCTTTAGAAAGTCGTGATTCCCAAAGGGTATTTTGGTCAATTTTCCCAAGAATCATTTTCGTCTAACTTTTCGAATACAATAAAGTTTGAAACTGAAGACATTCAAAAATGTTTGAGTTCTTGTTAGAATTTGATAAAATCTTACTTACTTGGGGACAAGCAAGGCACAAGTGTGGGGTGTTTGACAACGCCTAGTAATATCAAGTATTCTAGTCGTTATTTAGCCGTATTTTAGTTAGTTTATTCTTTTAAATTGACTATAATCACTTACTTTTGTGCCAAAGTGGTTGAAAATGTTTTTAGTGTAAATGCAGGGGTTTTAGTCCAAATTAGGAGAAGTTACGGAGCAAAAACGAACAAGGAGGTGGATCAAGAAAAATTAGCGGCGCTGACATTAACCAGAGTGGATTTTTTTGCTTTTAAGTCCCGTACGCGCGTGGTAGTTTCTAGACGCAAGGATTAGCGCCGCTAACTTTCATGTTAGCGACGCTAATGTCCTGAAAACGATAAAATCTTCGTTTTTCAATTTCAAAGTCTGAGATAACGGGATCGGGATGAGGCGTGCAACGCGGGAAGAGCTAGGCCACGCCGCGGGACCCCAAAAACGCACCACTATAAATACCGGACCCTCGTACGACTTTAAAGGCATCCTGGGGCATCAAAGAGGGATCTGAAAGGCTGATTTCGTGATTTTTCTCTGTTACATTCGTTGGTTTGGTTAGATCGTTAGTTTTTCTATTATTTTATCAACTCGGTATCGAGGTATTCCGCAATTGGAATTTCCGTCGATTACTCGATGTTCGTTTGGATCCTCCGTCTATAGAGTGACACTATAGATCGGTTTATCGACACAGAGCGCCAACCACTGACTTCACGATTCGACCCTTACTTGCCACTAGCTAGTGAGCTGTAAGGTATAAATCTAGTATTTTTGACCGCATCGACGATTGCGACGTGTCCCATTACCAAAAAAAAAAACATATTGTAATCGTTATTTCTCTCAGAATAACAATGTCCGTATGGTCTCACAATAAATGTTGTCCACAATATAAGCTATATATATATATATATATATATATATATATATATATATATATATATATATATATATATATATATATATATATATATATATATATATATATATATATATATATATATATATATATACATATATATAAATATACATATATATATATATATATATATATATATATATATATATATATATATATACGTATATATATATATATATATATATATATATATATATATATATATATATATATATATATATATATATATATATATATATATATATATATATATATATATATATATATATATATATATATATATATATATATATATATATATATATATATATATATATGTTCAAATGAGAAACCGTGAGAACTAATATTCACACCTTAAGAATCATGTGTTTTTTTTCGTTTTTTTACGCTTGTTGATTATCTCAAAATATTTCAAAGTTAATAACTTTTCTTATTTTTTAACACGTTTTACAATTTAATAAAAAAATTAGTTGTTAGGATTTAATGTAGTTGGTTTAATCTTTGCATTTTATAGGGACTAAAAATGATAAATATCAAAGATATAGGCTTGTTTTGGGTTTTTCGGTTGGAACCGAACAACCTATGGGTTGTTCGGTCAGGCCTCCTTATTCTTATTGTTCGGTCTGGTCCAAATTTGTTCGGCCCATGTGGCTTGGTGGTGGTTCGGTCTTGGTGCTAGGTATAAGTAGGTGTCGAGTCCTCATTATTGAGGGTTGGTTCCTTGTTGGTCGTTGTTGTTTTGGAGCACTAGAAGATCATAGCAAATCCATTGTCAAGCTCAAGCAACAACATCTTATGTACTAGTCTTTGATTTAATCAAGGGTGCATTGAAGGTGAATTATTTGTGTTCTTATTGTGTGATTGATACCATTTATTGAAGATCTTAAGAGAGAATTTGGGACCTACAATTGGTATCAGAGCTTGAATTTGGTATTAATCTTTTCTTTGTTCTTGGAGATTTTGAAGATTTTGGGTGTCTTGATCTGTTTTTGGACTGTTTAGATTGTTTTTTGGTGTTTTTGTTCTTGAAGTTCATCGTGTTCTTCGTATCTTCAAGCCAAAAATCATCCAAAATAGTGTTTTTGATCCAAAAAGGTGTGTTTGAACGAGATCTAGATCTGTTTTTAGTTGTTCGGTCACGCTCCAGGTGATTGTTCGGCGGCGGCGGCAGCACTGTAGCGGCTAGGGTTTCTTCGGTCCAACATTGTGTTGTTCGGTTGGCCCATTTTTGGTTGTTCGGTGCATTTTAGGGTTTCTCAGAAAATCGGTTGATTTTGGTTATTCGGTCAAGCTGTTGTTTGGTCATTGTTTCTTGCTTGAGTTCTTCGGTCTAGTTGTTCGGTTGAGGTTTTTCGCTAAAAAAAGGGGGTAAAAAATTTCGAACTGGGTTAAATTTTGGTTTTTCGCCAGAAATTTTTTGGGGTTTTGCGATCAATATTTTGGCATTTGAAGGCTTTTTCGGTCCACTTGAACCTCTAAAATGGCAACAAAAGACACTCCAGAAATTGCTTGTTCTTCTCAAACGTGTGTTGATATAATTTCCAAACTTCGCGAACACAACGATAATCTTGTTGGAGAAATATTTGAAATTGAAAATCTCAGCCATGGTCTTAAAAAAAAGCTAAAACATCTACAAGAAAAAATGGAAGCTAAAATAAACGACTTTATCTTTATGAAATTCGAAGGGTCAATGTAACGCCAAGGCATGTTTTAATATGTAATTATAATAAAAGGGTAAAATGGTCATTTTACCTTAGAAGGGTAATTTGGTCTTTTGGACAGAAAAGGATTTGCCTTGTAATAATATTTTGAGTTGTGGACTTAAAATGTTATAAAAGTCTGATTTTTGTCATAAATTTTGTTAATTGTGGCAAAAGTTCAATATATACAACTCCAAGGACTAAACTGCAATTTCTGGAAGTATAAATAGTGGGACAAACTCTCCCACATGTGCAGATTTCTAGAGCTTACGGGAGAGGGTTTGTTGGATGATTTTTCCAGAAGTTTGAAGAGTTCTTGATGGTTGAGGCTTGGATTTCGATTCCTAGCTTTGGATTGAAGAATTGGAAGCTTTAAAGGTTGGTATTTCAAGTTCTACTTTGGTTTGTTCTTAGAGGGTTTTGGGACTAAACTGAAATCTGTAATTTCAGTGAAGTCTAGGATGTTTGTGTATGATTTCTGCATTTAAACATGTCCAATTGATAAGAACTTGACATTGAAACCATTGAAATTCTTGAATTTGAAGTTTTGGGGTTTTTGGAACTAAGAACCCTAATCCTTCCTTTGATTGATTGAGTTGGTTTCAATGGTTAAAAACCTTGTGTTAATGGAGGGTTTTAGCGAGGGAATAAACTCCAAATGATTAAGAACAGCATTAAGAGCTTAATAGGCCAAAACTGCATGCTACAGTGCAAAATCGCGACTGGTCTGGAAACCTGCCCAGGCGCCAGGCGCAGTGCGCCCAGGTTCCAGGCGTGGTGCGCCCAGGCGCAGTGCGCCCAGCTCCCAGGCGCGGTGCGCCGGCCTGACAGAGAGCTCAAACTTGTGAATTTTCACTAGGCTTGTCCGATTCACCTCAAACTTAAACCATAAGTCCCTAATGGTCTGAAAAGTCTGGGAAAATATTTAATTGAGTTTTCGACTCCTCGGGGGCACTGTGGATCAATACGAATGCCTCGGTAAATAGTAAAACTCATGAAAAGATGGTAAATGGAAAGTTTATCATCTAGGCATTGTTTGTAATGATATATTATTGAACTCTTATGCCTTAGAGTCAATTAGAATAGCTGTTAACCTATAATCATTTTGAAAATGAACGAAATTATAGGTACGGGACAAAATATTGTGGATTACATTAGAAGTCAAGAAACAACGAAAGCTAGTGGTAGCAAGCATTCAGGTGAGTAATCTCACTTATATCCGATGTGATAAATATTGGATGAGCAGCTGCAGATGGAAACAGTTTTGGGGACGGATTTGACAGATTTCATGATGAAAAAAAAGACAATACCAGATAAGCCGTGAGTCTGCTATAGACAAGAACGGAGCTGTGAGTCAATACATAAATGAACAATGTGACAATACCAGATAAGCCGTGAGTCTATGATAGACAAGAATGGAGCTGTGAGTCAATCCTAAAAGGCAATACCGGATAATCTGTGAGTCATTGAGATGACAAGAACAGAGCCGTGAGTCTAGGCAACAGCGGGACAAACCCGTGAGCCATATATGATCTTGTGTTATGTGATGATACATAATTGTCTTGTGTAGAGAATTTTATTCTTATACATGTTATTTGTTGATTACTCATTGGGCTTTATAGCTCACGGTTTATTTGATATGTCCCTGCAGGTGAGCGTGATCCCGCTATGGGAAAGGATAAAGTCCGTGACTGAGGACTTAGAGTTTGTACTTCGTGATACACTTGTACCTGTTGTGTTAACTAATACCCCTATACTTATGGTTTGATTGTAAAACATATGGTTTGAAAAATAAAATTTTTTTTAGGGGTGTTTTGTTAATAAGTCGGGTGTTACAGTCAAGCGCGATAGTTGAGTCGATGATTGAAACTCAACTTAAATGGGATGAAAACAAGGGTCTTGGGTACAAAAGTGTTCCACCTCCATTCAATTATAATTGTACTCCACCCCTTGATTTAAACGACATATTTGTTGCAGAGAAATCCAGTCAGACCGAGAAAGTTGTGTTAGATAATATGGATGTTTTTGTTAAGTGTGCAGATAAAGCAAAAGAAGATGATGCAAAATCTAGTTCTGAAAAGAATTTCTCTGCCACACCATCTACAACCACATCCAGTGTCCATGAGAGCCAAGGCACTGAAGCTGCTAGTTGTTCAAAGCCTGATGCTGCAATATGTTCACCTGATCGTACTTCTGGAAAATTCAAACCACGAAAGTTTGTAAAAGAAGGGGAAATTCCTATTGGACAAAGACCGAGTCCCACTAAATGTGATTGTGCTTGCACTTGTAGCAACTCCTTGAAGAATTCAAAAGGACAAGGACCAAATCACAATCTCATTTACCTGAAAAGACAAACATGCTTCAACTGTGGGATTGCAGGTCACATCGCCAGGAATTGTCCATATCGTCCATACATTCCCTTTTATGCACAACATTGGCAGAATGTGCTAAGAGGGAGTTCTTGCAAAAGAAAGCCCTCGAGATCACGTTCAAGAGATGGTGATTGGAACGTAGCAAAGGCCAAGAAGCAGGCCCCCAAGGACAAGAAGACCGATTCAAAAGATAACCCTGCCAAATCAAAATCCATAAGGTCGAGTTCATCTCAAGGATCGTCCTCGAGTCCACACTGGCAACATAAGCACAAATCAAGGGGGAGTTCTGCTTCAAACTCAAACGATGATACACCCATTCGGTCAAACCACAAGAGACAAAAGCCAAACTACCGATGGGTACCCAAAGGCCAATATTCCAAATCATCTAATTGTCCTGCTAACTCTTCATGTTCTTTATTTGATAAGCAGGATATGATCTTGGAACAAGTCAAGTGTGTAGACAGTGATGGTCGACCCAGTTTCAAGATGGACTGGGTTCCCAAGACCAACTAATCCCGCATCATGTATAGGAGTAGCTACGAAGGAATATCTTCGGACCTCGGTTTGATGATAGTGGCTGTTCCAGACACATGAATGGAGACATCTCCCATTTGCATGACATTCATAATCTTATGGAGAGTTTGTGTCCTTTGTGGGAGGGGAGAGAGGAAAGATCACGTGGGGATCGTAACTAACGACGTGTTGAAGATTGAACAGGTAACTTCGTTCCAAACTGGATTTGATACGTTTCACTAACTGTTAAATCAATTTTGTAAATATTTTATCTTCATTTTTTGTTTAGTTAAATTTGTTCATGGTTTTTACTTCCGCAACTCTCTCCCATGCACAAATTTATGGGGAGAATTAAAAACAAAACAAAAAATTACAAAACTTCAAAAATACAAAAATATTTTTTTATAATTTTCATATCTTTCCTTTTAAAATTATATATAACAAGAGGTATCAGAAATTTATATATCTACAATTGGTATCAAGAAAAACAAAACAAAAAGTACAAAACTTAAAATGCAAAAAGATTTTAGATTTTTTATAATTTTCATATTTTTCCTTAAAAATTTAAAAAATCCAAAAATATTTTTACCTACCGACGACACACCGAGTTAATACCACTCATTGCCGAGGTAATTTTTAAGTGTTAGTGATCCTCATTGGTACACCTCAATGAGTGTGAAGCACTGAAAACACTTCTTAACCAATCTAAAAGTTTTTCTTGTGTAACACCAACTTCTAGACGCTTTGAGAGAAACCACTCAAAGTCGAGAGTTCAAAAAGTTTGTGCCAATGGTTAGACTACGTACCGTAGTCTATCACACGCACCAACCTATTCTTAACCACCTTAATATTTCTGATACTAGAAATAGATGATTCATTACTTTAAACCAAGTAGTGATGATATTTTGACATTCTATGCTAGTGATCTCTGCTACAACACAAGTAGTAGATGTGAGGCATCAACAACCATTCTTACATACAAAGCTTCTAATTCAATAGTTGGCTGATTCAGTGTAATAAACCATACACTGATGACAATTTGAAAGTCTAGTCGATGGGTATGTCTAGTAACCAAGACATATTACACGCTCATACCTCTCTTGAACCCATACCTTCTTCTAAACGAAATGTTCATGATGCAATGTGATATTACCTCACATTGATGAAACATTTAAATTCTGGATCAGTGATCGTAGTTGTTAACCACAATAGCTGTGAGACCCTAACAACTTTACCGGATTCAAATTAGCACTAGGATGGTACACTCCGCAGAGTTTGGATACCATTAAACGTCTTACCAAGAGCCAAGTCAACTTGTTGACTTGTCAACTGCATTGAGATCTCTGATCAAGGATATGCAGGGGCCTAACTCAAAATTACCACGAGTAGTTCATCGATACTCAAACAATCGCAGTGCGTTCCTCCGGGTTCACACAGATACTGCGAGAAGTCTCATTCTGAGCCAAGGATGAATCCTTGAACAACTATGGTGAGAGTTTCTAACTCCATGACCCACAGGATTTGCAGTCACTGAACGTATCGAGAAGCGCCAGTCAAACGCGACGTTTGAAAGCTTCAACATGATGTTTTGTTCCCGAAGAAGGTGAAGCTGGATTCTATGTGAGAAGTTGTTTGATTTCCTCCTCATTCAACTTGTCACTACATCAACACCTGAACTGATCAAGTGAAGAGATGAAGAGTCAGACTCCAGTCAAAGTCAAAGTCAAATCAAAAGCTGGATGTGCTTATTCAAGACACTTACTAAAGCCTAAGGAACTTACCATGCTAAACCTGAAGACAACCTGCATCGAAGACAAAGTTGTCACTGCAGCTGTGCTGAATTTTTATCAACATCTATACCTGTCACCTACTAAGAGGAAGGTTTTCCTGCTAAGGAGGAGATTATCAATTTGAGGGGGAGATTGTTGAAAATTCTCTGCAGTGTTCAACTGAAGCCAACGAGAAGCCTGTTGTTATAAAATGAAAGCATTAAACCAATGGGAGATTGTAAGGAATTAATTTATTTGGTTTAATCTTTGCATTTTATAGGGACTAAAAATATTAAATATCAAAGATATAGGCTTGTTTTTGGTTTTTCGGTTGGAACCGAACAACCTATGGGTGGTTCCGTCAGGCCTCCTTATTGTTCAGTTTGGTCCAACTTTGTTCGACCCATGTGGCTTGGTGGTGGTTCGGTCTAGGTGCTAGGTATAAGTAGGTGTCGAGTCCTTATTATTGAGGGTTGGTTCCTTGTTGGTTGTTGTTGTTTTGGAGCACTAGAAGAACATAGCAAATCCATTGTCAAGCTCAAGCAACAACAACATCTTATATACTAGTCTTTGATTTAATCAAGAGTGCATTGAAGGTGAATTGTTTGTGTTTTTATTGTGTGATTGATACCACTTATTGAAGATATTAAGAGAGAATTTGGGACCTACATTAGTTATTAAACTGTGAATGATATAACGTAACTTTTTTCTTTATAACACATCAATATCGATGTTTAATAGCAAATGAAAGATAATTATCACTTTTTATATGTTTGGTATTTTTGTTTTGATGGAAAAACAAATGTTAAATTTAAAAATACGAAAATATTAAACTGTGAAAGCTATGAATGAGTGGTTGTTACAATTTCTAACCAGTACACATTTTTACCACCATGCTTCAAACACATCAAGGTTTTGGAAAATAAATTCTAAGATGACGAGAAAATTTCGCATTGAACAAATCGTCACCATCTCCATATATCCCGCAAAATGGAGTGTCATCTTTTTTCACCATCATAATTTCATTATCCCGAAATGCAACCTACGTTTTATCATCAACCCTCGTTCAACACATTTTATTGTCCTCCAATCAATTTCACCAAACCCCAACCCGACCCATCACTGATTTTGATCCCGAGCTAACACTTAAAAACTACAAACAACTCGTGTAACGTACTGCTCGTGCTCAACCATGGACCGCTCTTGAGTAAACCACTTTGTCACATGCATGTGTCTATGTGAAATTTGAAAAACAAAAGACAAACAAGAAGGAGAAAGCACGTGAGGAAAAGCAAAATGTGATAACTTTATATTTGTTGATGAGGCCGACCGATAATCTTACAAGACCGGTCCTTGAAACTACTTTGAAGCTGAAGATCAGTGTTATGAAAAAATATGAAATGTAATTGTTTAGTTTTTAAGTCTAATTTAAGTGATTTTTATGTATTGGTTAAATTATTAGTTTTGGTTTCAAATTATTATTTATTATTAAAAATATTATTTTTGTAATGAAAAATTATTTTAAATTAATCTCATTTTTTAAATAAATTATTTTTAATTTAAAAAAAGTAGAGGTAACTATTTTCTTAATGAAACAGAGTGTTGTGGAAAATATTTAAACGCTGAAGTTTAAGGAATAAAATGAAAGATAACTAAAGCCAATATTTTAAAACCCATTTTTTTATTGACCAAATCATGAGACCGGTTCAAGTATCAGCCGGTTCAACCAACGAGTCAACCCGATTTTCAGATTCTTTATATATTTAAATATTCTTGATGCAATTTGTTTCTAATTAAGGAAGAACATAATAGAAAAATCGAATATGAGTATAGCTTGGGAGTTGTGACCATAAAGCACGAATCGTAATTAGTGTTAGGCTAAAAATTGAGAAATCGAGCAAACAATATTAGACAAGAAATCACAGAAATCAAACATTCCATCAATGTTTCAGTTACTAAAACAAAATCGTGAAGAAGCTTGAAATCGAGCAAACCTTAGAACCTTCACAAACAACTCGTGACAGAATCATTAAACCTAGCTTGAAGACTGGGATGTAGGACAGTGAAGAAGCTTAAAATCGAGCAAATATTTGGACCTCAAATAACTCTTTAAGACGACCGCATTTCTATTATGATTCGTTGAGTTTAGTGGCAGACCTATGTAGCCTGGGGGTAGCATGTGCTACCCCTAAAATATTCCCCAGACGTAGGAAAACATTGGAATTTTTGTTTCATAAGGATCAAATTTAAAAAATGTAGGCATATTAGGATTGATGTGTGACTTGGACTGAACTACATATTTGAGTTTCGAGGTCTACCATTACTATTAAAAAAGGGAAAACCACAAAAATTCAATATGGTATGGTCGTGGGTTGTGCGTTTACCTGTATCATTAATATTTGTTATTACTTATTGCGGGGTATAGTGATTTACAGTGAGATGTGTACCAAGGCCAGGGACGGATCTATGGGTCAAAATTTGCGGCGTAGTGTAGCTTTTTTGAGAAATTTTCTAGCCTAGGCATAGTGTAAACTTTTTGACGTGCTACACTTGAGATTTTGTTCTGAGTCCGTCACTGGTTGAGTTGGATGTCTATAATGAGCAAAAATTGAAACACAAATCAATGATTTCAGACTTGGGCTAATTTTAGTTGGGCTAATTTCACATATCATTTGGGCTAGTTTCACTGGTTCAACCCTAGGTTTTTATAAAAGCCAGCCGGTTCATTGCTGTAACATCCTTAACTTAGGGTAAAAAGTTTAATAAATAAACATAATAAATTTAATAATCATAATAATTAAAGCATAACAAATTAAATTAAAATTTTCATTTTGAAGAAGTATTTAGTCTAGAGTAATTAAATAAGGGTAAAAATGGAAGTTGCCATAAGGGGTTCTAGAAGAAGGACTTAATTGCAACACCAGAACTTTAGGATTGGTGAAGAGGGACTTTAGTGCAAATTTAGAATAACCAATGTGCTGGAAGGACTAGATTGCAATAAGTGAAAAGTTGAGGTTTTAGTTGGGAAAACCCCCACACTCTCTTCATTTCAAGTTTTTGAATAAGAGAGAGGAGTGGGAGGGGATTCCAAGTGAACTCAAGAGGAGAAACTCATTCCCAGCAAGATCTTAGTAGTTTACATCAATCCTTTGAAGATCTAAGATAAGGAATCTAACCTCCTTGTTGGAAACCCACTTTTGGGGTAAATTTGTGCATGGAATTCTAGTTCTATGATGGGGGAGATGAAATCTATGATCCCAAAGGTGTATCTCACGAATTCTAGTGATTATCCTTCAATAATTTGATTTTCATATGCTTGGAGAACCATTAAGGATGCTTGTTGATTCATATGAACCCTAATTTTTTTGGGGAGAACTCATCTATGGGTAAACCCTTGATGATTTGATCAACTTGTACCTTCAATGTGTTTCTATGAAGAGTTTGAGTGATTCCTAATGATTCCAAACCCTTGGAAGAAGGAATTTCCTTAGTTAATGGTCAATGGATTGAATGGAATTGGGTATTCCATGATTTCAGCTTATAAAGTAGAGTTGTAATCATAACATGGATTTGATTCAATGGAGATGACATTTGATGGTTTAATTAGGTTTAATGATGTATAATTTGGGTAGAAATAATGTCCTTTTGATGTCCATGAGTTTGGGGTTGTGTTAGAACTTGAATTGGATCAAAAATGGGTGAAAAGGACCAAAATCGGAGCTACAGCAGACTGTGCACGACCCGTGCAAGAGCCACACGACCCGTGTGGATGGTTCTGGACTTTCTGGTCAAATCCGCACGCCCCGTGTCAATTCTACACGACCCCGTGTAGCTGAGTCTGGCCAAAACTTGCAGCTTTTGCGTTTTGAGCCTTATGGTTTGGGCTTTGGATTCTAAGGTTCAAGCCTACTCTTAGGACATGTTAACTAATATTTTGCCCTAATTAGTGGAGTTAAGCTAGTTATGGAGTCATGAGTAATGTTGAATATTATTTCTTGTAGGAGAGGAGTAATTGAAGTTGAAGCAAGGGAGTAGCATCCTTCGTTGAGATCTAAGGAAGGTGAGTTACCGGGAGTACACATCTTTATCTATAATTTACATTTGAGTTCCAAAACTACTTTATGCATAACATATTATGTGCTATGTGTTGCATAACTATTACTTGTGCATGGCATTCAATGATTTGCTATGAAGTTTTTCCAAGTAACCAAACTATAAATTTTATTGAAATATGTTTTGATCATTCATCCATGCATTGCATATAGGAGGGGTGGACCGTGTGAACCTTGTAACAAAGATGAGACGATTGTCCCGGATTTAGGGAAATCACAGGTTAATACCCAAACGAGTTGTTTTTCCCGGATTTAGAGAAAATTGTTCCCGACAATAGGGAACCGCATGAGGGACTTGCTAACCCTCATGGGACTAGTGTGGTGGCCACTAGTTCTAGTTTAGCCTATACGGGGATCGGGTGACATGCTTTGTGCGTGTTATTCGTGAACTTAGGTAGGTGCCACTGTGGTGAGTTGGACTTCTAAGAGAATGACACGGGGTGGGAAAGTTGCATTCATGCATCATACTGCATATCATAACTATCTATTTGAAGTAAACTTTCCAATGTTCCAATGAGTTAAAACTTGTATAAAATTTATATTTTTGGAGGTTGTCTTGAGTGTTAAGATTATCCTCTTCACTCATAACGAGGTAACCACGGGTAACTCACAAGGCATTTTCAATTGCCTAACTGTTTTGATGTGTACTCAGGTTAAGGATAGGAGCTTGTGACGAGGCGATGATATTTAGAAGACCACAGTGTGTGTGTGTGGCCATTTAAACCATGTTATGTTACTTGAATTATGACATTACATCGCTAAACGTTTGTTAAGACTTATAAATATGTTTTGGGACCTATTTTTCCGCAAATGATGATTAAACCTTTAATCGATAATAAAATGTGATAAAGAAGGATTTTTTATAATAATATCCTAGCAAGGGGTGTCACAATTGCGGATTATAAAATAACAAAAAACCGATCATAGTTAACCCGTTATATCTACTGGGTCATGGTCCGACCGGTTGAACCAGCCGGGTCGACCCACATTTTAAAACATTGACCAAAGCCTATATCATCTTGCCTAAAAGAAATTGATTACAAATTGAAATATTTTTGTATTATCCAGTAAAAAGTTCATATTATTATATAAATTATTAAAATATATACATATTCGTTGCATAATTTAACAAGTCATTTCATATAATATGATTTAAATGTTATTAAGAATATAGATTTTCATTAAAAAAAACATTTATATAAAAAGTGTTGATAGTCATTTTATCCGATAAGATATAAAAGTTTAGAGAAGAAAATAGTTTGGCACCTTAAAAAATTACCGACTAGCTTGTTACCCGTTCTTCTTCCATCTAGATGTATAATTTTTTTTCTTGATATATAAAAGTTTTAGGCATTAATTGAATTCCTTAGCCTCCGTATGACGTGTCCTTAGTTTGTTCAAAATTCCCAATCTTATTCAAACACAAAAGAAACATCCTTTGACCATAGATTAATCTTAAAAAAGTGTTTGACAAGCCCCTTTGGAAGTCTCTAGGCGTTCGATCCAACTCCCTTTAAAACCCCTTTTTCTCTCTCAATTTTCATTCACCTTTTAGCGTTCTTTTGAATTCTCTCTCTCTCTTCTCATCTTTCCCTTTACACACACAACACCTAAAACGCAGACAAATTAACACATGGGCACTTTGGTGGGACATGTGGCACCAGGATTTGGTTTTCTTGTCATCGGTTTTTGGCACCTTCTCAACCATATCAAACTTCATGTTCAAAACCCCAAAAACTATCATTCTTTGCAATGGTTTCCCTCCACCAAGATAAGGTATTTGGAGCTTTACTTCATCATGGTAGGTTGTTCCATGTCCATAGCTATGGAACTATTTATCGGACCAGATCGTCACCAGCCATTTGACGTAGATGGCACCATCCCTTCCAACCATCTACACAACTTTGAACACTCATTCATTTCCATGACGTTTTTTGTCTATGCTGCCTTTGCTATACTACTAGACAAGTTTGTACCCAAATCCCGATACGAGTTGACCCAGTTGCTTGGAGGTATTGCCTTCGGGCAACAACTCCTTCTCTTCCACCTCCACTCAGCTGACCACATGGGTGTTGAAGGACAGTACCATATGCTTCTACAAATACTAATTCTTATCTCTTTCATCACTACCCTTATGGGCATTGGCTATCAGAAAAGCTTCATAGTTAGCTTCATAAGGTCCATTAGCATATTCTTCCAAGGACTATGGCTGATGGTCATGGGTTTCATGCTTTGGACTAGAAGCTTGATTCCTAAAGGTTGTTTCTTGAACCTTGAAGAGGGTCACCATGTGGTCCGGTGTCATGGAGAAGAAGCTTTAGAACGCGCCAAGTCGTTGGTGAATATTCAATTTAGCTGGTATCTAATATGGGTGACAATCTTTGCTGTATCGCTTTACTTGGCCATGCATAAAATCTACGAGGAAAAAATTGAGTACCAAACACTAACAAGGTATGATCAAGAACATGTACAAGATATCGAGGCTCAAAGGAAACTCGACGAATCACAAAGCTTTCTTCAAATGGAGAAATCTTTTTCTCCACTCGACATGGAAAGGTAGATATATACGTATATATAAAATGAAGCTTATAATTGGTGTGTTTTAGGTAGGATGGTGCGTCGATTTATGTTCCTTTTTTCAAAAATAAATTAGTTAGAAGGCAAAATGTGCTTGATGGCTTTATTACCTTCACGGTTGGTTATTTTTTTCTTTATTCTTTAGTAAATTTGTAAAGGGATTTGTTATAAATGTTATTGTTTGAAATTGTATATATGTCTCGGATAAGCAGGTGTCTTAAAAAAAAAAAGGTGTCTTAACTTTGGTTTTACGGGTCAATTTAAACATATTTATATCTAAAGTTGATTCTGCCCATTTTGGCTTAGTAAAAACAAATATATAAGGCTATCACAATCCTTTGTGTCTCGATCTCCATAAATAAAAATAAAAGTTTGAAAAGAAAAGAAAAACAAAACAATTAGACCAATCCGTTTGCATGGAGGATCTTTGGTTCGGCTTCCCAAACTCACTAGGTTTTAATTTATTTTTTCAATAAATCTTTATTTATTAATATTAAGTATTATATTAACCAAATAAATAAATAAAATATATCAAATTGCGTAATCTATTTTTCTTTATAGAAGGAGACCAAGATTAGTATATTTTTTGTTATTATTTTTATAATAAAATTTATAAAAAAAGATGGTTTAGATTGAGTTGCTATGGAAGTAAAAGATTTAGTTTAGTTGGGTTGTTGTGTATGTAGAAGATATAGAATAATTTTTTTAATAGATAATTAAATTGAGTTGGATCGATTAAAATAGCCTAAAGTAAATTAATCTACAAAACGATTTTCACTTTGATCGGGTTCATGGTTCCACGGAAAGCATTGTCTTTGTATGGTTTCGATAAAATTTGAGTCTTTTCGTGAGGGGAGATAGTCTTTATTAAATGATGAATGAGACATGACAATTGATAAAGACATTACAAACTAGATAAATACCCTGAATAGATAAATCTTAATTTCATACCACGTTCAAAATAAATAATATTATCATTTAATGAAATAGAATAAAATCATAAATAATAAATAAAAATGGAATCTAAAGATACCAGAAAATTATAGATATGGAGTCGTAGAAGCAATCGGTTCACTAGAGTTTGTAGCCGTAGCCACTATCAGCCGCCGTACCTTCAACTCTTTTTTTTTTTTTTTTTTTTTTTTTTTTTTTTTTTTTTTTTTTTTTTTGGCTTAACGATTTAGTTTATGAATAATTCTTGTCCAATCGATAATGGTGGACGATGATAGATCAAGTAGGTTCAAGAGAATTTATGGCGCGGTACCGCCGATACCACAGGTATCTCTGGTACCAACGTTCTGTCCATGTGGGTTCGCGAAAGATGGTGATGGAAGGTTTGGAATTCGATTTCATGATCCCGCTTGCATATATATATATATATATATATATATATATATATATATATATATATATATATATATATATATATATATATATATATATATATATATATATATATATATATATATATATATATATATATATATATATATATATATATATAGGGTTAGGTTCTTTTAAGAACTCATATTTTCATGAGATCTTGAGAACTAAATATGATCCATTAGATCATTATCCAAACACAAAAGGGCTAGATGGTCATTTGTCTTATGGATTTAATTTTGATAAAAATGAAATAAATATGTTAAAAACGTAACAGCTCCTATTATTATGGCAAATCTGTTACAATTACGGAAACAACAATCAATTATAATAATTCCATGAATAATCCGATCAAAATCCTCAGAATCTACGTAAACCCTATTATTTCTTCTCTAGCGTCATCAAACTCGTTAGTAGCGGTATCATTATTCATAAAGAATCATCCTCCTGAAGATTAAAAACAATGAAGATTCAAACCTTTCTGATATATGTATATCATCGTTTTTAAAGTGTATATTGATATAGTTTACTAATTAATCAGGTTTGCAATGGAAACGACGATTAATGGCGAGGGAGATAATGAATTGATGTTCATCAACAGGTATTAATACAGCTAATCTTTAAGTTTCATATCAAATAACATATATTCATATAAAAATCGACAAAACTATGTATATTTGTTCAGGCATGATATATTCATAAACCATGAAGATATCACCTATTATGAAAGCGACATAGTAACAGACGGTGATGGAGATACTAATGACGTTGAAGATGACGGTGATGAAGATGCTAATGACGTTGATGTTGACGGTTATGGAGATACTAATGAGGTTGCAGTTGTTGTTCATGACGGTAACAACTTCTCTGGAGAAGAGAATGTTTACTCCAATAACACCCCAGGTGAGTATATATCATGGATTAATCATATTATTTGAATTTACAGGTAACAGTTATATCGTATTTTTGCATATTGACAAAATGTGTGCACATATGCAAAATAAGAATCAAATGGTGATTCTTGAATAAAGCATACCAGTATGCATATGCACACGTCAGATATTCAGATATGAAAAGTTAATGCAACAATATCAGGATATGTGCATATGTGCATGTCAGTATGTTAAATCATGTATACGTGTGACAGATCAAATATATGTACATATGATCCTAATGCATATGTGAATATGATTGTATTTTCATAATAATGCATATGTGCATATGAGTATGTTTCATAATTTGACAAAAAAAAGTTTGTGTACATGTCATTATAAATGCATATGTGCAAATCAATTTAATCGGACATGTGATGAATAAAAAATATGTGCTCACGCAGATATGATATTTTTTTATTATTATATTTCAGATGATGTAGACATAGAGGATGCACTAAGCAGCACAGAAATAAAATCTCCTGGAGGATCAAAGACAGTAATATGGATACCAAATGTTAAAGATGAATTTGAGCCAAAAATGGACATGGTTTTTGATACGCTAGAAGCAGGGATAACTTTCTATAAGGAATATGCAATTAGAGCAGGTTTTGATCCAAGATTAGGATCAACAAAGACAACTAACGGAAAACTACGATATAAGTATGTTATTTGTAGCAGATCTGGATCACGCGAGACATCGAATATTGATACACTAAAAGGAGAAGGCCTCAAGAAGAAAAGAAAGAGACCTAGCCAGATGCAATCTTGTCCTGCAAAGATTGGTCTTAAACGTGTGGATGAGACTGATAGTTTTATGGTAAATACTATTGATTTAACCCATAACCATGAGTTGTACACGAGGACAACTGCGCGTATGTCAAAACATTGTAGGAAAATACAGTTTTCAGACGAACATATGATCAACCAACTAAATACTTGTAATATCGGATCAACAAGGGCTCATGGTATCGTTACAGGATTGAAAGGAGGATACAGAAAGCAAGGTCCACAGAAAAACAACTATAAAAATTATGCAAGAGACTTGAATTACTATATTGGCGATAGCGATGCAAATATGGTGGTAAACCTGCTGACACAAAGGAGCAAGAACACGCCTTCTTTCTCGTTCCATTACATGTTGGAGAAAGATGAACTTAGAGCTTTGTTTTGGGCTGATGGTATCGCAAAACTAAACTACAACGAATTCTGTGACGTTGTATCACTTGATGCTACGTTTCGTACAAACAAGTAACAATAATGACAATGCATATTTTTAGTTTGATTATTTAGATTAAATTTTTATATTTGTATTATGATTTCGAACAGGTATAACATGGTATTCGTTCCGTTTACTGGGATTGATAACCACAAACGATGTGTAACATTTGGCGCGGGGTTGTTAGCGAAAGAAACATCGGAATACTATATATGGCTACTCAAAGCATTCCTTTCGTCTTTTGGAAAAGAACCTACTATCGTTGTCACGGATCAAGATGCAGCTATGGCCAGAGCTGTTGCATGTGTTTTTCCAAACTCTACGCACCGTCTATGCATGTGGCATATAGGAAAAAAGTTGACAGATAAAGTATATATACCTACACATTGTTTGTTTTCATTTTAAATGTATTAATGATTCATATGTTTAATCGTGTCGTATACCATAATGTTGTGTAGGTTTCTGCAAAAATAATATACCAAACCGACTTCAGGAAAAGGTTGCAAGGTCTTATATGGAACTCGTGCATTAGTACAGATGTGTTTGAGGAAAAATGGAGCAGTTTAATAAACGAGTTTCAACTACATGATAATAAATGGTTAAAAGAAATGTATAACATGCGTGATCGCTGGATACCTGCGTATTTCAACAAAACACCCTTGATTGGTTTGATGCGAACAACATCGAGATCGGAGAGTGAAAACTATTTTTTCCAGGGTTTCATGTCGAGAAAATCAAATCTGTTGATGTTTATGTGTAAGTTTGATGCAGCGATGGACAAACAAAGGAACACACAAACAAATAGCGAATTTACGTGTCTGACACAAAAACCAGCACTTGTCACATTACTACCTTTTGAAGCACAAGCGGCAGACCTCTATACTCATAAAATATTTCATATATTCCAACTGGAGGCACATGATTCGGTATGGTCATGCTCACCAGGTTCTGTTATTAATCTTTCTGATTATGCTTCGTGCGTAGTGCTTGAACGAGTAATGCCAGAAAAAGGTCAAAATAAAAGTTTGTTTTTTAATGCATCATCAAATGAGTTCCTGAGTGAGAATGAAGGTGAATTTCATTATCAGGTTAGTGTTTTAAACAATTCAAATTGGAATATTTACATGTATACTAACTATAGGTTATATATGTATAATGGACTAATAATGGTTTTTCTTATGTAATTGAAGGTGAAAATAAAAAATGAAGATGATACATTTGAATGTTGCTGCATGTTATTCCAGCATTATGGTATTTTATGCAGACATATAATGTGTGTAATGAAGACAAAATTCCTGAAATGTATACCTTCTAAATACATTCTCAAACGTTGGCAAAAAGGTATAATACATATTGATGATTTGCAGAAAATAACGTATATTGGTGAGACCGGTATAGGGCAAAACCCACAGGTGCAGGAAATACATTCCATAATAGGTGATTCTATAAACATGGTTGCACATGATAAAGATGCAATGGATAAGCTGATTGAAATGTTAAAAGATATTCGAATAAGCATACGAAAGAATCCACCTCCTAAAGACAATCGTACCAGATCTGAAGTAATGGATTCAGCAATTGGAGTTAGTAGACCAGATGAGATAACAATACGTAATCCAGAAAACATCCGCAACAAAGGAGGTGGAACTGGAAAAAGGCTGAAAGGGAAGAGAGAAATTGCACTGAAAAACATGGAAAAGGAACCACGATTTTGTACATTCTGTGAGAAGCATATACCACCAAATGAAAAACATGACAGACGAAACTGCCCAGATAGAAAAAAGATGGAAAAAGCTAAAGAGAAATAGAGTTATATTAGATTACATATCTTTTGTAAAAAACAATATTTTCATCTGATGAATTGAGAAATATCCATATTTCTTTTTTTATACATTTTTGTTTTATTAATAAAGTTATATACTATGATGTTTATGAATTGGTTTGATATGTGTATATGGGCAACTGTGTCTGTTTAAAGTGTATATGTGTAGTCACATGGACGGATGTGCATATGAATCATATCAAATTATGATTTTCAACATATACATATGTGAAGGTGTATATGTGCATATGGTGATTTAAATATTGTGTGTATGTGCATTGTTCTGCGTATGTTCATATGGGGCTTTACAAATTTAGTGTGTGTTAACCATTATTTATGTGCATATGGGCATATTAGTTTAAAATGTTAATGTTTACAACTATGCATTTTGTGTGAATCTGTGACTGCATTTTGTATACAACTGCATTCATGATCATATGAGTGTTGTGTGTATATATGCTTTTGTGTGCCTATGCATGTCTTGTGTATGTATATTTACTAGTTTCATTGTTGTATTCAGCATATACGTGTACATGTGGATATGTGCATATGTAAATGTGCATATGTACATGTGTATATGTGAATGTGCCTATATATATATGTGTATATGCACATTCACATATGTGTGTGCATATGTGCATATGTGCATATGTACATTTATATATGTGAATGTGTTGTGTGTACTCACATGGACGGATGTGCATATGTGCATATTGTGATTATAAAAAAAAGTTCAGATATGGATCATATCAAATTATGATCTTTAACATATACATATGTGAATGTGTATATGTGCATATGGTGATTTAAATATTGTGTGTATGTGCATTGTTCTGCATATATTCAAATGGGGCTTTACAAATTTAGTGTGTGTTTACCATTTTTTATGTGCATATGGGCATATTAGTGTAAAATGTTAATGTTTACAACTATGCATTTTGTGTGAATCTGTGAATGCATTTTGTATACATCTGCATTCATGATCATATGAATGTTGTGTGTATATATGCTTTTGTGAGCCTATGCATGTCTTGTGTATGTATATTTACTAGTTTCATTGTTGTATTCAACATATACGTGTACATGTGGATATGTGCATATGTAAATGTGTATATGCACATACACGTATGTGTGTGCATATGTGCATATGTGCATATGTAAATGTGTATATGCAAACTCACATATGTTTGTGATTAAGAATATTTATATGCATGTGGGAATATGATAGTAGAAATGCATATATGTACAACTTACTTCTGGCCTTACTTATGTATACATATGCATTTGTGTACGTATGCATTTTGTGTGTATATGTGCATACTTCACTATAAAGTGCACTTACATATGGACAATCATGTAAGGTTGGTAATTTGCAGATAAATAAGTTGCATTATTCTATATTAACAAAACTAATATGTTTAACTTAAACCATATTGTCATATGCATATATGCATTCCGTAAGTTGAAATGCAAAAAACACCAAAAACACGTTCGAGACTTAACAATGTATATAACCAAACGACCAACATAATAACCATATGATACCAACAAATATGTTAATACTAACTACTAAAGGCAAACTAGACCAAACAGTTGTCTTATAATGATATTCAAAAAAACCAAACACTAGTTTATAATACTACTCTTTCTTAAACCTTGAATCCTTATTCTTGTATGCCTCAAGCAGGATCTTCTTCCTTTCTTTGTCAGGTATTTTTCCAAACTCCTCAGCTTCTTGAGATATCTGGTCCGCGTGCTTGTTCACAGTACTAAGCAATATCTTTGTGGCGTATTTTTTCCTCAGCTTGCGTAATTGACGATTTTGTTCCTCCGATTCAGGTAAGAGCCCACAGTCATACTTGTTCAATGCACCACCTTTGAAAGTCTCCATATGCCTCAACAAAAAAACCCCACTGTCTTCATCAGATCCATTTACCTGCCATTTCATCTTTGCATACTTTATCTCTTGATTCCCAATATCTTGGGCATGTTTGTGCTTCACTTCCACAAGGATGTTTGAAAATAGCAAAACCTGTATTGTATAAAAAACAATGAAAACCTAATTGTTGTAACATATCGTACATATTAAATGAAATAAATTTGATAAATACCAATCTCCTAGGAATGTTGAAATAATAGTCCTGAGGATAATTCTTTATGCTATCCAAAAGGTGAACTTCTACTTTTTTTAAATCAAAGACAAGCAGATAAAAACGTCCAATATGACAAATTGGGAAGAACACCTGCATAAACAGAACGCAACAATGTAATTTAATATATACAAAAATTCAGTTAAGAAAACTGATTAATCATTTACAGATGCATTTGTGTACATATGTATCTTAGGTGAACACATGTATCTTTGATGCACACATGCATTTTTGTACATATGCATTATGTGCAGATGAATATGTGTACATATGCATTTTGTGTGTATATGTATATTAATTTAATTAACTAATTGTATACATATGAATGTTGTGTGTACATGTGCATTAGTGTATATATCCACACAACATTCATATGTATACAATTAGTTAATTAAATTATTGGATTTACTGTGTGTGTATATTCATTTTTTATAATATATATGTACACACTAATTGTATACATTAGTGTATGTATACACTAGTTGTATACATTAGTGTACATATACTGTGTGTATATATGCATCTTTTATAATATATCTGTACACACATGCATATGTGTACATATGCATATATACTATAGGTATAAGTGTTTAGTTTATCTTTCCATCATGCATATGTGCATGCTATGTGTATATATGCATGTGTATATATAATGATTTAGATAACATTACGATAAGAAAAAGATCATACACGTACATATGCATCAGTGCATATATGCATTTTTTTGTGCACATTCATTTTTTTTACATATATACTATGTGTGTATATATATACTAGTTTAATTTACTATAATATAACATAATGTTTGTATGTAAATGTGCAGTTGTGACCATATGCATATTCTATGTATATATGCATTTTTCAGAACATATGAATGACATATTTATCCATAACAATAAAAAAAACTTTTAAGATATGACAATGATTATATATGTACATATGCATAAGTGTACACACGTATTTTTTGTGTAAACATGTAGTTGTATACATATGAATATAACAAGAAAAAACACGTGCGCGTATCGGATAAACATCATGCATATGTGCATACCATGTGTATATTTAGTTTATTTAGAAGATATATATACATAAACATAATTGTATGATATGTTTAGGTATTAGAATGTGTTTATATACAGCAAACGGAAAAAATTAAAATGGAACGTATACCAGCTCAACTTTGCTCCATTTGTCTCTCCCTTTTATTTTCTTCATGAATTCTTTGACTGATGACGAGAATTGTTGGTACGTTTCATTCAAATTGTCCATGAATTCTTTGGTATTTGTCTCATCCTATCACAAATGCATCCTAGTTAGCAACTTCATTACATAAATTATAAAAAAAAGTGTTAGCAACTTACAAAATTTATTGTATCCATGTACAATCTAGAATGTGCAGCCTTCTTCTTTGTACCCTCTTCTTGATTCATTACAAAACACCAAGCATTGACAGCATATAAATCCAATGCACAATCTGGAATAAACGTCTCCATGTTTATTCTTTTTATGTAGTTTCCATCTTTATCTTGAAATATCGGTGACCTGTTTTTTTAAATAAATAATAAGTTTATTAAATCATTCAACATATTATAGGTATAATCAAATGGTACAGGGTCAATAAATCTTACTCAGGATCACCGCTCAGTCTGAACAACCAGTCTGATACCCTGACTTCAACAACCTTTACAAAATCTAATATTTGGACCTGTTTGTTAACATAAGGAGACCGTTTGTACTGAGAAGGCTTCCTCACCCTTCTGCTCAATGGTATGTCATCCATAGGATCCTCCACCTCGTTGTCAGTATTTGCAAGTGGTACCTTCACGTGGCGACCATCAATCTTCAGTACAGGTCCGTATTGCTCAGCCAGGACACTCCCAAATTCCTGGGTCAACCCCAAATCAAAGTTAGGTTGGTCATCAATTTCAATGTTATTGAAATTAGGCTGATGAATTTTTGATAGTCCCGTGTAATCAGTATTCCTAACTTGCAGACTTTTACTTTTCTGAATATATCTATTCTCTGTCTCTTCCACTACCTGTAACATATAAGTGGAAATGGGAGACTCAAATGGGTCTTTTTTAGCATCAGGTGTTGAACACTCGGTCAGCCTGAATGAAAACGTCTTTGTTGGTGTCGTTAACACTCCTTCAACATCTGGAACTTTGGTTACCCCAGCAGACGTGCCTGCATCAAACTGATTTTTCCTTATGTTTAGCACATCCCAACTTGGATATAACATATTTACTATATCAACCTTATTATGATCGCCTGCAATATCCATGATATCATCCTCATGTTCATCATCAGGTTTATCAGCAACCATCACATCATCCTTCGGACTATTTATTGTGTCATCTACGTAATTACCGGATGGAAAAGGACCCCCGGTCTCGTCATTAACAACTAATGAACTTAAACCATCAGCTACTACCCGACCAAATAACCCATCATACTCTATTTTCAAATCTAACAATTTCTTGTTAGATGGAACTTTTCCAGTGAGATAATTGAACTTCCTATCCAAATCTTCCCTATACCGACGAATCCTTGCAATCCGTAAACTGATATCAACAAATTCTTCCTATGAATATTTACACAATAAAAAAAACATTGTTAGTATACATGTAAATACAAGAATAATATAACAGTTAAACTATTAATTAATACCTCAATGCTCTTCTCATGTTCAACTTCAGTGTGTTCTTCTTGTAATTGGTCACCGCCATCAAACTGACCAAAACCACCATTTTTCAACTCGTATGTCTCTCTTTTCTTCACATCTTCATACTCCCAATTTCCAATTGCTGGGAGTGTCCTTGGGACAGTGTCATTAGGTATTTTTATGTGGTGCAGATAGGTGATCTGGATAAAATTTCATTAAACAGTTCAAAAATTACTAAACAATATAAAAAATGGAATCAATATGAAAAAGATCCAGAAACTTACAAGTAAGAAGGTGATCGGTCCACAGTAGTTATGTTTATTGGAGTAGGGTATCCACTTTCTCTTTGAACCCTTTACTGCATTCAACACATAACTACACCAATCCAGTTTACTAAAATCTTTCTGACCAGCAACCTTGATCACAATGTCTTTCATGATATATCCAGTCTTGTATGCTTTGCATATACAACTATTGAATAGAGCAATGAAGTTGAGCTTGAAAAGGATCCCATCATCGTTCGACTCCTGTATCTTCGATACCAGCTCACTCTTAGATATATCGTGTTTCGAAAACTGGGATTTCCATGAAGTTATAATTTCATTTGATTCATCCACCTCTTCAACATCGTCAATATCCGTTCCACCGTTTGGTAGTCCCAGTATATCATGAACTACATCCTTGGTAAGCTTGATGTCTCCCTTGCCAGTCTTGATAACTAGAGACTTGTCATCGAGATTGGCAACTACAAAATGACCTAATTTGGCAGAACTAACACCGAGCTTCATGTTTAATAACGCACCAAATCCTATTTCTATAACTGCCTCTCTCTGATCTTCGTTTAGTGAGCGTATCGCTTCAATCATTGTGGAAGGTGACGTCTTGATGCGCAAACCATACGGTTTAAGACACAGTTTGCTATTAGAATGCCTCACAAATAGTTTCTTGCTCCTGGACCTACTGGCTGACGATTTTGATCCAGACCTAAGGCATCTGTCTGGAGTGAATGCAGGATTTGGGTCTTTCTTTGTTTTCTTGGGTTTCACTCCATGCATCCGTTTTCCTTCCTTTAATTTCCTCTTTCCACTTCTGGTGGCTGATGGAGGAATCTCTTCAACCAATGGATCTGATTAATTAAAAATAACCCAAAGTAAATACAAAAACATCTTATTTTTCAAAAAAATATATGTATACGGAAAAGTATACATTTAGTGTACATATACACACAACATTGATATTTATACAATTAGTTGATTAAATTATTGGATCTACTGTGTGTGTATATGCATTTTTTATAATATATATGTACACACTAATTGTATACATTAGTGTATATATTCAATAATTGTATACATTAGTGTACATATACTTTGTGTGTATATGCATTTTTTATAATATATATGTACACACATGCATATTTGTACATAAAACACATTTTCTTTGGGTTTCTTTCCAACGTGCATATGTGCATGCTCTGTGTATATATGCATGTACATATGCATCAATGCATATATTCATTTTTTTGTGCACATTCATTTATGTACATGTACACTATGTGAGTATATATACTAGTCCCAAAAAAAACATTGAATAGTGTATAATATAAAATTTGTGCACACACACACAAGTCCCAAAACAAAACATTCAAGATAAATAGCATATTACCTTCAATTTCTGTATTCAATATGTCATTATCATGCTGGGTTTGTTCATCAACATCATGTGGCTGATCTACAAGATTATGTTGACCACTTTGGTCATCTTCTTGAACTACCACAGGATCATTAATAGTATTGGAAAATCGACTTAATGCCTTTTTCCTTTGCCTCTCACTCCTTCTCCCATATACTGAAAGAGTAAGAATGAATGTTAGTTTATCAATAGTGTATAATAGACAAGGTTAAAAAAAATTTTACCGTGTCTAAACATTGTGTATACTTCCAACCAATATGATCTGAAAAAACGAAAATAGCCATTAGGGTTTAAGGTTATGAATAGGGTAAACAAAACAAGAGTAAACAAAACAATTCCAATTATGTTGTAACTGATCAAGTTGTTCGGTAACATAAAACACATAAACCATACTTCACTGATGAAATATACACATCAGTAACAAGAAATTAGGTATTCAGTTAATCTAAATCAATATAAGCAATAATAAATAAATAATTTTAACATCCAAAAAACAAACTGATGGACATAAAACGATTAACACAACAAACCTACTTGATCAGTGAAATTTAAACATCGAGAAGAAGAAATTAGGGTTTAATGTAACCAAAAACGAAAGTAACGAGAAAAATCAAAGTTGTTCGTTAACATAAAACACATAACCCATACATGATTGATGAACATAAATCGATTAACACAAAAAAACTACTTGATCGGTGAAATTTAAACATCGAGAACAAGAAATTAGGGTTTAATGTAACCAAATACGAAATAAACCAGAAAAATCGAGTTCTCACAGATCAAAAAAACCATTTGATGGATACATTACCTCTGCTCGACTACAAATCGAAAAAACAAAAACCCTACTGAAAATCACCGTAAAATTGAAGAAGATAGAATACATTACCTCTGCACGACTACTTGATTTCTTGCAAACTTGAAATCTCCTTATTCTTCAACGCTAGAAATCGATAAATTTGGAGAAAGATAACGTCGGTTGTTATCTTTGGTAAGATATCGCGTAAACAGAGTAAGCAAGAAAGGCGGGATACCAAAACTGAGGAGATACGGAAGCGATTTGATTTTCCTATACTACCCCTACCCGGGTTTCAAAAGCTTTAAAATAGAGTGGAATTACCAATTAATTACGAAAATGCCACCTTGAATCTCATCCATGGGTTTTTTTGATCTAATGGTCCATGTGTAGTTCTCAAGATCTCATGAAAATATGAGTTCTCACAAGAACCTTACTCTATATATATATATATATATATATATATATATATATATATATATATATATATATATATATATATATATATATATATATATATATATATATTTTTTGGAACCGGCCAATAATTTATATGGAGCGTACTCGGACGTGGTAAACCAAGTCGGCATTTAACCGGCGGCCCGGAAGCACGCACCTTTCCCCTCATTCACCTTGTTGGCTTCGTCTAGGGAAAATCCCCCACATGTTGCTCAAGTCAGGAGTTGAACCCCCGACCTTTGCCCTACATGGGTATATAACCCGGTGCCTCAAACCAGCTAGGCTGGAAGTCATTGGCATATATATATATATATATATATATATATATATATATATATATATATATATATATATATATATATATATATATATATATATATATATATATATATATATATATATATATATATATATATATATATATATAAGTAGGTTCTATTGAAAATGAAAAAAAGGTTGAGAACGCGAGAATCACTATGGACCACATATTTTATCTTGCCGCTCTAGTGCTTTGCATATATGATTTTCACCACCACTACCACCTGCACCACCTGCGTCACCACCACAACCACTACCGCTGCCACCGCCACCTCTCCCATCGCCATCGCCAACCACCACCACCGCTACTGCCAACTCTACCACCTCTATCACCATCTCGACCACCACCGCCGCTACCACATTTACCACCACCGCTACCACCAACCACCGCCACCATTATCACCTCCATCATCGCCGCCACAACCATCACCTTCGTCACCACCCATCTCCACCAACACCACCACCCCACTAACACCGCCGCCACCATCACCCATCATCGCCACCCTCTATCGTCATCACCATCATCATCGCCACCATCTACCACCATTCCGACCACTATGTTTATTCATATATGATTATATGAATAATCATATATGATTATTCATATATGATTATATGAATAATTATATGAATAATCATATATGAATATACACATTCATATATGAAGAAATCATATACGAAAAACTAAACTCATCTTGTTGTCGTAGAGCGGTGCATCAGGGCTGACGCATCTAGTGGCCCAGATTCATTCTCGCATTCATATATGAATAAAATTATATACGAAAAATTAAAATAATCTCGTCATCCTAGAGCGGCGCGCTAGCACTGGCACATCTAGTGGCCCAGATTCATTCTCGCATTCTCAACATTTTTTCCATTCTCAATGGAACCTTCCCATATATATATATATATATATATATATATATATATATATATATATATATATATATATATATATATATATATATATATATATATATATATATATATATATATATATATATATATATACATATACATATACATATACATATACATATACATATACATATACATATATATATATATATATATAGATATATATATATATATAGATATAGATATAGATATAGATATATATATATATATATATATATATATATATATATATATATATATATATATACATATACATATACATATACATATACATATATATATATATATATATATATATATATATATATAGATATATATATATATATATATATATATATATATATATATATATATATATATATATATATATATATATATATATATATATATATATATATATATATATATATATATATAGACTAAAGTTCAAATGAGAACCATTTTTTTCTGAGGAACCAAGGAACCTTTTGACTGAAATTTTTTTTTTCAAAAAAAATTACATAATACACCCAATCGCTTATATTTAAGTCCTTTTGTAAAAAAAAATTTGAAAAAAATAATATATATACACGAAATGTGCATATATGCACGAAACGTGATCATATACACATTTGCGAAAAAGTGCATATATGCACATTTCGTGTATACATATTATTTTTCAAATTTTTTTTGATAAAAAGTCTTAAATATAAGCGACTAGGTGTATTATGTCTTTTTTTTTGAAAAAAAAAATTCAGTTAAAAAGTTCCTTGGTTCCTCATAAAATTTTGGTTCTCTCTTGATCCGGACTCTATATATATATATATATATATATATATATATATATATATATATATATATATATATATATATATATATATATATATATATATATATATATATATATTCTTGGGTTTAAATCTTGCTATTTAAATAAAGTAGTCAAACTAGGGGAACTAAAAAACTGAAAATTGAAAAGGTTAAATTATATGTCCATGCATCAACCATTAAAGTTAACTGAACTTTCACGTGGTCAAGAAGGAATGAAATTCAAAAAAAAAAATTTGTGATCATCAAGAGTTTCACATTATTTATGCATGAACCTCGTGATTAAATTAAACAAGTTTCTACCACTAAACTCTTCAATTTTAAGTTGAATTTATATTATTAAATATTAAACCCGTATTGGCTGCACAACTGTTGGCCTTTAGTTTTTTTAAAGTAAATCTATCAATCATTAAACATTCTGAACTGATTAAACATTCTGAACTGATTAAGCTTAACATATTTTATATTCTATATACGTAGATTTTTAATAGGGAAAACCACCGGACTGTTTTAAATGAATAGACATCATAAATTGATATCTATTCACTAGAAATGAAAATGGATAATTTTGAACACGACTATGAATTGCGAACTCATTTATTGTTAGTCTATCTATTTAATGTAGGTTGGTTTTCACAAACCAAAATTACTTCGAAAATTCTTTCACAAATCTATTTTATATAAATTTTATTTTTTTTAGAACGGCAATCTAATCTACTCCTAATACTAAACTACACATTAATATCACATATGTCTCGAACGAGACTTGAACCATCGACCTCAAGTAAAGACAATGGCGGAACATGAGCATATGAACTAGGGGGCCGAAATCAAAACTTCTAAACAAAACACTATAAACAAAAAAGCAATTGTAGAAGGTCCATACAAAATGTTCACATCAGAGACTTTAAAAAAAGGAAAGAAGAACATTCACTTCCATGCTCTATAAATACAATAGACAAAACCAAATCAAAAAAGCTTAAATTTTCTTTAAGACAATATCACAAACACTTTACATCATTACAAGTGTAGGTTGAGCATAAAATTGAAACACATAATCACAAGAAAAAAATTGAAAAAAAAAACAAAATATTCACGTTGAGGGATAAAACAAAAAGGGAACAATTTTGTTATAAAATTCATTTTCTTCACTTTTTCTATAAAATCAAAAGAGACAAACAACAAAGCTAAAACATTAATTTATTTTTACATAATCAAATATCCATCTTAATTGTGCTCACTCATCTGAATTCTAACCTTCCTAACAACGGAATAGATCAACCAAGTAAGGTTCTTCTTTCTCAACACCAAAGGTTCCTCTAAATGCCAAACCCACCAAGGAATTTTCACAAACAGTTGATGTGCATATTTGAAGGCACGTTTTACGCTAACCCATAACATTAAACATCAACATATAGTATTCCTGATTTATCAACAAATAAATCTAGACATACTTTATTCTTACATATAATCTAGGTGGTAATTTGAAATTTTTGATTCCAACAACTCAACTATATTAAATCGTAGGGCAGCAACAACGAAATTAACAATATTCAAGCAATGAAGTATCAAATTGAACATATTAAGAAAATCAGTAACCAAATAACCAAAAGACAAGTGCGGTGCGGAAGAAATTACAATGTAATTTGCAAGAATCGATAAAAGGAGAAACTGGTATCTCAATTAACGGGAAAGAAACACAAAACTGGTGGATTCAAGCGAGAGATCTGCATAAGAGGATGTTAGACACGACAGAGCAAGAGAAAAACAAAGTAAATAGGAAACACACCACATAATTCTAAATCGTTGTGGCTCAAGGGGTAGAATAAAATCTGTTTCATTCATCTCTTCGTCTTCACACTTTAGTATTCGTTTTCGACTAACTCTAGTAATTATCTCTGAATCTACCGAGGGTGATTGTTAGTATACTTAGCACGCCAAAAAGCGGGGAGGCCATGGCCCCCAAGGCCCCTTAAGGGTTCCGCCCCTTAATAGAGAAGACAACACATGATGCCGCTGCGCTAGAATCCATTTGGCTTATATTTCTTTTATTAATGATGTTTCATGCGAAAATATTAATTTTGAAAATATAGAGGATAATATATATATATATATATATATATATATATATATATATATATATATATATATATATATATATATATATATATATATATATATATATATATATATATATATATATATATATATATATATATATATATATATATATATATATATATATATATATATATATATATATATATTCAAATGGTTGGCACTAGGGGTGAGCGTGGTCCTGGGACCGACCCGACTAGGACCAAACCCGAGCCGGACCAAGACCGAGAAAAGACAGTTAATGGAACCGAGGACCGACCAAACTATAGGATTTGGTCTTGGGTTCGAGTACTAGTTTGCTCGGGTTTTACCCGAGCACGACCAAGCGTAAAAATTTCAAAGGCCTACATTATAATCTTAATGTCTTTTAAACTTTCGATCGGTTCCTTACCCGAGAACCCGACAATACCGAAGGCCCATGCTAGGATTCTGATTGTGATGAGATTTGACATCCGAAGTGCACAAGTTCCTGTCCGAAGTTGAAGAAAATGTGAAGTGATAGGTTGATACGAAGCGGTTAAAGATACGAAGTCTACGTGCTTATTTGAAGACTGTTTTGTTTATCTTTAATGTAGATAATGTCTAGGATTTTATAATTATCTGTAACTAACAGGATTACGTGTTTATCCTGTTAGATCTTAGTATTTAAACACCCTCTATCCTAGATGTTTAGCACGTACTTTTACACAGTCGCTTTATTCTTTGTAACGTTCTTAATAGTTGCTCATCATAAAGATTTGGAGCACTATCTTTTAACATTGAATATAATCATTCGACTGCTTGAATATACTTTTGTTCTCGTTGTTTGCATTGATAATTTATTTTTACAAGTGGTATCAGAGCAGGTTACTTGCTGATCTGATTTTGGGATTAAACCCTTTCTTTGAATCGTGGGTTCAAATTGTTCTTGAATCCACTCTTCCGCGTTTCAGAGATTTTAATCTTTATATTTTTACAACAACGATCTAATCCTTCAATGGCCTACAACGCGAACAACGCCGTGATGAACTACACAGCATTGCTCGGCTCCAACAATAAGGCACCAATGCTAATTCCTGAACATTACGATCAATGGGCTGATCGTATGGAGGATCACTTATCAGGGATCGATGAAGATCTTATGAGATCTCTGAAGGAAGGACCTTTTACTGCCAATGTCCAGACCAGATTTGCTGCTAAATCTGGTGAACCTACTACTCCTGTCGAAACCGAAGCCACTATTGCTGCGAACAAGAGGAAGATCGAGAATGATAAACGGTGTATGCGAGAACTGAAGAGCGGTCTGCCTCTTGTCGCTTTCAATCTGATCCGAGGGTCCAATTTTGCTAAAGAAATTTGGGACAGACTGAAGATGCGATACGAAGGCACTGATGTCATGAAAAAGAGCAAAGTCAACGACATTCTGGCTGACTTCAGCAATTTCAAACAACTGGAAAATGAGAAAATTGATCAGACATTCAAAAGGTTTACTGACGTGGTTTATGAATTGGAGAAACATGGAGTTTCAAAAACTTCACATGAAACTAACTTTCGATTCATGCAATGTCTCCGAAGGGAGTGGAAGCAAATCAGCATGATGGTGAGGGCTCATGAGAAGATCAACTCCTACTCGCTTGAAGAACTCTACAATTTACTCAAGTCATATGAGTATGACGTTCTGGATGAAGCTGGTGATCCACCAAATGCAGGTACTCTTGCCTTCATTTCAAAAACCGAATCTGATGATGTTACTGAAGCTGATGATGAAGGAGAAGAGAATGAAGAAAGTGATACAAAGGCTCTATACCCTAATAACATCAAGAACATTCAGAAAAGACCACAGAACAAAACCAACTTCAATAGAAACTCAAACATTGGAAAACAGCCAACTAAACCGGCTGAATACTCTAAACCGAAGTCTGAAACAACTCCTCAGCCTAAAAAAAGTTGTTAGGTGACTCTGGATACCACTGCAATTACTGCTATTGTAAGAATCATCTAGCCAAAGACTGCATGCTGAAGAAGGCTAATGAGAAAAAGGAAAGAGTCAAAGATGAAGCATACTATACGAAGAAACTGGAAGAGGTAAGGGCGAAGACTCAAAGCCTATCACTCATTGCTCCTAATAATGGTGATGGCACTTATCAGATTTGGTCATCTGGTTCGGATGACGATGAAATACGTAAACCAACCCATGGGGCGATGTTTGCTGCACACACTGGCCATGGAATATGGTCCGATGATGAGAGTTCGGATGAAGAAATGGAAAGCAAGATTACTGGTGTCTGTTTGATGGCACAAGGAACAAACACTTCGTCCAAAGCTCGCCTTACTATTCTAGAACAGGTATCATTCTTACTACAAAACTTTAATGTTCCTGAAGAACTTTTTATTAATAACCTTAACGAAATTACTTCTGACTGTCTGCATATGAATCAACTACTTGTTTCAGCAAATAATGATGCGTGTCAGGCCAAGGAGGAATTAATTTCGCTCAAGGGAAAGCTTGAAGGAATGCGTGGAGCACTAGAAAAGAGTCAACAGAGAATATGAATTTTAGAAGAAAGTAGGGAACAATATGTGAAAAACAATGAATTATTATTGAAACAAAGGAATATTTTTTGTGAAACTGCTAAAAGGTTATATGCATATATTACACGTATTTATCATTCTTCGGATATTGCTTTGGATCATCACAAAAAATTATTACCTTTTATTGAGTTTAAGTTAAAAGATGTAGATTCTCTTTCATACGAATGTGAATCTATTGTTTCTTCAATCGAATTACCAAACCCAACTTATGCTCATGGTGTTATTCCTTTTGAAAAAAATTTGAGTCCTAATGATCTGTTGAAAGTAATGGATAAGTCTCTACCCGCATTTCCTCAAGCAACAAAAACTGATTCTAAGAATGTTATTGTAAATGCTTCTGATAATGATACTGATTCTGACATTGAGGAAATAGACTGCAGTAATTTATCACACCAAAAATATTCCTCTCTTTGTTCTTTATCTAAATTTGAAACATGTGCAACTAAAGAAAGCACCATTTCTTTCAAGAAGTGCTCTTCTGAGGAAACACAAGATTCTTCGATTGAAAAATCTAAAACTTTCCAAATACTAAACACTTCAGTTAACTACTCGAAATACAGTGTTGATAAAAGCAAAAGACTTGTCGAACTAGCATGTACGTATCCTAAAGTTGCTAACTTCAAAAATACTGTTTTTATTAAACAAGGTGTCTCACTCGAAGAGAATTGCGAAGTTCTCTCACTTATAAAAGAGGACAATATGACTGTCACAGCCGAAGGTTTTTACTCATCTGATAAAATGCTAGATAATTCTTTAAATGCTGAAATGGATTTTAAAATTAATAAAAGAAAACAAGAAATGTATCAGATGAAGAACACCTTCGGACGTCATCAAAATTATTCTCATAATCGAAGTTTTTCCAACAATAGAAGTTTTTCAAACAATAGAAACTTTTCAAACAATCGAACATTTTCGAATAATCAAAGTTTGTCATATAACTGAAGCTTCAAAGATAAGAGAAACCAGATTAAAACTCAAACCCCTGCTGAAAAACACAAACCATTCTACAATAACAGAAGAAGGAAAAACTATCGTGATTCTGAAAAAAAAAAGAAGGCTTTTCAAAAACAACAAAAATCTCTTTCAGTCAACAACTCTTCGAGGAAATCACAAAAGATTATTTTTGAACCAACTAAACCCATCTGTTCTAACAATAAACATGAAAAACCAACAAAGAGAAACTTTACCAAGGGTAGCAACCTAGTAGACACGTTTCATGTTTGGCTAGACAAGAACATGGATTTGTTCAAAGATAAAAGCTTAACCATACAAGACTTTAAACTTACCTATGAAGAGTTTCTATGCGAATCCACAAAATGTAGCACTTCGTCTGGCAACACTCTCTTTTCAAAACAAAAATGGGTTCCTGTAAAACCGAATCCACTTTCTCCATTGAGTCCTAAAGTTCAAAGTACAAACAAAATTTTAAAATGGGTTCCGAAAGTCACTAAATCACAAATAGACAAAACCATCATCGAGTCAACAATACCTTCAATTTCTGGAACAAAAAAGGACGAGATGGTTGCTTCATGGATCTATGATCCGAATACTTACCCACAAGGACCCAAGCCATGTTGGGTACCTGAACTCTATTTCTAATTTGTAGGTAATGATCGATGAGCAGTACGACAAGGAATGGTACATCGACAATGGCTGCTCACGACACATGACAGCGAGGATAGAGTACTTAAGGGATTTCAGAAGCTTAGAAGATGGAGGAGATGTTAAGTTCGGAAACAACGAAACATGTCCAATCAAAGGATATGGGAAAATTACAAATGGAAAATTTACGATTAACCGAGTTGCCTATGTAGAAGGACTCAAGAACAATCTGGTTAGTGTTTGTCAACTAGTGGTGGGAACTGGTCTAAAGGTCAAATTTGATGAAAATGGTAGCATCATCAAGAAGATAAAGACTAAAGAGGTTCTACTAAAATCTACAAGAAAAGGCGAAATGTTCCCACTTGATATGAAGCCAATCGTCGGAGCTCCTTCAATATGCTTACTTTCAAAAGCTCCTTCGAATATGAGCTGGCTATGGCATAGATGACTATCTCATTTAAACTTCAAGAATATTAACAAGCTTGTAGCACTTGATTTAGTCAGAGGAATGCCTACGTTAAAGTTTGATAATGATACCTTATGTGCTGCATGTGAACATGGTAAGCAGAAACGACAAGCACATCCTATCACCATTGACTCCAAAATAACCGAACCACTCGAGCTTCTACACATCGACCTTTGTGGTCCATCTTCGATTGAGTCACTTGGAGGCAAGAAATATATACTAGTCATTGTAGATGATTTTTTTCAAGATTCACATGGGTTATCTTTCTAAGAAATAAATTTGATACCCCAACAGAACTAATTGCCTTCATCAAACAAATCGAACTTCATCTCAAGAAACCAGTTCGAGCCATCCAAAGTAACAATGGCACGGAGTTTAAAAACCATACAATTGATTCATATCTAAAGGAGAGGGGCATCACTCATAATTTTTCTGCCCCTTATACTCCACAGCAAAATGGTGTAGTTGAGCGAAGAAATAGATCTCTATGCGAAGCTGCAAGGACTATGCTTGACTACGCAAATCTACCAATGTACTTCTGGGCCGAAGCCATTGCTACAGCATGCTTCACTCAGAATCGATCCTTCATCCATCGACGATTTAACATCACTCCATACGAAGTCATAAACAAAAGGAAACCAAATGTAAAATTCTTCCATGTATTTGGCTGCCGATGCTTTATCATGAAACTCAAACCTGGAACTACAAAGTTTGAATCCAAATCCGATGATGGGTTCTTCCTGGGCTACTCACATTCTGCGAAAGCTTATCGCGTTCTAAACAAAACAACAAGGAAGATTAAGGAAACTTTTAATCTGACATTTGATGATCACTATGTTAAGAAATCAGCAACACTCTTTCCTCGTATCCCAATTTTTCCAGAATCACCAACCGACGTTTTACCTTTGGACTCCTTCAACCTTGACTTCTCTTTCCTATTTGATGATCCAGATCACGCAATAAATGCTGAAACAAATGCGAAGGACAATAATGTACCAGAAATCACCAAGCTCTTCGGTGATCAATTCACAAAAGAACCATCACCTCAAAAAGATACTTCGGTTGAGGGGGAGTCAGAATCTACAACGCAAATGGCTCCCTCAGTTGAGGGGGAGTGTGACAAATCCATCCTAAAGGATCCTTTAGTTGAGAAGAACTCATCAAAACCCACTACTTCTAATCCGGTGCACGCTCACTCAACTGAACCACCCGCATCTCATCTCGAGGGGGAGTCATCTGTCAAGTCCGCTTCGGTTGAGGGGTAGTCATCTGTCAAGCCCGCTTCGATTGAGGGGGAGCAACCAATTCCTGACGACATACCTGACAACAATCAATCGTCTTCAGATTATCCATCTGATACTGAAGAGTTGCACGGAGAAACATTACCAGAATATGATCCTGCCTACCCGCCTCTTGAAAAATGGACACGCGATCATCCGAAGACTCAGGTAATTGGCAATCCGGATGAAAAGGTACTTACTCGATCCCAACTCAAAGCAAAACAGCATGAACTGAATAAATGATCTGATTTTTGCATGTTCAATGTTTTATTTCCAAAATTGAACCAAAAAATGTGAAAGAAGCTTTTTTACACTCTAATTGGGTGGAGGCTATGCAGAGTGAGTTAGCCGAATTTGAAAGAAATAAAGTTTGGCGCTTAATTCCTAAACCTGCTATCTCCTTTGTAGTTGGTTTAAAATGGGTTTTTCGAAATAAACTTGATACGGAAGGTAACATTGTACGAAACAAAGCTAGACTTGTTGTCAAAGGGTATTGTCAACAGGAAGGAATCAATTATGATGAAACCTTCGCTCCTGTTGCAAGACTCGAGTCTGTCCGAATTTTCTTAGCCTTTGCTGCTCATAAAAACTTCGATGTTTTTCAAATGGATGTCAAATGCGCATTTTTAAACGGCGAACTCGAGGAAACAGTATATGTGGAACAACCACCTGGCTTTATAAGTGAAAAATTTCCAAATCACTGTTATATCCTTGACAAAGCAGTCTATGGGTTAAAGCAAGCACCAAGAGCCTGGTACGAAACTTTAACTCGGTTTTTAAAACAATCAAACTTCAAACAAGGCTGTGTTGATCCCACTCTCTTTCGAAAGAAAGTTTGTAATCATCTCATATTAGTGCAAATCTACGTGGATGATATCATCTTCGGATCAACAGACCCTGCTCTTTCAAAAGAATTCGAAACCTTGATGATAAGTAAATTTCAAATGAGTATGATGGGGAAGATAAACTTCTTTCTCGGATTACAAGTCAAGCAAACCTCCGAAGGCATGTTTATAAATCAATAAAAATACACACGAAGCCTGTTGGAAAAATTTGGAATGGAGAACTGCTCCAATGCGAAGGTTCCGATGGCTGCTGGTACACGACTCACACCTTCGCTTGACAAACCTGCTGTTGATTAGAAAGTTTATAGAAGCATGATTGGGTCTCTACTCTACTTGACTACAAGTCGCCTAGACATCATGTTTTCAGTATGCAATTGTGCAAGATACCAGGCGAATCCTCGAGAACCCCACTTAACAGCCATCAAGACCATTTTTCGCTATCCACATCGCACACCTTCTCTTGGACTATGGTACCCTGCCAACTCAGGCTTCTTTCTTACAACCTACTCCGATGCTGATTTAGGAGGATGTGCACTTGATCGCAAAAGCACTTCGGGGGGATGTCAGTTTCTAGATGGCAAGCTCATCAGCTGGCAATCGAAGAAGCAAACATGTGTTTCCATCTCCACAGCCGAAGCGGAGTACATAGCCGCAGCTGCATGTACCTCTCAGATGATATGGATTCAAAGTCAACTACGAGACTATGCTATCCACATGCGAAGAATACCGTTGTTCTGTGACTCTCAAAGTGCCATACGCGTATGTCATAATCCGGTTCAACACTCGAAGACAAAACACATTTCCCTCCGATGTCACTTCTTTAAAAGTCATGTAGAAGAAGGAAACATTGAAGTTCATTTCGTTCATACGAATGATCAGCTGGCGGACATCTTCACCAAAGCTCTTGATGAGAAAGTCTTTTCACGAATCATCCATGGGCTAGGCATGCTTGAGTCATCAGCAGTTCCAAATACCTAATCAGCTAAGTACCTATACCCTACAATCTCTGTAATTTTTTTTCTTTTCCTATGTTTAAACTAGGTTTAAGTTTTTTTTTTTTTTTAGTTCCTTTGGTTGTCATCAGAAGCGATACTATTCATAACCGAACCTTCGGTTCAGTTCGGATAACTGTTCATTTACTGGAAAAAACATTAAGATCGTTTAAGACACTATTCACATCCGACGCTTCGGCTCGCTTCTGATAACACTGACTTCTGCACATAGCATTGTTCATGCCCTTCACATCCGAAAATAAATCTTGCCAAAATAACATACCCTATTAAAAGGACAAAACAGGGTTTTTAGAGTCTGTTGAGCATATCTCATTGCACTAAGGGATATTTGGAACTCGCATTGCAACATTGGTAATACATCGGATGACCTGATCATGGTTAACGACCTCTTGACACGTCCACACTTTGCACAAGCCTACATGTACTCCTCATGTCTTACTTGCACTCAGTGGTTCTTCCTTCGCATAAGCATAAAAATAATCAAAAAGACTTAGAGCATGTTTGGCTGTGTGTTTAGAAAGTGCTTATGGGCTTTTTGACTTTTCAAAAAGCTAAAAAGCTGAAAATAGTGTTTAGCAACCAAGAAGCACTTTTTAAAGCTTTTTATTACATTGCAAAAAGCTATTTTTAAAAAGCATGGGGAACCTGGCTTTTCAAGGAGAGAAGTGCTTTTTAATTACCAATTGACAATATTACCCCCAACTACCATCTACCCTCATATATAAAAGCTTATCCAAACACTTTTTTTTACCTCCTTATCAACTTTTAGCTTTTCCCACCATATAAGTTTATCCAAACACTTTTTTAAAAACTCCTTTTTGAAAAGCCAAAAGCTCATAAGCACTTTTGCCCAAAAGTGCTTATGAGCTAAATATGCTTAGCCAAACAGGCTCTTAGTCTTTTCAGGATAAATTCCAAGTATTATGAGGTTGTAAATATTTGACATTTCCTGATACAAAGGAACTTCAATTTCTAAAAATTTAACAATGGGATTCCAAATGCCTCTATTGAACAATTTCCTAAAAATAATAAACTAAATTAAGGAGATCATAGACTCCATGATGTACCAAAGAAAAAGAAAAAGTAAGAAAAACACTTCAAACATATTTCAAGCTTATCTTCGGATACACTAAAGAAGCAACACTACAAGTAGCTATATACAAAACATTCAAGGCGTACTCCCTGTCTTCAATGCAAAAATCAGGATCTCCAGTGACACGGTTGAGAACCGGGTTGGGAGTATGAACATCTCAGTAACCCGTCTTCAGTGACACGAGTGGGGTAGTGCACAAATTTCAAAGGCTTGTCATCCGAAAGGCGTGTCCGAATACTTCATCTGGTGAAACGAGATAATTCTTTTTCTTCTCAATCCCATTTAAACTCAAAGACTAAGAAGCGTACTAATTCCTATTAGGATATGTCATCTAAGGTTACTCCAAGTAATATTTGGAAAATTAAAATAGCCAACTATGTTTACATAAGTGCGAAGTAGGAATAATCACAATGGGTTCAACTATACACATGAATGCACACTACATTACTCTTGTACGAATGTGTATATGTCAAAAGGACTTCCTAGAATAATCAGCTCTCATCCACTAAACTAAACCAAAAACCATACTTTTCAAAAAAAATGAATGAATCTTTGTGTTATCTCTTCGGATAAGCAGCATGACAACAAAATAAGCAGACTTCGGTTGTACTATCTATAATTCAAAAGCACCAAATATATATATATATATATATATATATATATATATATATATATATATATATATATATATATATATATATATATATATATATATATATATATATATATATATATATATATATATATATATATATATATATATATTCTTCTCTTTATTTATTTAATTTTTTTTGGTTACTCGTCATAATATCAGTTGGGATTCAGCGAGATTTCAGGGATATCTTTGATTCTTGTTTTACTTTGGGATATGCAGGAACCAATGAGCATCAAGCACAATGGTTACTTGGGATGATGCAGCTGTCACAACGATAAAAAGGGAATGTCCCCTCAACTTACGGATGACGTGGCAACACCCTATTCGATCATTCAAACACGCGCATTAAATGCACATTCTCTCTCCACTCATTAATCCAATATTTAAACAAGGCAAACCCTTCATTCATATATTCTGTTTCCATTCTCTCTGCAACATCAATACAGAAATCCCAAATACTCCCAACTCTCAAAACTCTCAAACGATTCAAATCGCCACCGACGATATTTCCGTCACTGCCGGAGATGCTGATTCCGTTCCGGATCTTAACCCCATGTCTGCCAACCATATTGCAAACCTTGACCCCGAAGCTTACTCGTCAACAATGGCGATGTTGGTGGTATGTCTACAACATTCACCCGTGTCACACGCCATGACTGCAACAGCTCAAGTTCCAAAGATTTGGGTAAACAGGGCACATCATACTGCACGTCTGAATGCAGATGGTAACTCGGTGTCCTTTGAAATTCTCACCACTGATAACAACAAGAAAACAATTACCGTAAAAAAGGATCAATTCGCAAGGATCCTTCAACTTTCGGTGTCTGGACGGTTTCAGATGGCCTCTCAGACTGAGATTTTGAATATGCTAAATGAGATGGGTCACACACCAGTCACACGATCAATGAGTTCCTTCAAAAAGAACAAGTTGCCATCAGTCTGGGTTTCTTCTTTAGCATTCTTCTACGCAGTCTCTCTGATAGAACTTCTGGCCTTGATTCCGCCTCCTACACCTTCCTGCAACTACACTACGGTATCTACTATAATGTTCCAGTTGATTATGCATCTACTCTTTGGACCGATTTCACCACATACTTAAATCATGCGAAGAGGGAAACAGACATCGCATCTACTATGTTCTGGGCACTCATAGTTCATGCTGTGTATGCACATGAAAAGATACCAGTGCCTTCGGACCTACCTGTCCATGACTTCCATCAAGTTCAGACTCCTTCTAGCTCCTCTTCGGATGACAGGATGGAATTTATTGCTCAAATACCTGAGGCAATGCTGTGCAAGGTTCCCAAAGATAACCTAACATTGATTGAGTATTGCAAAACAATAACAACACCTGCACCCCTCAGGGTTTTCACTAGGGTCATTGAGTCCGAACTTCCAAAAGCTAAGGGTGGAAAATGCAAAGGAACAGCCGAACCATCCGAAGCAGTAGCCAAGAAACCAAAAACTAGGAAGAAGACTCAAGCATTGAAACCTCCCAAGAAGAAAGCCGCTCAATCTTCTAGACCACAAACACCTCGATCCGAAGAAGAAGAAGAAGCAGAAGAAGAAGGCGAGGAAGAACTAACGCATCAGGAGGATACCAACATTCCTCCATCACCAACCGAAACAACAACCACTACAGTACCTCCCTCTGATCCATTCATTACTTTAACCGAAACCCCTATGGTGTCCGCACATTTGACCTCTGTTGAAACATCTAATGTGGAGACAAGTCAAATTGAGACCCCTATGCACACATCTGATGTGGACACAAGTCTCACATCGGGTAATCCAACTACAAACAAATCCACCATCCCCACCTCCAAAGAATACCACACCCTTTTTCAAAACAACAACTGCAGTTCCACCGTCGCTTCATTCATTCTTCATGGATGATATGGCGGATTCCTCCTCTCCTGATAAAACCGACAAAGAAGAGGAAGACTATTTTGAAACCACCCCAATCCAAATACAAGATGACGACGATGACGAACCAGACACAAGCCTGGTGTCCATGAAACAATTTCGCCAGCTAAATGCGAAGTTGAACGTTTTGATACAAGCCCAGACTACTTATTCCTCTGACAAAGGATCTGGGGTTACTAATGATCACTTGGCAGAATCCCTCACATCCTTTGAAGAAGCCATCACGACGAAAGTCACTAAGAAAATTGATGAAGCCGTCAGGATCGTAGAAGCGGATGTCAAACAGCTGACAAGGAACGTCCTGGAGAAAGTAGACTTAAGGTGTAAAGCTGTTGAGAAACAAGTCGAAGAGAAAACACAGCACATCCAGGAACAACAAAATACCAAGCTCTCCGAAGTGGTCACCAAACTCAATGCTACCCATACAGAAGTTCTAGCTAAGCTTCAAACTATGTCCACTTCGGTTGAGAATCTCTCAAAACGAGCTGCTGAAGAGTTTGACGTACAATTGAAGAGTTTAAGGAAAGATGTCGAGGATGCCAAGAAGACAATAGCCGAATATGATCCGAAGGTACAAGAGTTCAGGGCCTATAAAGAAGCCCAGTCGATCAGTAACCAACAAATGTAAATTTTGGTCTCTCAAACCACCGACTCCATCCGAAAGGATATTGCACCGCTTCTGACACTTGTTAGTCGTTTACCGGGTGCTCCGAAGCCTTTAATGCCTTCTTCCCAAGGGGGAGAAGGACCTCGACTAACAACAAGGCAAACAAAAATCACCTTCGCTCCAACAGCAACCATCACAACCCTCGCACCGCTCACTCAAACATCGACTACGACTGCTCAAACGACAAAACCATTCTTCGGATTCACTTCACCACCAACAATCACCACAACGACAATTGTTCCTCCTGTGTGGGGAAGAACTACACCAATGACAACCGAAACCACTTCGAGTCTCATCAAAAGATTCTCTGGTGGAATCAAAATTGGAGCTAGTTCTGCACCGGCTGTGTAAGACCTATTTTCATTTTAACATGCTTACTAAGGTAAGTAGAGTTATTACCTTATAGTCGGTGTTGTCTTACATATGAGTTGTTTAGAGATGTGTTAATCTAAAGTTATAATTAGCCTAATCAAGTTGTAGAACTTTTCCTTAGCTTTCTAAGCATATAAGGATTGTTAAAAACGGATAAGAAACGAGAAAGTTACGATCGAAAAACTAAGTGAAATTCCAGACTCACACGGGGCATGCAGATTTCACACGGGGCGTGTGAAATCCTGCAGTAAGCCTTTCCAGAATCACACGGGGTCGTGTATATTTCACACGGGGCGTGTGAAATCCTGCAGAAGCAAACAATAGAAGCGGTGGATCCACACGGGTCGTGTAGATTTCACAAGGGGCGTGTGACGCACACAGAACACTTTTTAAAGTCAAATTTCTTTCATTTTTGGGAAAACCCACTTCGTCCAAAACCTCTCCAAAACCCTAGAAACTTAATCCTAAACCTCTAAACTCGAAATTGAAGTCTATAATTCATGAATTGAAGCTAGGATTTGATTCCTTACGATTGAAAGGTAATTCCCTTTGATTTTGACTTCGTTTTAACGGTTGGGTTGTTTGATTTGAGATGGTTCCAGGTGGTTCTGATGAACCACCTGCAACTAGCATGAATTAGAGTGAGTTTACTTGGATTAGTGTGTGTAAGGGAGTTCTAATTCGAGACCCAAGCTAGTAAAGTGCTTGTATTGTGTTTTTAGGGTTGTATGAGTCAAAATGGTGAAATTGGAAGCTACAACTAGGATAATATTACTATCTTTTGATTGTAACTCTCCTCTATGATTCCAATTCCTTGATTGATATGAATATTGAGTATGATTGAGATTTTCTTGAAATTTAGTATTGAGTTTGAGTCATTGTGTTACAGCTAAAGCTAGACAGGAACACACACGAGGTTCGGGAGTTCCACATATCGACTCAACTTCAGGTGAGTGATTTCTTTGTTTTGGGGGTTTTGAAACCCTAGTGTTGATTTCAGTGTTTTAGCTATATATTGTTATATATGTTGTTAATAGATTGTTAGTGGATGTATTTAGAGTTATTGGTGAGAGTATTGTTGATTTTCTACGGTTGAATGAGTAGAACCGCGGATTTGGGGGTTTTGGTAAATATAGAGTTGATATTTACCGTTTATACTCCTTTTTCCTCTTTTGATTTGTACATCTTTGAGATAGATGTTGTTGAAATGATTGTGGATGTTGGAAAATTGATTTAGACTATGGTGATATAACCATGTCTAGTGAACAGGAGCCCGGTACGCGTAATTTGGGGGTTCCAAATACTGATTTGACATCAGGTGAGTAACAATAATTCATTCTTACGATTAAATTGTGAATTTACAGGTTACTATTGATTTTAAATTGGTTGAGATAGCCAAGTTATAATTGAGAAACATGTGATTTAACATACGAGAATGAGATTTTGAGTGTGATTTAATGCACGATTGAGATTATGTTTGTATAAGAAATAGGAGTCATATCTTGTTGTAGGTAATACATATGTATATACGTGTGTGTTATATTGATATTGAAATAAATTAGAGTCGAAATGGTTTTGTTACCGGTGGATAACAAGAGATGAGTTGGATTTCATATCGAGTATAAGAGTAGAGTATATGATGTAGCGGTGAGTTAAAGAGTCTTTAAGTTTGATTGCTACAACCATGATGGGTGTTATAATTGAGTATAATTGATGGTGAAATGAGTATATGCAAGTGTGTGTGTGTAATTGAGTTTATGAGTAGTATCACTTGTGATACTTATTATTGATTTGATATTATTACTAATTAGCTGGTGTTTGTAAAGCTAATATGTTAGTAGATTTCAGAGTTGAGAGAAGACGGATTTGCTAATGAGATTAGCAAAAGAGAATGATGAGGATGTTATTGAGAAAGATTTATGGAGTGTGATTAAGATTACTCACTAAGCTTTATAAGCTTACACTTGATTTGTTTGTTGTTTTGTAGGTATCCGTAGCAGTGATAGGGGAAGGCATGTGATAAAGAGAGATGGACAACTCAGAGCATGTCCTTTAGTTGTGTTAGGTTTATTTGTAATGCCTGGTCAAATTTTAAGGACCTTTTGTGTAATTAATGTTTGATAACATCTTGTTTTTCCTGGGTTGAGTGCAAGTATACCCATTTTTAATGTATAATTGTTTGCAAAATTTTGGGTGTACTTTGTATGAGAAACCGGGTGTTACAAGTTGGTATCAGAGCATGGTTTAAGTGAACTAGGTCTTTGAGTATAGAGTCCTAGACTTGAACTGAAGGAGGAGAGAGCCCCTATCACATGCTTCGGAAAAGATAGTGCTGCATATTTTAGTTTATGAGTTAAGTATAACTTTTATGTTATATTTGTTATTGTTATATTCTGTGTGTGAATATAGATGTGGAGACAGATGAGGACGAGTTGATAAATCAGTCGCATTCAGTTGGACCTACAGTGGATGATGATACGAGATTTTGGTTGATATGAGATATCAACTAATGAGAAGACGAGAACTTCAATTGATAATGAGATGTCAACTGAATACGAGATGATATACTAATTAAGATGAGATTCCGGCAAATAACGAGATTCCAACTGATGATGAGATAAGATCCAATTCCAACTAATGATGAGAAAGAGTATGAGCATAAGCTGAGCATGAGCTAAAAGTTGAGACATGTGAGTGTAGCTGAGTACACTCAAGAGTTGAGATTCGAAGTATGTAAGTTTCAGCTAGTGAGAAAACAAGATTTTGTTGCTATGAGGTATGTAAGTAATTTACTTAAAATGGTAGTTGTAATGAGTTATATGTGTTTAATTGTTGATAATACATGTAGTAGAATATGTGTAAAATGTTTGGACACATAAAAGATCAATTGAGATTACATGTGTTAGAGAATTGTGGTTATAAAGTGTAGTAATCGGCATCGAGATGAGAATTTCGTGTCCATTTGAGGTAATGTTTACATATCACATAATGAGTGCTTTGTAATTGTATATAACTGAGATTATAAGTGGTTGCTTGACGAGTACTTAACAACCATAGAGAAGTGTGTATAAAGAGTATATACATGGTAAAAATATATATAAATTTTGATATTGTATATATAGTGTTTGTTGTTTCACAGATGTGACGAGACTTCTATGTACGAGTACTTTGTGGTTGAGACCACATATTCTGTGGGACCACATAACGAGTAAAAGTGGTTGAGACCACATATTCTGTGGGACCACATATCGAGTAAATGTGGTTGAGACCACATATTCTGTGGGACCACATATCGAGTAAAAGTGGTTGAGACCACATATTCTGTGGGACCACATATCAAGTAAATGTGGCTGAGACCACATATTATGTGGGACCACATATCGAGTAAAGTGGTTGAGACCACATATTCTGTGGGGCCATATAACGAGTAAATGTGGTTGAGGCCACATATTTTATGGGGCCACACAATGAGTAACTATGATTGAGACCACATGTTATGTGGGGTTACATATTGAGTAATTGAGGTTGAGACCACATATTTCTGTGGAACCATATAACGAGTACCTTATGGTTAGAGTAGTGAGAACCTTGGTGACTCAAACCGAAGAAGGAGTGATGGTGAGTCTTTATGGCTCGATACCGAGAGGGAGATCCGCTAGAGTCAAAGAGGAGATGGATTGAAATCAGAAATGGTACGAGGTACCATGATTTGATCAAAGGACGGTATGAGATAACGTAACACAACGTTGATTGGTAAAACCAGAGGATAGTACGAGGTACCAAGAGTTGAGGCAGAGTGGTGCTATAGTGGTTGTGCTTGTGTGTAAACATGCATGTACTTTATGATGATGCAGAGTAATGAGACATGTACTATCCTTGCGTGCGGATAGATATGAACGTAGCGGTAAGCTTGTGTGGCTTGAAACCTACGGGTTGAGAAGAGGACGAATCAGAGGCCGAGTAACAGTATAGAGGTATTGTGAGATAATACAGCGAGTAATACTGTTGAGAAATTGTTGCTGTGAGTAAGCACATCTGTTATGTACTCGTGTTGAGAATGTGTGAGATTTCTTGTATGTTGAACGAGATAGAGTTTTATAAATACATAATGAAAATATATGAGTTAAAAGGAGTAAAGTAATTGTGTTCGTGATTGATAGGATTCGTTCCTTAGCAATCAAACCAATTACTGCCAATGAGATAAATGCGTGGGTGTCGAGATGACAAAACTATTTATTCGTATGAGACGATGGATAGTGGATTTTGCTATAATAATCTGAGTTACTTTCTTGAGATTAATGAATTAATCGGATAATGAGATATGATCTCATTGTAGGGATTGCGGTGTCAAATTTTATTATTTTTGAGCCATGTGTAGAGATTTCGGTGAGTTGTGTATTGGGTGAAAAACCTAAAATGTGTGCTGAGGTGGGAGTAGAGATAAATGAGCTTTTGGAGAAGTTATAATCGGTTGTAGTGATGAGACAACTGAAACGGATCTTGTGTGACCAAAGTGTCGAGAGTTAAATAACAATTTCAGAGGAGGCGTAAGTGAAACTCGAGATAGTTTCTAATATTCATGAGTTGTGTTGATGAGGAGTCAATAATTGACAGGTTGCAATTAGAGGAGTAAATTGAGAGAGAATGAGTATTAGAATCAGTGGGACCGTTTTCCTTATTGAAGGATGGTATAATGAGAATGTGGCTCGATGTGAGTCATAAATATGAATGTATGCAAATAATGATAGTGATTGGAGTATCACTTGAGGAGCAAGGTGAGATACTTTGATGTCGACGAAGCTACAACGAAGGGTGCGCTATAAAAGAGTGAGTACTTGCCTACGTGGCAATGATGATAGCCAATATAGCTATAGAGATCATCTTATGAGACTGATGACGGGCGTTAATTATATTATGAGTAAATGAGATATGACAATATGTACATGTCATATGAGATGACGAAAGGATAATATCATTATCGTAAGTGATGTGTGATTGTGGTGGTGAGGTGGTTGTATAGACCATACCTATTCTAAGAGATTCCGAGGACGGAATCATTTGAAGGAGGAGAGAACTTGTAAGACCCATTTTCATTTTAAGATGCTTACTAAGGTAAGTAGAGTTATTACCTTATAGTCGGTGTTGTCTTACATATGAGTTGTTTAGAGATGTATTAATCTAAAGTTATAATTAGCCTAATCAAGTTGTAGAAATTTTCCTTAGCTTTCTAAGCATATAAGGATTGTTAAAAACGGATAAGAAACGAGAAAGTTACGATCGAAAAACTAAGTGAAATTCCAGACGCACACGGGGCATGCAGATTTCACACGGGGCGTGTGAAATCCTGCAGTAAGCCTTTCCAGAATCACACGGGGTCATGTAGATTTCACACGGGGCGTGTGAAATCTTGCAGAAGCAAACCATAGAAGCGGTGGATCCACACGGGTCGTGTAGATTTCACACGGGGCGTGTGACGCGCGCAGAACACTTTTTAAAGTCAAATTTCTTTCATTTTTAGGAAAACCCACTTCGTCCAAAACCTCTCCAAAACCCTAGAAACTTAATCCTAAACCTCTAAACTCGAAATTGAAGTCTATAATTCAAGAATTGAAGCTAGGATTTGATTCCTTACGGTTGAAAGGTAATTCCCTTTGATTTTGACTTCGTTTTAACGGTTGGGTTGTTTGATTTGAGATGGTTCCAGGTGGTTTTGATGAACCACCTGCAACTAGCATGAATTAGAGTGAGTTTACTTGGATTAGTGTGTGTAAGGGAGTTCTAATTCGAGACCCAAGCTAGTAAAGTGATTGTATTGTGTTTTTAGGGTTGTATGAGTCAAAATGGTGAAATTGGAAGCTACAACTAGGATAATATTACTATATTTTGATTGTAACTCTCCTCTATGATTCCAATTCCTTGATTGATATGAATATTGAGTATGATTGAGATTTTCTTGAAATTTAGTATTGAGTTTGAGTCATTGTGTTACAGCTAAAGCTAGACAGGAACACACACGATGTCACACCCTCAAACCGTATTGGCGGAATAGTTCGAGAGTGGATGACTTCATGAACAATATCATAACAAAGTTGAATAGTAGTGAATTCCAAGCACACAACCATCGTTTAAATCAATTACAAATGTTACAAAGTTTACTTATTTCAAGTCTCAAATACAACTGAAATGATATCAAGATAGATAAAAATGATGTCGTAACGTCATATCTTGTAGCGCTTGCATTTACCTTGTTAGTTTCCTGAGAATACAAATAGTTGAAAAAGTGTCAACAATTAAGTTGGTGAGTTCATAAGATTTTGTAATAGAAAAGCCCTTTGTTTGTAAACGGTAGTAATTGAGAACCAAGAAAATCCTATATTTTCTTATAAAAATGATCAAGTCTTTACTCTCAAAGACTAAAATGTAATATGTATAATTGTAGTATAAATTCCTTTGAAGTGTATAATTTTACGTAAATAATTTATAAAAGAAACTATTAAGTTGATATTTTTCCCCATGAGATACCCTATAACCATACTCTGACTAGTTGGCCTGTTGCGACGTTCTTCAAGCGTCGAAATGGTAGACATTTGGACACCTCAGACCTGTCGGTCTAGCTGTAGCGAGCAGCTCAGGTGCGGGGTTGTCAAGCCCCGTATAGATCTATACTCAAATATCACGCTCTCTTACCGAGATTCTAGTTATAAATGTACAGGACTTATAGTAGGTACTTATAAAGTAGGTACTTATAAAAGTACTGTGAAGATTCATCTCACGAAATGTATGTATTTCAATCAACTTGTTTACGTACGATTTGTATATAAAAACTCTAGTAATCATCCATTATCATTTTTCCCATGATAATATAGTATTGTTTAATAATTATATAATTTTATATAATTATTTTTGTCATGTTTAAGCGTCAATATAACCTTATGTTCGTAAACTATTCCAATAATAGTCTATTTTTAGTAATTCCGTCGTAACAATCATATTTTGCGAATAATACCGAAGTAACTTGTTCAAATGTTTATAAATATCATCTTTTAAGATATTTCGCACAAAAATGGTGTAATAACTTGGTTATAACCATTTTTGTTGGAAAATAATATTTTTGATTATAAAAACGTAGTTTTTACTAGTCTTTATTTTTATAACGTTTTTACCCAAGATCTAATATTTTTGTACGTTTTATTTGTGGTTTTGTAATTCTTACATAAATTAATATGTCCAAGTGTTCATAATACATGGATCTATTCATATTTTATGTCAAGTTCATCTTTATAATATTTTGTCCAAAATCTAGTATTTTTGTATGGTTATTTGTTGTTTTTGTAATTCTTGCCCAACTTAATATGTCATAGTGTTCATAATACATGGATCTATTCATATTTTATGTCAAGAGCATTTTTACACAAATATTAACTTTATAAACTTGTGTAAATCAACATGTATAACAATAAAACACATATAAACTTGAATAAAACAACATTTATAGTAAAAGAACTTGTATTCTCCCCCAAAAGGTTTGAAAAGATGAAAATGAGGGGTATGAACTCACCTTTGAAACGTAATTTCGGTTTAGATATAAGAACGATCGTGTTTGATAAGCACCGCGAAATAACACCACAAAACAACAAGGTTTTGTGTGGTGAAGTGATGGTGTGACGGTGGTGGAGCGATGGCCAATGGTGGTGGTGTTCTTAGCCAAAAGGAGAGCAATTTGAGAAAGAAGGAAAAAGCTAGAAGCTTTGGTGAATTGGTGAAGAAAAATGAGATGCAAAGCCTCTTATTTATAGTCTCATGGAGTAGTTGGGGTTGGTGAATGGTTGGTGAATGGGGTTGGTGAAAGGAGTTTGGTGAAGGTGATGTCATGAATGACATAATTCGTGCGCAAGATCCCGATGTCTAATATTTTTTTCGAGACCGGAGAATTGTCGAGTCGAGTGCACCGGTTTCAGAAACCCAAACGAATTTATTTTTCGATTTGTAGAACTCTGGGAAATCACGTTTAAATATGCGTTCTTTATCCGACACATCCGATTTTTCGACTTTTATAAATATTTTTACTAAAAAATATTTCGAGTATGAAATCAAATAATAGACTATAGGCTGAGTCCAAAAATGTTCTCGGAATTTCCATCCGAGGTGTGCAAGTGCCTTAATGGATCGAAACAGTTTATGTACTTAAAGAAAACCTAACACTGGCTTGTTTTCTTATAATAGTCATATCTATTGCATACGAGCTCCGTTTTAAACATTGTTTATATCTATGGATTCGTGTTTACGAGTAGATCACTTTATGAATATTATTATTCTCAAAATAATAATTGTATGATTATTGAATTTTTACGCTACAGTAGTTTGCTGTCCGTATTTTCGACTTTTAATCGATATTTGTTTGATTTAGCATACGTAATACTATAATATTAATACTCCATTGCAAAAGTTATGGAAAATAACTTTTCAACATATAGATTAACGTACGCTTCGTTTGACTACAGTTGACTTTTGTTGACCAAAATTTACAATTGTCACACACGAGGTTCGGGAGTTCCACATATCGACTCAACTTCAGGTGAGTGATTTCTTTGTTTTGGGGGTTTTGAAAACCTAGTGTTGATTTCAGTGTTTTAGCTATATATTGTTATATATGTTGTTAATAGATTGTTAGTGGATGCATTTAGAGTTATTGGTGAGAGTATTGTTGAGTTTCTACGGTTGAATGAGTAGAACCGCGGATTTGGGGGTTTCGGTAAATATAGAGTTGATATTTACCGTTTATACTCCTTTTTCCTCTTTTGATTTGTACATCTTTGAGATAGATGTTGTTGAAATGATTGTGGATGTTGGAAAATTGATTTAGACTATGGTGATATAACCATGTCTAGTGAACAGGAGCCCGGTACGCGTAATTTGGGGGTTCCAAATACTGATTTGACATCAGGTGAGTAACTATAATTCATTCTTACGATTAAATTGTGAATTTACAGGTTACTATTGATTTTAAATTGGCTGAGATAGCCAAGTTATAATTGAGAAACATGTGATTTAACATACGAGAATGAGATTTTGAGTGTGATTTAATGCACGATTGAGATTATGTTTGTATAAGAAATAGGAGTCATATCTTGTTGTAGGTAATACATATGTATATACGTGTGTGTTATATTGATATTGAAATAAATTAGAGTCGAAATGGTTTTGTTACCGGTGGATAACAAGAGATGAGTTGGATTTCATATCGAGTATAAGAGTAGAGTATATGATGTAGCGGTGAGTTAAAGAGTCTTTAAGTTTGATTGCTACAACCATGATGGGTGTTATAATTGAGTATAATTGATGGTGAAATGAGTATATGCAAGTGTGTGTGTGTAATTGAGTTTATGAGTAGTATCACTTGTGATACTTATTATTGATTTGATATTATTACTAATTAGCTGGTGTTTGTAAAGCTAATATGTTAGTAGATTTCAGAGTTGAGAGAAGACGGATTTGCTAATGAGATTAGCAAAAGAGAATGATGAGGATGTTATTGAGAAAGATTTATGGAGTGTGATTAAGATTACTCACTAAGCTTTATAATCTTACACTTGATTTGTTTGTTGTTTTGTAGGTATCCGTAGCAGTGATAGGGGAAGGCATGTGATAAAGAGAGATGGACAACTCAGAGCATGTCCTTTAGTTGTGTTAGGTTTATTTGTAATGCCTGGTCAAATTTTAAGGACCTTTTGTGTAATTAATGTTTGATAACATCTTGTTTTTCCTGGGTTGAGTGCAAGTATACCCATTTTTAATGTATAATTGTTTGCAAAATTTTGGGTGTACTTTGTATGAGAAACCGGGTGTTACACGCTGCAACATCAACGAAGACAACTACTTCCCAAACACCTCCTGAGACTGGCCCTTCTATTGATAAGGGAAAGAAAATTGTTAAAGTATTGTCTAAGACTGAAGAGAAAAAGAAGAAAGAAGAGGAATATGAGAAGCTAAGGCATTTGTATGTGATCTCAAGATATAGAGCAGGGAAGAAGGAAGTCTTGGGTCCAGTGAACAAAATCTGGACATATGAGACAATAATGAATTTGGCATTTACAACTGTTGAAGTGTTTGACCGATTGCCTCTTGTCTCATTCAGTGATGAGAATTCAACAAATCTACAACTGGATATCCCTTTCAATCCGAAGCTATTCACGGCAAATGTCTATGATGTCGAGTTCGATCCAGCAGAAAAGAGGAAATTTCAAGAACAAAAGGCCAGGTTTCATGCGAACCTTGCTGGTGAACAAACCGATGTTTGGTCCTGCTTGAAGATAGTTGGGATTGACAAGATTGAAACCGGACCACTCTTCGAAGACATATATCCGAACTACACCTATCATGTACAATGAGGCGAACAAAAGATAGAAAGCACTTTCACTGTTGCAGACTTCCCACTGATGAATCCAATGATTTCGTGGTCTTAGTTGAAAGATTTTACAGCCGAACTCAAGTAAGAATCTCACAGCAAGTTAGTCTTACTAGAGGTCAGAGGCTTATTGGAAGATTTATGGGTTCATACCTTCGTAACTTCTCCCAGTATGACTATGAAATTGCAAAACTCTTTAAGCAATATGTTCCAGCTGCTGATAAAGAACTAATTGGCATAACCAAAATCAGCGATGGAAAAATTCTACAGAAACTTTGGGGAGTAGTTTACAAAGGAAGGTTGACAAAGAAATGGGCTTTAAAGAAGTTATTTTTTGATATGGATGAAAAAGAAAAGTACCCTTCAACAATTTTGGAAGGAATGATTGCAAGGGTGACAATGAACAATGAAAACTTAGATGATGCGAAGCTTGAGCTGTGCATTCATCTGAAGTGGTGGCTACAGATTAGAAAGGAATTGACTAAAGCTTTTCGTATGTTATAAACTTCGGATACCTGGCATCTTCACCACAAAGGGGGAGAATGTTAGGATTCTGATTGTGATGAGATTTGACATCCGAAGTGCACAAGTTCATGTCCGAAGTTGAAGAAAATGCGAAGTGATAGGTTGATACGAAGCGATTAAAGATACGAAGTCTACGTGCTTATCTGAAGACTGTTATGTTTATCTTTACTGTAGATAATGTTTAGGATTTTATACTTATCTGTAACTAACAGGATTACGTGTTTATCCTGTTAGATCTTAGTATTTAAACACCCTCTATCCTAGATGTTTAGCATGTACTTTTACCCTGTCGCTTTATTCTTTGTAACGTTCTTAATAGTTGCTCATCATAAAGATTTGGAGCACTATCTTTTTACATTGAATATAATCGTTCGACTGCTTGAATATACTTGCGTTCTCGTTGTTTGCATTGATAATTTATTTTTACGGCCCAAGACCAAGAAGGACCAAGACCGAGAAGAACCAAGACCGAATTAAGCCACATATACGGACCGAGTGCCGACCAAGTAACATGGTCGGTTCCTTATCTCGGGTCCAGTTCCTCGGTTCTTGGGCTTGGGCTCGGTTCTGAGGACCATTTGCACATCCCTAGTTGGCACACTCCAATTAAGTTATTTTCATGTCCATCTTGTTTCTGAAACTAATATATACTAGCTCTTTGTTAATTTAACTGTTATATATGACTATGACTTTGAAAAACATATATAACCTATTTCGAAGACCTATCTGATTTTTTTAGCTTATACGTGCAGATAACATACTAGTTTAGTTCAAAACTCATAACAAATGAAGAACCTATTCAACACTAATATGAAGAACATGATTGAAACTCATAGGAACATGTTCGAAACTCATGTTTAACATGCCTTTTTTCCTCATTTAATATAGCATGTTACTAATATTTTGTTCCTACAATTGTAGATTGTTTTGTAGGAAGAATATTGAAAGAACAAAAAATAAGTTGTGATTCTAATAGTATGTAAATGTATGCGGTTACATCCACACATGACCCAACGATAAGCCCAATCAACTCTGACCCAACTGTACGTAAGGTATTTTCCCATGAATTGACCTCATCTCATTAAACAACAATATAAAGAGATTACAAGGAAATGGGCTAGGCTAAATATCTATTTACAAATAAAGCCCTAGGAATACAGACAATACAATACATATACACTAACATCCCCCCGCAGTTGGAACGGGAGGTGCACGAATGTTCAAACTGGACCGAAAGTCGAGGAACATGGCGGAGGGTAGACCTTTCGTGAAGATGTCAGTGTATTGAGATGATGAAGGGACATGGAGGACCCGGACATGTCTTATGGCAACCTTCTCGCGAACGAAGTGTATGTCAATTTCAATGTTCTTGGTGCGCTGATGTTGGACTGGATTGGACGCCAGGTAGACGGCACTGACATTGTCACAGTAGACGATGGTGGCCTTTGTGGGAGACCGATGAAGTTCACGTAGAAGGTTGTGAATCCAGCACGTTTCAGCAACTGCATTAGCAACACCCCTATATTCAGCTTCAGCGCTTGACCGAGAGACGGTGCCTTGCCGTTTGGAGGACCAAGAAATAAGATTGTGTCCTAAGAAGACACAATAGCCAGAGGTGGAGCGACGGGTGGTTGGACACCCTACCCAGTCGGCATCCGAGTAAGCAACGAGGTCATGAGCGGCGGAGGCGTAGAGTTGCAACCCATGCACGAGGGAGCCGCGAAGGTAGCGCAGGATGTGCTTGAGAGCTGTGAAGTGAGGTTCCCTAGGATCGTGCATATACAAACAAATCTGATGAACGGCGTAGGCGATGTCGGGGCGCGTGAATGTCAAGTACTGAAGAGCACCTGCAAGGCTTCGGTATAGGGTGGGATCGGAGACGGGAGGACCTGAGGGATCGAGTTTAGCCGATGTGTCTACGGGGGTACGAGAGGGTTTGCAGTTTATCATGCCCGCCCGATCCAGAATATCTAGAGTATACTTGCGCTGTGATAAAAACATACCCGCCTTGTCGCGGGTGACCTGGATCCCAAGAAAAAAACTGAGGTCGCCGAGATCAGTCATCTTGAACTCTTTTCCCAGCGTAGTGATTAATTAATGTACGAGATCAGGTGAGGACCCGGTCAGAATAATATCGTCTACATATAAGAGAAGGTAGGCGGTGTGAGGACCATGCCGGTACACAAAAAGAGAGGAATCACAGCGACTATTAGTGAAGCGAATGCGAGTAATGAACTGTGCAAACCGATGGAACCAAGCACGTGGGGCTTGTTTAAGACCGTAAAGGGATCGTTGCAGCAGGAAGACGTGGTTGGGGTAGCGAGTGTCTCGAAACCCCAGGGGGGTTGATGCATATACACCGTTTGATTGAGATCCCCGTGTAAAAATGCATTTTTGACGTCAAGTTGACGAATATGCCACTGTTGAGACACGGCTAAAGAAAGGACTGTGCGAATAGTAGTGGGTTTAACGACTAGACTGAAAGTGTCGTCGCAGTCAATGCCGGGCCGTTGACTGCGGCCATTGGCGACGAGTCGAGACTTGTATCGAGCCAGAGAGCCATCTGAGTGTTCTTTTTTTTTTTGAAGAGCCAGATACAATTAATCACGTTTGCAGTTGTGGGACGTGGGATGAGAACCCACGTATTATTTGCCATTAAGGCATCGTATTCGTCTCGTATAGCTGATTCCCAGTTCGGATCCTTGAATGCCTGAGAGTAGTTTCTCGGTAACGGAGATGACGTGTCTGTGTGGAGATTCAGACGATGAAGAGGCTTAATGATGTCGTGTCGGGATCGAGTAGCCATGGGGTGTGTTGAAGCGGTGGTGTCCGTCGGCGGTGTAGGGTGATCGGACGACTGACCAAGCGCCACCACCGTATCGTCGGCGAGAGTAGCTTCGGTCGTGGTGTCAGGCATGAGACAGGAGCGGTGGACGGGGATGAGGAAGGCGTTGTGCTGGTTGGAGGGGCTGTCGAGGCAACCGGAGCAGGTGGCTGTTGGCGACGCATGGATGAAACGGGGTTGTTGTCATCATGATCATTAAGAAACTCGTAGGATGGCAGGCCATCGGGGGTCATGGATCCGAACGGGAAAACCGTCTCGTCAAAAGTGACATGGCGAGAAATTATTATGTTTTTCGTGTCGAAGCTTAGATATCGATATCCCCGATGTTGGGAGGGGTATCCGAGAAAGATACACGGCGTAGACCGAGGAGCAAGTTTATGCGGTGTGTCGAGGTGCGGATAACATAGGCATCGAAAAACCTGCAAATGAGCATATGAAGGAGACTTGTTGAACAGTTTTTGGTATGGAGTGTCATTATGCAGCGTTGTTGATGGGAGAATGTTAAGTAGATGAGCTGCCATATTTAACGCCTCGACCCAAAAGGTGGGGGGAGATGTGCGTGAAACAAGAGGGTGCGGACCATGTTATTGATGGTTCGCAACATTCTTTCTGATTTTCCGTTCTGCTGTGATGTATAGCGACATGAGAACCTGATATGAATGTCATTATTAGCACAGTAAGTTTGAAACTGTGTGTTATTGAACTCCCCCCCCCCCCGGTTATCACATTGAAAAGACTGTATTTCAGTGTGAAACTGAGTTTGAACATACTTGCGGAATTGCACAAATTTAGTGAACACATCTGATTTGCAACGCAATGGGAATACCCAAACAAAATGAGAAAAATTGTCCAAAAAAATAACATAATATTTTATTCCACTATTGCTCAACACAGGCGAGGTCCAAACATTAGAATGAATTAAAGCAAACGGAACAGTAGAAACCGAGTCTGACAAAGTAAATGGTAGTCGTGTATGTTTGCCTAATTGACAAGAAGAACATAGAGACGACTTTTTATTGTTTTTACATGGAATCAAATTGCGAGAAACTAAATTTTGGAAAACTGGATGCCTCGGATGACCCAGTCGCTGATGCCAAAGAGCCGGGCTAAGAGACAGGAACGCCTGGGGAGATGGCTTGGTGACAGGATAAAGGTCCCCCGTGCTGTCACATCGCAGGAGGGTCTGCTTTGTCTGAAGATCATGCATAGAAAAACCAAAAGGATCAAACTCAATGCTGCAAGAACTATCAGTAGTAAAACATCACACAGATATGAGGTTCTTGATAATATTGGGTGTAATGAGCACGTTTCTCAGACGAAGAGTGCGATATGGGTTGGTAAAGGGAAGGTCGGTGTCACCCATGCAATGCATGGGAATTATAGACTCGTCCCCAACCAGAAACGAAGGATATGATTTGCAAAAGGAGATAGTTTTTAAAGTACCTGTGTCGGAATGAAGGTGAGCGGTAGCCTCGGTATCCATATACCAGTCAGATGATGCAGGGTCATTCAATGACATGGTATTAAAAATTTCCGGAAGAGCAGTAGCTTGATCAGATGTTTGCGATGAAGCTGTCGAGCCAAACCAGGCCCAAGGCGGCTGGAGAGAGGACTCGTGAGAAGCTGTGTAGGCCTGAGGCCTAGTACCAGAAATCGGACCAGGAGAGGCCGAAGATGTTTGAGCAGGCTGCGTACCGGAGGCCCAACCAGACCCGGTGGGCCGCTGCACGTTGGATCGCTGCTGAAGCTGGGCGGGAGTAGGGAGCAAGCCGGGTTGAAAGGTAGAAAACAGGGTCCCCATACCGGGAAGCGGATACCAACCAAAACCCCACCCGGGTGGAGCCGAAGGACGAGACTGACCGCCGGACCGTCCCCCACGTACGCCGGACCTACCACCATGCGACTGTCGACCACCATTCCTCCCACCACGACCACCACCACTGTTATTACTGCCCCGAGAGGAAGTATTTTGAATAGAATGACCACTGGTAAGAGCAGTGGGAGAAGAGGAGTGATCCGAATTTTTCCGCTCGGATTGAAGAAGACGTTGTTCTTCAACAAGAAGCATTGAACGAGTATCAAAGAAGGATGGCAGCAGCTTTTGATGGCGAATGAGACTTGCAATATACTCATATTTTGGCGACAAGCCATTAATAGTGTAAATAACGAGATTTTTCTCCGGGACCTCGGCATCGAGATTCTCAAGCAAATCAGCAATAGTTTTGATACGTGTGCAATAATCAGTAATACTAGAATCACCAATAACAATATTACGTAACTCAGTGTCCAGTTGCATGGCTTTCGATTCCTTGTTGGATCGAAATAAAGTCTCTAATTGTGACCAGAGAGTATAAGCATTCGCTTTCTTTTTCAGGGACATTTGAAGAAGAGAGGGAGAAAGAGTAACGTATATCCACATTTTGACTATGGAGTCAATGTGTTGCCACTCTTCCATATTTGCAGCGGTGGTTTCTTTGGGCGGTTGAAGATGATGAGCAACACCAAAACCAACACAGTGAGTTTCAAAGAGTTCTCTCCAGGCATCGTAGTTCATGCGTTCGAAATCCAAAATGACAGGAATCAAGGCACGTATGTTAGAGATCCCGTAGGGTTTTTCAGTGATGGGTTGAGATCGGGGTTGATTTCTGTCACCCATTGAAGAAGATGACAGAGATGAGATCTAAAAAATAGGAGAAGAAGTCATAGGGTTTAGAGATGGAGAAGATACCGCTGGAAAGAGAAACCAGGCGGCCGTAGGGTTTAAGGAGAGGGAATCGGGATCTTTAGAGGATAAAAAGGAAAGGCTCTGCTACCATGTACATAAGGTATTTTCCCATGAATTGACCTCATCTCATTAAACAACAATATAAAGAGATTACAAGGAAATGGACTAGGCTAAATATCTATTTACAAATAAAGCCCTAGGAATACAGACAATACAATACATATACACTAACACCAACAACGCTCGACCCATGGCAGCAACATTGCCCCTCCCCCTCTCTCGATGTAGAGGTGCATAAAAATGGTTTAGAATCCCACCCATTCCTATGAAAGAACCGATTTGTAAGAAATCGGCCAGGTTTCAAGCTAAACCGACAGTTTGTACCAGTTTGATATTTTAACCGTTGCATATGGTGTGGAGCTGGTTTGGGATTTACTTTTTCATTTTCTTTTTATTCCAAATGGTAATATAGTTGTTTTTTTCCCTAAATTTGATACCATGAATAGGTATTGGATGTGCCAGTTTTATTACACCACACAAAAACTATCTAATCTCTAAAATGCAATATTTGTCACTTCCCACTAGCTATATTTACTTTTGCGAACAATGACATTTGAATGTAGTCAATCACAAATATTCCCTTGGTGTTGGAGTATCATCAAACAATATAACTGTAACATCCTTAAATTTGAAAATATAGGATGTTGGTAGAAATAAAATGCAATGCTTTTAAACTCTAGAAAGTTGTTGAAAATGTTAATACTAGTGAAGTACCAAAACGAGGAAAAAGTGTAATCAAAGCCAAATAGGTTATAATGGTAAAGTTCTAAAGAATTCAAGCATAAGTCTCTTTGGACCATCACCAGCTCATTCTAACCACATTTGTCATTTACCTCCATTTCTCTAGTCAAAACAGTCGAAACATATGTGTGTGATAAAAGGTGTGATTATTGTGTGCATGGGTGAACATTTTTAATGGCTTCGAATGATTCAAAGAAGTAAAGTGAAGATTAAGCTTCTATTACTTGAGCTTAAGGTATTTTAACTTCGTTAAGCGTTTTAATTGCATTGCATTATGGAATTTAAGCTTATTTACGAACCCTTGATTTTTTAATACATCATGCATGTTTAAATTAGGGTTAGATAATTATATACTGCATTGAATAAACATGTTATATGCTTTTGTTAAAATATTATGAGCAAGTATGGGTTTTGATTTTATGGCATATAAATTAGTTGATAAAGCTTGTGTAATTGGGTAGGGAATTAATTTTATGTTGTAATAACAAGATTAACATTGCCTAATATTTACATATCATCTTGTTGAATTATATTATGTTTGTTAAGCGAAAACCAACTACTAAGAATATAGATTAATTAATGCCCTTGGAATTAGATTTTGTATTGTTTGAAATAGATAAACATGTTTTCTAAAATTAAAAAGGGCACATTGATATATTTGAAGTGTTTGGAAAGACGTTATAAAATAGAATGATAAGCAAAGTGTGGAGCCTAATCTAAAACTAGCGAAGTCCAGATGACCGAAGAGATTCAGCTGTCTGAAGCAACCAGAAACAAAGACAAAGGATTGCCAGTGTTGTTGAGGTTTGTGTCTCGGACACAAACCTCGGTCCTCGGTCAAGGAAGTTATATGCACTAGTTAGACTTACCAAAGCAGATCCACAATAGAAGAAGTCACAAGTCAGGTGCATCTCACCCAGATGACAGAAGTGCTTCTTTAGTAGGTCATACCTCGTCCAGATCAAAGGATACGTCTTCAATTGGGAAAGCGAAGAAGGGAATCCAAGATAGACATCAGGAGTTGGTTTGATGACTGAAGTGGTTACCAGGCCAGGAGAATTGTGACAAAGAAAGAACTTAATAAGGACCGAAGAGCCATGATAGAAGAAGCCAATCACTAGTATCTTATACAGACCATAGTTCATAGTGACAACAGTAACATGGGGCTACGGTTATAGGAGTGTATGATCAACAACAGAAGAAGGTTATCGCAGTGTCTTCTGTGACCAAAAGCTCAGTTCAGACCAGATAGTTTCCTTAGGCGAAGAGTTTTCCTCCGACCGAAGTGTAGTCGGACTAGAGTTCGGGAGTAGATAGTTTCCTTAGGCGAAGAGTTTTCCTCTGACCGAAGTGTAGTCAGACTAGAGTACAGGAGTATATTCTGACAGTTACATAGTATCGTGAGGATGCATGTCTCTCAACAGCAGTCCAAGATAGGGTCATCTAACCAAAGAACGAGTCTTCGGTTGTACCCTGTGTTTTGTATTGTCCCATGAGCTGTCAGATTGTCGTAGGAATACGCAAAGGCACAGTCTCTACTGTGTGAGGACAACATGGGGAGCATGGTATGGTTGCTTCTCAGACTATAAAGCGACTAGGTGCTCAGGCTTAGTTTGGCCTTTCCCGCCCAATACCTTGCGTATTCGACCATCTATATTGTTCTTGTATACATTTCATTATTCTTCACAATGTTATATGTCTATATATTCAATTTTCGGGTTATGAACATTGTGAAGGAGTTAGTCATTATTTATCTCTTGTAAAACATTGAAGATTATCTATGAAAATTCTCTTGGTTCTCACAGTGGACGTAGCTTGACTCATTGTCAAGTGAACCACTTTACATCCTTGTGTTTCTCAATATATCCTTCGCATTTCTCCTTAGTCTAGATAGGTGCAAAGGTTGATCGTTTGTTTGAAGTTCTTAGTCAAGGTCGATCAGTACTTCTAGTGGATGAGCTATGTGTCGATCCCCAACAAAGTGGTATTAGAGCTTCAAGGATTGAATACGGGGGACTAAGATCAACAAACTAAAGATCACAACTTTGACTCTTGAAGGATGCAGATGGAATAATATCTCTACTAGAAAGGCTATCCTTGACATGGTTAGAAAAGAACATGTAATGGCATTAGCGGTAGAGGGAGAATTAAGTAAAAGAGAAAACATTCTAGAAGAAGGCCTGACATCACCTGCTAGATGTAACTAGTGTGATTATTACATATATCAGTGCCCGATAACCTCGGCGAGAAAAGCCAAAAGGAAGTGGAAGCGAGAGATATCCGTAATAATTACCAAGAATAGAGATAGACTATCATCAGCTAAAAGATTTCGTACAAACGTCAGGAGGTTTAGAAAAACCCAGTTTTATACTCAAACACAGATGTAGCTTAGGCTACGGTCATGGGAGGGTGAAGACGTTGGAAAACATCTGTCTCCAAGGGACTGTCAAATCGGATCTGTTGTGGAGCCTCAGCCTGTGTGGATGCCAAGGTTTCTATGGCAAACAGAAGTTGGTAACACGTGCCTAGGAGGGGTAACCATTCGATTCCCAAAAGGAGAAAGTATTCTTTAACATCAATCTCATTAACGGGAAGCATCCAAGAAGTATGATAATCTTATAGAAAAGAGGGTTAGGTCTCTTAAAAAATTGCCTCAAGAGTCCGCACTTGCTATTGAGGTAGCAGTCCCTAACCGGAGCCAACTATCGAAGGTTAAAAGTGAGAAGTGTTGAAATAATACGAAAACTGATCTCCACGAATAAGGTTTTTAAGCCGATTACTGTGTGACAGATATGTATTTTATCTATAATATGCGGAATAAAAATAAGAGTTGCGGAATAAAGTTAAGTTGCTGAAAGCTATAAATAAATAGACAGAAAGCGGTAAATAAAGTAAAAGTTAGAAGTTAGAGGTTAGATGTAATAAACGCCATTATCAACGATAACGTGTTTTTACAATAAATAAAAAGGTTAGAAATTAGAAGTTAGAGGTTAGATGTAATAAACGCCATTATCAACGATAACGTGTTTTTACAATAAATAAAAAGGTTAGAAGTTAGATGTTAGATGTCTCGGTTAAATACAGTCCACATATGTTTTCGTTGTGGAGGTTCAATTCGGATGTATTGGATATTTGGTACAATTGATTTATAAAAGTTTAAATAAATCAATAACGACACGGATAATTTTAAAAGAACTTATCGATAGCTGCGGAAGATGGCGTTTTTCTTGATGTGTCGATTCTTGTTCTTTGCGGTAGGATGAGGTTTTGGTGATTTTTTGGTGTCGGGTAGAGGTTGTTTGGAGGTTTGAAGTTTTGATGTCGGGTAGAGGTTGTTTAGAGGTTTGAAGTTTTGGTGTCGGGAGGATGTCTTATTTCTTGCGGTTGTGCGGTTTGGTTCTTGTTGCCAAATGCAGAAATTTGAGAGTCTTGAAGTTTCTGGTCGTGGGTAAGAGTTTATGGAGCTTGGTTGATGTATGTGTTGTGTGTAAGTCTTAGAATGGCAAGAGGTGAGCTTCAATTTATACTGCTGAACTACAGCCATCGCGTCGCGACCAGGCATGGCGTCGCGTCGCGAAGGTGCGGCTGTCGAGTGCTTTTGGTCGGCCACAGGTTAGTGCGTTGTGTTGGTAGTCTCGCGAGCAAGAAGTAGGTGGTGTCGCGTTTGGGTCTTCGCGTCGCGACCATCTCCTTCGTCGCGTCGCGATCGCTGAAGCACTCTGGATTTCTGTCTTTGCTCTTCTTCACGTCGCGACCAGGTGTCCCGTCGTGTCGTGATTGCTGTAGCAGTGAGACATTTTTGTATTTTGCTCTTTGGTTCGTAGCATTACTTCCTTAGGTTTGGTTGTTTTCTCAAAGTTTCTCGGGTCTTGATTCATCTTTGTTTTTGATCTCGAATTCATGCAATCTGAAATAAACTGATAATATTTGTTAGATAAAAACAGTTTATCTTATTTCAGTGATGGTCACATATAAAAATATATTTTTCAACAAGAAGGAAGGAGAAATCTAGTTTGGTTCAGAGGAAGTCTTTAGACTAAGCCATTACCCTTTCAATTGCCTCAGTCTTCAGTTAACTCGAAGGCTACATTTGGCACGAAAGGCAAGGAGGAGACGTGCCCCTTGTGCATATAAGGGTTTTTGGATGTGTCGTAGGTGTCAGAGCATTCACCCAACAATATCCCCCTAAATGATGTGAAATGTTGAGGGTTGGGATATAAACTCAAAACAACGGTTGTTATGCAGAAAGTCTTTAGTAGAACTCCACTTGTGAAAATACACTTCTAATGAAAAGAGTAAAATTACATAATTTCAAACTCAAAGAAAAATTTAGCAATGTATGAAATTTGTTTAGTGATAACCAAAAATCATTGCCACGTCGCTTTACTAAACTAGATCATTGATATCAAAATTCTAAAGTCCTAACTCTTTGAAACTAATGAATCCATAAGCTTATAATCGCATCCGCTTACATTTAACTGAAAAGGATAAAAATAATAAAAACTACATTCTACGATAAAAACTTTTGAGGAATCCCCCGATTGTACAATGATCTTGAATCCTCCCAAATGTTTAAGGGGTCTTTGAAGTGCGTGAGAAAATCTTCTTGGTCATGAATTTTATTTGTTTTTGGTGATTCGCGCTATTTGTTCGAAATTTTGAAAAATTACAATGTGATGAAAATTTGAAAATTCTGTGCTGCTGATATGTTACTGTTGTGTTGAATGAACTGTGTTGAAAGAACTGTTGTTGCTCAGAACTCAATGGATGAAACTTTAATGCTGCCAGCTCTTCCTGAAACTACTTAGTGTCAGGAGATGTACATACCTTCACCATATAAAGCATTCAGTCTTATAGAGCCTTGGAATTCGAATGCGACTTGGCACGTGCCTACAAGAACTTAATCGTTACAGCCCCCTCTAAGAAATTGCTCTCTGAGAGAATCGAACCCTTGACTTAGCTCAGAAACCACTTGTTGGATCTAGGTGCTACCATTATACTGATTCCAAATGTTGAGTATTGGTTTTATCAACTCTTTACGATCAGATGTCACCTTGAGTTCATCTTATCTTTCTGATCGCTCTTACTCTCCTTCTCTAATCAGGTGTCACCTTAGTTCAACTTCCCTCTCTTCACGTACTTCTAATTGGCATGTCATTTTATGTTGAGTTTGTCTCTCTTTCTTTTGATTTAGGTTTATCGGTGTTATCTCTCAGTTCCATTTTTTCCTAATATTTTTAATTAATTTTTTTAATATAATTCAAAACATAGTGATAACAGCAACAAACTCTACTTGGGCAAAATATGGAGTTTCTTAACTTAGATGTTATTAGGCATCTAAGTCTTGAATATGAGAGAAGGCTAATGTGTGTTTACACTTTGGTGTTATGAAGCACCAAAGCTTAGGACAGAAAGTTAACCTTCTGGTGGGGAAAGTTATGATGTTGCTGATGGGGGAAGGTAGGATAGGGAGTTGACTAAAATCTAATGATGAGAAAATGATGATTGGAGATGGGATGGTAGGCATGGGAAAAAAGTAATAATAAACAAATGAGTTTGCAAATAGGGCAATGATGATCTTCCCCATGCTTGTTAGATGTCGATAAAGGGAGACAAGCGAAAGAGGTGGGAGCCGATGGCTTTCAGAAAATATTTTAATTTATATCCCCCCAATTTGATAAACATTTAAAAGATTATTTAGGAATATAGATTAAAACCAAAATTTTAACTGTACAAATTTATATTTTTTTATAGAAATTTTCAACGAAACTTTTTTCGAACAAAAATAGCAAAATTTGAATCACAATCGTAAATTTTGTTTTTAATCTCCAACAAAAACGATTTTTCGTCTAGAAACATATTAATGTTAAAACTACAAAAAAATATTTTGTTTTACCTGTCTTTACACATTTTTAGTCATTTACGTCCTTTACGATTTCTTTTTGCGGAAACGAAATTGAGCACAATAGCATATAACAGACTGATAGAGGGTGTTTCAAAGTATATAAAAACCTGAGTTTAAGTGCATGATAAGTGTAAACCCTTATGGCCAGCTACTATGGCTCTGATACCAATTGTTGACAATTATAAGAAAACTCGAAAGTTTGGGTTTGGGATCTTTCGCTCAACAATAAACGAAGATATAAAAATAAAGTGCTGAAATGTAAAGGAACAATATGCGGAAAATATAAATGACTTGAAATGTAAAGTTGTAGAATATTAAATAAACTGTAAAGACAAGTATGGAAATTAAACAACAATAATTTAAACGATATGATGTAATTCAGATAATTCATTGACATAAAGAAATATGTTACAGATTTAATATTTTGGTTCAAGCACTCTTTCTAATATATGAAGAATTACATGGAGATACACACACACTTAAAAGAAAATTGAGATAGAATATACCTTGATGTTCATGTGGCTGGAAAAAATTCTCCAGCCACTACTACAATTTCTTTAGACTACATTGGAGTGATAATGGTGTGGTATATCTCTCTTTGATTCATGACCCAAGAGCTCCTATTTATAGGAGAAGAATAGATCTTCTACAAGATCTGTTGTACAAAAGAACTAATAAAATATTCCTAGACTAGGCTGCCCATGATTGAATATAATAATACAGTCAGTACACAAGACATGCTTCTAAGGGAACACGCCTATTTTAGCCTAATGATAGTCTACATTTTTGTTCTTCTGATGTTCTGTATATTAGGAGGATGTGATTGTGGGGAAGTTCACATTGTGAGGATGGAAGAATGCTTCTTCTGATATTTTGAGGAGGGGGAGGAATGCTTCTTCTGATCTTTCGATCTTTTGTGTTTCAGTCGCATGCTCCTGACCTTATCTGATGTATCAAGCATTCTTCTGTACATCTTGATCTTCTGAACTTTTCTTGATATTCTGAACCCATCTTGATCTTCTGTACCCCATGCATGTTCAGTATATCTTCCATTCTTCGATATGCATGCTCCTGCCTTTCAATTGCATGCCCCTGACTCTATCACATGTTCCTGTAGTTCAATTGCATGATCCTGACTTACATTACTTCAACATCTCCATCATTTACATTAACACATACTAATCTCGATATATTATGTAATCCCCAGGCGGTGCTTGGTTTTGATTCAATAGATAAAATGGTCTCGTTCATCACTATCGACATTCTCTTGATAACTTCCTCGTCTCCTCACGCATTCAACACTTCCATGATTATGAATAGATAAAAGAGAAGTCTATCGTCACTTAAATAAAATACGCTCCATTATACAAGTATTTTAACCAAGAAATTTAACATATGTAACATTTCTGCACCGTATTACCTTTCTCAAACCTTAGGATCAGCCCTATCTCTCGGGGTCTTTATCTAGTTCAATCCCATTTACTATCCAACGCATACAATCACAATATATATTTAGTAATTAGAGCACAACTTAATAATATGTGCTAAGGGATATAATGAAGTTATTCAAGTAACAATATTTTAGTCACTAAATATCATTACTTACACTCATCTATGATCATATAAATCCACACTACTCCCTTTTGCATACCACATCAATTCTTAATAACCCGATTGGCCACATTTAACAGTGACAACTAATCTACGCCTCCAACTCTTATGCCTCTTCAGGGAATAAAATCACTCAACCAATGATTATGAGATAAGTGGAGGCATCCTCTTAGGCATTACATCCCATGTACTCTAATACAACACAACTAGAGTCTAACGAACTATAAATCAACAATACGGTCCGTTAATTTAGAAGACTCACAACATCAAAAGGAATTATATTACTCTTACTTAATCTCATTTCGACTTTAAGTTGAGAGTCATTATTACATCACGTTCTTATTGATATTAACAATTTCCACGTTATAACCATGTCCAGCTTCCACTGATGTTGTTCCCATAGATAGTGACATTGAGTCTGTCAAGCAACAGAGTTCTTAATGACTCTCAATAATAGTCATACCGGATTTGATTGGGCCATAGCCAACTTGTTATGACAACAACTTGACAACACATTTGATCATTATAGGATTTTGATTGCATGGAAGTCGACTAACCATTGACATCTTCAACAACTTAAATCACGATCACCATCATTTAAGGAATTCTTCAACCTTAGGAGGGCCAACTTGCTCTTGTATCATCTCTGAAGGTACTACTTCCTCAAAGGAGAAATATCCTTCCTAATCCTCATAATCATGACGTCAACATTCCTAATCCACGCATCACTAGTTAACATTACCATTTATTCACATGCTTGCCCCCAAGTCCAACTTAATATCGTTGCACACTTATGTGCTGATATGCCTATTTAATTAACCCCTTAGCTCCAAATTTTGAATCTCCAGTCAAATCCATACAAACGTCCATAGGGAGTCGATGAAGAATACTAGAAAATGGGATATTTAGTCAAATCCACACAAACCTTCCGCGATATAACCAAAAGAATTTCCTTTTGTTGGTCTCATTCACAAAATTCAAAATTAATACCTTCAAATTATACCACACCTTCATCATCCCTGATCATGACACTCGTTTTTAGTCTATCCCCAATAGGTATGCTATAACCAAACACTCACCAATACCTGGAGGCCCAAATCTGGTAGCAATAAACTAACATCATATAATATTCAATTAATATTTAGTAACTCTTCATATTAATCAAACTACCTTTCCAACATATTTAAATTTTCACCCATGACTAATCCAGTTTGGGACTATACACAAACTCAAGTGTCTAACTGTCTCAAGCCCAGGCTCTCACACTACACCTCATTATCGCACCATATATATTTCCGGGATTTTGAAACAGACCTATTTTATTAATGTATCGATACGTTATAGTGGGATTTCACACTTGCCTTATTGCATATTAATTTATTATGATGAGGCTTTACCTCAATCTCATATTAAGACTTATCATTAATCTTAATTGAAATTCACCAATATAGAACTCGGAGTTATCACTAATCTCAACTAAAGATTCATCAATACTAAACTGAGGTTTTTTACCAGCCCCATTTAAGAGTCACCAGTATTAGACGTAGGCATCCCACCAACCCCAACTTTAAACACCAAGTTCTATACAATCACAAAGAGTCCACATATTGTATAACTACCTCAAAACCCGATCACATGTACTAAATCAACACCGAATTATACACCATGACTTAACTCTAGTATACCTCATATCACAATCACTTTATACTTCCCTATCATAATCATTATCACATACGTACATATACACTTTATAGGTTAGTATTGACCCAACTAACTTAATCATAACACCCTATGGTTTATGTCTAGTAAACTACACTCGAGGCCTAGTTCACTTAAACCACGACTCTTATACCAATTTGTAACACCCAGTTTACCATAAACAGTACACTAAGAAATTCTCCTTTTTATAATTTATAACATATAGTAAAGTACTCATGTGCATTGGAAACTACAAGAAGTTCACTTCAGGAATCGCTTCAACCATCCAAGCAGGGCGGTACGCCACCTAATCCTGCCACCACAACAACAACAACGGTGAGCTACAAAAGCTCAGTGAGTAAGTTTAATTATAACAATCACAACCTCACTATTAGTATAGTAATGTCAATATATAAAAGATTACACAACATATCATGTCCCATATTTATTTTATACAACAAAATATCTAACATAAATATAAATAATCACAACACCCACCACAAGGCCATAATAGATATCCATCCAACTCCGTACAATCACACATCCACGTATATGTCCCCTCCTCGACCCCCACGGTCTCGAGCCACTAAGGCTCACCGTAATACCCCAAGTGTTATAGCATCTAACCACAAAGGCCTACACATTAATAATAAGTAAGATCACACGGGCATATAGGCCCTTACAATAATAAATGAGATCAACCACACATTCGTCCCCTCCTCAACCCCCACGACCTCGAGTTACAGAGGCTCATTGTAACACCCACAAAATAAGATCGTCCGTCCACAAAGTCCCTCATAATGCACTGGCCGTAGAGGGCCAATACATCCAGCCACTTGGGCCCCAAAAAATATCCCAGCCATAAGGGCTTAATAAAGCTATTATATCATCATGTCTACAGAAGAGAAGACATTGTTTACTCACTATATGGTGTCACAAGGTCAAATCGGGATGTGACCCACTTAGGAAAGTTCATCGGTTTAATAACACCACTATACTAGTCATAATTGTCTATGACTTTGTCCCCAAACTATATTATGCTATTCTCATCAATTCTCTAGAATACCAGCCATAAAGGCTCACACACTTAGGCTACTAATCCACATACATCATCTTTCTTATAATATTTATATTATATTTATACCCAGAGTAAAGTACTTGCATAACATACCGACACTATAGTCACACAACAATTATCATCTCAAGGGTGCATTAAGTTACTCACCTTATAGAAGAAACTCGTATCCATCATAGGTAAGCAACATGCAAAATTACCCGAGTCTACGGTCTCCCAACGCGACCTGCAATACATTTCTCATATGTATGGGTCTTAGGCTCAACCTATAACGTTAACTTACTCAAAACAATATCCCGACAACCACGAACCACTAAATGTATCATGTCCCAATAATATTCAACCTACACCCCCCGTAATGCATCCTACGTGTCGCAAAAGCTCATAACTCTTTGGCGTTCAACAAAAGAATATGCTCTTCTTTGAAAACGACGGATGATATCCAATTAGTGGTGCTTAATTGGATCAAGCATAAATCAATTTTCAATTTTATTAGTTGGTTCGATTGATGTATTTCTCCTTTTGATTAATGTACTTCGATTTTTTTTTTCTAGCTTCTCACTAGTTATTTAATGCATTTGTCGCTCAAAAAACATATAAATTGTCGGTATGACAAACATCCTATTTGGAGACTGTCAGTAAGGGCTCTTTTACCAATACAATATTACAACGCGCATGAATTGACTTTCAAAATGAACAGGATAAAGTTAATAAAGGAAAAAATATGTCTTATATATATGACCAACATCATATATATATATATATATATATATATATATATATATATATATATATATATATATATATATATATATATATATATATATATATATATATATATATATATATATATATATATATATATATATATATATATATATATGACCAACATCATAACAGGAGCTTCCTTACTATGTTCCCTCATCGTTAAAAAATGCATGAATATCAGTGAACTGAATATCCACTTCATTCTTAAACTATATACATACAAAAGTAAGTCCTTTAATATCCAAAAACCATAGACGGCCCCTTGCCTTACTTGAGGGGATGTTTGTATTTACTGGTTTTTAACCCTTAATTCTTTATCCCTAAAGAAATAGTAATTAATTTGTTATTATTATTGTACAATTAATAAACAATAATATAACCATTAAAACATACAAAATTTACCTTCTCGTAGGGAATTACAAACTAAAATATATCAACATGGCGTCGAGGTTGTCCAAACACAGAGACACTCCCTTCAAGCTTCTACATATAAAAAAAATTATAAGGCGTAATAAGCGCTCAATCTCAATCATCCAAGAACTATCCACCATCGGAGTTGAGGTGGTGTTCTTGATAGTCATGATGGTTTCACGGGTGTTGGTCGTGATGGTGAGCTGAGGATGGGGGTCTTGATAGTCCTAAAAATTGACATGACGATGGTGGTAGAGATGCTCGATATGGTGAAGAAGGTCCTAATGGTGGTCCTAATGACAGTTTCGGTGGTCTTAAGGGTGATGACAATGATGCTAGACCTACATCAAGCTTAGTATTATTATGTGATAAGGAGAGTCGCATCCTCACTAGTAATAAAATGGCAACTGTCTATTTACAAGTATTCTAAAATCAACAAATCTGTAGATGCGATCAAACTATGTGGCCAACTAATCGCCAAATAAGATGTAACACGAATAAGTATTTCAAATGTAATGAAAATGGTAACAACATACCACTCTCACGTCAATAATCTTGAGGACATCATCCCACTCACCTTATATCTTTCAATCTGGTTCATCTTAGACATCTTGGTATATGTCCCATATTGTGTCTAACATACGTAGTTGAATATGGAAACATATGAAATATTTATACCTACAAATTTACTCAATGCAAAATGCGATCCATTACATATATTTAAAAATGAACACTTAAAATTAGTAAGAATATCTAATATTTAATCATAGATTAGAAACATTAGATGGTGTACTTTTGTTTTTCGTAGATTTGTCCTCGAACTATGTAGGACTTCATTTTATCCTATATAGTAATCAATTGACTGTTAGCATATATCTATAAAGAACTGTGCCAAGGGTACTTGTTGCATAACACAAAAAATATGAATTTTAATAACATGTATTAAAAAAATTAAATGAAATTAACACTAATTATTGTGATACATTTCCCACTCACCCTAAGCATCTATGAGTGAAATCTAAGCCTCGTATAGGCTTTAACCTCTAACATCTTGCAAAGGGCCCGTATCGTCTAGGCTTTAATCTCTAACATCTCGCAAAGGGCCCGTGTTGGATGTACGACTGCACAGGGCCGTGTCGTCTACGGGCTGAAATTGTTTCACGTATACTGTATAACTGTGTGTCTGTGTATATGTATATTACTTTTGAGCAACAATTTCAAAAGTTGTCTATTAGTCAATTGGTAAGGGCGTTTGACACTTAATCCTTGTGGCCCGTGTTCGAAACTCGGGAGTAGCAAAAGGAACGATTAATATGATTTTTGGAAACCATAGTTTTTATTCTACTTTCTAGTAGTGTTTTCCTTTTCCAAGTCAAAGTCCTACTTATATATAATAACTCTTTCCAACAAATCATATATTTTAAACATTAAGCCAATTGTGGTAGTATTAATGAATTTGAGCTATAAGTAAAAAATTTACATATAGGAGGCCCATTTTTAAGTCTTCACACACACTACTACAAAAAGACATATGGGACCCGGTATATAGAACCCAATTTAAAAAAAGAAACAGATCATATTAAGGACAGAAAGGGGACTTATAAAAGGTAGCGACATATAGACCGGTTTTAAGTGAGCAATCGGGATTTTTTTTAACAATGATTTAGGACTAGGTTTTTAAGAAAACGGGTCATATTAACTACAAAAACAAGACTTATTAAAGATAGGATCATACGACCCAGTTTGAAGTGAGTAACCGAGTTTTTAAACATCATCCACTTCAACTAATTATTTTCTTATCTCTTTCATTCTACTTCAACAAAACTAAGTATGCTCTTATCTCTACTTCATAATACTTATCTTCAACAAACTCTCATAATAAAATAATTTTATGGGTGGACTCTCCTAATTATATATTCCATACTTGTCTTCTACATCAACAATCACCGACCATCCACGTTTTATCATCCCTGTATTGCATATTCTTCATCTACAAAAATTAAAGCATAATAAACTCCAATGTATCTTAACATCCATGTTTAATTATATATAATATACTTGTTTCATATATTTGTTAACTTTTATATAGAAAGCAAAATAATGATGCACAAAAATTAAAGCATAATAAACTTGGTTTCATTTGTAGATATTGATAGGATCAAATCATAAACTCCAAGCTGTAGCAACTGTAACTTTTATTGATTCATGGAACGAGGTCTAGATTAATAACTATAATTCCCCGGGATAAATAATGTAAATTATTTGTAATTAGCATATGATGAGTAAACTTTGCTTTTGTCTGTACTTTTGTTGACATATTTGTGCTTTTCTAATTTTGCAAAACTATTTGCAAAAATAGACACTAAATAGTAGGATACTTTAGTGATCCAACCATATGTAAACTTGTACTTTAGGAGACCAAAGATATGATTTTTGATATAATTGAGAACATAAACATGTTCAATGGTTGAAATCTCACGTATAAAAATCATTAATGAACATTTCAAGCATTTTCAAATGCCTTAAACTAAATTAGTCTTTTGTGTATATAACTCCCACATATATATAAAGATCATTGATGACCATTTCAAGCACTTATAAATCAAAAAACCTATTGGTCTGGTTAACTCATTCATCAACAACTACATACATGATAAATCCTAAAATCAACGTAAACCTAAAATCGACGGTTACATATATAATAGAAAATAATTTTTATTCTAACTAATCAAGTGCCGAATAAATCAAGAAAATGAAACGAGCCTGGATGTATGGATGGATCTCTCAATACCCTAATCCTATAAGGAAACCGGACTTTATTTATCTTAATATAACCCGATGGAAAACCAGGTTTTATATGTCTTTTCTTATATGTCCCGGCTACAACAAACCCGGATGTAAAACCGGGGGCCTATTAGGTGTTTTAACTTGGTCATTTTACATTTTCTGTAGTAGTGACAGGACTCCTAAACTCAACGGACCAGTCCTGGAACAGAGCATGCATAAGTAATAGGTCCCCGTTAGGTTCTCAGACATCAAGCCATCATACAAAACATGTCAACCCAAAGAGATTCACGTGATCCTATGAAAGATCTCAACATCTTTAATATATAAGATCTAGGCATCTCTCAAGTTCATTTGAGATTGAAGTACGCCTCGTAGGCTCGTACGCACAATGATGCTATATGAACGAATAGATAGATAAACATAAATATTTTAGAAAACTTGTCTAAAAAAGTTGTACACAAAATAATATAAACAAATGTTATACATATAAATATAAAATTAGTTTTTTTTATTAAACTAATATAGAAAATTAGATGACTTCGCAGTTGCACTACGAAATTATCCTTCACACTATGAATTTATCTTTCACAAACGTAAAATTCAAACCAATATCTACATGTATTAAACAATTTTACACAATTTGTTATAGATAAACAAGAACTTACACTATATTTTAAGTACAAAAGAAGATATAACTCAATGCTAAATTCAACTGCAAAATTGGATTTCATAATGTGAAACTTTGAATTACACGATTACACCAAAGTCCTCTTAAAATTTCATGAAATATCAAATCTACAACTATATGCATACGAATACCATATATTTGAAGCAAGTTTTACATACTAAAAGCCAAAAGAAAACCTCGCTGCGAAACTACAGTTCCTTAGTAAATTCATAACATGCGAAACTGATTTTTCTATGGTTGGAGCCACATTCAGGCCTAAGTTGACAAAATCTACTGTGCGAGCATAACATGTTTTTATTCAACAATATAAAAAATTATTTGATTCAACCAATTTTCCTATCCAGCAATTTTGTCCGACTTTGGCTATGCGATATATGTATGATAAAATCGAATAAGAAAAATTGATTGAAAATGATGGAATTTTAACATAAATATGGAGAACATTTTTTTTTTTTTTTTTGCAATATTGGAATCAATTAAAAAATTTATGATAAATCATTAGGGCCGACCCTGAAGGGTGTGGGAGGTGCGACCGAATAAGGTCCACGTCATCAACGGGCCCGAAATTTCATTATGCCGTGGTATCTAATTGGTCACTAATCCGTTGTTATCCGTCTCTATTTTGTCGTTAATTAGCATAACTTTCTTGTTTCTAATTCGTTGTTTATAATTGTAATAGTTTATTAAGTGTCGAATATTATTGTAGTATTAATGAATTTTGTTTATAAATTAAGAACCATATATAGGGGTCTATTTTTTTTACTTTTCGCACATAGCTTTAAAAATCAACGGATCGTCCATGTAAATCATAAAGCAAAAACGTTATACCATTCCCACACAGCATAGTCGTATCTCACAATTCTGGTATCGTTCAAAGACATTATGTAAGGTGTTTCAACCCCACAAAAAATCGACCCGTTGTAGAGAGAACGTTGTTCTTCCCTCTCTCTTTTAATTTCTATTACTTCTTTTTCTTAATTATTATTTGTATTCAAATATAAAAAAATATGTGAAAGATATATATATATATATATATATATATATATATATATATATATATATATATATATATATATATATATATATATATATATATATATATATATATATATATATATATATATATATATATATATATATATATATATATATATATATATATATTGAAAGATGAAACTAAATAAAACAGAAAAATAATTTGGTGTTAGACATCGAATAAAAAATGAAAAATTAAATATAACATATAGTCTAAATGGATAGATTTATTGGATTAAATATTAATATATAAATAATAAAATTATCCACAATTTCATATTACTTGTAGCGCAAACAATTGAATTTCAGACACCTTGTGTCACCCATTACGTCATAGAATTTCCAGGGTGTTTTGTTTTTTCTTTTGACATAAGAAAATACATTTTGATAAGAAACTATGCAACACTTATACGGTATGATCCTTTAGTGCCGGCGGTAGATGAGGAGCTTTGATGTCGCCGGCACATCATCCTATTTTACCTATATCAGTATAGGCAAGGCTTTTAGGGTGGATAGAGTTGAAGAGTTGAAGCCGCTGACCATCCAACACCACCAACTTACTGCTTAACCCGCGGTATGGTAGTAGAAGCCGCCGATCATCCACCACCTCCAACTCGCTTCCCCATCTTTTTCTTCGTTGTCTTCGACTCCAAGCGGCTTCACTAACCCGCGAACGCTCCTCCTTGTACCCGCCACCGGCCGAACCCCCACTCTACTGGCGATGCCGCACACTCTATCCCCTCGAACATGCACCCTACCGGCTTCTACGCCGTCCATCCTTGGTGGCATCCTCATGCAATTGACTTCTCTCTCTCTCTCTCTCTCTCTCTCTCTCTCTCTCTCTCTCTCTCTCTCTCTCTCTCTCTCTCTCTCTCTCTCTCTCTCTCTTACTTTGTTCCCTCTCTATCTCTATCTCTCTCTATTTATAATTAGTTTTAAATTGAAAAAATTAAAATAGTAGAGGCATCGACACCGCAACATAGGCATTAAATGGCATGAGTTGTAGAAATCTTATGTGACGTATATATGGCACCCGATCCCTTTAACATATAGACATCGACACCGCTCAACCTAATTGGACCAAAGTTCATATATCGTTTTGACCAATGCCATTAAAATGGTCACTACATTAGAAACTAAAATCACAATGCTAGTTGGTACGGAATCTACTATCTATTTTTATTTTGAAATAACAGCTTATAAAGTTAGTTTTCAATTATCACATAATCTTTTTGGATTATTTGATGTCGGATTGTTTACGTGGCATGCGGAGTTGGTACGGAATCTACTATCTATTATATGTTCATTAGGGACTTAAGGTAGCAAATTCAAAAGTACTCCATGCAAGCTAATTACGATTATGTTATCATCATTTTAATCATTTATTCTTTTTATCTAATGGTTTAAAAGTGGTCACACGATCACACAATATTTGTGATCCAAATTTAATCATAACTCCAAATTTAATGGTTTAAATGAGAATTACTAAAAGGTTGAGAACCGTGAGAACCACTAATTCACAGTTTAATAACGTTATATTTTTTTATTTTTAACACTTGTTTTTTATCAAAATAAAACTAACACACACACACACACACACACACACACACACACACACACACACACACACACACACACATATATATATATATATATATATATATATATATATATATATATATATATATATGTATGTATGTATGTATGTATGTTTTTTTTTTTTTGGAAACGGCAATTTTAACACCTTGAGGGTACTCAGCCTTGCACCCAGGGCGGTTTGCGATTACCTATGGTGCAAGGTCTTTCCCCTCCACCTGTTTATTCGCCGCCCAGGGAAAATCCCCCACTTGGGGTTAGTTGGAGTCGAACTTCAGACCTCCCACCACATGGGTATATAACCCGGGTGCATCCACCCAGCTAGGCTAGGCTTCACTTGCTATATATATATATATATATATATATATATATATATATATATATATATATATATATATATATATATATATATATATATATATATATATATATATATATATATATATATATATATATATATATATATATATATATATATATATATATATGTCATCTTTCAAATTGGAAAGGAGGTCATCTAATTAGCATCAACCAGAAACGAACAGGGTCTCGTAAGAGACGACAAGTCTACACCCATCATTGAGGGTCGACTATTTTGACGTATAAACAAGAGGAACTCAATTTTGACTTTTCAGCATTTGTTCAATTATTTATCCAAATACTGTAATTTCTAGAAAATAACATTATGTTGGTAATGCCACCTCAATACGTGACATATCAAGGTTTGTCTAAATGATCGTATAAGCACTTTTAAGTTTTGATCTTATTATTAAGTAATATATAAAAATAAAAAATACATGTAAACTAAAAAGTTTCACTGTTGTATTAATAATTTAGAAAGTGATATACAACAATTTTTTTCTATATACTACAATTTATGTTTCAGGAGACTTTCATATTATATACATAAAAGAACACTACATTGTTATATATGAATAAAAATTATTGTATATAAATCACTTACAAGAAAACATCAACCTTTAATGTAACAACATTACTACAAATAACTAACAATATTGTTAAATTATCAAACTAATAAATAAGAAATATGAATCAATCTATGTCTATTCTATATTATCATAAAGGCTATACAAACTCATATCGTTAGAGATAAAATGATATATCAGCCCATATTGATTTAAAACCTAAATGACCTTTTACATTCTTTAATTAATAGCATTTACAATACTTAAAGAATTTCTAATAACATTTCGCACTCTTCTCAATATATATAGCTAAATAAGTAGTGTTTTCTCATAAAAAATTCTTTATGTTGTTAAAGATTATTTCAATGTAGATTTTTTTGGGATAATAGTTATACTATTCGCATTTTCTCTCAAAAATCTTCATGTCGTTGAATAGATTGCGATTCAAATACGAAGAGTTGAAGAAATAAGTTTGTTGCATCAATAGTAAGTACAATATGTATTTTTTTTCATTGGATTAAAGTGTTTGAAATGAAAAGTAAAACTAAACAACATTAAAAAAATGAGAAATTGATGACTTTCAATTAACTAAATATATCTTTATTTTGTTGATTTCTATATATTTTTGAAATTGTTTCGACAAACATTTTGTATGAGTTTGGAGTTTTTGATGTTTTTTTGAAAGTAAGTGTTATAATAGATGTTTTATTGTTTTATGTTATTTAAAATTGTAGTTTTATTAAATCATGTTATTTGTTATTTATCAAGTTGTGATTATATATATATATATATATATATATATATATATATATATATATATATATATATATATATATATATATATATATATATATACACACACACATATATATATATATATATATATATATATATATATATATATATATATATATATATATATATATATATATAGGACTGTTTATATTCAGAACCATAATTATTGTGTAGTCGTAAGGACAAATCCGATGCGTAAAATTATAATTATCAATGGTTATGATTAATAACAAAATATTGATTTTTTTAATTAAAAAATATCAACTTTCTAATTATATCATTCTATAGGGTAATATGGACTTTTTATGTTTTTTCATTTATGGAATGTGAGATTTGTTGTGGAATAGGCAAACAATAAAAAAAACTTAAACACTTAAGTTCACATGCATCTTATAGGATCTATGTTTTCACTATTGAATATATAACTAAGAACACAAAGAGTATAATCGAAATTCATAAAGGATTTTTTCATACCTTTGACCTTTGGAAGCAAGCACCACAAGTGTCGTGCCTCTAATGGCTCACACCCAGAACACTAGCAAGCAAGAAACTAAAGAGAAGAAGAAGAGACTCCTTGAAATGGCGTGTCATATGGGGATGCTGGGGCTCCCTATTTATAGCTCCAGAATGATAAGTCATAAGGCATATAACTGCCTTATTTGAATTCCTGATATGATAAGGCTTTTATCATATAATTCAATATTCTTATCATTACCATAATTAGAGTTTGTATCCATATGTGGGTTTAGAATTCCTTAAGGCCTAAGCCTTGGAATTTGTCCAACCCAATATACAAACCTTAATTGTCTATTGCTCAACTATTGAACAATTATAATTCAGCCCCTGCACTTTTAATTAATCTAATTAATCCCAAAATTATTTCCAATTAATTTCTAATTAATTATTAATTAAATATAACTATTTCTAATTAATATATTATCCTCATAATATATTATTATCTCTCTCTATAAGTCATCTTGTCCTCTGCTATGTTTTGAGGGCAACCCAAAAGGACTGTGCTGCCATCAATTCAAGTATATTTCTAAATTATAGTTATGGCTTAGACACTTAATCCAACAAGATTTTCATGAGATTAAATTTCAATTTCAATTTTGAATTTATTTTCAAATTCAAACTTCAATTTTGTTACAATTCTAATAAACCTGTATAATTAATTTCGATTCTTATTCAGAGTTCTTAATCATTTACATTCTATTAGAATGAATTACAAAATTAAACATCAAAATGACTAGTATTCTTATAGAATACTACTGCATATTTTGAAAGTATGTTAACCATTTTGGTAGAATGAATACAAAATCATTCTTATATGAATTACAAAATCATATTTATATGAAAGTAAGTTAAACATTATATTAGAATGAATTACAAAACCATAAAAAATCATAGTTACAAATTCTGTTATAATGAAGTACATAGTCAAAGGTGTAACACTTTTGTATGTAAACATATTTGGATTGTAACGACCCAAAAAAATCTTGAATTTATATTCGAGATAACGCTTAAGGTAAGGACCAAAAATTTTGAAGCTTGTAAATTAATGTAGCGGGGAAATGTAGTAAAATTCCAAGAGGTTAGAGAAAATTAGGGAAGAAGGGTAATTTGGTCATTTTACCATAAAAAGGGTAATTTGGTCATTTGACCATATGCAGGAGTTATTATGAAATTATATCTTGGTTTTGGACTAAAAATGTAAGAAATATAGTTTCATGTGGCAAAAATTTGATGTTGGTGCCAAAAGTCCAAGAAATGGAACCTTAGGGACTAAATGGTAAATTTGGAGGTATAAAAGGGAGAAAAATCTCCCCACATGTTCTGGAAACCTGCAGAAGCTACGGGAGAAGCTCTTGAAGTCACGATTTCTGGAAATCACGAAGATTGAACAAGGAATTGAAGTAATAGCTTGAGAATTTGAAGTTATCAAGATTAAAGGTTAGTGAAGATCCTTCTAATCAAGTTCTTGAACTTGTTCTTCACGGGATGAACTGAAAATCTAGTTTCAGTCATGATTCCAAATGATTTATATGATCTTTAAGTTCTGCACATGACAATATGTTAAGATCATACTAATTAATCCAAAGGCTTTGTTGATTTTGTGGATTTTGGGGTTTTTGGCTCAAGAACCCTAATTTCTGCACTTACAAGATTGGGTTGATTTCAATGGGTTAAAACCTGATGTTAATGGATGGTTTTAGTCTTATAAATAAACCCAAAACAATTAAGAACTGGATTAAGGACTTAATGTGCAAAAACAGGACGCTACAGTGTAAAAATCAGACTGAAATAAAGTTACCCAGAAAGAGCACGGGTCGTGCTCATTTAGCACGAGTCGTGCTCCCCCTGCACTTCACAATAAGTTGCTATTTAGTGCATGCACTAGTCGTGCTCCTTACAGACCAAATTATGCACGAGTCGTGCATACTTTCTGTTAAGAAAATGTCATTTTTGAGATTGGAACTTGGTGCTAGAGTTGTCCGATTGGTCTAATATTTATACCACAAGTCTAAAATGGTGTGAAAACACATGGAAAATTGTTAAACCGGGAATACGACCTCCCGAGGGTACTGTAGTAAAATACGTATAATATACGATTTATTTAAAGTTGGTCATTTAAAAGTTATAGACTTGTTATCACCTATACTGGTATAATAAGGACTCTAATGAGTTATAGAGTCAATAGAAATAAATGTTAATGTATTATATAATAAATATAGGTGCAAGTCAAGTAATTGAACAACAACGGAAGGGTAAAGAACCAAGAAATACTTAGTCAACCTTCAAGAACTATAAGGTGAGTACATGCAGTATTTTTACCCATTCTGGGGTACATGGCAAGTAAGTATTTATAAGATTTCTTATAAAATCTCTTTATGTGAAATTATTTGCAAGAGTATTATTTCTAATTTGATGAGAAAGTATGATGCTATATTTGAAGTTATGTTTTGAACTACACGTTAAATTAAGTGAAAGTATGTTGGTCTATGAACCAATTATGTGAAAGTATATTTTGAATACAAGTTGTATATGTTTTCAAGTATAAATGGCATATAGCCATAAGATGTTGGAGAGTATGTTTTGGCATAAAGCTTAGTATGTTATAAAGACATGATTTAAACATATGGTTTTTGTGAAACGAAGGTTATTAATTTGGCATTTAGCCATAAAGACAAGAAATGGTAAAGTTTGGCAGTTAGCCACTATGTAAGTAAGTAATGTTAAAGTAAGCAGAAAGTATTTTGTATGACTGGTAATTGTAGCAAGCAGCGTTAGTAAGGGAACTATGTTCTAACCTACCCGGGTTAGGTAAGGGGTCTACTGGGAAAAAATCCCCATTGCGAAGTAGATTGCCTCAGCACTTCTATGGTGAGGATTGATCCGTTCTTTCTAGCCATAGAGACGTGGGGTATCACTTATGGTGATTAAAGCCCTAAGTATAAAAATCCAGCAAGCTTATAAAACCAGTCAAAGAAAGTAAGAAAGAAACTATTTTTGTAAAGTATATTATGAAGTGATTTTGAAAAATAAAGGGTTATAGTATGTTAAACTATAAAGTTTCGAAAGATATTATCTTTGCAAAGTATATTATGAAATGATTTTGAAAAGTAAAGAGTATAGTATATTATTACTATAAAGTTTTGAAAGATGCTTTATGTGATAAGTTTTAAATAAAAGTTGGAAAAAGAAGTTAAAGATTTGAGTCTAAAACTCATGTAACTCACGAGACATTATTGTCTTACGTATTATATGTTTTGCCATGTATTCCAGGTTAAAACGATATGCTATAATTGGATGAAGTTTAGTTGGAGTGGAGCTCGAGTTAGCTCCTATTTTGGACTCAAGGTTTAATCCTTTCTTGCTTACTATGGTTAGTTTTGATATAGATTTGTACACCCACTGTTTTAAGCATTTAAATTATCGGTTTTTGCTAAACCGTATTTTTTTATTCCTGTATTTATACGAAAAACCATTGTATTTGCAAACAGTAGAAATGGGGTGTCACAAGTTGGTATCAGAGCCATAGTTTAAGCGAATTAGGATTGACTTGTTCCACTCCTAGGCTTAAACTCATGCTATAGAAGTGTTAGTTTATGAAAGTATGTTATATGATGTCTTAAATGATTAAGACATTATGCATTATTTAAAATATGTAGATATATAACACTAAGAAGTGTTAAGTTAACGTTCAAAGTGAGCAAAAATCTGACCGTTAGGAAAATTATATGATATTTTCTGTAACCGTCCAAATTTAATAAAGGCTATGTTTATAAAGTAGTAAGATTTCTACTATTGATCACCATGAACTATTAATGGTGTTATATGTTAAAGGAACCAGTGTCCCATGAGACCTTGTGGTAACAGTAGAATCAATATGTATAGGTGATTATGGTAATATGGGCCCGTATTATCATAATCACAGGATATGTATTGAGACTGGTGGAATCGCAAAGGAATTATGGCATTCTGGTGGGTAAGGTTTGTGAAGAGAGTAGTGAGAATAACATAGGAAGTATATGCCTATGTAACAAGAACATGTAAGATTATAAATATTAAAAGTTAATGCAGTGGATATATACCACTTAGTATGGTTAAGTAAAAGAAATAATGTAAAAATTAATATTTCTTAGACAGATTGAAAGACATTAAAGTATATACATGCCGAGGCGAGAGGAAGTATGAATAAGAGCAACTTAAAGAGAAATTATGGGTATTGATTACCTATATAAGAGTTGTAAGACTCTTACATGAAGAATGAAAATTATAAGCAGAGTGTATTGATAATACATAAATTTGTAAAAAAAAATAATAATAATAATAAAATAAAAAAATAAAAGAGTGGTAAAGGAGAGTTTAATGCAAGCAAGTGGTGTGTCATGGGCATGACCATTGAATTTGAAATTTTCTTTAAAAGACGTATGAATAGTAAATACATAAAGGAAGCAGAATTTCGTTGTAAGACGATAAGATTAAAACTATGAGAAAAGCCAAAGATAGAAGATGACAATGGTAGCAGAGAGTGGAAGACTAACTGCCGGGGTTGAACAAAGAAGATAAATGAAAGTGTCCAAAGATTGGACAATTGATTAATTCATAAGAATAATGGAGAGCCAAGTAAAATGACAAGCAACAGATTAAATGAAAAGTAAATAAAGGTGAAGAATGAGGAATGATCGGTATAAAAGTCTGATAGCTTTGTTAAGTAAAGCAAGGATATTATGCCTTATCTAATACAGTATAAACATATGAAAACCATTTTGAGGTGGTAAGTTGAATGCTATATTTACATATAGACTTGGAAGTTGTTGGCACGAATTGGCCTATAAAATAAGTGGCATTTAAATGAAGATGCATGTACATGATGCACCCGAACAGAAGTACCGTCACAATAAGTAAATGAGGATCGATGTCTACAAAGAATATTACTTAATGTAAAGTAGTGACAGACGGTAGCCAATTGTAAGTCATGCCAGGCGTCATAACGTGCAAGGCGATTATGAAGATTCTTGGTTGTCTCCAAGAAATTTTTTTTTTCATAATAAGAAGTTAGAACGTAGTCAAAGTCAAGAGTTAACAAAGTCTGAAAATCGAAGATAGAGTATGTTTAATAAGTATAACGAAATAAAGCAAGTAATTATGAATTCAGAAATGTATATAGGTAAGAAGATTGAAAGAATGAGAATTTATCAATGAATGAAAGAGGTGGTTAAGTGTAATGTTAATTAATTACCATGGGACAAAAACGGGTAAAATATTTAACTTGAGTTCTTAAGTTAAAAGAGAATCAAGTAAATATACATGAGTATTTTACAATTAAGAACTTGTAAATATATGTTAAGAAGATGTTGAGAAATGAGTTGTATCTTATTGACAAGTTTGAATCATAATATGACCAAAAGCATATAAAAATTGGTAATTGAATTCTTGACAGTTTTGACTTTTATAAGAGTCAAATTTGGAATGTAACCACGGAATGTTTTGAAGTATGTATAAAGTATACTGAAACTAATTTTTTTGGAATGATGGAATACCATATGTAATAAGTTAGAAACACCAAAGAATTAACGTTATGAAGTTGATTTGTTAAGTAATAGTCAAGAGCTAAAAAGAAGGATAAAAGTGACTTGTAAAAGTCTAAAATGGGACAAAAGTTTGGAAATTTATATTTATAACCAAAAAGTTAGTAAACATAAATTATGGAACCTGTCTATACCACAAGAGGATAATATCATGAAAAGTATAATAAGTAAGAAAATGTGAATGATCATATACAAAAGGTATAAGACTTTATAAGTCGTTTGAAAAATGGGATCAATTATGGTAACAATTGAAATACTGGTAAAGAAAGAGTATATATGAGATGGAGTGCTAAATTAAGCACTAATGCATGAAATACGAATTTCAAGAAGTATGAAAATATAAAATATTAATATGATATGGGTACATGGAGTATCCAAAAAGTAAAGAAAAGTGTACTTATAAAATTATTGTAAAAAAATATATTTTTTTAAGAAACGAGAAAGGTATGTTTATACTAGTAAGTAATGAGTAAATGAGACAGAATCTCATAAAAGAGGGTGAAAGAAGTATTTAGAATGGTAGTATATCGAAATATGAAAGTAATACAAGTAAAAAGTGATATGAGATATGTAAAGAAAGTAGTACATGTAATGTACAAGAAATGATTAAGAGGTATGTGAAAATGTAAAATTATAATTGAGTTATTAATAAATAAATATGATGAGAAAGTAGAAAGATTCAAGACATGTATGAATAGATACATATTGAATGCAGAGTGGGAAATAATGATAATAATAATCTGTTGTACATGTATGAAAGCTAGTAGGAGTGAAAAGAAGTATATAAATCTGTAATATAAATGTCAAGAGTAGAGAGTAAATAAGTTGACAGAACTAATAGCTAAACTTCAATAGTAAAACTGTACAAATCTACAAGGCTGAAAATTTTGTATTTTTACACAAAAAGAAACCTATGGATGTCTAGATTCTAAATCAAAAAGCGGTATGTAGTCTGATTTTTCTAGAGTGAGATATGCAAATCCTCGTGTAAGGTATACTGTTACGACAAATTCTGTCCCAATCAGCAAAGTAAGAATGTAAAGTGTAACAAGAAGGAGGAAAATACATCCTTTATAAATGGTAATGCGTCAGTAGTGGGTAATAGAGATAAAGAAGAAACTGAAGTTTAAAAGATTTAAAAACAAAAGTAAGAGAAATAAGATGATGTAAAACTTCGGTAAAGAAGAAATAACAGTGGATTATCTAGGAAGTAACGAATGAGTAAATGAATGAGAAGAAGAGAAGAGTGAAAATAAATAAGCAATATTAAGTGAAGATGAAAATATTGCTTAAGTAAAATGTCCATTAAGGGACAAAATTTATACAAGGAAAAGATTTTGTGTATTTATGAATTTGTATAAATACGAAACATATATAATTATTATTAATGGTATTTGGAATCTTTATAAGTAAAGAATGCTGTGAGTATAATCCCGCATGTTTTAGTAAAGATATGAGAAGAATTATAAAGTAGATTGTTATTTATGATAAAAAGTATGGAAGTATGAAACTATTTTGTAAAATGAGTTTTACTAAGAGATTGTATATAAATGAAATGAGGTAGAAAGAAAAGTAACTAGAATGTAGAGTATGAAATATGAATGAATGACTAAAAGGTTGAGAAAACAGATAAAATGACCGAAAGGGGTATTTTGGTCATTTAATAAAAGTAATGTATTTGTTCTTATAAGTATTATGAATATTATAAGGAAAAGAGAGTGAAATGACCAAAATAATATTTTGTTTAACTGAGAAGATATAAAGTTTTAAAGAGATTATGTTAATCCTCTATAAAGGATTGAAAGCAGGAACCGTTATGAGCTGATTAAAAAATCAAAAGCAACCAAAGAAGAAAAGATTAAAAGATAAAATAATGAAGAATATGATTATGTGTTGGTAAAAAGAAAATATCTACTAGGAACCAACTTTGGCGGAGAACCTTTGAAAAGGAGGGGGAAGTGACTTCCTTAATTTAGTAATTGTGCGATGATTCCGAGGACGGAATCCCAATAAGGGGGAGGTAGTTGTAACGACCCAAAAAAATCTTGAATTTATATTCGAGATAACGCTTAAGGTAAGGACCAAAAATTTTGAAGCTTGTAAATTAATGTAGCGGGGAAATGTAGTAAAATTCCAAGAGGTTAGAGAAAATTGGGGAAGAATGGTAATTTGGTTATTTTACCATAAAAAGGGTAATTTGGTCATTTGACCATATGCAGGAGTTATTATGAAATTATATCTTGGTTTTGGACTAAAAATGTAAGAAATATAGTTTCATGTGGCAAAAATTTGATGTTGGTGCCAAAAGTCCAAGAAATGGAACCTTAGGGACTAAATGGTAAATTTGGAGGTATAAAAGTGTAACGCCAAAACATGTTTATTATATAATTATAATAAAAAGGGCAAATTGGTCATTTTACCTCAAAAGGGTAATTTGGTCTTTTGGACAGAAAAGGACTTGTTTTGTAATAATATTTTGAGTCTTGGACTTAAAATGTTATAAAAATCTGATTTTGTCATTTAACTTGTAAATTGTGGCAAAAGCTCTAGAAATGCAACTTCAAGGACCAAAATGCAATTTTTGGAGGTATAAAAGGTTGGAAGCTTCTCCCATTTTGTGCAGAAATTTGGTGAGCTACGGGAGGGTTTCTTTGTACGGGAGTTGCAGAATTTTGGAGTAATCTTGAAGGTTTAAGGCTAATAATCGGATTATTGGCTTCAAAGGGTAGAATTGGAAACTTGAAAGGTTAGTATTCCAAGTTCTTATTGGTTTGTTCTTGATGAGTTTTGTAGAACTCAAAAACTGCATTTGCAGTTATAATTGTGTGGTTAAAATGGTTAGATACTTCCATTAAGTCATAATAATAAGGGCTTAATTCAAGAAAATGGAAGTAGATTGTTATTTTGGATGAATTTGAAGTTTTGGGGTTGTTAGAACTAAGAACCCTAATTCTTCATATGATTGATTGAGTGTGTTTTGGGGGTTAAAAACCTTGTTAAAATGTAAGGTTTTAGCCTAGGAATAAACCCCAAACGATTAAGAACAGCATTAAGAACTTATAGACCAAAATGCAAGCTACAGTGCACAGATCGCGACTGCCCAGGAGGCTGCACTGGCGCAGGGCGCAGTGCGCCCTATTCTAGGCGCAGTGCGCCTCCAAGGCAGGGGCCAGGAAGGGATCAAAAATGCTAACTTTTGTTTGGCTTGTCCGATTTAGCTCAAACTTGAACCGTAGGCTCGTTATGGTCTGAAAAGTTTGGGAAAATTTTTATATTGAGTTTTCGACCCCTCAGGGGCACTGTAGATCGATTCGAATGCCTCGGTGAATAGTAAAATTCATAAAAAGTTAGTAAATGGGAAGTTTATTAATTAGACATTGTTTATAATGATATTGTATTGAACTCTATTGCATTAGAGTTAATTGGAATGGTTATTAACCTATAATCATTTTGATAATAAATGGAATTATAGGTACGGGACAAAATCCTACGGATTTCATTTCAAGGCAAGGAACAACAAACGCTAGTTGTAGCAAACCTTCAGGTGAGTAATCTCACTGTTATCCGGTGTGACATTTGTTAAAAGAGCAGCTGAAGATGGAAATGATTTTGGGGACAAATTTTGACAGATTATATGATTTGATATACGACAAGACCAGATAAGCCGTGAGTCTGTTGTAGACAAGAACGGAGCTGTGAGTCAATATATCTAAGTAAACTGTGATATGACAAGACCAGATAAGCCGTGAGTCTTTAATAGACAAGAACGGAGCTGTAAGTCAAACTTATATAGACAAGACCGGATAAGCCGTGAGTCTAGGCAACAGCGGGCTAACCCGTGAGCCAAGGCAACAGCGGGCTAACCCGTGAGCCATATTTGATTTTGTATTGCATGATAATACAAATTTGACTTTGTATAGAGAATTTTATTCTTATACATGTTATTCTTGATTTGATTACTCATTGGGCTTTATAGCTCACCGTTTATTTGATATGTCCCTGCAGGTGAGCGTGATCCCGCCAAGGGAAAGGATAAAGTTCGTGACTGAGGACTTAGTATTTGAAGTAACGACCCGGCTTGAAGAATGTATAATATTTTATGTATTGTACTTCGTGATACTCTTGTACTCGTATTGTATTAACTAATACCCCTACTTATGTTTTAATTGTAAAATATTTGGTTTGAAAAATGAAAATTTTTGGGGTGTTTTTGGTTAATAAGTCGGGTGTTACAAAAAGGGAGAAAAATCTCCCCACATGTTCTGGAAACCTGCAGAAGCTACGGGAGAAGCTCTTGAAGTCACGATTTCTGGAAATCACGAAGATTGAACAAGGAATTGAAGTAATAGCTTGAGAATTTGAAGTTATCAAGATTAAAGGTTAGTGAAGATCCTTCTAATCAAGTTCTTGAACTTGTTCTTCACGGGATGAACTGAAAATCTAGTTTCAGTCATGATTCCAAATGATTTATATGATCTTTAAGTTCTGCACATGACAATATGTTAAGATCATACTAATTAATCCAAAGGCTTTGTTGATTTTGTGGATTTTGGGGTTTTTGGTTCAAGAACCCTAATTTCTGCACTTACAAGATTGGGTTGATTTCAATGGGTTAAAACCTGATGTTAATGGATGGTTTTAGTCTTAGAATAAACCCAAAACAATTAAGAACTGGATTAAGGACTTAATGTGCAAAAACAGGACGCTACAGTGTAAAAATCGGACTGAAATGAAGTTACCCAGAAAGAGCACGGGTCGTGCTCCCCCTGTACTTCAAAATAAGTTGCTATTTAGTGCATGCACGAGTCGTGCTCCTTACAGACCAAATTATGCACGAGTCGTGCATACTTTCTGTTAAGAAAATGTCATTTTTGAGTTTGGAACTTGGTGCTAGAGTTGTCCGATTGGTCTAATATTTATACCACAAGTCTAAAATGGTGTGAAAACACATGGAAAATTGTTAAACCGGGAATACGACCTCCCGAGGGTACTGTAGTAAAACACGTATAATATACGATTTATTTAAAGTTGGTCATTTAAAAGTTATAGACTTGTTATGACCTATACTGGTATAATAAGGACTCTAATGAGTTATAGAATCAATAGAAATAAATGTTAATGTATTATATAATAAATATAGGTGCAAGTCAAGTAATTGAACAACAACGGAAGGGTAAAGAACCAAGAAATACTTAGTCAACCTTCAAGAACTATAAGGTGTAACGACGGTTTTCCAAAAAAAAAAATGAATAGTAACTCCGGCGTGAATAGTAACTCCGGTGTGAATAGTAACTCCGGTGTGAATAGTAACCGAGAGATGAAGTAAGCGCTTACCTCGTGATGACATCGACGATGATGTCGTGATGACGTCATGATGACGTCGTGAATAGTGTCGCTGATGTCGTGATGACGTCGTGCTGACGTCGTGAATAGTGTTTTCAAGCCCTATAAATAGGGGCCTAACCCCTTCATTTCAAACCACAACAAACACCAAACAACCTTACGATATCGGGGAGTGTTCTGGTGAGAAAAATAGATCGGGAGAAGTAAGGAACGAGCGATAGCTTGTAGCGAAGTGCTCGAGAGTTGTCGGAAGAGTTGAACGGGGAACGAGCTAGCGACAATACTAAGTGAGTAATCGCTACTTTATTTCTTTAATAGTTTATAAAGTGTTAAACTATTATATGTGGAAGTTATGTATTATTCGTAATTCCAAAAATAATGCCCAATGATTTACTTACGAGAACGGTGCCTAGGCCGATTACATGGGATCTGGTTGTTGGATTTTCCGAAAGGCTAAAATGCTGAAAGGATCCTGCCACCCCATCTGATCTTCTACCTGGCCGTTCTTTATTTGATAAATCACGAGGTATCATATTGGAATTATAGATAATATAAAGCAGAGTGATGGTGTGATTCGTAGTGATGCCGGTTGAAATAGTAGTTCACCTATAAACAAATATATAGGTACGAACCAAGCAGTTATAGTGGGTGTAAGAAGGCAGGAATAACCAGATACCGTATACCAAAAAAATCAATGTGAGTAATCTATCCCTAAGTGTTACTTTTACTGTGGGGCCATATTATCGGTTATTGTGATTGGGACCATCTTTCTGTGGGGTCACATACTCGGTAATTGTGGTTGAGACCACATATATGCTGTGACGATCGAATTAGCAGTAATTGTGGTGGGACCACATACAAATGTTGTGATGGCCTATTTGGCTGGCAGTTTTATCACACATTCAACAGGTGTACATTGAGTCCTTGAGACTCGGTATCACAGGGGGCTGTGATATGATGTGGAAGCTGAAAATTTAATGTTGTTATAACACTTATCGATTATTCACTGAGCTTGTAAAGCTCATCCTTGTTGATACTAACTGTGCAGGTGCTGTAGACCCTACTAAAGGGAAGGATCTAATTCGGGGTTAGAACGGATGACCGTAGCAGCCCGGCTTTGAGGAGATACCACTTGTACCTTTTTCTTGTAATATATACCCTGTATAATATTTTGTTGAATAAAATATGTTTTAAAGTGTGGAAAATAAATGGGTATATTTATATTGAAAGCCAGGTGTTACAAGTTGGTATCAGAGCCGAGGTTTAAGTGAATTAGGTTTCTATAGGGTAGATACCTAGACTTGAACCTTAGGGAATAGTGGAATTCGGGATTGGAAAAGGATAATTTATGTTATCTGATTAGGAGACTAATCTTTTTGTTGAACTTTGAAGATGGCAAACACCAGGAGTGGTCAGAGCCGAGGAGGTGCTAGGCAGGGAGTTTCCAGGGGAGGCAGATCTCGATCACAGGGCTCAGTGCGTCGGGAGGCGGGAGAGGCAGCAATGAACCAACCAGATTTACGAGCTATCATTACTGATGTAGTACGGGAGCTATTACCTACTATAGTAGAGACACATAGGGAGGATACTGCTAAGCAGGTGCATGATGGAGCCCCTAGAGACGAGGGACACGCCGAAAGTGGAGTACACGTGGCAGATAAGGGTAAAGGCGTGGAGGGAACTTCGGAAGTGAAAAACAAATGTACGTATAAGAATTTCCTTAGTTGCAAGCCTAAGGAATTTACGGGAACTGATAGTCCCGTACAAGCGATGGAATGGTTGATACATACGGAGAAAGTTTTCCGGATTAGCAAGTGTGATGAGGCAGACAAGGTGGAGTTTGCTACCAACCTTTTCGCTGGGAATGCCCAGTATTGGTGGCAAGTTTTCAGTAGAGCTTTGGGTTCAGATTTGCTTGGAATGTTGACCTGGGAACAGTTTAAAGCAAAATTTACTGAAGAATACTGTTCCGAAGTAGCAGTGAAGAAGCTGACAGAAGAGTTCTTACATTTGGAACAAGGGACTCGTTCTGTGCAAGAATATACTATGGATTTCTTGGAGAAAGCTAGATTCTGTGAACATGAGGTTGATACTGAGAAAAGAAAGATAGACAAGTACGTATGGGGATTGAAAACCCGGATTCGAGAGGTTGTACAGCCACTCAAGCTGACTACCTTTCGGCAAGTAGTTGATCGGGCGGTAGAACGTGAGGCGGAGCTGCAATGCCAACAAGGTGAAAGGAGGGCCGCAGAAGCAAAAAGAAAGGCTGAGGAACGTCCGTGGATTTCTCAGAAGAAGTCCCAACAATCAGAATCTGGGTCGCGGGGTCAGACTCGGAAGGATGAAGGCAAATGGTGCGATAAATGCCGGAGGAAGCATACGGGAGATTGTCCTGCTAGTCCCTCACCATTGTATTGTTTTAAGTGTGGGAAGACGGGACACTATGCTCGAGATTGCAACCAAACAACTCGAGTATGTTTCCAGTGTGGAGCCAAAGATCATATCCGATCAGAATGTCCACAGCTGAAGACAGGAGGATCCCGAGACAGGACACGGGAGGAGCAGGGAATAGAAAGGAAGGAGGCACGAGGTGGACCAGTAGTCTCCCGAGCATTCCAGATGACCGTTGAGGAGGCCCGGGAAAAGACGGATGTTATCACAGGTATTTTTAAACTAAACTCGATCCCAGCATATGTATTCTTTGATCCTGGAGCCACCGACTCCTTTATATCCACATCATTCATGCCCCAAATTTCGATACCATTAACCCCGTTGAATGAAGAACTGGAGGTAGAAGTAGCAGGTGGTAGATATGTATATGTCTTTGAACAGATGCCAGGGTGTCAGCTTGAGATTAACGGGACCATTTTCCCTATTGATCTGAAGCCGATCACCACCAGAGAATTTGAAGTAATTGTAGGAATGGACTGGTTAGCATTCAATGATGCTCAAGTCGATTGTAAAAGAAAAAGAATTGCAGTTCTGGCACCAGACGGGTCGCAAATAATAATTCAAGGTGAACGGCCACGTACCAGGATGCCTGTCATGTCTTTTGCCAAAGTACGACGTCATAACAACAAAGAAGGAATATTTTACATGGCATGTGTGGTCTCGACAGAGCCTACCAAACGATCCGTTGAAAATGTCGCTGTTGTAAAGGAGTTTGCCGATGTTTTTCCCGATGAGCTTCCGGGATTACCTCCGGATCGACAGCTAGAGTTTACCATCGATTTGGTTCCAGGAGCAGCCCCTATTGCTCGTGCTCCTTATCGATTGGCACCATCAGAAATGGCAGAGTTGAGGAAGCAGTTGCAGGAATTACTCGATCGGGGATTCATTCGACCGAGTACTTCACCTTGGGGAGCACCTATCCTGTTTGTGAAGAAGAAGGACGGGTCTATGCGAATGTGTATAGACTATAGAGAACTGAACAAGATCACCATAAAGAACAAATATCCATTGCCCAGGATTGATGATTTATTCGATCAACTTCAGGGAGCATCCTATTTCTCTAAGATTGATCTAAGATCAGGATATCATCAGCTGAAGATTCGAGAGTCGGATATCCCAAAGACTGCCTTCCGTACCCGTTACGGACATTATGAGTTCTTGGTGATGCCGTTTGGGTTAACCAATGCCCCTGCAGCTTTCATGGACTTGATGAACAGAGTGTGTCATCCATTTCTTGATACCTCTGTTATCGTGTTCATTGATGATATACTGATCTATTCCCGGAGTCAGGAAGAGCACGAGACGCATCTACGTCAAGTTTTGGAGTTACTCCGTCAAGAGAAGCTGTATGCCAAGTTCTCAAAGTGTGAATTTTGGCTTCGTGAAGTTCAGTTTCTGGGACATGTTATTAGCAGCGAAGGTGTTAAAGTTGATCCTGCAAAGATCGAGGCTGTAATGAAGTGGGAGCCGCCGCGGAATCCATCAGAAATACGCAGTTTTCTTGGGCTAGCTGGATATTACAGGAGATTTGTAGAGAACTTCTCTTCTATTGCAGCTCCTTTGACCAAATTAACTAAGAAGGGCGAGAAGTTTGAATGGACTAGGAGCAGCAAGCTGCATTTCAGAAGCTGAAGCAAGCTCTGTGTGAAGCCCCAGTACTTGCATTACCACAAGGTGGGGAAGACTTTGTGATCTACAGTGACGCTTCTAGGAAGGGCCTGGGATGCGTTTTAATGCAGAGGGGCCGGGTGATTGCATACGCATCCAGACAATTGAAAGAAGCTGAGAAAAGATACCCGGTACATGATCTTGAACTAGCTGCCGTAGTATTAGCATTAAAGTTGTGGAGGCACTACCTATATGGAGTAAAGTTCAGGATCTATACGGACCATAAGAGTCTCAAATATTTGTTCGATCAAAAGGAGTTGAACATGAGGCAGCAGAGATGGATGGACTTACTCAAAGACTATGACTGCGAGATTTTGTACCATCCAGGGAAGGCGAATGTAGTTGCAGACGCTCTCAATCGAAAAGAGAGATCCATTAGGGTTGTGTCTGCTTGTATGAGCATAGTTAGTCGGCTACCTGAGCTGATTCGAACAGCTCAAGAGGAAGCAGGGAAGGCGGAGCATGTGAAAAGCGAACGCATGGTTAGCTATATTAACCAACTAGAAGAAAATTCTCAGCGATTGAAGACCTTTAAAGGTCGAGTATGGGTGCCAAAGCAGGGTGAGGCACGGAAGTTACTCCTCGAGGATGCGCATTGTTCTCGTTATGCTATACACCTGGGTAGCACCAAGATGTACCGGACGCTGAAGCCGTTATACTGGTGGCCTGGCATGAAGCGGGATATAGGAAGATATGTGGAACGGTGCCAAACGTGCTTACAAGTAAAGTCCAATCATCAAATGCCGTATGGAGAAATTCAGCCTTTACCAGTTCCAATGAAAAAGTGGGACGAGGTCACTATGGACTTTGTGACAAAACTTCCTCGGACGCCACGAGGACACGATGCAATATGGGTGATCGTGGATCGACTGACCAAATCCGCTCAGTTCATACCCATACGTGAAGATGATAAAGTTAGCAAATTAGCTAAGATCTATATTGATGAAGTAGTTTGTAGACACGGGGTACCATCCTCCATTATATCCGACCGAGATAGTCGATTTATGTCTGGGTTTTGGCAGAGCTTCCAAAAGCAGTTTGGATCGAAAGTTTTAATGAGTACTGCTTACCATCCTCAGACTGATGGACAGAGTGAAAGGACTATTCAGACATTGGAGGATATGCTTCGTGCCTGTGTTATAGATTTTGGTGGAAGCTGGGAGGATCACTTGCCTTTGGTGGAATTCGCATATAATAATAGCTATCATTCCAGCATTCAGATGGCGCCATACGAGGCATTGTATGGAGCACCATGTCGTACTCCGACATGTTGGACAGAGTTAGGGGAAAAGCCGTTAGCTGGACCCGAGATTGTAGCTCAAACCGAGGAGAAAATTCGAGAAATTCGAGAACATTTAAAGGTTGCTCAAAACCGCCAAAAGCAGTATGCTGATCGTCGATTGAAACCTATAGAGTTTCAGGTTGGCGATATGGTGATGCTTAAGGTTTCCCCATGGAAGGGTCTGATTCGTTTTGGAAAGAAAGGTAAGCTGAGTCCTCGCTTTATTGGCCCGTTCCGGGTATTACAAAGGGTGGGAGCTGTAGCCTACCGGTTAGAGCTACCTGAGGAGCTAAGAGGCATTCACAACGTCTTCCATGTGTCGCATTTGAGAAAGACTCTGTTTGATGAGTCCCAACGAGTGCCTTTACCTAAAATTGAAATAGATGAAAAGCTGAGGTACCCGGAGCAGCCAGAAAAGATTTTAGACCGCAAGGTGAGACAGCTACGGAACAAGAAGATTAATATGGTAAAAGTACAATGGCGATATCACAAGGGCTCGGATGTAACTTGGGAAGCCGAAGAGGAAATGAAGGCGAAGTACCCCCAATTGTTTGCTTGATTCCGGGGACGGAATCTTATAAAGGGGGGGGGGAGAACATGTAACGACGGTTTTCCAAAAAAAAAAAATGAATAGTAACTCCGGCGTGAATAGTAACTCCGGTGTGAATAGTAACCGAGAGATGAAGTAAGCGCTTACCTCGTGATGACATCGACGATGATGTCGTGATGACGTCATGATGACGTCGTGAATAGTGTCGCTGATGTCTTGATGACGTCGTGCTGACGTCGTGAATAGTGTTTTCAAGCCCTATAAATAGGGGCCTAACCCCTTCATTTCAAACCATAACAAACACCAAACAACCTTACGATATCGGGGAGTGTTCTGGTGAGAAAAATAGATCGGGAGAAGTAAGGAACGAGCGATAGCTTGTAGCGAAGTGCTCGAGAGTTGTCGGAAGAGTTGAACGGGGAACGAGCCAGCGACAATACTAAGTGAGTAATCGCTACTTTATTTCTTTAATAGTTTATAAAGTGTTAAACTATTATATGTGGAAGTTATGTATTATTCGTAATTCCAAAAATAATGCCCAATGATTTACTTACGAGAACGGTGCCTAGGCCGATTACATGGGATCTGGTTGTTGGATTTTCCGAAAGGCTAAAATGCTGAAAGGATCCTGCCACCCCATCTGATCTTCTACCTGGCCGTTCTTTATTTGATAAATCACGAGGTATCATATTGGAATTATAGATAATATAAAGCAGAGTGATGGTGTGATTCGTAGTGATGCCGGTTGAAATAGTAGTTCACCTATAAACAAATATATAGGTACGAACCAAGCAGTTATAGTGGGTGTAAGAAGGCAGGAATAACCAGATACCGTATACCAAAAAAATCAATGTGAGTAATCTATCCCTAAGTGTTACTTTTACTGTGGGGCCATATTATCGGTTATTGTGATTGGGACCATCTTTCTGTGGGGTCACATACTCGGTAATTGTGGTTGAGACCACATATATGCTGTGACGATCGAATTAGCAGTAATTGTGGTGGGACCACATACAAATGTTGTGATGGCCTATTTGGCTGGCAGTTTTATCACACATTCAACAGGTGTACATTGAGTCCTTGAGACTCGGTATCACAGGGGGCTATGATATGATGTGGAAGCTGAAAATTTAATGTTGTTATAACACTTATCGATTATTCACTGAGCTTGTAAAGCTCATCCTTGTTGATACTAACTGTGCAGGTGCTGTAGACCCTACTAAAGGGAAGGATCTAATTCGGGGTTAGAACGAATGACCGTAGCAGCCCGGCTTTGAGGAGATACCACTTGTACCTTTTTCTTGTAATATATACCCTGTATAATATTTTGTTGAATAAAATATGTTTTAAAGTGTGGAAAATAAATGGGTATATTTATATTGAAAGCCGGGTGTTACATAAGGTGAGTACATGCAGTATTTTTACCCATTCTGGGGTACATGGCAAGTAAGTATTTATAAGATTTCTTATAAGATCTCTTTATGTGAAATTATTTGCAAGAGTATTATTTCTAATTTGATGAGAAAGTATGATGCTATATTTGAAGTTATGTTTTGAACTACACGTTAAATTAAGTGAAAGTATGTTGGTCTATGAACCAATTATGTGAAAGTATATTTTGAATACAAGTTGTATATGTTTTCAAGTATAAATGGCATATAGCCATAAGATGTTGGAGAGTATGTTTTGGCATAAAGCTTAGTATGTTATAAAGACATGATTTAAACATATGGTTTTTGTGAAACGAAGGTTATGAATTTGGCATTTAGCCATAAAGACAAGAAATGGTAAAGTTTGGCAGTTAGCCACTATGTAAGTAAGTAATGTTAAAGTAAGCAGAAAGTATTTTGTATGACTGGTAATTGTAGCAAGCAGCGTTAGTAAGGGAACTATGTTCCAACCTACCCGGGTTAGGTAAGGGGTCTACTGGGAAAAAAGCCCCATCGCGAAGTAGATTGCCTCAGCACTTCTATGGTGAGGATTGATCTGTTCTTTCTAGCCATAGAGACTTGGGGTATCACTTATGGTGATTAAAGCCCTAAGTATAAAAATCCAGCAAGCTTATAAAACCAGTCAAAGAAAGTAAGAAAGAAACTATTTTTGTAAAGTATATTATGAAGTGATTTTGAAAAATAAAGGGTTATAGTATGTTAAACTATAAAGTTTAGAAAGATGTTATCTTTGCAAAGTATATTATGAAATGATTTTGAAAAGTAAAGAGTATAGTATATTATTACTATAAAGTTTTGAAAGATGCTTTATGTGATAAGTTTTAAATAAAAGTTGGAAAAAGAAGTTAAAGATTTGAGTCTAAAACTCATGTAACTCACGAGACATTATTGTCTTACGTATTATATGTTTTGCCATGTATTCCAGGTTAAAACGATATGGTATAATTGGATGAAGTTTAGCTGGAGTGGAGCTCGAGTTAGCTCCTATTTTGGACTCAAGGTTTAATCCTTTCTTGCTTACTATGGTTAGTTTTGATATAGATTTGTACACCCACTGTTTTAAGCATTTAAATTATCGGTTTTTGATAAACCGTATTTTTGTATTCCTGTATTTATACGAAAAACCATTGTATTTGCAAACAGTAGAAATGGGGTGTCACATGGATTCTATAGTTTCAAAATATGAATGCCTAGAATGACAAGAATATTGTATGAGAATATTATAGTAGAAGCTAATATCATATTTTATTAGAATGATTGACTTCGAATCATAATTTGTCAGAATAACATTCTGTGAGAATGACATTCTGTGAGAATAACATTCTGTAAGAATGACCGCGTTAAAATCAAACTGTAGGGCTTCTTCTCTGATTCTTGTATGTTCTGACTACACAAAGAATTACCCAAGAGTTGCAAGAATCATGACCCGTCTCTTTATAAAATCGATCTCTGGTGTGTGTTTCAACCCAGAGAATAAATCGAGGAATTGGGGTGTGAGCGATTGATGGTGAATTGATGGTCATATAAGTTATATGATATGATGATGATGTCGTGATGACAACGGTGGTCGGCTGTTACTTAGGTTGTACGAGATGATGATAGTGGCGGTGGTCGACTGTATTGGTGACCTGACGGTGGTTTTAGGCTGTGACGGAGGTTCTGTGATGGTGGCGATAACATGTTGATGGTGGTAGGGACTGGTTAGTGGTGACCAACAGTGGTTGTGTGGTGATCGACGATGGTTGTATGGTAGTGATCATCGTAGTATGAGAAGAGTCAACGAAACTTTCTAATAAAAAGGAGGGAATGAATTTTGTTACCATAATTATAGGTCAATTTACCATAGATATAGGTAAATTTACCTTAATTGTAGGTTTTAACTTAAATTTAATTAATTAAATTATAAACAAATTTACCAAAATACCCTTGGCTAATTCTAAGTTGTGATTGGATCTTACGTCCACACAATATTATACTCCCTCCGTCCCAAAATTATTGTCCACTTTGAAAAGTCAAAGTTTTTTTACTTTAACTTTGACCATGAATATCTATGTTTTTGTTATATATTATTTGACAAAAAATATATAAACGCATAGTTTTTTAAAATGTTTTTCTATTGGTATAATTTTCATCAAAAATAATAGAATACAAACGGAATTATTTAATGACAAAGTTAAAGATGAAAGACTAAAAAAGTCAAATGTGGACAATAATTTTGGGACGGAGGGAGTAGTTCTTAATATATCCTATATATATATATATATATATATATATATATATATATATATATATATATATATATATACACACACACACACACACACACACACACACACACACACACACACACACACACACACACACACACACACACACACACAACAACAACAACAATCTAATTAATAATAAATAGTACGAAATAATAATTACTACAACTTTTAATAACATAAAAAATGAAACATCTACTATAATCTTTATTTTCAAAAAACATGTGAAACATTCCTAAATCGTACAAAAGGTTTACTATTACAAGTAATTGTTGTATATATAAATTTCATGGTTAAATAAAGGTAATAAGATAAATTATTGATTAACGGGTGACTAAATTTCATTAGTGTAAATCACTAATGAGGGTTTTTAAAAATTATATTATTATAACCATATTAATAAAAATTATTTTATATAGTTTTTACTTTTAAATTAATTAATCTATAAGCTTACTTATTAACTTAATGTAAAATAACAAACTTATTTTATTTTTAATAATTTCCATCTTCAAAATCTTAAAATCTTAATTATATGACCAAATACAAATATAACTCTTAAAATGTCAGTTAAAATGTTTTTATTTAAAAATAAAAATATTAGATTGAAGTATTATTTTAAAAATACAAGTATTCAACTTCAATTAGTAGTTATTTATCGATTGAAAGTGTACCATGTGAAATCAATACATTATATGTTTTACACCTACAAGTCTCATGGAAAAGGATCAACAACAACACATTTTCGCAACACTACCTTTATATTTTTATTAGTATCTTTTATTTATTTTTATTTAGTTTTAGAGATAATTCATGTGTGTGTGTGTGTATATATATATATATATATATATATATATATATATATATATATATATATATATATATATATATATATATATATATATATATATATATATATATATATATATATATATATATATACATATATATATATATATATATATATATATATATATATATATATATATAATGTTGGACTGTCTGTAATAATTGAATTAAAAAGATGATTATTTTTTTGTTCGATGTTTGGATGAAAAGTTGTTATCGATACATATGCCATGATCAATTTATATTTAGTTTAACATATTTTGATTAGATCTAAAGTGTCTACGTTCATATTTGATCGACCAATATATTTTACCTTAAAATTTTACTCTTGGCGCAACGTGCGAGAATACGTCTAGTATATATTATAATAGAGGTACATTTTCAAGCACCACATTGATTTGAAACTTCCATATCTTTTCATATTTTCAATTACTTATTAAATATCTTTTTATAATGCTTATTAATTGCTTTATCATAACCATATTTTACAATCATCTAAACTATGTGTATATTTAATAAATACTACCATGAAGTTTTGTTCTTGCCTTTCTAATAAAAACATAATTAATACTTAAATTTGATCGAATTGAATAGTTTTTACAAAATATTAGTAAATCATATATTATATTTATCTTCTAAGAAATAGAGTTTGCTGATATGTAAGTGCATTTTACAATTACACACGCATACATAAATACATACATATATATATATATATATATATATATATATATATATATATATATATATATATATATATATATATATATATATATATATATATATATATATATATATATATATATATATATATATATATCACATTTATTTAAAATTTTTATGACTTTTCAAATTCTTTTTAATAATAATATTAACTTTAGTTTATAATCTAAATGTTACGATAAAGTTATATATAGTATAATGATATTAACACATGAATAATGGTAATTCATTTTGAATTAACATTACTTTTTTATTGTTTAAAGTTGAAGATGAAAAATGATTTTAATTTTATTGTATATGTAATTTTTAAAAGTATATTTACGTGAAAACACACATTTAGTATGCTTATTAAATCCATAAAAACATTATCATTAGTTTGTAATCATCAATATCATAACAAAGTTTGATATTATAATGATATTATCACATTAATTAAGGTAGTTTAGAGTTAAACATTAGTCTTTAGTTGTTTAAGTGTTGACAATAAAATATGTTTTTAATTTAATTGTACATGTAATGTGGTAGTTGAATCGGTACATGACGGTCTAAAGTTTTATTATAAGTTAATATTAGTGGGCTCTGAGTTTGGGTCACAACTGTTTTCTTATATGTCTACCCTATCATAATATAATTTTAGCAATAGGTACATTATTATTTTGTATTTAAACCAATTAGTGCTTTCTAAAACTTTAGTATATAGTCGTTCTTTAAATAATAATTCATGAATGTTTTGTTATAAGAAACAATTTTTGTCTCTTTAACTACTCCAATTCAAAAGATTTTTTAACTCGTGATATTTAATTCATCAATTGAAATATTTTTAGTTAAATTTAATACAAAAAATTGTACTTTAAAATTAATAATTTTTGTATTAACCTTCATAAATGTTAGAGAGTTTTAACGTTAAAATAAGTATAGACTGAAATTAGATTATTTTTATTAAATATGTGGTTTAATGTAACCACATGAAAAAACTTTGTTTCAACTAAGGACTTCATCGTTGTGATGGCATACACCATGATAAGTGAATTTAATCCATTAAAAGATGATTAAGTTATTCAAGTGCAGTATATATGGAAGTCAGTCAATCTTAAGAATAAAAATGGTATACTGAGATTGGAGATGGTGTTCGCTAATGATATATTTATATTTTTTGTAGTTATTGTTGATAGATACATAGAAGAAAGTTCAACAAGTTCGAGTCGTTTGTTTTAGCTATGCAAGCTACTCAAGTTTGTTTCACGCCTTACCCGAGTTTGAAACAAAACAACTTTGATTATCAAACCTCGTGGATGGATTGATGTATGAGAAAGTGATCATCAAAAGGACGTTGCTTTTCAAGAAGATGAAGTTGAACCAAACGAAATCATTACCACTACACCATAAACAGTCGAGTATGAGGACGTCTCAAGCAACTCAGATAATGAAAATAATAATGACGATTTTGATGATGAAAACAACGATGACAATGAAGTTGATGAGGATAGTGAGGGTGATTTTAGGTATAGTACATCAACCAACGAAGAAGAAGAATAAGATCAATGTGATGATAGTGATTAGCATATTAAGGTAATTATGAATCATTTTATCATTCGTCCTTAAATAAGATAATGGTTTTTGACATGATAATGTTGTCAATTTTGCATACTTGTGGCGGGGGTTTTACAACTATTTTGGTGAAGTTAAAAGGATTTGGACCGTTTTACCCCTCAGTTTGGATTAGCAATAAATATTGGTTGCTTCATATATTTTTGTTTGGATTTTTTGTTTATCATGAGATATGTCAGTTTTCTGTCATATTGTACTTTTTCTAGAAATATCAATGTACTTTCATGTTTTTATCAATAATAGAAATGTACTTTTAAAAAATGGGTTTTAGTAGTAACGTACTTTTAAAAACAGTATACCACCAGGAAAACATTATTTTAAAACGTAAAAGTGTCGGTTAAGTTTGCAGTTTAAAAAATTGAAATCTATAATTTTTATATCAAGAAAATTGAAAAAAAATTAGAATCTACTTTAAAAGCAATTCATGTTTAATAACCTATGGTATATTGTTTTTTCAATTTTTTAAACTAACCCATGCTTTAAAACCTATGGTATACCATTTGATTCTAGCCTTCAAGGGTAAAATGGTCATTTAAACAAACTAACAACGGAGTAGGAAAAAAAACAACCTAATTACCCTGCAACAAAGTTAAATGACACAGACAAATTTACAACAAAAACATAAACTTGTAATTTCTTTTAGCAACGTACTTTTCAAAAATGGCTTTTTTACCAACTGTTTCTAGGGAAACTAATTTTGATTCAGTGTACCATCATCATTGTAATTTTGAATGTAAATGGATCATGATGTAGGTTTGGTTAGCCCTGCAATAAGTTGTATGGAAAAATTTAAAGAAATGAAAATGGAAGAGGTGATTGAGAGTAGCATACAGTCTTGGAAATTAACTTGTAAAAGAGTAGTTTTTCCACTTCCACTTCATCCAAAAATCAACCCAAAACTGTTACAAATAGCAAACGGATCGGTTGAACATAGTTTCCTTTACTAACGTACTTTTAAAAAATGGCTTTTTAGCAACGTACTTTTAAAAAATGGTTCTTAATAACAACATACTTTTAAAAGAGTTTTTTTTTTTGCAACTTGCTTTTCAAAATAAGTTCATCAAACTGCAAACAAACTAGTTGAACATATTTTCTTTTACCAACGTACTTTTTAAAAAATGGCTTTTTAGCAATGTACTTTTAAATAATGGTTTTTAATAAAAACGTACTTTTAAAAGAGTTTTTTGCAACTTACTTTTCAAAATAAGTTCATCAAACAGCAAACGGATATGTGTGGCCTTCCTAAACTGTTATAATGTTGAAGCACCGTATATGCTTGATTATAAATTCTGGAAAAATAAAATAGTCTTGTATATGGTTGATCGTAAGTTTTCAATATCAATTTTTGGTTGATAATTCGCCAATTACATGGCCATGTTAAAACTATGGTGGTTTTAATTCTGATTTGTATTTGGGTAATACTGTAATTTACATGAATGTCAAATGTGAGGTCTTAAATGGTGGTCATATAAGCAACCCATTTTGCATAGTATCTAGGAATAACAATGTACCTTCAAATACCAAATTATATTCCATTTCCATCCACCAAAAAAGAGTTTGGTTGATCCACCAAAAATCCGAACATCAACTCCGTATCAAATGACCAATCGCCCCCGATTCCTCATTCCTGACTCTGAATTCTCCACAAAAGCAATCAATTACAGCTCAAATGACAAAGTTGCCCTTATTTCCTAGCTTTGTATTTTCCATATAAGCAATCAACTTTAAGCGACCAAACTGTCCCTGATTACATTCCAAATTTACCACAAATTCCCGATTGGCAATAGTTTCAATCAGTTACCGTTTAATTGACCAAAATGCCCCTGAATCTAAAAAGCATTTAATTACAACTCAAATGACAAAAGTGACACAAAAGTACCCCTACTTCGTCACTTTGTGATTTTTCACAAAAGCAATCAACTTTAAGCGATCAAACTTCCCCCGATAATATTCCAACTAAACAAAATTTTACCAAAAATCCCTAATTGGTAATAGTTTCAATCAATTACCGTTTAATTGACCAAAATGCCCCGTGAATCCTAAAAAGTCAGAATTTGCAATCAAAACATGATAATCTGAATTTGCGATCAATAGGTCAGAATCAAAATTGAGTAATTAAAAGGCTGAATTTGCAATCACCGTCTATGTTTAACGATTATACCACAGCTTAAAAATTGAGGATTAGGAGTAGGTTTCTCATTTTTAGGAGAAGTTAGGTGCAAAGGTTTTCCCCAGTTTGGACGGTTTCTCACCTATTTTTTATTAACAATTAATGATTTGAATTTTTAAATTTTTTAAAAATAAAATACTAACTAATCTAGCTATATTTTATAAATTAGCGGTGTACCCGCACGACGCGGCGGGCGGAAAATTCGTCCTGGGAGGGTGGTGGGGTAGGATGGGGATGGGGTGGATTAAATAGGACCATGGGGACGACTTTCGAACAAAATCAGAAGTTTGACTAAACTTGTGATTTTGAGTAAAGAAAAGGGACCAATTTTGTAATTTATCTTTTATTGAAGTAGAGATTGAGTTAATTCAGTTACAGCAACTCTGGGAAAACAAAGTACAATGCTCAGTTTATATACCAAGTGAAAGTACATTGCTATTGTGCAATCGGTTTGCTATTACTGTAGGTACGAAAAAGGATAAACAAAAAATCAAAGTATGTTGCTATTACAACAAATATGGGAATAAAAAAAACATATAAAACATATAGTAGTTTTTTGTTACTATAGTACAATGTTCAAATTATATACAAACTTGAAGTATATTGCTATTTTGCCAAAAATTAAGTAGAGTCTTACAAACAAAAGAGGATTGGTTTGAAAAAGGAAAAAAATGAAAGTTGCTAATACATCAACTCTGGGAAAACGAAAAAAACATAAAAAATGGAATGTAGGATTATCTTTGGTGCAACAGAAATTTGTACATCATGTTAACCAAGTTTGCACCTCTTAAATTTAAGAGTATATAGAAAACGCTTTATAAGATAGTAGAAATTTACAATTTCAATCTTAATTAATGGGACCCAAATATTTTGACCTAAATTTTTCCCTCCAACCTACCATATCAAATCGGCCCAACCTCTTATCGACAATTATTAATTACGAATACAGTTTATTTTTTCTCGAAGTTACGGATAGTATCTCCTTCCTCCAAATTGATCACATATTTCTTCCATTCGAGATCGGTTGTGCAACAGACTTTGTCCCAACAGGTTTTACTCAATTGCATTCTCCCTGCTTCAAATCGATCACGTGTTGGTGATTTTAGTGTCACCAACTACATAGGTGTAATGGAATTAATAAGTGTATCAAGGGTGACAATTTTAGTTTTGATACAAGTTAGGAGGTGCGGGAGTGCACACTTGTATCAACTAAATGTCGCCGGTACACAGACTTAACGGGGGTTTCAAGGAGGCTTGCGCCCTTGAGCAGCGTTTCAAAGGGGGTTGCGCCCCCTTTGCGGGGTTCCAGGGGCAGCGCCCCGAAACCTAAACGAAATTTACATTTGGTACTATAGAGTTATTTACTAATTCTATGAAGTCCAGGGTAGATTCTGTCAATTTCATAACTTGTAAACTCCTGTCAACTGCCCTAGTTTGAATATACGCTCCTGATACACAGAGAACGTTTTTCTAACTTCTTTCCTTCATCTTCTACATTCGGATTTTTTATTCTTGTGCCTAAGATCGAAAATTGTTCCTTCAGGAAATATCCTAAGTTTAGAATTCGTGAACCCAAGGCATTAGGGTTGAATTATCAAACAAGGAAAGTGTTTAACACGTTTCCTGATTCAATCCAGATTTCCTATTTTCACATATTCCCCAACATCACGTATTTCTTCCATTCGATGTTTCCTTCCTGCAAATTTATCATGTATTCCTTCCATTCATTATCTTAATATTTGAATCTTAGTATTGCTTGAATATTACAAGATTTCATTGCAGTTCAATTCATCTATGCTTGTTATACGATGTTGTAGTGCTTTTATCATACATATATATATTGATTAAAATTTAGTTTTTTGAAAGATTTAAAGTAAATTACTAATACAGTGACCATTTAAAGTATATTCAAAAGTGGAACTAAAATAACATCTTACTTAGGATGTGAGGTTTTTTTGACAGATTTAAAGTTTGATAGATTTAAAACATAAGTGAAATAGCATCGTACTATGGAACTGAAGTATAATGGTTAAATAAAAAATTAAATGTAAAATGGTAAAAAAACTGGCATCGAAAGTATGATGCTATTATGGAAGTAGCATGAGTTTTTGTTTACAGATTTAAAGTACATTGCTAATTCAGTGACGAGACTAAATTTCATTGCTAATTTTTGACCATTTAAAGTACAATGCTAATTCAATGACCAGACTAAATTTCATCACAATTTTCCAGAAGAAGGCAATATATCATAAACAAAATTTAATATGCGTGTTTTTAGGAATAAGAGAAAATCTGTTTTGTAAATATTAAAACTAATTTGATATTATATTAATAACATTTGAAATAACCTTCCCTACTAATAAAATAAAGTATAAGACTTAGGTATCATTAGAAAAGTAGAAGGGGCCAATGCATGAAATAGCAATGTACTTTACAGCAAACTTGTTATAGCATTTTACTTTCACTTCTTCTTGTTATAGCAGTATACTTTCATATTATTTCTTATTAGGAATCTGTACAAAGCAAAGCATATGAGATGAGTAATCAAATATGGCTTTAAGAACCAAAAATGCCTTGAACAAGAGCATGAGGTTTTGTAATTTCAAGGGACGTTACTGTAAAAAATAATAATAAAATTAAAAAACTATTAATGCTAAAATAACCGGTGCAAATCATGTCATAGTACATTATGTTGGTAACTGATCCTTCAAAAGATGTGTTGTTATCGTGTTTATTTTAAGACGCTTATTAACTTACTGTTTACATGGTATCAGAAATGTGAGATGGTGTGGTATTGATAAATTTATTTTGCATGCTATTTTTCAGGAAATATGTCTCAAATTCAATTAAATGGAGCATTAGGTGATAAGTCAAAGGGAAACAAAGGTGGACCTGTAGTATTGAACCGCAAGCAACGTACAAATGTACGTTTCATAAACACGCATACAGATGAAGCTAGCAAGTCCTCAAAATAAGTTGGCAACACCTCAAAATCAGTTGGTAATCTATCTGCCTCTATATCTACCCCGTCTAGTGTAGCATTGACATCGTAAAGGTGGACCTGTAGTATTGAACCGCAAGCAACGTACAAATGTATGTTTCATAAACACGCATACAGATGAAGCTAGCAACACCTCAAAATCATTTAGTAATCCATCTGCCTCCATATCTACCACGTCTAGTCTAGCATTGTCATCATCAAACTCATTACCTACCCCATCTTTTGTACCTACATCTACCCGATTACCTACCCCAACATATGTCCCATCAACCATACCTACATCCACAATAATTGTTAGTGGACCTACTGAGCAAAGTGTTGGCATTCAACTAGGATGTACCGAACCGGATGGACGTTTACATATTGGAGTTTGGAAAAAGTAGTAAGTTAAAATTCTTACATTTTTATCTACATTGAACGTAATCATATAACTATTCCGCTAATCTCTTTATTTTGTAGGTTATTGCCACCAGACAATTGTTCTGCCATTATTAGTTCATCCTTTGAAGAAAGAGCAGATCTAGACGTGTATAATTGGGCAAGTTTAAGCAATGACGCACGACTATTATATTGGGAAGAGTTTCAGGTAACTATGTGTTTTATGTAATTATTAGGTAAAGATTAACATTTTTAAAGTCATGTATATATTTTGTAATGTAGAAAAAGTGTTGTTGGGATGATGCAATAACTTCAAAAGTGAAGATTGCTTGGGAAACTAAGGCGAAGGAAAAATATAGTCAATATACCTACTGTTATGAATAATTATATCGACAATAAAATAAAATAAAATAAAATACGATAAAAGAAAATAAATGTGGACACAAGGATTTAACATGGAAAAACCCTTACGGGAAAAAAAACCACTGGCACAACCGATGATAATCACTATATAATAAAAATGAGAGGTTACAAGATTTGGAACTGAAAAATATATATCTCTCTTTTTCTTTTAATACATAGAGCCTCACAATATATATCTATGTATATATAACACTCAATATTAAATGAATGTTTGGACGACTTGATTTGGAAAATAATCATCCCTATATATAGGGATGAATAGCCGAAATATTTCCGTGATTGTTGAAAAAACAAATGTGAGCGCCATATGCAGTTGGAGAAAAATTCATCGTTCAAAGTTTTCAACGTGCAGAAGTTCAATTTGATTTTGATTTTGATTACTATTTATGTGGGGCCCACATGAAAATAATTGGCTGCTTTTTATTGCTTTTGAAAGGCAATCATTCACAATCTCCACCTTGACTTTAAAAGCAATAAGTAATCAAACAACTCCACTTTGAGACGAATTTCCACTTGTAGAACTCCTCATTATAAAATCATCGTGTGCCGACAATCCTTGAAATTAGATCGTCATACCAACCAAGCTTGAGCAAAGCTCAAACTTAGTTGCTGGAACCGGCTTCGTCATCATATCCACCGGATTGTCATGAGTGCTAATCTTTTGAACTTGAATATCACCTTTGGAAATAAAAACTCGAATAAAGTGATAACGTACATCAATATGTTTCGTTCTCTCATGAAACATTTGATCTTTTGTAAGATAAATAGCACTTTGACTATCACAAAAAATTTTGTAGGAGATGTGTCTCCACAAAGTTCACCGTATAAATTTCTTAACCAAATAGCTTCTTTGCAAGCTTCAGAAATTGCCATGTACTCTACTTCAGTTGTGGATAAGGCGACAGTGTTCTGTAGACTTGCCTTCCAACTCACAGCACATCCACCAATGGTAAAAACGTAACCTGTCAAAGATCTTCTTTTATCTAAATCTCCAGCATAATCAGAATCTACATAACCAACCAGTCCTTCACCAGAATTTCCAAATTGTAAACACGCATTGGAAGTACCGCATAAATATCTAAGAATCCATTGAACAGCTTTCCAATGCTCTTTTCCTGGGTTAGCCATATATCTGCTAACAACACTTAAAGCGTGAGATAAATCAGGGCGAGAACATACCATGACATACATTAGAGAACCAACTGCACTAGAATACGGAACTTTCGCCATGTTGTTAATTTCATCATCTGTATTTGGACAATATGCTGAAGACAGTTTGAAATGTGCAGCTAACGGAGTACTCACTGGCTTGGCTTTATGCATGTTGAATCTTTGAAGAACTTTCTCAATATACCTCTTTTGACTTATGTATACTTTTCCATGCTGTCTGTTACGAGTAATTTCCATACCAAGAATTTTCTTGGCTGGACCTAAGTCCGTCATTTCAAACTCTTTGCTTAGTTGTGCTTTCAGTTTTGCTATCTCTAGTTTATCTTTTGCAGCAATCAACATATCATCAACATAAAGAAGCAGAAATATTGATTAACCATTGACTGACTTAAAATAAACACAACTATCATAATCTGATCTTTTAAAATTCTGAGATAGCATAAAAGAGTCAAACCTCTTATACCATTGCCTTGGGGACAGTTTTAACCTATAAAGAGATTTCTTCAATCTATATACTAAGTTCTCTTTTTCAGGGATAATGAAGCCTTCGGGTTGCTCCATATAAATATCTTCCTCCAATTCACCATGTAAAAATGCAGTTTTGACATCTAACTGCTCAAGCTCATAGTTATGCATGGCAACAATACTAAGTAAAGTACGAATTGAGCTATGCTTAACAACAGGAGAGAAAACATTAGTAAAATCAATGCCTGGAATTTGGCTATAGCCTTTAGCAACTAACCTTGCTTTAAATCTTGCTTCTTCATTAGGAGTAATACCTTCTTTTCTTTTGAAAATCCATTTGCAGCGGATAGGCTTCTTTTATTTTGGTAATTTCACCAACTCCCAAGTGCCATTCTTTTCAAGAGATTCTATTTCATCATGCATGGCAGTTATCCATTTGTTGCAATGTTCTGAAGTAATGGCTTCCGTGTAAGTTGAAGGTTCTTTGATACCTTCAATTTCTTCAGCAACGTTTAAAGCATAAGCAACAATATTTGCTTCTTCTATCAGTCTCTTGGGAGGATGAATGACCCTCCTAGGTCTATCAGTTGCTATAGAACGTTGTGGTTGGTGAGTAGGAGTAGGAGTAGAAGACTCTTGCTCAACTGATTGATTTTGATCAATAGAGTTTTCTTTTTCTGGTGTATGTTCTGAGTTAACAGATTGCTCCACCTGCACACTTGTCTGTTGTTGACTCTCAACAGGAATATTAGTAAAAGAATCTTTATGTAGCATAGCTGATTCATTAAATACAATATTTCTACTAATCACGATCTTTTTAGTTTCAGGACACCATAACTTATATCCTTTCACACCAGACTTGTAACCAAGAAAGATACATTTAATTGCCCTGGGCTCTAATTTTCCATTATCAACATGAGCATAAGCAGAGCAACCAAAAATTCTTAAATCTGAATAGTTTGCTGGGGAGCCAGACCATACCTCAATAGGAGTCTTTTTATCAAGTGGAATAGAAAGTGACATGTTAATTAAATAACATGCAGTAGAAGCAGCTTCTGCCCAAAAATGCTTAGATAATCATGCGTTAGATAACATACAACGAGCTTTTGAAATAATGGTTCTGTTCATACGTTCAGCTACACCATTTTGTTGAGGTGTGTGAGAAACGGTGTAGTGTCTAACAATTCCTTCTAGTTTACAATATGAATTAAATTCATTTGAACAAAACTCCATACCATTATCTGTGCGAAGCTTTTTGACATTCTTACCGGTCTAGTTTTCCACCATGACTTTCCATTCTTTGAATGCAGAGAATGCTTCAGATTTAAGCTTCAAGAAATATGGCCAAACTCTTCATGAATAATCATCAATAATTGTCAACATATAACGAGCACCTCCTAGTTATGCTTCTTGAGATGGTCCCCATAAATCAGCATGTACATAATCCAAAATGTCTTTTGTAGTATGTACCGAGGTGTTGAATTTCACTCTCTTGTGTTTGCCAAATATGCAGTGTTCACAGAATTCCAGTTTGCCAACGCATTGGCCATCAATTAATCCTCTTTTGCTTAATGCTGTCAAACCAAGTTCACTCATATACCCAAGACGCATATGCCATAGGTTAGTAGTATCAGAAATAGAAGATGAATTTGAAGTAACATTTGAATTACCTGTTACTGTTGTACCCCGAACATGATACATGTTTGCTGATTTGATATCGGCTTTCATGACAATCATAGCGCCTTTTGAAATGGAACCAATTCACCGGAATATTTATACCCTTTAAGACTCCACCTTCACCAGAATATTTGTATCAGAAATAGAAGATGAATTTGAAGTAACATTTGAATTACCTTTAAAACTCCACCTTCACCGGAATATTTGTACCCTTTAAGATCAAGAGTACTTAAAGAAATAAGGTTTCTTTTCAAACCTGGAACGTGTCGAACATCAGATAAAGTTCTGACAACACCATCAAACATCTTGATTTGAATGGAACCAATTCCAGTGACTTTATATGGTGCATTATCACCCATCAATATAGAGCCACCTTCTATAGGTTGATAATTTGTAAACCATCTTCTGTTAGGACTCATGTGAAAAGTACAAGCTGAGTCAAGAATCCATTCATCATTAGTTTTTAGGATTCCTGCAAAAGCTACAAGAACATCTCCATTAGAATTATTTTCAGCAGCATAAGTAGCTTTTCCTTCATCATCTTGATTTGGTTTGGGGTTTTGATTAGCATCTCTTTTCTCCTTGTTCTTCAACTTGTAACATTCAGAGATATTATGTCCTTTTTTTTTGCAATAGTTGCATGACTTGGAACGTCTGGATCTAGATTTGCATCTAGAATTTCTTTTGTTCTTGCCTTTGGAATCATTCTTATCAGATGGTCTGCCACGAACTGCCAGACTTTCTCCTTTAGAACTTGAACCTTCAGTGGATACCATATCTTTCATCTTTTCTTTTGCATGAAAAGCTTCATAAACTTCGTGAAGTGTTAAAGTATCACGACTATATAATATGGTATCTCTAAAGTTTGAATAAGAACTAGGCAAAGAACATAAAAGAATTAAACCCAAATCCTCTTCATCATATTTTACCTCCATAGCTTCAAGATCAGTGATGATCTCTTTAAATGTCGAAAGATGATCCAGCAACAATCCACCTTCTTGCATCTTAAGCGAAAATAATTTTTGTTTAAGGTGCATCTTACTTGTGAGATCTTTGGTCATACAAATTTGTTCCAATTTTAGCCATAAAGCGGCGGCAGTACTTTCTTTCATAACTTCCTGCAAAATATTGTTAGATAAATGAAGATGGATATGAGAGAGAGCCTTACGATCTTTACGATCCTTTTCTTCATCTGACCAAGACGCAGGCATTTTGTCTCGGCCTAACAGAGCATCATCAAGGTCCAACTGAGCCAATACAGCTCGCATCTTTACTTGCCATAATGAAAATCTTGTATCTTGATCCAACAATGGAATATCTTATTCCAAAGTAGCCATGTCGATATAATACTCAATAAATTGAGAATGAGTATAGAAAACAACGTGGCTCTGATACCACTTGTTATGAATAATTATATCGACAATAAAATAAAATACGATAAAAGAAAATAAATGTGGACACAAGGATTTAACGTGGAAAAATCCTTACGGGAAAAAAAAACCACGGGCACAACCGATGATAATCACTATATAAGAAAAATGAGAGGTTACAAGATTTGGAACTGAAAAATATATATCTCTCCTTTTCTTTTAATACATAGAGCCTCACAATATATATCCATGTATATATAACACTCAATATTAAATGAATGTTTGGACGACTTGATTTGGAAAATAATCATCCATATATATAGGGATGAATAGCCGAAATATTTCCATGATTGTTGAAAAAACAAATGTGAGTGTCGTATGCAGTTGGAGAAAAATTCATCGTTCAAAGTTTTCAACGTGCAGAAGTTCAATTTGATTTTGATTTTGATTTTGATTACTATTTATGTGGGGCCCACATGAAAATAATTGGCTGCTTTTTATTGTTTTTGAAATGCAATCATTCACACCTACAACATGTGCGCAAACAAAAGAAATCCAACCGGAAAAAAAGCCGAGTCATATATCATCAGAAGTGTGGGTATCCTGGAATGAAAAATGGAATTCCGAAGAGTTCAAGAAGAAATCATTTCAAAACAAAAAATATAGGTGTAAAGGTGTAGATGATGGACCAGCCCTATCTACACATATCGATGGATCGACTTCTCATTTGAAGATTGCTTCTGATTTGGTAAGTTTCTTTTTTAATAGTTAATCTTATTATTAGGTATCTTTTTATAATTTATTTTTGTGGTATATATGCAGAAGAAGCATTACGGACGTGATCCGACACAAAGTGAATTGTTGTTGTACACACACTAAGAATCATGATGGAACATCTTTTATACATGACAAAGATGAAAAAATTCATGAAATTTCATTTAATATAAGTTCTAATTTGTGCTATAATTTTTTCTTATGTTTTATCTCAATTTAAAATTATAATAAATTTGCATGATGAACTTAAGGAACGATGTGAACAGTTAGAAGCATTAGGAGAGGAATTTGATGAAGATCAAGTGTTTTATGAAGCTGTTGGAGGACATGATCGCAAAAGAATATTATATGGATTTGACACATATGGCAAGGCAATTGCTTGGAGTAAGGGTTCAACTGAAACGTGTTATATGCCGGATAATAACGTCGATAAAGAGCGTGCAGAAACAATAGTTGACATAGATCAATTGAAGGAGTTAATGAAGACGCAAAGTGAGCAAAACCACGCGAAATGTGAGAAACTTGAACAATAACTTACATAAGCAATGAATGTTATTAATGTTTTTAAAGACGAGGTCAAAAAAATTTCAAGTCAATGATAGAGTGTCATATTATGAGTATTGATTTGTTTTCTAGCGACTTTTTATTTTGAATTATGTTATCATTTTTATTTATTAAAGGATGTTTGTTTTAATTTATATTATAAACTTTGTTTTGATTTGTTTTTACTTGTTTTTTTATTTATTGGTACAAAATAATTGGCAATTATAAATATTTTATTAAATATTACTACGAAATTTGCTATAGAAATACTGCTACGGTGTTGGCAATGAAAATATACGTACATAATTTACTATGAAAAGGTACCTATGAAATTTGCTACGAAAAGGTACCTACGGAATTTGCTACGGAGATACAACTACAACAATTGCTACTGAAAAACGGTTACGGAATTTGCGACAGACATACGGCCACGAAATTTGTTACGAAAATACGGCTACAGAATTTGCTACATAATTAAAGCTACAGAATTTGCTACGGAGATACGGCTACAAAATTCGCAACGGAGATACGGCTATGAAATTCGCTATGAAAATACAGCCACGAAATTTGCTACGAAAATACGGTGATTGAATTCGCTACGTAAATACCGCTACGAAATTTGTTACCGAATTACGGCTATGGAGTTTGCTATGACAACTATGCTACTGAATAAGATCCGTATGGAAATTGCTATCGAAGTAAAAAATTTCGTAGCAAAAGAGTTTGCTACCAAGAAAATTGCTACGGAACATAATTTTTGAATTTTGTAACAAATTCCGTAGCTATTCTATTTAGCTACGAAATTTCAACTTTTTATCATAGAATTTTTCCATAACTATATCGATTTTTTCTTATAATAATCATATAATTATTGAACAATATAAATTTAATAGGTATTGAAGTATAGTAGAATGACTATACATGCTTAAAGTTTAACTATGTCCATATTTCTTCTATTGCCTTTGGTGATTACAATAATAAATAAATATAAAATAATTCTACGTATTATTTTTTTGCTTTTATTTGTAATAATAATCAGTTAACCTTATATATTAGGGTGATCTTAAATAAACTCTCTCTATGTATGTGGGTGTGGGTGTTGTGTGAATTGACATTCAGATACACATGTCATATCATGGATTTTTTTTACCGATGACCTATGTATTACTACCAACCAGTGGGATGCCCCGCGTGTTCCGGCATGTTTATTTTTATATATATTTTTTTGATATGTTTTTTTTTGTAAAATGTCTTTTGCATAATGTCCAATTCTGTAATTTCTGTGAAACACGGGGAGCATGTCTATAAAATCGCTATTAGAAAGATTATTTTCGTAAATTTGTGTGACACGTGTAACATTTTAGTTATTTTGTTATTAGACATTGATCATATTTATAATTATGTCAAAAAAAATTACCACTTCTAGAAATTTTCAATTAAGCGGGGATTTTTTTATAATTCTCTTAAACACAGTAACAATTTTGATAATTTTTTTGAAATAGAATGACGGTTCTATAAATTTACTATTAGACATGGACCATTTCTGTAACTTTATAAATGACACAGACCATTTTTATAAAGTTGCAATAAAGCAAAGACCATTATTGTAATTTTATAATATATAGGGACTATATCTAGATTTTTCTAAGATTAGGGACCATTATTAAAAATCTAAAAAAATGACAAAACCAGCACGGTTTCCCAAATTCTCTTGTAAATTAGGCTATACGGAGTGGGAAATGGTTTTGTTAGCGGCATCCGAGTTGGCGGGTGCTGCCGACGGCAAACACCGCCCCATAGGGTGCGGCATGTGTTGGGCGGCAAGGCTAAGCGGCAAGCCTTTGCCGCTCTCTCTCTTTTCCCTTTTCATTGGTTTTGAGGCAACATGACCGTTGAACGGTCAAAACTTTTTAAAAAATTACTTTTTTTTTTAAATTAGTATATATATATATATATATATATATATATATATATATATATATATATATATATATATATATATATATACACACACATTTGAACATCTTTTGAGCTGCTATTTATCCAAGAACTTTTTAGTTTTTTGTATCCAAAATGGCTTCAAACAACCATTCCAAGAACCCTTCAAACAACCCAAATTTATTTGGTATCGAAAGGTCTTCTCCACCACCGTATCGGCCACAGTTCGAAGCTCCGCTTTATTCGCCTAACCCGATGTTGAGTGGTGCACCATTTTATCCGCAATTCGGGATTATGCCACAACAACTTTTGCAACAAACTTTTAATCCCTTTCAACAATCATCACCATCGAACTTCCATTTCCAACAATCCCAAAGCCCACTCGAGCAACTACCTACCCAACCCGAGCAACCACTTATCCAAACCGAGCAAGCGGGGGCCGATTCCGACTCATCAACCAAACCCGAGGAGCCTCCCCAAAGAAGAGGATGGGCCCCAAGTACCAAGTGGACGGTTAAAGAGGAAACGGAGTTAGCTCGGGGGTGGCTCGATGTGTCCGAGGATCCAAGCACGGGTAAAAATCAAACACGCGATAGGTTTTGGTTTCATGTTACGAGACGGTTTCGCAAAGGAATTAAAAAAGGCAAGGGATACCGAAACAAAGATCAATGCAACACCAAACAATATGAACAAATGCATTATGAGTTTCGACTATATTTATACCAACTTGGCTAACCAATGGCGAAGTGGTGAAAGCGATGCAACTATTTTGGAGAAAGTGCATTATGTGTACCGAAACGACCACCTAATGCCGTTTAAATTCATACACGCTTGGAATGTTGTTCGAAATAACAAAAGATGGGAAGAAGTTTGGAAGTTGGAAGTTGGTGGATCGGGGTCAAAAATAAGCAAAACCTCCGAGTCGGGTCCTATCAAGTTTCATCGGATGGTCGTGTCGGAGTCGACCTTAACGATGACGTTGAAGAAGTGGAACCGTCACCGCCTCCACGTCTGATGGGTAGAGACCAAGGAAAATGAAAGGGGAAGGCGACATCATCAAATTCTTCCGCGGGTTCTCGATTGGAACAATTTGACCAAATGCGCGAGGAGTTTCAAGGTTTGCGCTCGTCGTTGGATCAACAGTGGCAAGAAAACACCCGGCTAGTGGAAATGCAAATGTTTTTGCAAGACGTGAGTCACCTTACCGGCGAGAATTACGAAGCGGCGATGGCTCTCAAAGCGTAAATCCGAGCAAAATGTAATTTGTATTTTTTTTAATTTCAACTTGCGATGTCTTTTATTTCCCTAAAATTATGAACTTTTAATTTCATAGGTTTATGTAATTTTTCTATTTTAATTTAATGAAAGATTATGGTGTGTTTTATTTTTATTTAAAACTAGCAAGCGACCTGCGCAATGCGGCGACGACAATTTTGGGGGGGGGGGGGAGGTAATGGGTAGACAGTTAACTATTTTATTTGGTTATTTTCATTCGAAAAAGAAGTTATCGGCGAGTCATAAGTTATCGGCGAGTGGGGAGGCTATCGGCGAGTCGTGCATCTACACACTTCAGATTTTAATACATACTCACGATCCATAGTTTACACACACACAAAGTGGTCGAGAAAAGCAAAAAAAAAATGCCTTGGGTCAAAAAATGCAGAAATGTAGAAAAAACAGCATACTCAAAGTTTGGACATGGACCTTAACTTTGAATGAGAACTGACAAATAGCTTGTAGAGGAACATGGAGACTGTTTTCAAAGAAGGATGTTATAAAAATTGTATTAATGAAAGAGAGGTTGTTTTTAAAATTTTGAATGCCAGACCTTTTATGAAGTAAAGTTAGTGCATTAATTTCCATCTTTTGATTTGGCTTCCTTCACCAATCACTGAGTTGAACAAAAGAAAAACAATAGAACTTTGATACTAACAGGGGAGACACTGAAACACATTTAGACACAACTTTGTTCTTAAAAAACCCATAGAGATAGACAATGAAAAACACTCACCTATGAAAAATACTCTTTAGGTTCCTTGATTTTATTATTCTTGGTCAAGATAATGAGTTGCATACAACATATGTTGTGGTCAAAGAGGGAGCTGCATATAATTGTCAATTGATTATATGATTGATTCAAAAGGTTGCAATATAGCTAAAAACTCACATCCAACAACCAAGTTAGAATCAAACCATTGATTTAAACACATATTATTGCAAGCTAAAGAAATCACCAAAGAAGTCAACAAAATTTCAACCACCAAATTAGTCATTAAGACACCATTTTGCACCTTCTCAATCTCTAGATCCATTGTGTCCTGCTGGAATTTCACGAATCTGAAAAACATCACAACCGGACAATAGATTCTGTTACATGACATGATATAACATAACAACTTGTAGTGTGTTTATTGTTTTGTGTACACTGGACTGAGACAAAAAGATACAAATGCCCTCCTCATCTTCAAATTTGAAAAAAGGCCGAGGAAGCTTGGCCAGTCCAGTCAAGTGTCACAAAAGCAGCCGATAGAATTTATTTATATTCACGGACCAAAAATGTAATTTAATCTACTTCTCTTATTACTTACCATAATCGGATACGGACTGATCCCGACTTCTCACTATGAGCTCATCATGACTAAAAACAAAAGAAAATTTAATTTCATGCCTTTAAATATGAATTTTGGTTTACTCTTTTTTTTATAAAAATGGAGATTTGAAAAACATTTCGGTATCCAAACCTTATAGGAACTTCATTGCCAGTAAGAACACTATCAAGCTACTCAATGAACAACTATTTGGCACAAAATCAAGAATTACAAAGAAAGAATATTAGGCAAATATCTCAGGTGACTGGAAAGGAATAAAAGCATGAATACGTTTTTGTTTGGCTTTTTGCATTTGTTCATTAAATACAATTAGACACACACATACATATGAATGTAGATATGTATATAATGTACAATAACACGCATATCAAACACTCAAATATAACACACATACACTAAAATCAGAAACCTAAATATAACATGCCTAATAGAAAATACACAAAACCTGGATTCACGAACCTCTGTCAAAACCTGCAAAATCAGGGTTAGCTTTTGGTTAGAAAGATAAAAAGAGAAATGAAAATAATCGTATATATGATTACCAGTTCTTTGTACATGTATCAAAAACAGGGTTTTGATGAAGTTCAGTGGTGTAGGCGGTGGTATGCGATGAGTAGTGTGATCTCCACATAGAAGAAGTACACTAACCTTGAAATGGTGTCAAATCTTCCATGGTAACGAAGATGATTGGTGGAACATTAAGACAACATTAAGGATTAATTAAACTCTTCCAACTACCGATGAAAATCATACACAATCACCGTCGCCCTTCCTCTCGCCGGTGACCTTCCCCTTCTCCGACCAATCATCGTCGTCGCTGCAACCTCCGATCACTGCCACCACTTCCCCCTGCTGCTTCTCTCCTTCTTCCTCTCTCCCCTCACTCTCCTCCTCTCCTCGCAAACACAACTGAACACCCTCCACCTAACCTCACCTGTGCGAACCATCCATCACCGGTCTCATGTAACCCCCGCCACTGCTCCGATCTGCAACACCACCCACTCGCTTCCGCTTCCCTCTACCTCCCTGCTTCTTTGACGGTTTTTGGGGAATAAGGCGAATGGTGGCGGAGGAGATGATGACTGTTAGGGTTTTGCAGGGTCGATGTGGAAGGCATCATCGTTGGTGGTATATGTTACAGGGATTAACATCGACGACGGGAACATATGGAGAAGATGATGGTGTTTTGTGGGGAGACGAATTGAACATCAGAATCGGACCCCTGCACCTACGCTAACCTAAATCATTGGGAGAAAACTAAAAAAGGTTAACCAGAATCGGAAAGGAGAATTCAGTAAACGATTAACCAAAACCAAAATCAGCCAATATAACTAACAATCAAAATCATAATCAGAATCGGTATGGAGAATACTGAAAACGATTAACCAAAATCAGATCCGGGAATCTCATTTGACGGAATCAGAATCGAAAAAGAGAATACTAAAAACTACCAAACCTGTCGATCACCGTGGTCTGATGCTGATGCGAGGTTGAGAGACTCTGGTGGTGAGCGTGATATATAAAGATGAATAACCCGGGAATTTATGTTTGTTTTCAAAAATTGTATCCTAAAATCACGGTTTGACTGAAATCACGGTTTGACTGGAGGTAGTTTTGAGAGTTTGAGATAGGATCAGATTTATAGAATTGTATAGCCACGTGACTTTTGAAAGCTGCATAATTACTTGTACTTTGTGGAAAAAATATTGGATCTCTTAATTTTAAGAGTTTCTATTTTTTGGAAACAATTTTTCCTTTTTAATGTAGTATAGATATGGTGTGTTTTATTTTTATTTAAAATATGGTGTGTTTTATTTTTATTTAAAATATGAATTTTTAAATTAAAAAAGCGAAATTGTTGCCAACAAAATGACGTGACGGCGTGGCGCCTAGTGACGGAGATGCCTTCCAAATGTTGGAGGCACCACTCTAAATATTAAATTATTTGTTTATGGACATAAAATGACAACGTCAATCTTTTTAAACCTTTTAATTGCATTAAATACACCCTTGACCTACACATTAGAGTTTTAGATAGACAAAAAACGGCACGAAGCATGCGTGTAATGATAGAGTGCGTCTAATGATTGATTGTGTCTAAAGATGGACAAACTCCATAGACCACAATACACATCTAGGCTCCAACTATTCTTATCTTATTTTAGTTTTTTGTTTAGCGTAAGACCAGGATATCGAAATTTATTGAGTCACAGTTACGTTTACAAAATGAAAGTTAATGGCAATAGGCAACAATATGCAAATTTAAAAATATATTGGCTTTTGTGATGTTTCTAAGAACATTTGAACATAATTATACTTCTTTAGATTAAATTTGAAAATTTAACCGACTGTAAAAAGAATATATAGTATTCTTAGTCTTCTGGATTTGTACATTATTAGCATAAAATAGAAAACATATATAAATTAACAGAATTTATCATAAATGATAAGACACAAAATAAAAAAACATATATCTTGGATTTGTAATAACAAATGGATATATTCATATTTTTTTGCTATTACTCTCTTTTGTAAATTTTAACAAATTTGGCATTTCCCAGATCGTTACCATTATTTTACATTCCTCGCTACATTCATTTCCTTCTGATATATAACAAGCATACAAAATTTATAACTAATATGAAACTTCATAAACATGATGGTCAACAACACAAACACAAAATCTGAAATTGAAGGTTGCTACAAAAACTCAGATCTACAAAGACAAATACATATTTAAAAACTCAGATCTATACACAACAAATCAGCAAAAACTGCATCTCAAATACGGAGGATAAACTTAAATCACATACAAAACAATACAAACCAAGATCTGAGATTTTGAGATGAAACTGATTTGCAAGAAAACCAAAAATTCAACATACAAACAAAACGTAATCAAAATCAAAAAAGGAGATCTACAATACCAACAAAATTTTGAAACTTCTTACTATATGCACACACAGATCTGAAACATCTTACTTCAAAATACCAAAAATCAGAGAAAAACGCAAATCATGAATTCTCTATTGCTTTTGTACAGATTGAAAGACAAAAAGAACAATGCTACCGAGTTGCCAGTGTGCATGTGATATCAAATTAGTGAGCGAATAGACATCTGGGCGACGGTGGGTGTAAAAGTTATGGAGATGCATCTTGGCAGCAATGATAGACAGTGTCAAATCCAGAATTAAAACTAACGGGTGTCCAGTGAATTTGCAAGCAAAGGAGTAATCATGATGAGTATTCACATTTAAAAGATAGGTAATAAGTATTTGCTGCTAATACACTTCCATTTTTCTATACATGACACTACTCAATCATTTCTTACTTGACATCTTAACTCATTGTATTTTGTTTATCTAACTTTATTGCTGAAATGCACATTCCTTTATAGATGTGTTATAATGGACAAAATCAACGATGATTTCAAAGAAGAGAATATACCAGTGAAAAGAGTGTCTGCTTGTTTGTTTCAAATATTTTTATAAACTTTTTTTAATAAATTTCCAAAGTCTAGTTCTAACAATATGACAAATATAACCCCTGAAAAGTAGTATAACTCTATATTCTTAGCTAGCTTATATGTGTTCATTTATTTTCCTTTGTTGAGAACGTTCACATACCCACAGCTGTACTTAACTACATTATACTACAACCTACCTGAAACATATATTCTTCATTCTACTTTTCTTCTCTTATACGATTGTAAAGCTAGATTTCTATTATCTCTTTCTAGATCTCTATTATATCAAAAAAGCATCTACTGCAAGAACAAAAGAGTAAGGACTGATTACCGGTGAGTTTAAGAACAAAAGAGATAAGGCTGGTGATGCGCATATGGAAGACGAGGCCGGCAATGCACAAATGGTAGAGGAGGCCGGAGTTGGGCAAAAGGCTTCAACAACGAGAGCTTCACCAAAGACCAAAAACATGTAATTTTTTTAAGGTTTTGTTTTTGCTTTTTGCACTTCCTTCTTTATTGTTTTCTTAACCTTTTAGATTTTGATTTTATCTTTCACAAACTTAAGTTACCGAAAACTCAAATGTATAATGATAACTGTTATATATTATCTATAAAAATCATTTTATTTATGTTAGTTAACTAGTGTATATTATGGTTTGCTTTTTGACGTGATTTTTTGGGTCCAAAGTAGTATATGAGATCTATAAAAAATTATTAGATTTTTTTTGTGTTTGTTGTAATCCCAGGCATTTTGACGTCTATTTTCAAATTATAAGGGTGTCCATCTATAAATTATAAGGGTGTCCAACTGAAAGTTATAATATAATTTATAAAAAATATTTCAAAATAAAGGGTGTCCTAGACACATGTGGGGATAACATAGGATCGCCCTTGACCGTAGATGGATCTATGGTTTTTACAACTAGTTACTGAGCGTTGTTGGTGATCGTTCCTGAAGGTAAGGATGACGGCAGACAAGGCGACGACGGTTTGCCGGTGGTAGGTTGTTCTGTGACGACTGAACCGGCGAAAGGAGTTTGAGTTGCGTGAGGTGGTGACTAATATGGCGATGGTTGGGTGGCGGCAAGTCGAGTTCGAGTTTTGTAGAAGAAAGACATGACTTTTAGATGAGAACGAGAGAGATTGAGAGGGACAACCGATTTTAGGGTTTTAGAGAGGGACTAATACGCTAGTTAGTGGTTACATGCTTTATAAAGGGGAAGGCAAACGAATAGTTTTATTCAATTTTGGGTTGGATTTGGAGAGTCAATTAGTAGTAATGCAAATATATGTGGTACATTTTCAAGACTTTTAACAACTTGTAATGCCCGATTCATATATAAAGTACACCCAAAATTTTCATTTTTGAAACCATATGTATCACATAATTATCAAAAGTCGTCACAAACATTAGATGTACAATACATAGATCCTGCCTATAAGAATATCAAAAGGATGTACAAAATTTATACAAAAGTAGCATTGAGAGCCAGACCGTTACATATCTTCATTACTATCCAAAAGTCCACATATACATTCACTTTCTCCTTATCCTTGTCTACAATACTAGTACCTGCAAGTTATTCACACTCACACACAGGGTAAGCTTTTAAAGCTTACTGAACAATCCAGAACACGTAACATAATCATAGCACAACATAAACAATAATAGCACATGCCAATAACATATTTCTTATCCATTTTATTCTCCCAGCCACATAGGCAACTGCCCAAGACACACCCACATATATCCTAGCCGCTTAGGCAATTATCCAAGCCACTTAGTCAGTAGTTTAAGTCACTTAGACAATTATCAAGCCACTTAGGCAATAACAAGCCACTTAGGAAAATATCAAGCCACTTATGCAAATAACAAGCCACCTAGGCAATATTAAGCCACATAGGCACTTGCATAAACTACAATTATTCTCAATCATATCATACAGATATGAGGTACTCACTTATAATGACGTATAACAATGATGGGTGAATGGAAGGAATCCAAACCTAATTGTTTATGTTCATCCCCATTAACATACATTGGTTTTCCAATCACACTTCAACAATTATTCACCATTCCAACATTCGTAATAGTCCTAACTATTCTTAGGAATAATCCCCCTACTTTACTAGTCCATACACCCTCCTTAACAGGCCTTTTAAACGTTGTGTCCACATTTTAGCATTGATACCATATGAGCTTAGCATAGCTATTAGCGTGTTAACAACCGGATATCGCGACTAGTCGCGACATATCAGCGCTATCTAACGGGTATTGCGACCCTATGGTCATGAATAGCCAATCCAGATTCAGACCTCCACACAAGTTTCATAGCATATCTATCAGGTGGGTTTTGGTTTAGACCCACTAACAAAAAGTAAAATAAATACATCTCAATCATTTGTAGCAGGTCGAATGTGATGTGCTATATTGAATAAATAATCATCGCTAAAACGATAGAGAACATTTGTTGAAATAATCTCTACTATGTGTTGAAGAGTGCCTGAATGACCAACATATGATCCTCGGTTGCGGACGCAACGCAGAAAGTGTGAAGCAAAGTAAGCAATTCATGCTTCAGTCGCAAACCGGAGGATAACAATGAACTGCGGTTCCAGAATGTGTCGTCGAAACATGTTGGTCGAAGGACGTCAGATAAAAAATATCTTCCATCGGATTCTACTGAATCTGGACCTCTGGTTCATCAATCGCTGGTCCGAAGTATGGTCTGTTGACCCAATGATGAATGTCAACAGCAACGAGTGGAATAAAATCCACATAGTTCTTATCAACCAAAGAAGCATGCAATCCGAAGCAAATTCGTCCAAAAAAAAATATGAAGTAATCTCGGACGAAGTGTGACAATCCAATTTTTATGGAAAAATAATATAACCATGAAAAAAATGTTTCCTAAAAAAATCGCTTCAGTCTATGTCGGAAAAAATTAGTGTTAATAAAAATAATTGGATAAAACTAAAAGGAATAAATCGGTGTTATATAAAAAACTTGGTGTAAAAAAATTTCGTAAGGAGGATGAGAAGGTTTTTAGATGAGGAGGAGAGGTTTACGAACAGGAGGAGAAGGAGTTGGGTGAGAAGGAGGAGAAGTTTTTTATGGGTCAGTAGGAGAAGTTGTATGGGTCATAAGGTGTTTCAAATGATTTGAAATTTTTTCTTGTTCATAACACAAACGATTGTATATGTTATGACCATACAAATATTGTTTTCGTACATTGATTTTGACTTCCAGATGTTCATTCAAATTGTTTTCAACAATTTCGGATGATGAGAAGAATCCTTCCTCAGTAACTGTGGAATTATCCTCATCAACTATTTTGACCAAATCATTGTCAACAAGGAGTGAAGCACCAGGTCATACAAAAATTGAGTTTTTGAAATATGAAACTTTTGGATATACACATGCCACATTGAATAACCTTTTTAAACTATCCTTGAAATAATCTTCATAAACAAAACATTCATCTGAAATTTGAATTTTAGATTTCACGATTTCTTTGTTTTCATTTGTTTTTGAAGATTGAATTTGATCACAATCATAAACTTTCAGTTTTCCTTTTTCCCCCGAAGACAATTGTGAGCTACCTTCGGAGAATAATTCTGATATAGGGGATGACTTTTGAATTGTTAAGGAAGAACAGTCAATTTCCTCCATATCCGAATCAGACTCGGAATCATAGACAATTTCATGAGTATTTTCAATTAAAGGAATTAATTTCTTGAGGATTCGCACTTCATTTGGTAACATTTTCAGCAAATCATTGGCAGTTAAGAAATTTTCTACAGAAACCAACCCATGATTATACGAAGTATTTGGTACCACAAAATTTGATATAATTGACTCACATTCATACAAAACATTATCTACATCCTTAAGGTCAAATTCAATAAACAGAAATAACTTCTTATGTTGATCAGTGCACACGTCGGATGAGTAGTAAATTCTTGTAATATGAGCATACAAACGTTTAGCAGTTTCACAGAATATGTTTCTTTGTTTCAAAATTTCATCTCCTGAGTTCAAATATTTATCCCTACACTCTTCTAAAACATAAATTCTTAAGTTGGCCTTTTCTAAGGAAGACTTCAGACTCTCAATTCTCCCCCGTAACTTAAGGATTTCTTCTTTACTGACATTTACCCTAGTGTTCGCATCAATAAGCATTTTATTCATTATTGAACAATCACGTGTAACTTCAGCAATATCATAAGAGTATTCAGATTCAGGAATATTAAAAGATGAGAGAAAATTTGATACCTGTTCCGGAATGGTAGGTCATGCATCCTTTGCCATTAAGCAAAGATCATCATCTGCAACCATAACACCATCTGAAGATTTGACTTCCCAGACACCTTCTTCATCATCATTCTCAACATCATCTTCAATGTCCTCATCATCAACCAAAAAGCTCTTACCATCATCAACACCACAAATGCGCTGTGAGTTGGCTTTCTCACCTCATCATCATCCGAATCCGAAGACCAAACTTGATAAGTCCCATGGCCTTCATCCAAAACCATCAATGGAAGGTCCTTCGTGTTCTCTTTAACCTTATTTAACTTCATGGCATAATAAGCTTCGTCTTTCACTTTGTTTTTCTTTTCACTCTGCTTCCGAAGCATACAGTCTTTAGCAAAAAGGTTTTTACCATGACTGTAGTTGCAACCATAGCCACAGTCACCTGAAGCTTTCTCTTCATTCTTATCAGATTTACCTTGTGGGTTTTCAGAAACCTTCGGAACAGAAGGCTTCGAAGTCGAAAAGTTTTCTCCCTTTGGAGTTGAATGAGAATTTTGATAGATCTCAGGCTTAGGTTTCGAAGAAAACGAGGGTTTGTAGTTTTTCCCAAAGTATTTTCTAGATCCTTGACAATTGACAAAGCGTTTCTTAAATCTTTGGTTATTGGCAGCATATAAAGCTACAATTTCACCGTCTTCATTTACCATGTAGCTATCAGGTTCATCCTTGTCATCAGTATCTTGGGCTTCGTAACTATCATCATTTGACAAGAGGACTAGAGATCCAGCATTTGAAGCTTCACTACAACGTCCCACCACATCGGGTTCATGTGACTTTAACAGACTGAACAAAACGGGAAGTTTGTATGCCTTAATATTTTCGTGTGACTTCACCATCAGCATAATAGGACGTCATTCCTTCCTTAGACAGTACAAGAATTTGATGTTAACTTCTTGTTGGCTTCGAACTTCTCCATACTTTTCAAGAGTATACACCATATCAGAGTAACGTTCGTATGTCTGTTCCAGGGTTGCATTCTCAAGTTGTTGGAAGTTTCCAAAATCAGCAAGAACTTCGGTTACTATACTTGATTGAAGAGTAGCATCTCCTGCAAACCTTATCGCCAAACGATCCCAAATTTCTTTAGTAGATGTGGATCCTTTAATATGATGAGTGACATCAGGACCTAAACTACTTCTTAGTTCTCTCATGGCTCTTTGGTCGTTCTCGGTCTTCTTTAGATTATCAACAGTAAAAACTTCAACATCTTCACCTTCAACAAGAACGAACCGGTATCTACATGAGGTTCTTCTTTCACAGATCTCCACAAATCCTCGTCTAAACCAGTAAGATATATTACATTCGATCAGCCCGGTATTCATAGTAAGCAGGTACAAGAACTGGTGCCTTGGTTGAAGAACCGATCATTTGCATAGTTAAGCATGTTTGCATAAGTTTTTGTTGAATCGGCCATTGTATTGGAATTCTTGAACAGATCTTTTTAGAAAAACTTGTAAGAAAGGATATATACAACTTGCGAAAACCTAGATCTAGGAATCAAGCTAGATCTAGAATTTGTATTGAAGAACAGAGAGAATTCTCTCATGAGTTTTTGAGTTGAACCCGCTCTGATACCACGTGTTAGAAAAAGAATTCAAACAATGAGGATATTGTATAAGATCAATTATATGATTCAAGCAACGAAACGAAATAAGATGAACATATTGATCTTTGCTAAACAAGGTGTCGAATGCTTTGATTAATCTTGAGAGGTTTTTACAATAAAGGTGATAATAAGCACCCTCGACCCAGATGGTATCCTTGATATTTATACATGATCAAGGATACCATAGTACAAAATATATGACTAATAGTACACAGAATATTCTAACTAATTGTGTATCACTATTAGCCAATAGGAGAGCTGCAGTATCACAACGTGTCTGACACCACAACGTGCTCCCAGGATAAGGTTTGTTACATAAGCCTTCAGATCCTCTAGTGAGAGACCTCGGATCTTTAGGCACAAAACTTGACTCTTCGGATAGATGGGGCCTTCGGATGGAAAGAGAAACTTCATCACAAATATATCTTCAACAATGGGTAATAAAATCTTAGTTAGAAATTGGTTTAAAAAATATCAATTGGTGTAAAAAGATTATTTCCTTCGCACAAAAACATTTTGGATGAAGGGGTAGGTTGGGAAAATCTCAGACACAAAATAGTGGTGGAATTAGGTTTCTTCTCATGGGGTGGGTTATGTTCTTCAGTTGGCTGAAAGGGAAAAGGAAAGAGGAACAAGAAAGTCAAAGAGGGTGGGTTAGCTGTCAGGCCCGGGAGGGGGGGTATTGTGAACTGTGTCAAGTGGTAGGAGGGAAAGAAGGGTGTCAAATGGAGTATGGTGGAGGGATGGGAGAAGGAGAGTTGTGAGTGGTGATAGGCGGGTAGGGTGTATATTTTCTCATATTTTCGACAAGTGAGACAAATAGAGAGAGAAAGAGTACGGAACAATAAATGAAGTGAGAGAGAAAGAGGAAAGTCTCCACTTTTGGCTGGCACTCGTCCGGAACACGCGCTTGGCAAGTTGTGTCGCACACGTGCTTTACATTAGCGAAGGAAGAGCACTCAACATCAGCGTGTGGTAAGCACTTTCCAGGTGTTCGATTGATTCTTATTTCAACTGAAGTTAAGCGTCTGATGCTTTACACTATTGTACACACAACCATGGAATTTGTACTTTGCTTTAATTTAACACTTTCATCTCTTAGATCAATTTAAATATCCACAAACATACCCAAAATATATTCTAAGCTAAATATCATAGTATTTTTCAAGAACAAATCCAACTTTTTCAAGAAAAAATCGTCCAATAAATTTTTGACTGATATTTTTGAAAGACATTTTCTCTCCTACTCGTACGTTCTTCATCTCTTCCTAAATATGGGTAAAAATAGGTCTTTTAAAGCATTAAGGACAAGAACATCACCTTCTACATCTTCAAAAACATAAAATAATTTGAGAAAGATCATCATATAGCAGTAGCATGTAGTAGCAACAACTTATTCTGGATAAAGGAGTCAACCCGAAAATCATAGATAAAACTCATCACAAAAATTTCTATAGCGAATCTGAGAAATTTTTGTAAGAACCGAAAATCTTCAAGAATAAAAATCGCTAGTTTGCATCTTCTTCGTTGAGTCATGAATGTGGCTCTAATACCGATTGCCAAGACCCATGGTGGCTAGAAAAGTGTGAAATAATAATAATCTCAAAGATAATCAGTAACAATATGAAGAACATTATGAGTAATCTCGCTTTCATTAGATAACAAAGAGTAACTAAAAATACATGAAAAACACATGTGCTAGGGAAGAGTTCCCTAGCACAAACTCTCTGAAAATCTAAAGAGACTACATAGTGGGTGCACAATAACAAATGACAACTTCCCTTCCTATTTATATGAAAATTGAATATTCAAGACTAGCTACCACTCATCATTGTAAAGCATTTCCAGCTCCAGCTCCAACAACTGGATCAAAGGAATGAAGGACTTAGAAGTTAATTGAGGTTTTGTAGATAGAATCTGGTGACTGGAGGATAGATTCATCCCATTAATGGTATATTCAAGTTATATATTAAGAGAGAATTTATTTATGGTATAGTATTACCCTTGTAATTATGTTGTAATGCTTCTAGTATGTCCTGAGTTTAATTTGGGCTATTTTAACTGATTTAAGTCAGTATGAATTATATCTAATTAGCCCCAAGGTCATGTCGAAATTTCGGTGGAAATGTTGGATTATTTTTGGGATATTCAATTTTAAATGTCCTATTGCTTTACTATGGTTGTGTTGATATGAGCTTGTAACCCCAAAAGTGGTTTAAACATTTTTAAACTCATTTGTTTTGTTAGGATCAAAATTTTAAAAGACATGACTTAATGTCATAAACAAAGTTTTTAAAATATGAGTTTTTAACAACATATTTCGTTTTATAAAATAATACACCATTTAAGGTGTATAAAAGATGGGGTGTTACTTTAGTCTAGCCATGTAGAGGGTCAAAAACCACGTCTTAATTCCCTTTGCATAACATGAAAGATCACCATTTGTAATTGTATGGTTTCTAATGTACCGACCACCCTTTTCCTAAACATATCAATTGAACATTTGTGACCCTTCATTGCAGCTTGTATGGATTGCCATGCTTCTCAAGAGTTAGTAAACCTCAATCTATAAAACGTGATTTAGGCTCTAAATGCACAAGCATCATGTTAAATCGATTGCATGAACCCAAGAAGCATCATAGCTATAGTGATGGGCAACATTTAAAAGATAATATTACTAAGTATTAAGAACAAACATTTTTATTACAAGGTAAATGGTCTTAAATTCTAAACAAAATCATAACTGCAATATACAATGTTAACAAGAAAACATCGCAAGGTCGGTATGACCAAATGATTACATAGAAAAGTACATAAGTAGGCTTGCTATGAGCAACAACAGTATTAGAATTAAAGAGAAGCGTCAGACGGGGAGCGTATGTGTAGAAATTGTGTTTCAGAAAGCAACAACAAGTCGTTTTATGCAATAGGGATGGATATGGTAATCTGCATGCGTATGCTCCTCTAAAAAAAGTTGAGAAAAAGTTGTCCATTGAAGTAGTTATCTCAGCACATCTTTATGGATAGATTTGTTCTATTCCATGAAGGAAGAAAACTAGCACGCCCTCACGGATAGATTGGTTCTATTTCGGGGAGGGAAGATTCGAGGAAACCCGTATGAAGCCAAATAATAATAAATGAACCATGAATTACAGTTGGTCTATGTTTTGGTAAGAAAGAGCTTAAATTATGTTTGTTTATGATAAAGTGGAGAACCTTATGTTTTATGATGAAGTAATGATTCATGTTTTAATGTTACAGCGATGAACTTTGGTTTTGATGTTTTGACAATAAAGCGGAGTTTGCAGATTTTGGAAAGAAAGGAAGATTTTTTTTTTTATAATAGTTGATGATATTCAAATTGATTTATACTTGTTGGGTCTAAAACCCATGTATCTCATGAGGCATTTATGTATTACGTATTGTTTGTTTTAAAATGCTATGTACTCGGGAACAGGATGCTTGTTAGCACATGATAGAAAAGGACTTAGAAGCCTGATATAAGGAACGTAGATAGAAAAGATGTTCAGAAGATAGAGTATCCCAAGTGCGGTATAATTATGTCATGTAATTGAGAGCTGTTATGATTATGGTTTAGAATTCCCTTGTAGTTGTACAATAAAGTTGTGTTATGTCCCGTATTGTTTTTGGGCTGTTTTATTGAGTCGAGCCAGTATGGATTTGTCCGTATTGCCCAAAGGACATGCTGAATTTTTGGTAGAAATGTTAATTTAATATGGGACATAGTTTTGAGATGTTTTAAGGCTTTACTATGGTTGCTTTTGATATGAGTTTGTAACCTCCAATGTTGTATAAATACTTTTAAACTTATTTGTTTTTATTGGGACCGAAGGTTTTAAATGTTAACTTAAAGACTAAAAGAAAAGTTTTTGAAAGAACGAAATTTTTATTCACGGTGTTTTATAAACTATTACACTAAATAAGGTGTATGAAAGATGGGATGTTACAATATCAAAAAAATATTTGTGCAAATTCTTTCCTATTTGGTCACTATGCTTTATACATCTATGCACATAGGGCATTACACTTTGTTTTCTTGATTTCTAACAACTTTAACACCTTACATTGATTTATTATAAGGTGTTCGAACCTTTACTTCAATAATCCAACCACTTAAACAAGTTTTGGGCTCTTTTTCCCATACAACGCTATACCTTAACTATGATTTTAAGCATTTAAACAATACTAGGCACGTAACATATCATTTATAAGTTATTTGAGTTGATATAAAGATGCGTATGTTACAACATATGACCTATTTATATGAACACATGTCATATTCACAAAAAGACAATTTTCATAATATCCCCCATACAACCAAACCCCCAACTTATCCCTCACCTACATAAAGCCTTTTTTCAATAACAAGAAACAAAACCCAACTATAGAACACATATATCTTTAATTTTTTGGTTTCAACATTCAAATAGTGGATGGATTCTTCCAGCCGATTAATGTTCCTAAGCAAACTAGGTATAATCGACGTTGACCTTACACACATGGGTGAGTCAACCCATTGGATCCTCCAATTTCAAAATAACAACCTTTAGGCATCAATTTTTTGTGTAATAAAACATCTGCCAACATAGAAATGTACTTATTAATTTAGGACATGTGTAACACGATGACCAGGGTCAAGCACTGCCCATGAAATTTTCACGATTGCGATTCTACCACAAAAGTACACAACCATGGTGCTTGAAGTTTCTCAAACCTTGAAAGTATAGGAGAATGAGAAGAAAAAGAAAGACATGAGATGTAATGTAATGAATCTAGTAATTTAAAGTGTAAAAGGGTTCATATATATGAGAATAAACCAAAGAATTCGACAAACTACAAGGACCAAATTTAATTTTCTCTAAATAATTTAACTTCAAAGTGGCTAGCCCAAAGTAAGCACCAAAGAACGCTGCTAGACGCTAGTGCTCGGTCTCATGGTCCGTTAACTCCGAGTTCTGATACACTGTGACCCCAACAAGCATTTCACACACTCCCCCTTTCGCTGATAACAAGCAACAACGACGATCAGACTGTGTATTAGCAGGTGATGGTGGCGGACGGTTGTTTGCAAGCGGTGTAATATGGAAACTTCTGATTCAGATGAGCCTGAGAAAAAGCGCCCTCATCTGAACAACTCCGGCATGGCACGTCACCCTAATCCTTCTCCGGAAAATGGCACCGTAAGTCTTAACTCCATGATTATTCTGTGTATCTTCTCATTCCCTATTTATTAGCAGCCTAACACATTCATTAAGGATCGGAGTACCGTTTTTTAGGTTTTAAAAAACTCAAAATTAGGGCTTTCTACTATACTGATATAAAGGGCACGAACACTGAATTCTGGTAGATACAGTAACGTCAGATGAAGGCTAAACCTTCATAATGCTAAACTTTTAGGGTTTCATATTATTGTATGGGTTTTGCATACGCCATTGAAGCTTTCATCAGCTATACCTAAAATGCGTAATGTTCAAACTGCTATTGTAGGTTGATGCGACGGTGCTACAGTATCAAAATCAGAAACTTGTCCAGCAATTAGATGTCCAGAAACAGGAATTACATGATCTAGAAGATAAAATCAAAGAACTAAGACAAGAGCAAACTTCTTACGATGACTTCTTGATTAAAATCAACCAACTATGGAGCCAGGTAACATCTTAATTCAAATTTTATTTATAATTTGATTGATTTCCATTGTAGCTTTTACATGAACACCTTCTTTTCTAGTTGGATGATGACTTAATTCTCCTTGGAGTACGAGCTGGGGCAGGTCAAAGTGCCTTGGAAGCATTGCAACATGCAGACTCTTCAAGAGGTCTTTAACATTATATTATCTTATTTGACCTTTTGATAACTTAATTGTCTAATTACCTTTTTGACCCTTGATTATCCGATTATTACTCATTTAGGTTCAATCCCATCTTGTCCTGCTGAGGAAATATTCCTTTGCAGACTCTTGCAGTCGGATTCCATTGGAAAGAATGGAAGTGAAGAACGTGTTGTTTATATAAAAGAAGCACTTGCTTTAAGGCATTCATCTACTTTAAAATTGATGAATTTAATAGAAGATACTATTCAAGCAAAGATTGAGAGCATTGATCAATCTTTTCATGAAAATTCATCTGCAGAAGGTCGGTTTTGCCCTTAATTGCTCATTCCATTCCTCTATGATTCCATTCCATCATACTAATAATTTAACTTCTATGTAACAGATGCCATTATTCACTTGAACAAGATTGATGATTTGATGAAAGACGAAATTAACAATTTAAAAACAATAATCGAAGCTCTTCATGTGAAGCATAAAGAATATGCTGATATGATTCAAAGTTATACTCATAGCAATTCTGTCGATCAATCCGAAATCAAACGTGTTGCAGGTTTTACAACATTTTCAAATTTTCATCATCTACAATACATAATACGGTTTAAAAATTCAAGTCTTTATAATTATATTTTTCTTTTTTATAATTCTTATAAGGTGACCTGGAGGACAGCATGGCAGAACTTGAAGAAAGCAGAAGAAAACTTGTGAATTTAAAAATGCAAAAAGACAGACTTTCAAATGTTCAACCACAAGTTCCATTTGCTGTTAATGGAAATATAAATATTTCACCTGAAAATACAGTAGATAAAACTATGGGGTTACGCGATTTAAAAGACTCCATAGAAGAAGCAAAGGTTTTTATTTATTTTTAATTTTCTATTAACTTTTAATGAAAACCTACAAAATGTACAAACAATTATTAATTATATTAACTTTTAATTAATGTATTATTAGATAGTGGCATCTGATCGTCTTTCTGAGCTTCATGAAGCAGAAGAGGACAATATGGTCTTATCAAAACAGTTACATGATCTTCAGGTTTTCTTTTTTCTTTATTTCTTTATTTCTTTTTCTTTTATTTACTTTCTTTTAAGTTTTAACACGTTTTATTATAACAGAATGAACTGAAGGACAACAAATATATTTACACTTCACGCCCTTACACTTTACTAAACGATCAACTTCCATACTGGAAATCTGAATTGGAACGATTCAGGGTGGTTATAGATTCATTGCAGGTAATTAATAACTTAATAAATTTTCTGTCTAATATTTTTTTGACATATTAAAATTAAAAAATTTAAATTCCAGGTGGATAGGTTTGCGGTTATGCGAAAGGAGAAAGAGCTCAGTTTAAAAACAGAATCAGTCAATGCTTTAAAGAACCCTATTGACAATAATACTGATTCTATTATTGAAGATTTAGAAAAAAAACTTCAGCAATGTATTAATGAAAATAATGAATTGGAAATTAAAATGGAAGAAGCGGTTCAAGATTCAGGTAAAGTTGGTTATTATCAATATATAAAAATATAAAATTATTTATTTTACTCAAAAGTGTAATTTAATTATTACAGAGAGGAAAGACATAAAAGGAGAGTTTGAGGTGATGAGGTCAGCATTGTCTAAAGAAATTGGAATGATGACATCACAATTAAATAAATGGAAAGAGACAGGATCTGAAGCTATTAAATTACAAGAGGAAGCACATTCTCTTAGAGCTTTGGTGGAAAAAAAGGTGATTTTTTATTTTTTATTTTTTATTTTTTAGAACTGTGTTACTGTAATGTGGTTTACTATTTTTTTTTAAAAAAGATTGAAACTTTTTATTGATTATAGACTAGAAAAAAGGTGTTTTTTTATTTTTTATTTTTTAGAACTGTGTTACTGTAATGTGGTTTACTATTTTTTTTTAAAAAAAGATTGAAACTTTTTATTGATTATAGACTAGTGAACATAAGGAGTTGGTGGATAACTGTTCAGAACAGAGTTTAGAGATCAAGAATCTACAAGCCCATGTAAGTTTTATACTTTATATGTCATTTGAGTTTTATATTTTATATTTTTATACAATGATTTAAATAATAAATTTTATGAATGATTAAATTTTGTAAATCTGTTGTAGATTGAGAGACTACAGAAGGAAAATTTAGAATCACAGATTTTTCTGGATATGCTTGGACAAAGAATATATGACAATAGGTAGAATTTAGCCATTTACAGAATTAATAAACATTTAATTTATTCTTTTAATTTATAATTAAAAATTAAATTTTTTTTACAAGGGATTTAATGGAAATAAAAGAATCTGAAAGAAGAGCTCATTCACAAGCTGAAGTTTTAAAAAATGCATTTGAAGAACACAGTTTGGAATTAAGAATTAAATCTGCTAAAGAAACTGAAGTTGCTTGCCAACAAAGATTATCCATCACCGAAGCTGAAATTGCCGATTTAAGGGCAAAATTGGACGATTCAGACAGGTTTCACTTTCAATTTTTTGTAAAAGACGATTTTACCCTTATGACTAAACTAACATTTTGGAACTTGTAGGGATGTTTTGGAACTCGAAGAGGCTATCAAAATTAAAGATGGAGAGGCAGAGTCTTATATTTCTGAAATCGAGGTATTCGGTTACTTAGTTCTACAAGGGCATTTTCGTCATTTTGTAGTGTTGTATTTTTACAATTTTTCAATTTTTTTTCAGACTATAGGTCAAGCATATGAAGATATGCAGACACAAAACCAACACCTATTGCAGCAAGTCATGGAGAGAGATGATTACAATATCAAGGTTTTTCTTTTTATTATTTTAATCCATTAAAGTGAAACAATTTCATTAAATAATATTAAAAAACATTTACAACCGTACGTTTAATGTTTCAATCTTTTCACACTATTGTAACAAAACTAACCATCTATAAAAAGATACAAATCTTCCACAAAAAGCAATACAAAATTCCACATTAGTTTTAACAAAATTAAAAATTGTTTATTATTTTTAGTGACATTTTTTTTTTGTTTTTTTTTTTGGAACAGTTGGTTTCAGAGAGTGTAAAGATGAAACAAACACATAGTGCTCTACTTTCTGAAAAACAAAATTTAGAAAAACATCTTCAACAAGTGAATTCAGCATTTGAATCCCTAAAATCACGGATTGCTCATTCTGAAGAACACATGAATGTGTGTGTTACACAAGCTTTAAAGTCAACCGAAGAAGACCGCCACCTGGCGGTCAACCTGGAAAACAGCAAATGGGAACTCTCGAATGCGGATAAAGAATTAAAATGCCTTAAATCCTTACTTTCTTCTTCAGAAAAAGAATACGATCAAATCCGTAGGAAAATGGAGGAAATCCAAGAGGAATTAGACAATGAAAGGTATTATAATATTATTTAAAAAAGGGTTAATTACGAAAAAAAAAAAACACTATATTTTATCACTTTTTCTGGTTTAACCATCAATTTTTCTTTTGTTCTAATAAAAAAACCAATTTTTGGAACAAATTTTAACCCGACCAGTATGACCTGAAGAAGTTGGTAATAATGGCTTTGATGAAACTTTTTACCAAAAATTTGTTTTTCCAAATCTTAAAAATTGGCGGTTAAATTAAATTTTTGGCAAAATATGGTGGTTTTTTAGTAATTAGTCCTAGATAATATTTACACGTTAACTAATATAATTACGAAAAAACACTATTTTGTCACTTTTTTCTGGTTTAACCATCAATTTTTATTTCTTCTAATAAACCACCCATTTTTGGAAAAAAGTTTTAACCATTATGACCAGAAAAACCCGGTAACAATGGCTTAAAAATTGGTGGTTAAACCGAATTTTTGGCAAAATATAGTGTTTTTTTTCGTAATTAGCCCTTTTGAAAAAGTTCCATTTTTATTATACTAATGGAGTGAATTTTTTTTTTCTTGTTAAATAGAATGGACAGGAAAAAGCTTGATGAAGAGCTTGTTGAATTAAACATGAAAGTTACAGAATTAACATTAGGAAGTGGTGAAGCTGCAATTAAGAAACTTGAGGAAGAAATAAAGGAGTGCAAGTCTATTTTAAAATGCGGGGTTTGTTTTGATAGACCAAAGGAGGTAAATAAATAAATATATAAATAAATACATGTCCGTTTTTGTAATTAGACAAAACGTTGCTAATTTATTTTTGTTTTGACAGGTGGTGATTGTGAAGTGTTATCATCTATTTTGCAATCCGTGTATTCAGAGGAATTTAGAAATCAGGCATAGGAAATGTCCTGGTTGTGGTATGGCATTTGGACAAAATGATGTTCGATTTGTCAAGATATGAATTTATTAGTTAGTTTAGGAGCATGCTAAAAGTATTGACTAGTTAGTTTTTTTATATGGAAATCTAGAAGAAAGTTTTCATGTTAAAAATGGAAAAAAAAAAAAATGACATAGGAGGAAGATGGTTGTGTAATTAGTAGGGTTTACGTGGAAATGCTTTAGATGACTAGAATTTTAGTGGTGGAATCTTAAAACATTTTACTTAGAGAATTGATAATCTTTGGAGAATGAGGTTGTAAAGTTTGTGTTTTGGTTTTCTTGCTATAGACATATTTGGTTGATAGTTCTTTATTCAATCCGAGGATGTTGATTTTAGTTGAACAAGTATTTAATAAAATGAAAAATTTCAAATAACATATTTTGGTTCGGTTTATGAAAAAATTCAAAGTTAATTTTTATTAAAAAAAAAGTCTCAAATTAATTTTTATCAACAAAAAAAAGACAGAAAGCTTGCTAATATTTGGATTTTTTTATAAATTATGTGAAAATATTAGGACTTTATTGAATATAAAATATATAATTTATGTTCTTTTTTGTTAATGAAAATTAATTTGAGATAAATTAGATCAAAATATTGGGATTTTAACAGAGATTTCTTTAATAAAATTGAAATAATTTATCCAGTTTTATTTCTTTAGCAAATTACTTGTTTTTTGACGTTACAAATAGGAATTAATAACAAAGAAGAAGAAAAGAAAAACAATTGCAATCGATGCAATCTAATAAAATGAAACCTCCAATGAACCAATTACGTCAGTTTTTTCCCTTTAAACTTAATCCGAAAGTATAAACACTAACATCATAACCAACAAAATCCCCAAAATCAACAAACTTTTCCATCTCCAAATCGTGTTAAAACATGATCAAAAGTGTTTCTACAAGTTTCGTTCAAAATAGCCACCTCATCAAGGCGCTTTCTACATCCTGCCACCTAGATTATTGGACTCCAACAGACGCCATCAAATCATCATACTCCGGATCACTCTCCTGTTTCCTTAAACTTTGCGGATTCCCAGGTTTACGTGACTCAGCACTAGGCGAAAACGGATCATATATCTGCTGACGTGGCGCCAACGGGTGACCTGGCCTACCAAAAGAATACGGTACATTGCCACGTAACTGTTGATTCGAAGGCAAAAAGTTCCGAGGCCGAAATCCCATGGATTGATGATGATTTTGTGGAACTTGTCCAAAGTTCCTTGGTGGTGGTGGACCAAACTGCCTAGCGGCTTGTGGCGGAGGTGGTGGTGGACCATGCCCGGAGAAAACCGGCCGCCTATCTGGTGGAGCAGGCATACTTTGATGGCTGTTTTGTGGCCTATGGAAACCTTGCATCATACGTGGCGGTGCTGGCCGGAAAGACGGCGGTGGAGGTGGCGGCATGAATTGAGACCCTGGTCGTGGGAGTGGTTGTGAAGCTGGCGGTTGTTGGCGGTGGTGGGCTTGAAATGTGAAATCGTTAGAACTTGGCGGTTGTGGTCTTAGGGCGGCTACAGGCGGCCTTATAGATGGTGGCGGCATCCATGAACCAGGTGGCCGGTTAGGTGGCGGTGGTTGTTGGGACCAACTAGGGGCGGTTAAAGGTCGAGGAACAGGCGACCCCATTGGCCGAATATTTGGGGCGGAATAATTCAGCTGACGTGGCGCACCTTGCACAGGTGGCAATGGATTCCTGGGCGGGCCTGCGTAAAGTATATTTGGTGGGCGGTGAAGTGGCGGCGGCGGCGGTGGTTGGGATGGTAAAGACGCAGAATTTAAAGAGGTTGAAACTGACAAATTTGAAAAGTTCGGGGCTGAAACTGACGGGTTAGAAAAGTTCGGGGTGGAGATTGTCACATTTGGAAATTGAGGGGTTGGAAGCCATTGATTAGGGTATCGAGGAAACTGAGGTAATGGCGGTGGTTGGTTTACAGGTGGAGGTGGGTCTTGGGTTAGACTAACCGTGGTTGAGTTAATAATATCATCAGAAACCGGAACTTCTTTGGAATCAGGTACCGTGTTTGCCTAATGAAGAAAGATTTGATTATAAGGACTAAATTTGTAAAAATATTTGTTATCAGGGTCAAAATTGAAACTTTCAAACTTACTAAAACTGGTGTGATTAGTAACTCAATCAGAGAAACTGCAGCATCAACTTTGTCATAAGTTTCAGCAGTCACATGAACAGACAACTCTTCATAATCACCTTCATTGCCTTCATATGAAATTATCTCACTCTAATTTTAATAAATAAAAAGAGTTAATAATTAGCAATTTGAAAATTAATAGAAAGAGAATGGTAATTTGAAAAACAAAACATTACCTCATTCTTTGTATCTGCTTTCGTACCATATACTCGTAATTTTGCCCCGGTTTCCTGATTAATAAAATTATAAAAAAGAATTTTTTAAGTATTAATTATATTAACGAATCTTAAAAATTTAAGCATTACCTTTTCCAATCGTTTTAAAGTATCACCCGCAAATATTACTCCAATAAAATTGCGTTTGGGATATTCTTTAATCTATAAAATAAAAAAGTACAAGAGTTTAAAAAATTCAAACATCGTGTATAAAAAAAGAACGAAAAAGGGCGATATACAAAAAAACAAACTCACTGGAATTACAACTTTATCCTCCTTTAACAATGGCTTGTAATCATTTGGGGCTTTATAGCTTGGATTTAGCTTAAGTATTTCACCTACCAAAATAATAAAAAAATTTAAAATTACGTATAAAAAAAAATGTAATAACCTCGAAGAAGTATCATTTAGGTTAAACTTAGTAACTTACCAATAACCTCACGTCTTTCAAGTTCTAAAAGCTCTGATTTCTGCATTAAATACGATAATTTTAGTTCTTTATAATGGGAACTTCAATAACAATAGTTACAATATAACAAAAGTATTTAAGTATATAAAAATTAAAAAATATGCTTAACTAACCTTAATACTTTGGTGGTTTGTTGAATCATGATCATCACTTGCTTCCATGATTCCTGATTTTAGTTGTTGTGTGATTTGTTCCAGTCTAGTCTGCTCAAATATTGTTGTACAGATGCAGCAATATCATTAAGAGACACCTGGAAAAAGGGGCTACAAATGCCTCCAAATAAATAAAACATGATTCTATCTATATGACCAAATATTGAAATTGAAAAAAGCTGGACTTCAAAATGAAATGTACATAATAACCACTAAAATCATATAGAAAAGCCTCATGGAAAATGAAAGATATGATTTTTTTTTTACTTTTGAGTTACCTGATATGCTGAAGCTCTTCCTTTTTTGACAAAAGCATCTTGGGTCAAATCCGGGCCCCATTTTGTTTTTCTGAGAACTTGTTTGGTGTTTTCTTCATTGTCCACGTCAGTGCCACCTGGCTTTTTGTTGCCCCGGAAAACGGGGACCAAGGAACCTGATAGCTTGTTTTTTGGAATTACGAATCCAGATTTTTTTGAGAATAAAGAAACTTTTGGGCTTGTTGTTGATGATACAGATGAAGTAGGTGTTATGGATGTTTGAATTGTGTCCTCCATTGATATTGGTTGAACTTGTGTACTCATGTTGCTATTGTGCGCATTGACAAATGCTTAATATAAACAAGTAAAGGTATTAAAGGTCAGATTGATAAGCAGAAAATAGCACTGTTAGTTAAAGAAATTAGGTGTGTGTTTATATAAACTTGAAGGATTTAGAGGGATGTATAATATATCAGACTGAAAAAACACTAAATAGAAGCTTAACATAGATAACGATTGAAAGGTTGGCACGATGTTTAACACATGATAAATTGGAGGAAATGAACAGAACTAACTGGACGTAGCTGTGTTTTTTATTCGAACACCGGTAAACCCTTAAAACGCAAAACTAAAAACACATTCGATGTACTGAAAAGTAGCTTTGATTCTTATCATGAAACAGCACTTATATCTACGAACAAGTAATGGATTAAACAGAACAATAAGCAAGCAAGTGATGACAAAATTAGAGCAGGATATTTGGAAATCATGACCGATGCCCTAGTTCTGACAAGTTATTTGCACAAATTAGGGCTACATTCGAACTGGAAAGAGAACATACTTATCGGAAATGGTTAATCCAGTGAAGAACGGCGGAGATCCGGTGGCTGGTCCTTTCCGCCTTGCTGCTCTCCCAGTATTATGCACGACGGGGAGTGGAGGTTAGTGGTAGATTGGTATTTATATTCGACCCGATCGGGTCTGCATTGGGTATGTGGTATTTGGGCCAGACTTTTCTACATGTCCACCAAAGCAAATATAAACTTCATGGTTTTATTTATCTGTCCATAGAAATGATTAGATTATTTTATCCGGTTAGGGCACCAATGTTTAGAGGTGGGCAAAAAACTCGGTTTGGAATCCGAAATTGGTTTTCAAATCGATCTGATTCGATTTTGAAATCGGTTTGAGAGAAATTGATTCGACGGTTCGAACTGGTTTGAGTACTAGCCTCCTTGTAGTGTTTTTGGCTCTTTGGATCATCTTGGAATGTTTCTTGAAGAGAAGGAAGGTGTGTAGTGGTGCTAGAAGGTGTTCTTCAAGCTTGAAGCAGCAAGATCTATATTTTCTGAACCATTGTGAGTAAAAAGCTTCTCCTTTTTGTGTTTCTAAGGTTGTTCTAGTGATTATGGAGACTTTAGATGGATTTTTGGTCCTTTGTTGCTTTATCTTTGGTATGGAATGGAAAATGTCAAACATTTATGTCCCTAGTTGCATCCATTGAGCTTTTGAGTCAGTTTTGGGAGTGAGCCAAACTCTCTTAAGGGATTTGCTTGATGACCATGGTTAGTTTCATGCTATTGGACTTGGATTCTAATATTTGGACATGCATGGCCATAAAGGTGGCAACTTGTAACACCCGACTTTTAAAACAAAAACACCCCTGAAATTTTTTTATTTAAACACAGGTTTCAATACTTAAAACCATAACAAAGGGGTATATTTTAACAAAAACGGGTACAAGTGTATCAAGGAGAGTATAAAATACCATAATTCCTTTAAAGCCGGGCTACTACTGACAGCATCTATGAGTCCCACTTCCAAGTCACGGACTCTATCTTGTCCCCTATCAGTATCATGCTAACCTGCAGGGACAGTAACAAAATCGTGAGCTATAAAGCTCAGTGAGTAATCATTTCTGCAAATAACATGTATCAAAATACAATCATATAACTGTCTGGATATCGAATCCAAACTCCTAGCCTTACTGGCTGACCAAATATCTCTTAGGATTTCTCATCCTAATTCATAGCCTTACAGACTAAAACATGATAACCTGCAATTATCAACCACGTCAGTTATTTGCACATATAATCATATAACCATTTCTGTCCCATATTTCTTAGTCACATCGGACCGCACCGTATATCCTGGCTATTTAAGCCGCACCCTGTGTCATAGCTTTATAAGCTGCACCAAAACATTATCAATATATAAATCATAGCCCGAAGGCCGCACCAGCTGGGTTAAATAACCCGATATCATAGCCATAAGGCCGCACCATGTACCTGTAACAAAATCATAGCCAAAAGGCCGCATCGGAGACATAGCCCGAAGGCCGCACCGGAGTCATAGCCCGAAGGCCGCACCAAATCATAGCCCGAAGGACGCATCGGAGACATAGCCCGAAGGCCGCATCGGTTAGATATGGCTCACGGGTTAGCCCGCTGTTGCCGTGGCTCACGGGTTAGCCCGCTGTTGCCTAGACTCACGGCTATATCCGGTCTTGTCTATATAAGTCTGGCACATCAAGATAAACCATGGCTCACGGGTTAGCCCGCTGTTGCCTAGACTCACGGCTTTATCCGGTCTTGTCTATATTGGTTTATATAGATATATTGACTCACAGCTCCGTTCTTGTCTATAACAGACTCACGGCTTATCTGGTCTTGTCATATCATAGTGTATATATATATATATATGTATTGACTCACAGCTCCGTTCTTGTCATCGCAATGACTCACGGATTATCTGGTCTTGTCTTTTACACATATTTTAACACTTGTCGTTTTCGTCCCTCGAAGCTGTTTCAACCTGTAACAATTCAATCATCATATATCACATATGATATCAGTGAGATTACTCACCTGGATACTAGCTGCGTTTCAATTTCGGTTGTTTCTTGCCTTTGCGTGCACCACAACCATTTTGTCCCATACCTATTTATCCATTTATATACCAAATGATAATAGGTTAATAATCATCTAAATTGACTCTAATACACTAGATTTCAATACAATATTATTACAAACAATGCCTAGTTAATAAACTTTCCGTTTACTAACTTTATATGAATTTTACTATTCACCGAGGCATTCGAATCGATCTACAGTGCCCCCGAGGGGTCGAAAACTCAATATAAAAATTTTCCCAAACTTTTCAGACCATAACGAGCCTACGGTTCAAGTTTGAGCTAAATCGGACAAGCCAAACAAAAGTTAGCATTTTAAAGTCCCTGCCTGAGGGGCGCACCCCGCCCAGACATGGGCGCACTGCGCCTGGGCGCACCCCGCCAGAGGCTTGGGCGCACCGCGCCTGGCGCCTGCACAGGTCTCCTGTCCAGCCACGATTTGTGCACTGTAGCACGCAGTTTTGGCTCATTAAGTCCTTAATCCAGTCCTTAATCGATTGGGGTTTGTTTCTAGGCTAAAACCTTATACTTTAACAAGGTTTTCAACCATTCAAAACAACTAAATCAATCAAAATGAAGAATTAGGGTTCTTAGTTCTAACAACCCCAAAACTTCAAATTCATCATAAATAGCAACCTACTTCCATTTTCTTGAGTTAAGTCCTTATTAGCATGACTTAATGGAAGTATTAAACCATTTAAACACATAATCATAACTGAAATTTACAAATTTCAGTTTCTAAAGAACCAAATCAAGAACACTTCAAGAACTTGATTAAAACTAACCTTTCAAGCTTAGGAATCATCAATTCCAAGCCATAGTTCTAATTCCTTGCTTCAATCCTTCAAGAATTTCCAGAAATCGCTCTCAAATCTCTTCTCCCGTTGCTGCACAAATGGCTAGTCAAAGAGAGAGTCAACTCTCTTATATTTATACCTAAATTTTTTTACATTTTTAGTCCTAAAGTTCATTTTCTTGAACTTTGACCACAAAATCAAGTTTTATTACAATAAAACTTTCATTTCTTACATTTTTGCCACAACAAACAATATTTTTCATATTTGGTCTTTTACATGGTCAAATGACCAAAATACCCTTTTTCGGTAAAACGACCCAAATTCAGTTTTTATAACATTTTAAGTCCAAAACTCAAAATATTATTTCAAACCAAATACTTTTCTGTCCAAAAGACCAATTTACCCTTCCAAGGTAAAATGACCATTTTGCCTTTTTATTATAATTATATAATAAAACATGTCTTGGCGTTACAAAACTTTATGGGTTAATGGTTGTTTTGGGTAAGTTTTGGAAGGGCTTGACCCCCTGGTTGAATGGATTAAGTGCTTAATGAAGTTTTGGGACTGTTCGTAGTTAGCGTCGCTATCTTGAGGGGATAGCGAGCGACATTATCTTGAGGAGATAGTGGCACTATCTGGCGTTGACCGTTGACTTTTGACATTTGACTTGTATAATTGACTTTTTGGGTAAACTTGGAGGGATTAGGGATTTGGACTGTAGGACCGTTGTGGGTCGTCAGTTTGTTGATTTGAGACTTTGTGATAAGTTAGGAGTTCGTGCTGCTTAGCGTGAGGATATCGGAAGCAAGTGGATTGAGGTTGCAGCTTAGGTGAGCCTCCTCATTATACAATGTGTGAAGTTGCATGAGTAGGTGGTACAATATAGAATGATCATATGTTTCTTTGTTAGGACTATAAGTACTTATGTGTAGTCGTATGATTCGTTCTTACGACTTGTTGATATTGGGATAGGCTAGTGCTGATCTAGGACTGAGTCACGTGCCTGGGCTAGCACGATGCATGATCGTGCTGACCAACATGAAGGTGCTGCATGATAAAAGGACTATGCATGACAGGTCTGGGCACCCAAAAGTGTTGAATGAAAGAAGGTGCAGTGTCATGTTAGGGTTGTACCTAGATGTTGTATTTGGCTTATGTGTATAAATGAGACGGATGGTGTGGTATCTTGGGGAACTCACTAAGATTTATTCTTACTCTTTCACCTTAAATGTTTTTTAGATACTCTTCTAAATAAATATTTGGAGCGAGGCGTGACTGTATCGCATCTGACATCTTGGTGTTCAAGTCTTCCACTGGTTAATGTTTTATATTTGATTTAATAATTATGGTGTTAAATATTTTAAATGCTGAACTTGGATCAGATGGTTTTATTTTCCAGCCCGTTTTATGTATTTGAACCGCTTTTAAAAATGAAAATTTTACTCTGGAATTTGGGACGTTACATCTAGGCCATTTGATAAGATTATATTGTCAAACTTCTCATGTTATTGTTTAAAGCTTTTTTGTCCATAAAGTGATTTGACTAATTTACACGCGTTATTTTCATGACCTTTCACCACAAGCCCTTCAGGTTGGTTTTAATGCCAGTGGAATCACTACCTCCTTCATTTTCCCATCAAATGCTTTGACATCTTGATTTGCATTTACTCCTACAACATTTGTGAATGATCTCATGGTTCCTCTGGTTCCATCATTGTGTTCCATGCCCTGCTGATAAAAGGCTTCCTCTAAGTCCTTCTATCACCACATTTCGCCCAATCCTTTGTCATTCCTTTAATTCCATCCTCTCAAGTTTATTCCATCCTTTCATACCTTGAAATGTTTACTTTAAGTTGTTTTCCTTCCACTAGAATTCTATTCAATTTCCTTTCTAGATACATGTTATTGGCCAACTTAATGAATCCAACAAATTTGAAGGCTCCACCGTTTTTGTCTTTCTTCCTAGCTCCATACACATCTACAATACACTCATGCTTGCGACATAATTTCCAATAACTTGGTAGGAGACCAACCTTCCAAAAAATTTGTCACAAAGAACGTCATGGCTACCTTCTTCAAATCTTCATTAGCATTCTTTATCCTTCTATTAACCGTTTTCCTGCCATCGTTAACAACTCCATTTCTTCGGCCACGTATCCTCTCCCCTTTTCTCTCATGATGTTTTTCATTACCTAGCAACATCTAAATGTGTGTGTGTATGTGTGTGAGGTAATCTTGCCAAAACAGTGAGACCTCTACTTTAAATGACACATGATGAAAACAAAAGAAATCTTGCAAAACCTTATAATTTTAAGAAAACGTGGAATCGGGGCGATAAAGGCATAGACGATAGATCTTGAACTAAGCTACTCATCAAAACTGATATGATTGATTTTTTTCTAAAACGGATAACTCATACATCCATTTAATCATACTCCTAAATCAAGATATTTTGTCTACTATGAAACTTGAACACTCAACTTTTAGAGAGGAATATATTTCCAACGCACTTGATACCGTTGGGCCAAAGGCTCATTTAAAAAATATGAATATATGATTAATAACCGGTGAAATTATAGCAATACACTAGTGATCATCCTTTCTCGGCAACTAGAAATTATATAGATTTATATCCCTTGTTTTAAATGAGGAATAATAAACTATAAATTTTCTTGTAAAAAACAGAAATCACCCTTCTTATTTGAAACTTTTATCTTTTCTCTATTACTTTTTCGAGCATATGCGTATTTTATAATGTCATTCATTGCGAAACAACTAGATTGCCTCGGGACTCTTTGTCTTATTCCCTTGTCAAATGACTAAGAAAATATTTGAAAATCCCATGTGATGAAATACAAATTAATTTAACCTTAATGGAGCTGTTCTTCTTAGATGTACTCCAATAACACCAAAAAGTTGTTCAAACTTTTGCTATAAACTATGCAGAATGACCCTTCACTCATTAACAAATACTATCACATACTCTTTACTTTATTTTCCATTTCCTTTACTTTAATCCCTACACAAATCCACAGTTCACGTTTCACATTCTTCACCTATATATAAACAATAATGTATTCATATCCTTGTACCCATAAAACATTCCATCTCACTCTCTCTCTCTTCACTGATTCTTTCTCTCTCTACAAGTTTGTAGCAGTAATGGAGAAGGGTTTAGGGTCTGTGTCTGAAAGCTCAAGAAAGATTGACATGGTGAATGGCGAAAAGATGGCACGAAGGTTGCCAAAGAGATTTGAAGTGATAGAAGAGAGAACAGACATCGATAAAAGAGCTGATGATTTCATCAAGAACTTTAGGAACCAGCTTAAGATTCAACGTGTGGAGTCGCTCAAACGTTTTCATGAGATGATAAATAGATCTACTTGAATTTAAGTGGCAGGTTTAATTTCAAGAACCGTAGTTGTTCGATTCAATTGGTTGTTGTACAATTATATAGTGATAATAAAGCAAAGATCCATCATCTTTTACCCATGTTTCTTGTACCAAATATAACAACGATTCCGTTTTTATGTGTTCTTGTCAATGTTCTATCCTTTCTATGCCATTTTAGCCTGTTAGGCGCCTCATAGCTAACTTATAAACTGGCTTGTTTTCGATCTTTTTAGGTTGTTGTATTTGACAAGTCAAAAAGTAGCTTATAAGCTAGCTTTTTAAAAAACTATTCAGACTAGCGTTTCAACGCATATGAAGCTTTATTAAAATTTTCCCAAATTTATTATAAAGACTCACTTTTCCACATGCCCAAGTTAGTTTTTATCAAATGCTATTTTTTATCAGCTTTCAATTAGTCTGTCAAATATAGTCTCGTTGTATACTTGTAGAAATGGTTAATGCTTTAGGAGCAATGTGAATTGGGCTCTTTGTGAAAAGTGAGTTCATAATAACATTTTTGCATAATATAGACATCAAGCTGGATTCCTTGTTGAAATGGTCAAATGTTCAAGTCTCGTTTGTAGCATATTTCAATGCGAAATGGGCTCTTTCTGGACTATGTACCTTGTTTACATAAGTAGATAACTTTTTTGCATAATACATACATGAAGTTGGATTCGGATACTAATAACAACTAAATGAATCAAGAAGCAGAAACGATCATAAAAGATAAGTAATCTAATATTCATCACAACGAATTCTACTTCCTAACCAATATGTATACACAAATCATCCCATAGAACTATACTAATGTGATCTTAAAAAAGAAAAAAAGAAAATGCTTACCACATTCATAAAGAAAGAAGGTAACAACAAATAGGTTTAAAGATTCCTGCTTTCTTTTTTGGGTTTCCTCCAATCAGCAACCAAATCCATGTACCCAATGAACCAATCTCCATATAGAAACTTATAAACTATCCGAAACTGCAAATACAAAAGCGTCACTAACACGTTCCAAACCGTCGCGAAAAAAACCCAATGCTTTTCTTGTTTTCTTTATCATATTCTCACAAATTTTGTAACCTGTTCTTGAACTTATCATACTTGAAGCACTTGACAATGCACAATATGACTCTTTTGCCCATTCCTCCCCGATATACTCGACCACAAATTCGTAAACAAAGTCTTTATATGCCCTTTACCCGCAATATTCTCCCAAAGATTCGGATTACTTTCGATTTTTTTATCTTTACTCGAAACATCAACAAGACTAATACTCATATTATTCCGAATAATACACAACTTCCCATTAAGATTCACAAGCGCCGCCGCCTCCATAGCCGGCGAGCTTCCAAGATGAACTTTACTATCAATAAACTTTTTCCAAGAATTCGTATCCTCTTCATAAACCCTAATTTTACACCCGTCGCGACAATCCAACGCAAAAAGCTTTCCATTCATGGAAAGACTCGGATTCCGCCATCCCGCAATCATTCCGTCCGTAATTGACACCCACGTGTTCGATTCCGGTGTATACGCTTCACTCAAAACCTCTCTATGAGCCCCGAGTCCTTTCAAGAACCACTTTCCATTATAAACAACTCCGATAAAAGGCACCATTGGCGTACTCATATCCGTAACAAAACTCCATCGACGTTTATTCGGATCATAAACTTCAACTGACCGAAGAGTCCGATGAACTCCATCACATTCACCACCCGCGACATAAAGACAATTGTTCATAACACAAGATCCAAAAAAATGTCTCTTTCTTTGCATATCGGGAGCTTTATGCCATCGATTTGTCCTCGCGTTATAAAAAACCACGCGTCTCATTGAACCCTTTAAAGGGTCTTTCCCGCCGAATAAATAAAGATGACAACCACTCAAAACCGCACATCCAAACCCAAGGGCGTTTTCGTAATCTACCGGGACAGGTGGGAGCGGTTGCCATATTTGGTAAGTGGGGTCAAACGCGTGCCACGAGATTCTTCCATCGCGGTCTCGTTTGAAGACATAAACCCATTCTTCAGCCATTCCTAGGGTTTTTCTTAGAGAGTAAAAGTAATTGCTTGATAATAGTCTAAAGAATCTTTTGGAGACTAACCGGAGTTTGTTGTGTTCGGCTCGTGGGACCCGGGTTAGACACGCGATTGCCAGGTCATCGGGGAGACCGGGGAGGAGTGGCGGTTGGATGCGGGTTCGTTCTTTACGGCTGTTTTTGGGTTTGTGTGCGTGTGGGTTGATGTCGGGTTGGATGCAAATTTTTGACCCGGGTACGAATTTGCGGGCCCCGGCGACGGTTTTTAAGCCCGCGTCGACTTTGCAGTAGCATGACACCGAATCGACCTGAATCCTTTGTTTGTGTTAGATGCAAGGAGGTCAAGATAATACAATGTTTGGATTTGAGTTATGTTTTTGAAAGTAATTAATATAATAAGAGGATAAAATGGTTTGATTTCTCAGCAACCCCTGAGCTGGCCCACACTGCCAGATGTAAACCAGGTGGACTGGCATGAGAGTGCAATCCACATTGGAACTGAAACTCTCCACTGCGACTAATTTTGACTCGAATTTTTACAATTCCTGAAATTATAGGGGAAATTAAGGATATAATAGTGGCATATTAGTAATTTTACTATATTTGGTCATGAAGTTTGTTGGAACTACTATGAAACTGAATATTTGAAACCTAAATAATCGGAAAACTGTAAGCAGATTTAAGTTTCCTAATTAATAGAAACTGATTATTGAGACTTGAAGTCGGAATAAGTAAATGTTCATTTGCAAAATGCACATCCAATTATCTAAACACCTCCCTAATGTGTCAGAAGAAAGATTACTCGGATTTCTTAGGGCGGAATTAAAAGACAGAAAATAGTTAGTACTCAAATAATCAAGTTCAACAAAACATTGTTAAAAGAAAGCGCAATTAACAGAAATCATGTCAGGAATAAACAAAACCCACATCATTTTTCCCAAATAATGTCTAAAAACTCTTAAAATCTTGCACATTGTATGCTAATTTCATCTGGAAATCTATAAAGAAACAGAACCCACAAATCAAGGTCAATGATCTATGACGAAAACTGCTCAATCGATAGAAATTGCGAATGGTATCTCTGGATATTTGTAAATTACCCAACGATGATGTAACGAAAGAAAACCCATAAACTACGATCAACAATTCGTAAATAAAGACTGCTCATTTCATCAAATTCTCTTGTAAACTACTCAAATATGATGTAAAGAAACAAAACCCAACAAATTCAATACATGTAATGTCAGTAATTGCTGAAAAAACTGTTAATTTCAGCAGAATGTCATGTGGGTACCATCGATATAGTAAAGAAGTACAGAAACAACAAGCAAGAAAAAGTCAAAGAGGACATGGGGCTCACCAATGGAGCTTGAACTCGAAACCCCCTTTGTTGCACATTAGGAGACCTTTCGCGTTCAGATAATTGAGCCATCTCGCTCACAATTCCAGTAATTTCACATAAAGAAATATCGATTTCTTTTGATATAAACCCAGAAATCAAATCATCGAACAAAAACTGCGTTTCAGATCAACACACGCGATACCCGGCAACCTTGAAATCTGATCCAACGATTATAGTATTTCAGAAAGAAAAAAGGAAACCCCAGGAACCAAAAATGAACTTTTTTCTAATTCTCCATGATAATGTAAAGAGGGAAAAGTGTGCGTGTTTGTGTGTGTGTTTGTTGGTGCTTGAAAGTAAGAGCTTTGCCGCAACTTCAAAAAAATGGAGAGTGTTGTTTGGTGTGAAGAGAGTCTTAATTTGATTAACAGGGAAATTACGACTGGAGCCGTGTTGATTTTGTCGTCTAGAAAACGAAACATTCATATGAATATGAGAATATCTGGTTTTTTGACTCTCAATTTGGGATATTATTGTTTTTGAGTAATTAATTTCTATAACAGTTGTATCTAGATTTTTATTTACTGTATGACAATAGTTATGTTTCCAAAATATCATATATGAGAATGATGGATTGGTTTCTATAAATACAAAAAATATTTCCTTTTATGAAAGTAATTATTCTTGTTAATATAATATTTATTTTGTAATTTAGTTAAATTAGTATATTATAAAATAAATATTGATGACATAACAACTAATCTTTTTGTTTTTTATTATATTGAATTTGATAATTTTCTTGGTTGTAGATTAAGACATTTGATCTTAACATAGTAACATAAAATTCAAATTGCATATTACAAAACAATATCTTTTTCTAACTTAAATGGCATTTTTTTTTATACATTGATATCGACTTCTTTGTGGCAAAACTCAAAACATACGTTGATTTGATATACATCCATTTTGATGTTGGTAAAGTATGTTATATGTTAACAAAACAGTGTATTTTTAGGCTAAAAGGGTAAAAATCAATAACGAATTGAATGTATAATATTCTTTCTAAAATTGGGTTATATGATGTCATATCCCTTTAAATGAATATGAACATACAATTTGATCTTTCCTAAAAAATTCGCAATGGTTATATTATAGAAAATAAGTTATATTAATACGATATAAAAACCATTGTATTTCAATTTATTACCATTTGTTGAGTTCCCGGTTTGTTTTAGATGTCAATGGTAACCAAATTGGTCCAATTTGATAAGTAGGAACATATAAATGTATCAAGATATATGGTATTTTGCGTATATGTAATTAAATTTGTTTTAGAGTGGTAATAAAAAACAAACCCCTTTATCATAAGGATAATAGATATGGCTTTGTTAAAGCCCAAAAGTAAATTGCCGGCCGTTGTTATATATTTTATTATGTAATTCAATTTTAATATATTAACCTAATATATAGCTAATCATTATCAAATACCCTAATGTATTTTGATAAATTAATAAAATATAGAAACTTTATGGGCAATAATATTTTATCCGAACATGATAAAGAAAAGTAAATGCATAGTAAATTTCCATCTTTATATTAAAGCATAATTTATTGTATCCATTTTGGAACGTCTCACAAAACGTTTTATTTATTGTGAGTGGAAAAAACAATTCATTTTGACCAAATCAACAACCTATTACACATTATTTTCTTTATACATTATTGTTATCTAGATTTTCTTCCTCAATATTTATCAGATTATTAGATCATAGAATCATATATTCTTCCCTATACATGATTTAAAGTCAAATATAGCGGCACCATTCCATTTGTCTTTGTTTTTTATGGAAATAAAAATACATCCACTCATTTGCTATCATCGACATAACTAGAATTTATTTTCACATTAATAGGTTAAAATTGATGCTCCTTCTAAAGTTACAATGTGTTTGATTAGAAAGTAACACGAATAAAAGAAAACAAGTTACATATCACACATAACATGATCACACAACACCAAAATTGTTTTGATAATAGTTGTTGTAACTACATATGAAACGTTAGTTTCTTCATTTATATATTTATAAAAAAAATCTTTGAAAAGATATTTTACAATAAATAGACATGACCAACTACATTAACTACAACCGACATTCATTTACTATACAATACATCCCGCCTCTTGATTTGGTATTCTCTTAAACCCAAAAATAAAGACCTCCAACAACTTTTTAAACAAACATTTTTTTCATTTAAAAAAACCATAAAAACACAAAAAGGCTCTGTAGAAAAAAAGCAACACAAAAGCCGCAATAATCTACAGACCCTCAACTCGGGTTGCAGACAATTTAAAACGTTTTATCATCATCATCATCGTATACATGACACGTCATCACCACCACCCACCAAACCACCACCACCACAACCACAACCACGAAACTTAACCCTACTCTGGTTAGTACCCTACTAAACCTCTAACCCATCAAGGGTTTAAAAAAAAGTAAAATTACACCAAAACAACTATTATAATAAAATCATTTTTAATTTTCGATTTTCAATCCCACGCGCTTGCAACACCGGGACCGTAACCGCCGCCGCCATATCCGCCACCGCCGTACCCACCGCCACTGTAACCGCCGGGGGCGCCACCGTAGTTGTTCATGTTGTTGCCGCCGTAGTAGTCTCCTCCGCCGCGGTTGAAGTTGGAGTCGCGGCGGAAATCGCGGCCGCCGAAGCGGCCACCGCCGCGGCGGTTTTTGCCGCCGCCGTAGGAGGCGCGGGCGGCGTAGCGGGCGAGCCAGGCGGGGACTTCTTGGTTGGCTTCTTGCATGAGGTCGGAGAGCGGGCGGGCCATGGAGGAGTTGTTGTCGTTGAAGAAGGCGGTGGCGAGGCCGGATTTTCCGGCACGGCCGGTTCTTCCAATACGGTGGACGTAGTCGTCGATGTCATTTGGGAGGTCAAAGTTGACCACGTGAGCCACGTGGGGGATGTCAAGGCCACGTGCTGCCACGTCTGTTGCCACTAGGATTGGGGTGTTTCCGCTTTTGAATGATCTTAGAGCTTGTTCGCGTTCCTGGAAGGGTAAAAAGGTCAATTCGGGTTTGTTGTGTTTTTACTTTTTATCTCTGACGGGTCAAACGAGGAGATAAAAAGTAACTCGGTCAAAAGTTATCCATTGTGTCAGTGTATTTAAATGATTACAGCCTCTTTTCTTTAGAGTAAATTACGGTTTTGGTCCCTGTGGTTTACACCAAATTACAGTTTTGGTCCTAGTTTGAAAATTTTGCGCCAATGGCCTCATAGGTTTCCAAATCTTTCATTTTTTGTCCCTGTGGTTTTCAAATTTTTCACTTTTGGTCCCTCCTCTGTTACCGTCTGTGTAAACCATGGGGACCAAAAGTGAAAGGTTTGAAAACAATATGGACCAAAAGTGAAAATTCTGGAAACCATAGAGGCCACCAGTGCAAGACTTTCAAAACTAGGCCCAAAACTGTAATTTGGTATAAACCACAAGGACTAAAACTGTAATTTACTCTTTGATTTATTAACTCTTAATAAATAATAGAGTAAAATACAGTTTTGGTCCATAAGGTTTACACCAAATTACAGTTTTGGTCCTAGTTTTGAAAATCTTACATTTTTGATCCCTGTGGTTTCTAAATCTTTCAATTGCAGTCCCTATGGTTTCCAAATCTTTCACTTTTGGTCCCTCCCCCTGTTACCATTTGTGTAAACCACATGGACCAAAAATGAAAGATTTGGAAACCACAGGGACTAAAAGAGAAAGATTTGGAAACCAAAAGGACCACCAGTTCAAGATTTTCAAAACAAGGACCAAAACTGTAATTTTTTTGTAAATCACAAGGACCAAAACTGTAACTTACTCTAAATAACAACACAAATTTTGTAATCATATAATTAGATTATAATTATAGAAATTATTATTTATAAAAAATAAAAATACCTGTTGTGTTCTATCACCATGAATAGTGGTAGCAGGAAATCCATTCATACACAACCAATATTCCAATGAATCCGCCCCTTTTTTTGTCTCCACAAATACCAACGTAAGAGCTTGCTGCATACATTAACATTAACCATATTAAAATACATCAACTGAAAATAACCAAAAAGAGTAAAAAGACGATATTAACCTTGCCATGAGTACCATTAGCCCTTTGAGCATGAAGAAGGTCCATGAGGTGGCTTCTTTTATCACTTTCTTGTACATACTCAACTCTTTGTACAATCAAATCAGTACTTGAACCAACTCTTCCCACAGCCAGAAATATATAATTTGAAAGAAAATCAGACGCCAGTCTCTGTGTATAAATTTAAAAATTAAAAAATGAAATGAATTTTCATATTATGTGTACGAGTTGTTGAAAAATAACCTGGATTTCTTTAGGGAAAGTGGCACTGAATAGCATTGTTTGTCTGACACCTGGCGGTGGCATGTCCATTTGTTGTACGATTTTTCTTATTTGTGGTTCGAAACCCATGTCAAGCATTCTATCAGCTTCATCTAAAGCTAAGTATCTGATGAACTGTAATGACACTCTTGCCCTTTCTAGTAAGTCAACCAATCGTCCAGGGGTAGCAACGAGAATGTCAACGCCCCTTTCTAGCTCTCGAAGCTGACCAAATTAAAAATCATAAATTACATCAATAAATATAACATCGTGAAGGATATATTGTAAGATCACTAAAAAACCCACACCTGTTGATTTATCGGGGCACCACCATAAGCAACCACAACTTTAACCCCAGTTTGATACGCAAACTTCCTCGCTTCTTCATGAATCTACACATTAAATCACAAAAAAAGCTAAGTCCTTCAAAAGTCATTAAAAAAAACCACAAAAACACATTACCATAAACTCACTTGACATGACAATTCCCGTGTAGGCGAGAGAATAAGAGCAAGAGGACACGCGGTACGTGGCATTCGCGGTGCTCTTTGACCAAATTGCCCTCGCATTATTCCACTGATAATCGGGAAACAAAAAGCAGCTGTCTTTCCGGACCCCGTTTGAGCACAAGCCATCAAATCCCGTCCACCAAGAGAGATTGGAATCGCGTGTCTTTGAACAGGAGTTGGCTTCACATACTTGCACCTCCTAATGTTTAAATTCAATGCGTCCCCTAAATCAATCTCAGCAAAAGTGTTCACCGGAGGTGGCACATTATCACCGCTAGTCTCCACCGGAATATCCTCATAAGCATCGAAGTTGATCCCGGTGTTCTCCTGTTCTACGAATTCTTGTTCAGTGACATCTTCTTCTCCAAATGGGTTTACTTCACGGTCTCTTCCACGGTCCCAACCACCACTCCTGTTGTTCCAACCACCGCCGCCACGTCCACCGCCACCACCGCCGCTGTACCCTGACCTGAAGTCGTTTCTGGGAGCAGGAGCCGCCCAGCGGTTGGTGTTTCCACCACCGCCACCTACAGGTACAGCAGAAGTAGAGCCGGAGTTGGCGGTGGCTGGTGGTGGTGCCGCCTCTGCGCTACCAGGTCTGTTACGGAGATGTGGAGGAACATAGGTTGATCGGTTTGGGGCTAATGAATTTGAATTCCCTACATAAGAACCAGCAGCCGCGTTTTCAGCTGCAGCAACTGAATCAGCCCAAGAAGTTGGCATACTCAAACGAAACCCTAACTTTTAGCTTTTTCCCCCTTCAATTCCTCCTTTGTAAACACGTCCTTCGTTGAACACCTTTGAAATTCTCAGAAAGAAACAAACTTTTCTCGATTCAATCTAACCTTAAAACTTCCGTCGATATCAAAACCAATGATACAATCTGCTTTCCACTCTATCCACAGCAAAATTCCTGATCAAACAAAAACCACGTTTATTCGAAGCATAAACTCAGATACATCAACAAAGCAATCCAATACACAATACACACGAATGATCTACATATTTCAACAGATAAATGAAGATAGAAGCAAGAAAAATGCATCATGAGTTGCGATAAGAAAAGCAAAAGACGCATCCATTAAAAGGAAGCACGATAAACATGTAAAAGTAAAATATGTGAAAGGAGAGAAGAATACTAACAAAGAGATTGCGCGAATAACGTCGATGAGAATGTGCAGGGTTACCAAGCAGAAACCCTAATTTTGTGAGGAAGAACAAGAAGAAGGCGATACGAAAAATAAAAATATCTTGCGTTTCTTTGTCCGTGGTTCTCTCTCTCTCTCTCTACAAATGTTTTAAAGAAAATTGGTTTTTGGGGGTTTTTCTTTTTGGGTCTCGGCTGTTTCAAAGGACACAAATAAGGGATGGGAAACCAATGGAAAATTGGGGGTTGGGTGAGGCCCTTCTAAACCTACAAATATTGCGGTCAATATTTACATGCTTTCTTTTTTGGTAAACATTTTTTCAAAATATTTTGTTACATTTTTATAAATCTTGTCAATTATTTTGTACAATATTTGTTTAGAAGACATTAGGAATGAGATTGGGTCCATAACCGGACTGAATCGAAGCGGAACCAACCCGAAAATTCGTGAGATATAGAACCGATAACCGGACCAGTTCCTACCGGTTCGGTAATAAGAAATTGTGCTATTAAGAGATGTGTTGAGTTCCGGATCCGGATCGAAGAACCGAATTCATAGATATCTAGGACCGAGAACCGTACCCATGGGACATAAACTAGGTCCGGTTCAGTTCGGGTTCAGGACCAAGACCCGGTTCGGATCGGATACAAGGTCCAGAATCTCATCGCTAAAAGACATGATGTTGAGGAATTTTTTTGTAAGAACATAAATTAACAAAGGGTTTATGCGGCATCCAATGGTCCAAACTCTTGCTTAGGCCAAAGCAAAAGGATGGAATTTCAAATTGTACTTGAGCAAATGTTGTATATATTCCATTAATATAATGACCGGACATGAATGGTTTCCCATAATATAAAAAGTACATGGAATATAATTGAGCAAGTCAATTTAGAAATGATAAGATATTTGCATAAAAATAGACGTTTTTTTCCTAGTTTTAGATTCCATGTTCCAACACAATGTGTGATATCATTTTGTCAAGTGACACGACTTTTGAAGAAAGGATTGTCATCATCAAAAGATTATAAATCTTTTTAAGACGCAAGCCAAAAATGTGAAATGTTAGGCGTATGTTTTAAGAAGTTATCATGGAAATATAAAAGTGTTGACTCTTGATCTTTCAACTTGTTTTAATTATAGCATACCGGTTTGCTAGCATATCGTGTGGTTTCAAAGTTGATGATACGCGTTAACAATTTATGTGTTATTTTTCATAAGGATAATGACTCGTAAGGGTAACCATCTTTTACGTTTGTTCATATTTTTGTAACTTTTTTTTTGTACATATATGACTAACGAACTTGTTTGGAGTGTTCCCATATGACAATTATTACCGGTTTGTGTAGGTTACTGCTGACGTGGCATACACGTAGGATTATGTAATGACACATAAGAGTAATGAACTATTGGTTTTGTACTTTTGTTCTCATTTGGGTAATTTCTTTTTTTTGTACACATAGCCAAGAGTAAATTACATTTTTGGTCCGTGTGGTTGTCCCGAAATTGCACATTTGGTCATCCTTTTGGTTTTTCACGCTCATGGTCCCTGAACTACACTTTTGCTTACACTATTGGTCCCTTGGCCAGGTAAAAAGACCAATATACCCTTTTTAATTTCTTTTTCTTTTTTCTTTTGAAATATTATTATTTTGGTAATTAAAAAAAATCAACCCCCACCCCCAACCCTACCCCACTACGTCTCTATCTCTCTCGTCCTCAATCACTTCTCCGGCGAAAGTAAGCATACTTAGTGATGAACTCACAAGTTTCTGCACACAGGAGAACAAAGCTCACTACTTATTTATTCAAAAACAACTACCTGCTTGATCCTCCAAGAAGCTAAGAATCGGTCTTTATTCTACTTTAAACTCCCCAAAAATTAGGAAAGTTGAAACAGCAAACACATCGAAACTGATATACGATTCTTAATGTCAATAATTTTCAACGTTTTCACAATTTCACGTTTTAAGGAAGCAACGTGAAGTCGAAATTGGGCATTGTGAACCACCCTCGAGATCTACAGTTACAGGCATTTGAGTTTGCAAAGTAGAGAGACGAACTCAGATTGATCCTTCTGTAAACCCAACTTCGGCCACCGGTCTTCTTACATGGTGAAAACCGTAGAGAGATGGGTAGGGGAGACCAAAATCCTGATTTGGATTTCAGTTAAATGAATCAAGCTCAGAGTAAAAGGAATCTAGTCTGCCACCGATTTTTTGAACGCCAAACTGCAAGGATGTTTATTTACTCCGAGTCCGATCACGTCCGGCTTCAATATTTGTGGATCACCATTTTCGGACCACTGTAACTAAATTCTGTCGCCATCAACAATGGTATAACGCCCAAAACCGTCCCCCAAAGGACGTTCGATGATGATATCAATGGGTTACAACAAGTTAGGGAAGAATTGAAGAAGCGAAGTCCACATTCGCAACTTTCAAACAGTGTGCTAGGTACTTGAACCCCCTCTTCAAATTCTGCAGAAATACTTCTTTGAACCTGAGTTATGCCACTATTAGAAGCCATGATATCACCAATGTCATTTGTCAGTGTCCTAATCTTCAGCGTCTATGGGTGTTGGATCACATTGAGGACACCAGGCTCACCTCCGTTGCATTTTTCTGTAAGATGTAGTGGGGTAGGATTGGGGGTGGGGGTTGAATTTTTCCTTTTTTTTAATTACCAAAATAATAATATTTCAAAAGAAAAAATAAAAAGAAATTAAAAAGGGTATATTAGTCTTTTTACATGGCCAAGGGACCAATAGTGTAAGCAAAAGTGCAGTTTCAGGGACCATGAGTGTGAAAAACCAAAAGGATGACCAAATGTGCAATTTCGGGACAACCACAGGGACCAAAATTGTAATTTACTCTATAACCAACGAACTTGTTCACATTGTTCAAATGTTACCATTATTATACTTTAAAAAACATATGTATACTTCTAAAAACGTATAAATATGCACATATACTTCTAAAAACGTATTTAATACTTCTAAAAACGTATTTCATACTTCTAAAAACATAAAACTATTTATTTATACTTTTAAAAAATGTATTTATACTTCTAAAAATGTATTTCAGTTATATTTTTTCGCCCCTAGTATTTGTACTTCTAAAACATATTTTTAAATTTTAGAAGTATAAATACGTTTCTAAAAATATATTTTATACTTCTAAAACATAAAAATATATATTTATACTTTTAAAAAATGTATTTATACTTTTAAAAGTACATTTATAATTTTTAAAACGTATGTTGGTTCCATTTTTTTCATCCCTAGTATTAATTCTTCTAAAACATATTTTTACACTTTAGAAATATAAATTTGTTTTAGAGGATAATAAACTGCATTTATACTTCTAAAAACATAAAAATACGTATTTATACTTCTAAAATGTAAAAATATGTTTTAAAAGTATAAATATTAGGGGTGAAAAAGATGTAACTAAAATACGTTTTTAGAATTATAAATATATCTTTTAGAAGTATAAATACATTTTTAATAGTATAAATAGATAGTTTTATGTTTTTAGAAGTATGAAATACGTTTTTAGACGTATATATATATATATATATATATATATATATATATATATATATATATATATATATATATATATATATATATATATATATATATATATATATATGTATATATATATATATATATATATATATATATATATATATATATATATATATATATATATATATATATATATATATGAACAAAACCAACAATTCATTACCCTTCTATGTCATTACATAATCTTACGTATATGCGACGTCAGCGGTAACCTACACCAACCGGTAATAATGGTCATATGTGAACATTCCAAACAAGTTCGTTGGTCATATGTATACAAAAAAAATGTTACACAAATGTGAACAAATGCAACATATGGTTATCCTTATGAGTCATTATCCCTTTTTTTCATATGCATGGATGTGTTATTTATCCTCGTTATACATTTTACATGAATAAATTGGAAGAAAAACTTGGCTTCTAAAGACAAATAAGAATTAGGTATTGAAAGTCTCTTTGTTTTCAGTCGGGATTAATTTTTAAAATGGCATTAGGGCAGGCGAAGCAGCTCACAGATCAAGCGGGCTCGAGTGAAATTTTGGAACGGCCCCGCGATCACGGGTTCGTGCAAGATAGAAGTGAGCGGGTTGGGTTGAGGGATGGTGAAATCGCCAGAACCCATATGTTTTCTAAATAAATAAAAAATTATTCACCCAAAAAATTACACCCCATCTATATAAATACCACCTCTCTACTTCTTAAAAAATCACACATTCACCCTTCTTTCTTTCTCTCAACTTCTCTCTAAACCCTTTCCCATTATTTAAAAAAAAACTTTATTTATAAAATGGATTCAAGCCGAGGCAAATCCAAAAAACACGGTTCATCGAAAAATAAAAATCGTCAATATGTTCCTCCAGCCTATCCCCATATTATCAAATTTTCAACCAATATCCCAAATGTCCAACCCAAATATACCCAATTTTCTCAGGATTTTGGCCAATTCCAACTAAGTCCTACACAATACCAACAACATCCTAGCCAGTTCCAACAAAGTCCCGACGAATTTCCCACCTCCCAATGTTACGTTTTTGACACTTCTCATTTTTGTAGCCAAGAAGAGGAATTAAGTGATGAAACCATTCTGATCTCTGAAACATGAGGTACTGATGATGAGGAGGAGGATGAGGTGGTCGTGGCGGTGGTGGTGGTGGAGGTGGAGGTGGAGGAGGAAGTCCCAGAAACATAGGAAGAACAACATCCTCATCCCCTACATCCCAGAAACGATCTTACACTCCACTATTGAAACGTCATCCGTGGAATGAGAAAGAGGAGGCCGCCTTGTCGAAGGTGTATAGCAGTGTTTATGAGGATCAAGAACGAGGAACCCATCTACGTTTCGAGTCCTTTTGGGAGCACGTGTTAGGACATTTGAAGGCGCAACTTGGAGGGTCAGATCGGAAACGACATCAAGTAAACTCCAAGTGGAAGGACTTGCTTACGAAGGTTAACAAGTTCAACTGCATTTACAACAACAAATGTAACATGCGTACCAGCGGCAGGGGAGATGTGTATGTTTTAAAGGCCACACAATGTGAGTATCGAAAAATCGCCCGAAACGTGTTCCTACATATGGGGGCATGGAAAATATTGAAATATCATGTCAAATGGCTCACAGTCGGGGTAATAGGGATGAATTCCCCACATCATTCCTCCAAACATAGCAAGAGATCGGACTCCAACAACTACACAACCTCCCATTACGATGCACACTTTTCAACTCAGCGAATCAGTGTTGATGAGGTAAATGAAGTTTCCCCACAACCATCAACACAATCCCGACAAAGAAAATGGAAGAAGATGGTTGGATATTCATCAATGTCGGAGGAGATGTTGACCATCATAGATAAGATATCCAAACTTGCCGATAACAATGAGCTTGAAGTGCACGCGAAGCGGGACTGCCGTGCTAAAAAGTTAGGACTACTAGAAGAGGAAACGAGGAAGAAATCAGTCCTCATTGAGCAAGAACTAGAAGTGATCAAACACAGATGCCAAGAAAAGGATTTGCTCGTTTTTCTTTGCCCCCATGAAAATTTGATCAGAGGTCAACTGAGTACGATTCTTGTTTGCAAGCGGGAAATAGCACGCCTGTATGGTTTGGAAATGGAGTCTATTTTAGGTTTTATTTATTGTTTTAGGAATTTTTTTTTCAATTTAAGTTTTCTTTTTTAGTTTTATTTTAATGTAATGTTATTTTAAATTAAATTAGTGTAATGTTTTATTAATTTAATTTCTAAATGCCATTTTAATTTCTTTTATTTTAATTAATCAATTTCAAAATTGAAAAACTGATGTGGCATTGAGGGTTGGGAGGGTTGGAAAAGATCTGCTTCCATAGTTGAAAGATGGAAGTGAGAGGTAAAAGAAAAATTGATGTGGCAAGTAGGTTGGGAGGGATGGGAGGGTTCTACTCCCCCCACCCTTATAGATTCTTATACGAGCCTAGTCCTTTGTGGGTCAAAGCGATTAAAGTGGTTCATGGTTTTGTCAGGGTTTAACTTTTAAAGTGGCATGGTAGATTCTTACTAGGGTCGACATCCAAGGGGGCAACGAAACAAAATCGCTTGAATCAAGGGGAGTTATTTATTCTATTGAGTTGAATGATCAACATGATGCATGGATATAGGAGCTAGACATAAAAGGGGTATTGTAAGACCTATTTTCTTTTGAGATATTTATTAAGGTAAATAGAGTTGTTACCTTAGAATTGGTGTGGTTCCAGCTATGAGTTGCTTAGAGTAAGGGTGTGGCGATCTTTGTAATTGCCTTTGAGTTTTGAGTTGTATGATGAGTAAGAAGAGGTTGAAGCATTTCTTATGTACTAATCTTGGTGTGATTAAGATTAGTTAGGTTGTTGTATGAGTTTGGGTGGTTAGAAACCCATTTGGGAGATGTTTGGACTTGAAAAATCCCAAAACAGAGCTACACGGGTCATGTATGGTCACATGGGTCGTGTAGAAAACCTTTAGAAATCAAACAGTAAGCCTTCCAGAGTCACACGTGTCGTGTACCTCTACACGGGTCGTGTAGAAATTGTTCAAGAAGCAGTCCGTGGGTCAAAACAGACCTACACGGGTCGTGTAGGCCTGACAGCACTATATAATTTGCAGAAAATGCTCATTTCGGGAAATATACACCCAAATTCGATTTCAGATCATTCTAAGGCGATTTTCCGCCAAATTGAGCCAGGAGATGCGTAAGGAAGAGTAGGGAGACTTCAATCTAACCCCGTAAACGCGCTCTTGATTCCTAAATCATCAAGGTGAGTGATTTCTTAGTTTTGGGGGTTTTCAAACCCTAACTTTCAATTTCAGGATTTAGCTATATATTGTTATATATGTTGTTACTATATTTTTAGTGGATGCTTTTAGAGTTATTGGTGTTATTATTGTCGAGTTTCTACGGTTGAATGAGTAGAACCACGGATTTGGGGGTTTCGGTAAATATAGAATTGATATTTACCATTTATACTCTTTTCTTTCCTCTTTCAATTGCTATATCTTTTGAGATAGATGTTATTGAGATGATTGCGGATGTTGGGGAACCGATTTAGATTGTGGTGAGATAACCAAGTTTAGTGAACAGGAGCCCGATACGCGTAAATTGGGAATTCGACATACTAAGCCGTTATCAAGTGAGTACTCTCTAGTACTTGAGAAGAGTTTTACCTTATTGTAGGTTAAATATTTATATATGTGTTATGTTGATATTGTTGCAATCCGATTGAGGAGTAAATTGTTATTTGTGAATAACAACAATAGAATTAAACATACATATTGATTGTATATACCGAGTAAATGCTAGTGGAGTCGCGTTATAGAGTTTTGAGTGAATTTGTATAGCCATGAGAGCTATTGAGCTGAAGTATAATTGGTTGTGAAATGAGTATGTATATTATATATATGAATGATTATAATTGAGTTTGTGAGAAGTACCAAGTGCGGTACTTACTGAGAAGTCGATATTTGCTAATATTTAACTGGTGTTGTAAAGTTAATGTGATTGCAGATTTCAGAGATAGAGAGGAGATGTATATCTATAATTGCTAATGAGATTAGCATGAGCGGATAATGATAAATGAGTGTTGATAAAGAGATTATTCACTAAGCTTTATATAAGCTTACACTTGAGTTGTTGTTGTTTTGCAGGTATCTATAGCAGTGATAGGGGAAGACATGTGATAAAGAGAGATGGACAACTTAGAGACTGTCCTTTAGTTGCAATAGATTTATTTGTAATGCCTGGTCAAATTTGTAAGGACCTTTTTGTGTAATTATTTATGTTGATAACATCTTGTTTCCATGGTTTGAGTACAAGTATGCCCATTTTAATATATTATTGTTTGAAATTTTTTGGGTATACTTTGTATGAGATAACCGGGCGTTACAAGTTGGTATCAGAGCATGGTTTAAGTGAACTATGTCTTTGAGTGTAGAGTCCTAGACTTGAACCAAGGTGAGAAAGAGTCCCTATCACATGCTTGGAAAAAGATACTGCTGCTGATTTTAGTTTATGAGTTAATTATAACTTTTATCTCATATTTGTTATTGTTATACTCTGTGTGTGAATATAGATATGGAGACAGATGAGGACGAGTTGATGAATTGGTCATAGCGGCTGGACCAGTATTGGATGATGAGACGAGATTTTGGTTGATTTAAGATATAAACTAATGAGAATATGAGAATTTCAGTTGATAATGATAAGTCAGCAGAATATGAGATGAGATACTAATTAAGATGAATCCTAGATGATGGCGAGATTCCAGCTGATGATGAGATGAGATCCCGGTTGAGGCGAAATTCCAACTGATGATGAGAAAGAGTATGAGCATAAGCTGAGCATGAGCTAAAACTTGATATATGTGAGTGTGGCTGAATACACTCAAGAGTTGAGAGTCGAAGTACGCAATTTTCCGCTAATGAGGAGAAGAGGTTTTGTTGCTATGAGGTATGTAAGTAACTTTACTTAACATGTTAGTTGTAACCTGTCGCGCATATTTAATTTTTATAATACATGTAATTGAATATGTGTAAAAAATGTGAACACATAAAAGATCAATTGAAATTACATGTGTTAGAGAGTTGTGGTTATAAAGTGTAGTAATCGGCATCGAGATGAGAATCTCGTGTCCACTTGAGGTAAGGTTTACATATGACATAATGAGTGCTTTGTGATCATGTATAACTGGAATTATAAGTGGTTGCTTGGCGAGTACTTAGCAACCATGGAGAAGTATGTATAATGAAAATATACATGGTGAAAAATATATAAATTATGATATTGCATATATATTGCTTGTTGTTTCACAGATGTGACGAGATTTCTGTGTACGAGTACTATGTGGTGGAGACCACATATTCTGTGGGGCCACATAACTAGTACTTATGATTGATCAAAATGAATGGTCGGGATAGCCAAATGAGTACGAGTTGAGAAAGACGGTGAGTATGTAGTTGAATGCACACTATACCTGATTTTGAGTTAGTATGTTGAGTATTGAGTTTTTGTGACTTAAAATCGTCACATAATGAGATAATTGTGATAGAGATGTCAGAGGACATTTGAGTGACCACATAAAGAGTACTTTGTGGTATAATTGAGAGAACCTAGAGTGGTTCATGTAGGCCTTAATGGCCTAGAGATTGGGTTAATTACCTAATAAATGTGATTGAGACCACATATTCGGTGGGGTCACATATTGAGTAAATATGATTGAGACCACATATTCGGTGGGGTCACATATTGAGTAAATATGATTGAGACCACATATTCGGTGGGGTCACATAATGAGTAAAGGTGGTTGAGACCATATATATTGTGGGACCACATAACGAATAAAAGTGGTAGAGACCACATATTTTGTGGGGCCACGTATTGAGTAGTTGAGGTTGAGATCACATATTTATGTGAGACCACATAACGAGTACCTTGTGGTTAGAGTAGTGAAGACTGTTGTGACTCAGACAAAAGGAGGAGTGACGGTGAGTCTATATGGCTCGAGGCCGTAACGAATACTCGCTAGAGTCAAAGAGGAGATGGATTGAAATTGGAGAATGGTACGAGGTACCATAATCTGATCAGAGGACGGTCTGAGGTACCGTGAGATAGTGATGAATGGCAAGTTTGGAGGACAGTACGGGGTACTATAAAACAGTGTTGAATTATGAGACCAAAGGATGGTACGGGGTACCAAGAGTTGAGGCAGAGTGGTGCTATAGTGTTGTGCTTGTGTGTAGACAGGCATTTACTTTATGATGATGCTGAGTAATGAGACATGTACTATCCTTGCGTGCGGATAGATATGAACGTAGTGGTAAGCTTGTGTGGCTTGAAACATACGAGTTGAGAAGAGGACGGATCAGAGGCTGATTAACAGTACGAGGGTACTGTGAGATAATACAGTGAGTAATACTGTTGAGATGTGTTACTGTGAGTATGTGAGTTTGTCATGTAGTCATGTTGAAAAAGTGTGAAATTTCTTGCATGTTGAACGAGATAGAGTTTTATAAATACATGATGAGAATATATGAGTTAAAAAGAGGAGGAAAGTAATTGTGATTGTGATTGATAAGATTCGTTCATTAGCAATCAAACCAATTACTGCCAATGAGAGAAATGTGTGAAGTCGAAATGACAAAACTATTTATTCGTATAGGACGACGGATAGTAGATTTTGCTATAATAATCTTGAGTTATTTCTTGAGATTAACGAGTTAGTCGGGTGATCAGATATGATCTCACCGTAGAGATTGCGGTGTTGGTTATTATTATTTTTTCCTTGTGAGTTCTGTGTAGAGATTACGGAGAGCCGTATGTATATACGATTGAAGGGTAGAGTGGGAATAAAAAAATATATAGAGGAGAAAATTTCAATGGATGTCATGAATGAGTTCATGATCTCTATGGTCTCACTTGAGATCCCGTTTCTCTTCTTCTTCTTATCAGTGGCACCAGTGCCGGATTTCTTGGGAAGTTTCTTCCTGACCCTTCTCAGCTGGCCTTTTCTCCACAGACTCTCCCTCTACCTTTGGTGCCATTGTGGAGATTGATTTTGGAGGAGGGAGTTTAAATTTTCGAAGAAAGGAAGATGTGTTCAAAGTTTTATTATATGATGAAATTGTTAAGTCTATTAAGACTAATAACTGAGTGAGAATATGATGTAACGAGTGAGTATATCAAGAGAAATAACATGAGGTATGTTGTTGAACTGAGATGAAGAGGAGCCATTCTTTGTTGAGGATTATGAGTTGTGTATTGGGTGAGAACCTAATATGTGTGCTGAGGTGGGAGCAAAGATAAATACACTTTTAGAGAAGTTGTAATCGATCGTGGAGATAAGACAACTAAAAGCGGTCTTATGTAACCAAAATGTCGAGGGTTAAATGCCAAATTAGAGGAGACGTGAGTGAAACTCGAGATAGTTTCTGATATTTTATTATTTTTATATTTACATCATAATATTGATGAGTTATGTAACGTGAGTGAAACAATTAAATGTCTGTGTCTTTTATATTGTATGAGTGTTCCTTCTACTCTTAGCGATGAGAATGTGCAAGTAGGAGAAATTAATAACTGGCGTGTTGTTACTGGAAGAGTAAATTGAAAGAAAGTATGAGCTTGGAATCGGTGAGACTGTTTTCCTATTGAGTTAGAGGAAACCATTTCAAGCAAATTTAAAAAGGAAGTTAAATTCCAGAAGGTTATAAGGAATTAGTATTATAGAGAGAGTGTGCATGGTACACTAAGAATATGGCTTGATGTGAACCATAGCTATGATACTATGTAAATGATGATAGCCAATATCGCTATGAGATTATTTTATGAGGTTGATGGCGAGCGTTAATTATGTTATGAGTAAATGAGATATGACAATGTGTACATGTCATATGAGATGACGAATGGATAATATCATTATCGTATGTGATGTATGATGGCGGTGGTGAGGTGGTTGTATAAACCGTACCTATTCCAAGATATTACGAGGACGGAATCTTTTAAAGGAGGAGAGAACTTGTAAGACCTATTTTCTTTTGAGATATTTATTAAGATAAATATAGTTGTTACCTTAGAGTTGGTGTGGTTCCAGCTATGAGTTGCTTATAGTAAGGGTGTGGCGATCTTTGTAATTGCCTTTGAGTTTTGAGTTGTATGATGAGTAAGAAGAGGTTGAAGCCTTCCTTATGTACTAATCTTGGTGTGATTAAGATTAGTTAGGTTGTTGTATGAGTTTGGGTGGGTAGAAACCCATTTAGGATATGTTTGGACTTGAAAAATGCCAAAACAGAGCTACACGGGTCGTGTATGGTCACATGGGTCGTGTAGAAAACCTTTAAAAATCAAACAGTAAGCCTTCCAGAGTCACACGTGTCGTGTACCTCTACACGGGTCGTGTAGAAATTGTTCAAGAAGCAGTTCGTGGGTCAAAACAGACCTACACGGGTCGTGTAGGCCTGACAACACTATATAATGTGCAGAAAATGCTCATTTCGGGAAATATACACCCAAATTAGATTTCAGAGCATTCTAAGGCAATTTTCCGCCAAATTGAGCCAGGAGATGCATAAGGAAGAGTAGGGAGACTTCAATCTAACCCCGTAAACGCGCTCTTGATTCCTAAATCATCAAGGTGAGTGATTTCTTGGTTTTGGGGGTTTTCAAACCCTAACTTTCAATTTCAGGATTTAGCTATATATTGTTATATATGTTGTTACTATATTTTTAGTGGATACTTTTAGAGTTATTGGTGTGATTATTGTCGAGTTTCTACGGTTGAATGAGTAGAACCACGGATTTGGGGGTTTCGGTAAATATAGAATTGATATTTACCATTTATACTCTTTTCTTTCCTCTTTCAATTGCTATATCTTTTGAGATAGATGTTATTGAGATGATTGCGGATGTTGGGGAACCGATTTAGATTGTGGTGAGATAACCAAGTTTAGTGAACAGGAGCCCGATACGCGTAAATTGGGAATTCGACATACTAAGCCGTTATCAAGTGAGTACTCTCTAGTACTTGAGAATAGTTTTACCTTATTGTAGGTTAAATATTTATATATGTGTTATGTTGATATTGTTGCAATCCGATTGAGGAGTAAATTGTTATTTGTGAATAACAACAATAGAATTAAACATACATATTGATTGTATATACCGAGTAAATGCTAGTGGAGTCGCGTTATAGAGTTTTGAGTGAATTTGTATAGCCATGAGAGCTATTGAGCTGAAGTATAATTAGTTGTGAAATGAGTATGTATATTATATATATGAATGATTATAATTGAGTTTGTGAGAAGTACCAAGTGCGGTACTTACTGAGAAGTCGATATTTGCTAATATTTAACTGGTGTTGTAAAGTTAATGTGATTGCAGATTTCAGAGATAGAGAGGAGATGTATATCTATAATTGCTAATGAGATTAGCATGAGCGGATAATGAGAAATGAGTGTTGATAAAGAGATTATTCACTAAGCTTTATATAAGCTTACACTTGAGTTGTTGTTGTTTTGCAGGTATCTATAGCAGTGATAGGGGAAGACATGTGATAAAGAGAGATGGACAACTTAGAGACTGTCCTTTAGTTGCAATAGATTTATTTGTAATGCCTGGTTAAATTTGTAAGGACCTTTTTGAGTAATTATTTATGTTGATAACACTTGTTTCCATGGTTTGAGTACAAGTATGCCCATTTTAATATATTATTGTTTGAAATTTTTTGGGTATACTTTGTATGAGATAACCGGGCGTTACAGGTATGCATGGTCACTTTGATGCGACAACTTATTGATAATGGTATGTTAGTCTTGGATGAAACTTATACAAATAAGATAGCCCCAATTAAAGTAAATATCACTTCATGTTAGAGAATATATTTAGATAGATTACCTATAAAGTTAATTTGGATAGTGAATGTATAGAAGTTGAGTTTGTTCGTTGTCCCTTTGCATTTTGCATAGGAATACAAATGATCAAATTCGCTATGTGTTCAGTAGCTACTTTAATTGGGTGGCAGATTAGTTGTTGGTGGAGAATTTAATCTCTCTTTTTATGGTAGGATTAGAGAGCAAGTCTTTCAGGCATATCATACATGTTTACGAGATGTTAAAAAAGTGATTGGATGTGGTCACTCTTACTTTTGTTTGGATTCTTTGGAGTTTTTGTAGCTCTACTGTTTTTGACACTTCAAATCCAAGAAAAACATGTTATTTTTTTATAATATAGTAACGTTATCTTATCTTTTGGCTTTTTAATAAAAGCTTTAAGATGAAAGTGAATTTGGATGGATGATGTTAGCTCTTTTGTATTTGTATTTTTTGTATATCCTTAGCTCATTGCTAGTATTTAATAGAATCATTTGTCTTTCGAAAAGTGTTGCAATTCAAAACAAAATTTTCATAATAATCCAAGTCATAATCAAATACATCGCGAAGAGACTATTACTTTTTTAATTAAGAGACAAATAAAAATATTGAAAACAGATAAATATATACATGAAAAATAATAATAACGAAATAATACAAGATTAAAGAAAACACGATAATCGTGTTTGCCTTGCAAACTTGCGTAAGCATTTTAAAAGATAAAAGGACAGCAATTTATAGAACACAATTTTTTATATAAAGTGCAATCATTAGTTGTATTTTCCACAATGGTGAAAGAATGAGAAAAATGTAAGTTATTTATATTATTAGAGACAAATGTAAAATCCAACAACAAGACTAGTGACATGAATTTCGACGGTTAATGACAAAAGAAATATTAATTAAAGAAAAGGTAGAGGTAAAACTTGAAACTCTTTGAGATAAAATTAGATGTCTGTCTCAACATAGATAACAAATACCGAGACAAACAAGTCTTGACGAGTCACAAAGGATTTTACCACAAAAGTGTGTATTCATTGGTATGATATTTGAAAATTAAAAATGTGCCAACATAGAGACTGACAAGTTTTCATATTGATAGTGTAAAAGATTTAACAATTTGTGATTTAAATTTGCTTTGTTTCAAAAGCAAATGTTAATTGTAATTACAACTTTTTTTATTATATGGCTATGCATAAAATACAAGGTTTATGTTACGATCCCACATTGGTAGAAAACAAATTCAATTAGTGGCTTATAAGTCTAAGGGCCTGTTTGTTTTTTCTTTGCAGATCTGCGTGACCACTTTTGTCTGCACCACGCAGACGGCGCGCAGACCTAACCTTTCGCAGAGCGTTTGTTTTTTAGAAGCCCGCAGACGTAAAGAGGTCTGCGCGGGCTCTTCTTGGGACAGACATGGGCCAAAGTCTGCTGAGATCTTCTAACCTCTTCAGGCAAAAAAAAAAAAACGTATTTGTTTCAAAAAAGAAAATCACGCCTGATCCTCCTCTTTCTTCTTCCGCGTAAACTCCCGACCTCTTCTTCCTCCCCTTCTGCTCCGCCCCTGCTGCTCCGGCGCTACTGCTACGCCGCCGCCGTCGTCGCTGTTCCTCCTTCTACGCCGCCGTCGCTGCTCTCCTTCTCCTTCCAAGAGGTAACGTCCGATCAACAACAAGGATTCGATTTGTGCTGAAAAGGTCCGATTTTTGCATATAGGGTTCGATTTATTGATGAAACGGTCCGATTTTTGCTTGTAGGGCTTGATTTTGCTTCTATGGTTCGATCTTGTTTTCTGATTTCTGCATATAGGGTTCGATTTGTGAATATATGTTGGATTTTGTTGCTGAAAATGCTTCTAGGGTTCGATTTTCTTGCTGAAAATACTTCTAGAATGCATTTGCTGATTTGGAATAATGTTCGTATGTTCATGTTGTTGCTGATTTCCTTGAATTTGATTTGGAAATCGTTTGCTGGAATTTGATTTGGAAATTGTATCTGATTTGCAGACTTTAAAAAAAACAAACAGTCTTCTCTTTGTAGACTGCAGACATTTGGTCCACATCTTCTTGTGCAGATGTCTGCAGATGTGGTCCGCAGACTGCAGACATTTTACATCTTCAAAAACAAACAGCACCTAAGTGTCCCCTCCTCCTTCAAGCTAGTTTTTGGGAGTGAGTTCTACACTTGGGCTTATGGCTTGATACGGGCCTAGTATGGGATGGGTTCGTATCAATTGGTATCATAGCCGTCCCCATCTTTCGAGGTTCCAACCATTGGAGTGGTGGCCTGCGGAGTTGTGGCTTGGACCCGAAAGGAGGGTGCCAACAGTGACCAACGTTGCCGTGACCAACAATGGCACGGAGTGGTGGCCTATGGAGTGGTGGCTTGGACCAAAAAAAGGGGTGCCAACCGTGACCAACATAGTCGTGACCAACGAGGACGTTGGCTCTTCAAAGCGTGGGGTATTGTTACGATCCCACATTGATAGAAAACAAATTTAATTAGTGGCTTATAAGTCTAAGTGTCCCCTCCTCCTTCAAGCTAGCTTTTGGGAGTGAGTTCTACACTTGGGCTTATGGCTTGATATGGGCCTAGTATGGGATGGGTTCGTATCAGTTTACAATTCAATCGCCGCGTTGCTTACGGTACTATTACACTAAGTTGGAACGATAAAATACAAGCACACATATGATGTTTTATAATAAAAACAAAGTTACTGAATATTGATTTATTTGTCATCAATTGGATCAAAAAAGTCGACGAGACTCAAGTAGTAGGACAATTCGGGTCGAAACCACAACGCTTTTGTGGTCGAGTTATGTATTTAAAAGTAATAGACTAACTAAAACTACAAATGATGAATTGGTGATTGAAATGTTGTTTGAATTTTGTTTTTTGTACAAATGATGTGTAAAATATAGTCTTAAATTTATAATCGTAATTTACAGGACTAGGGACTATTACACAACCAGGTTTGTGTATCTGATCGTTCTGTGGTATAAAAAGGGCAAGCACGGGTGTCGAACACTAGTGGAATGAGTATGATTCAGTTTAGAAAACTAACAATTATCAATTTAAAGATACAAACAGTAATTTAAAGGGGAAATTTGACTTTAAAACTAAACCAAATACGAATAAACAATACAAATGGAAATTAGGAAATTTGAAACAAACATAGACAAATATGCTCACACTCATATTTGATTATTGTCCAGAATTTGATTGACTTCTAAGTAGTGCAATGGTCATTATTGACTTTCAGTATTTTCTTCACATCCAACTCCATATTTTGCTCCTTTTAGCTCAATAATACATTTTAAACTGCACAATGAGAATTTAAGTTATATTAAGTACCTTTTGTCCATAATTCGTATAAAATACAAGTTTTCGCTACCTGATATTGCATGAAATATATGTATAAATATAGCAATATCAACAAAGAATGCAACATTGAAATTTGAATGATGAGAGAAAACAAAATCACTTTCGGCTGGGTATTATATACTTAAATTTACTACACTTATCTTCCCTTAGATTCCAACGTAATCGCACTTATCTTCAAATGATCCTTGTTGAAACTCCAACTTTGCAAAACTTTTTATATCATCAAGTGAATGAAGTTCCACCCTTGCATTTGACCAAGAAGCAAGAAACAAAAATAATCTCTCACCCTCAAGGCCAAAAGTTGTATGGACTGCAAGGTAGAAAATTTGCAACTTTGATTCATTCTTTTGGCCTCCATCTTCACGTTCTTTTACATTTTTAAGTACATGAACTAATATAGCATTAATATAATACTTACAAATTGATAAAAAAGAAAATACATGTAACATCCCAAAATTTTAGGGTAAAATTAAAAACTTTAAACGAAAACTTCAATATAAGAAAAGCCACTTAATTAATTTTGACAAAATTCCATAACTTATAAGTTTAATGAAAACATCCCAGGATTAACAAAAGTTAATGAAATCACAACATAGCGGAACATCCATTCAAAAACAGTCCTCCAATGAAGCAGCACAGTGTATACACGTCACGCCTTGCCATCCAGGGTACCTGATGTACCTGAAACAGTAGTTTATATAGGGAAAGGGTAAGCACGGAGCTTAGTGAGTTCCTCAAAATACCATACGATCCATCACATAACATACAACACACAATAACCATTCATATGTCTGTGAGACTCACGGGCTATCCCTGTTCCGCCTGAAGACTCACGGGCAGTTCCCGTTCTGTCTTATCGCTCGCAGGCTTTTCCCGTTCCGTCTAATGACTCGCAGGCTATTCCCGTTCCGCCTATTGGCTCGCGGGCTATCCCGTTCCGTCCACAAACAATCATTATCATAGCAATAATTCATACAATTATCATAACAGGTAAGATCACCTTAGTCTAACATATCTTCCTTCCTACGCATGCAATATCACCTATAGTATAGTGAGAAGACTCACCTGATTGTAGTTGACTATATCGTTTGTCTTTCTCGCCTTTGTATTTCCTTTCAACTTTAACTGTTAACATAATAATAAATCTATCATTTCTTAATCCTTAACTATATTATAGTCGCATCATTAAACCCTTCAATAATTCCAATATGATACTCCATGATTTATCAAGTAAAGAACGGCCAGGTAGAAGATTAGATGGGGTGGCAGGATCCTTTCAGCATTTTAGCCTTTCGGAAAATCCAACAACCAGATCCCAAGTAATCGGCCTAGGCACCGTCCTCGTAAGTAAATCAATCGGTATTATTTTCAGAATTACGAATTGTTATAACGACGTTTTTAAGGTTTTTATTTACTATTGTTGGAAATGAATATGTTATACTTATTACATATTCTACTTCTTAATACAAAAATTATTTTACAATACCTAATTAAGCTATAGAAAGGTTTGTAGTTACCTTATGACCATTTGTCAGAATCTATAACTCCTTCGTTAGGCTTTCGAGCTTCTTCCGCTCACTTGCTTACACTCTAGTGCTTAGAAACCTCTATATATTGGATTGAGATTTAGTTGTGTGGTTTATGAGATGTTTTGAGGGGTATTTATACTTGAATTCTTGAATAAAAAATGGCATGACACTTTTGACAAATGATTTTAATAATATAACTTTGTTGAAATTAATACCTTCTAGAATCAGTCTGTTCAAGACTGGTTTAACCGACTTTAAACCCATTAAATTCACGTTTTTATTTGTTATTCCATAAATTTATCTCAATACCTTTCCAGGGATGTATTTTACGTATTTATACGATTTTTCTATGATTTATTATGAATTTTTGAAAACAGACTATCTAATCTGTCAATTCCGAACTAATCAGTAAAGATTGCATTTTTTACCATCGATAATGTCATTTTCAAGCTTACTATTATTTTTGGTAATTGTACTAGACTCAATTTGTAAACTTTGTGCACTGGTTTGAGGTCCAAATGATTTTGCTAGAATTAATTATGATTTTTCTAAAAACGACACAAAATGCTGATTTTCATATGAAATTGTAACTAAAGTTTTTCTTAGCTTTATAATTACCAATGACCATATAATTCTTAACACTCTTATTTTAAGTATATGTTATAATCAGGATACGGGTCTTACAAGTCTCCCCCACTTATTTGGATTTCGTCCCGAAATCCGCATTCTCGAACGCCTCTATGTATTTCTCATCGAGTCCTTGTGTCCTTCAAAAATCCTCCTCGTCTTATTGCCGAAACTTTACAAGATTTAATTATCTTTCCCTTTCAACATTCACATACCTCTGTAATAATGCTTAAGGTCCTATTATTCTCATTCACTCCATACTTCTTTTCTTCTAATTACTCTAGATGTACAAAAAAAAAACTCTAACTGTTTCTCACAGTCCCACACATCGACTTGACCGGCTACTATTTATAGTACATATTTAGTACTTTCTAATCTACCTATATACATAGTTAACCTAGTTAACTTGCAACACCTAATTTTAACACTATTTCGTATTTATATGAATTCGTCATATTTCAACACACATTTGCCTCAATTCAACATTTCTTTTAAATACTTTTTGGCTAAATAAGTCTATTTTTGTAGAATCTCCAAATTTTTGTGTTTCACCGAAATATAAAATTTACATCATCTTTTGTAAGTTTTTTTTTTTTTGAGTACTGAACACTCTTTAAACTATTTCCATTATATGGAGACATAAAATTTTGTTTTATTTCAAAAGTCTCTTTATTATCTCGTTCTCACCAGAGTCAAGCAGGGAATTTTGAAAAAATGTCACTTGGGGTAGTGAAAAGTCGCATCTACTGTAGTTAGTTTGAATTTCGGTAAAGTGAGGTGTCCTTTCAGTTCCGTGTGTCCTTTCGGTTCCAGCTGCAAGATACTATATATACAAGTATGTACTATCATTCATTTTCAGTCTCATCCTCTCTTATCACTAGTTTGTTCGTAAACGAACTCATATTTAAAGTCGAGTCATGGAAAACAGATCTTTAATGGGCGATTTGTCGAACCCTGGACCTGGTTTTCCGCAAGGAGAGGGTACTTCAAACCAAGCATTCTTAATAGAGTTTGGTGACTCTAACATTCTAGACATATATCATCCATACTTCGATTACCTTGCTAATGTTTTGTTTGATTTTGAATTATGGTACAATCTTCCAGATATACTACCAATAGAGCCTCTCCACGATGAGCCGGAAATTTTTCCCGAGTTGAACATTAACTCAGATGATCCGGTGCATGCATCTGACTTTGTACTTGATCAGACTCCATGCCTTCTACCAGGTTAAATTCTTTTGAATGATCCATTTATAAGTATTCTATTTTGTTTTATCATTTGACATGTGTTATTTGTAGACCCATTTGTGGATGGTCTAACTGGGTACAATCCATTCATGGACGTGCACCCAACAAGCAGTGAGTTTGTCCCCATGAATCAAGAATTCATGGCTGGTATTCAGGATGAGAATCAATTACAGAGGACTCATAACATAAATATTGAATTGAATCCCGAGTTTGGGGTTGGTTTTCAATATCAAGATCATTTTCGGTTGATTCAAAGGAATCTAGAAGGATTTCAGAATCCTGAGATTTTAGTTGAAAACCAACAATTATTACCGATAGAGGCAACTAATTTTGATGAATCAATGTCCATCTTTGGGTCAAAAAATCAGGATCATGTTCAAATGATCCAGAATGATAACAATACATTTGGATTTGAACCTTCTAGTTCAGAAAACATAGCAGGTGGCAGTGGAAGAGGTTTCAGACATTTATTAAGTAGGGAAATAATAGCTGAACACTTTAACGAACCAATTAAGAAAGCTGCGAAGGAACTCAACATTGGATCGACACAGTTAAAAAAATGATGTAGAGATTTAGGTATCAATCGTTGGCCCCAACGACAACTTAAGAGTCTGCAAACTCTTATTGATCGTGCTGAGGTAAAAAAAACTACATTTTTTAATTCCTTCATATCATAAGGTTGAAATTACTAAAGTTATTTGTGCCACAGGAATTTGGTAATGAATTTATTGAGGCAACAGAATTATCGGGAGATTTAATACCCAACCTAAAAAAAGAAAAAGAAGCGATAATTGAAGGGTCACAATCGGGTCTAACACACGGCACAAAGAAGCTAATACAAGCTGCTCATAAGGTTGTATTTAGGAAAAGAAAAATTCAGGAAAAGGGGAAACTTCATCAAGAACTCATACACAGCAGCAATCTCTGCCTTCTAATTCTGGTATGAGTAGTATTAACCCTGGTTTACTCGAGTCTTCGAGTGAGGAGAATTTTTGAGGCTTTGTAGGTGACCTAGCCTAGTTTCCTCCTTCTTATAGTTACCCCCAACTGGTTCCGAATTAGAGCCCTTCCTCTTCACTGCCCTACTTACACACGCCCCAAATGAGTCAATATTTAGCCCCTAATCATGGGGTTACAGGTTCCAACCCTATCGAGACCCCATACCTTGGAGCTCCTCCTCCAATAACTGAAAGCATACCACTTCCAAATCCTCGAGAAGGTACAAGTCAACCTAATGATGACAAAGATTGGAGTGTAGAAGATCTTTTCTCGCTTCTTTCTGATTCTCCGGTTTAGGTTAGTAGTTCTGTAAACTTTTCTTAATGTATTAATATAAAGTTGTAGTAATGAATTAAATATATTGACGTGTTACTATAATTTTAATAATTTCATCGATTCAATATAATATTCATGTTGTTCCCTTAATTTCGTATTCCTCCCCCACTTGGACTAAAGTCCAAGTCTGTTTATTCGATTTATAATTTTTTTTACGAGCCCTTACTCTCGAACAAAAACCAAGCCCACTCTGCTCAGCCAACAACTTGCATCAGGGGCAAACACCATCTCAATAAACATGTTTCGATAATGTAAAGACGTTTACATCAACCACCATATGTTACTCATCCGCTTGCGACCCTAGTCAACACCTCTATCGTCAGTTACCTCAATCACGAGCGAGTGATTCAGACTCTCAACCCACACGACCTGATCCATCACTCAAGCAAGATCAATACAATGGTAGGTAGCCCCACTATTACACAGCACTAGGCATGTACAGAGTTGACTCAAAAATACCCGCCATCATCTCAGGCGCCGCTTGCACCTCTTTGACCGTGAGTTGGAAAACTCACCCTTGCATCCTCTAGTCCCTGTCTGACTTGTGCGCCCATTAGTTACATGAAAAATAGCTACCACAATAGCATTTTGGAATTCTCCCTTTCAACAGTCTTTAAGATCAGTAATCAACTTAAGCATGATCGGTCCAACCAAACTGGTATGATCGCATCTTAATTATTCCTACTGAACCTCACAATCAACATTCAAAAAATCGAATGGATAAAAGTTTACCACATTACACTAGCATTTAAGTTAATTATGCTAGACACTCACATACTCAGCTCCTTGGATCCTTCGTGACGAACTCCCGACTCGAACGTGGATCCTGTGCATTCGATAGTAGGAGCTCTACTACTACCTTCCACACTTATCCATGTCCATTCCAAGACCCGTCTCGAAATATCCAATTCGCTTCTCACCGATAATTTTAACACACATGCCCTTACAAGGCATATGTCAACCCTTCTAGGAATACTTGGAATCCCACCCCACCCTGCTATTCTAACTAAGACGGAACTTCCTCCAGTGATGACAGGTTGTTTCGCGAACGTAGTTGTATACAATATCGAACTAAACAGTCTTTCAAATAAGAGAATCTTCCCTAAGGCAACAACCAAACAAGGAACATGCAATAAGGTCAACTCACACATTTTATGACTATTTAGTCCATATTGTATACAACTTAGTGGAAATCTCTAAGCAACCTATCGGCACTAGCATACAGTTCTATTAGCAAATAGCAGATAATAATACAACAATGTGTGATCTCTACCAGGCATTTCAGCAAACATATACCATATGTTTTTTTTAACATCCACAATATTAAATACTTAACCCTTTTCTCATACTGGCGTCGGCTGGCGGTACACACTGTGTCTTCAGTTCACCCCTCATAAAACATCTTTCTTTCGTAAAAATGTTTTAATAAAACTCTTAAGCCTCAACTTGAGTCCAGAACTCACTAAGTGAGCCTGATTCTCTCAAGCTGTGCTCCGATACCAACTTGTAACATCCCAAAATTTTAGGGTAAAATTAAAAACTTTAAACGAAAACTTCAATATAAGAAAAGCCACTTAATTAATTTTGACAAAATTCCATAACTTATAAGTTTAATGAAAACATCCCAGGATTAACAAAAGTTAATGAAATCACAACATAGCGGAACATCCATTCAAAAACAGTCCTCCAATGAAGCAGCACGGTGTATACATGTCACGCCTTGCCATCCAGGGTACCTGATGTACCTGAAACAGTAGTTTATATAGGGAAAGGGTAAGCACGGAGCTTAGTGAGTTCCTCAAAATACCATACGATCCATCACATAACATACAACACACAATAACCATTCATATGTCTGTGAGACTCACGGGCTATCCCTGTTCCGCCTGAAGACTCACGGGCAGTTCCCGTTCTGTCTTATCGCTCGCAGGCTTTTCCCGTTCCGTCTAATGACTCGCAGGCTATTCCCGTTCCGCCTATTGGCTCGCGGGCTATCCCGTTCCGTCCACAAACAATCATTATCATAGCAATAATTCATACAATTATCATAACAGGTAAGATCACCTTAGTCTAACATATCTTCCTTCCTACGCATGCAATATCACCTATAGTATAGTGAGAAGACTCACCTGATTGTAGTTGACTATATCGTTTGTCTTTCTCGCCTTTGTATTTCCTTTCAACTTTAACTGTTAACATAATAATAAATCTATCATTTCTTAATCCTTAACTATATTATAGTCGCATCATTAAACCCTTCAATAATTCCAATATGATACTCCATGATTTATCAAGTAAAGAACGGCCAGGTAGAAGATTAGATGGGGTGGCAGGATCCTTTCAGTATTTTAGCCTTTCGGAAAATCCAACAACCAGATCCCAAGTAATCGGCCTAGGCACCGTCCTCGTAAGTAAATCAATCGGTATTATTTTCAGAATTACGAATTGTTATAACGACGTTTTTAAGGTTTTTATTTACTATTGTTGGAAATGAATATGTTATACTTATTACATATTCTACTTCTTAATACAAAAATTATTTTACAATACCTAATTAAGCTATAGAAAGGTTTGTAGTTACCTTATGACCATTTGTCAGAATCTATAACTCCTTCGTTAGGCTTTCGAGCTTCTTCCGCTCACTTGCTTACACTCTAGTGCTTAGAAACCTCTATATATTGGATTGAGATTTAGTTGTGTGGTTTATGAGATGTTTTGAGGGGTATTTATACTTGAATTCTTGAATAAAAAATGGCATGACACTTTTGACAAATGATTTTAATAATATAACTTTGTTGAAATTAATACCTTCTAGAATCAGTCTGTTCAAGACTGGTTTAGCCGAATTTAAACCCATGAAATTCACGTTTTTATTTGTTATTCCATAAATTTATCTCAATACCTTTCCAGGGATGTATTTTACGTATTTATACGATTTTTCTATGATTTATTATGAATTTTTGAAAACAGACTATCTAATCTGTCAATTCCGAACTAATCAGTAAAGATTGCATTTTTTACCATCGATAATGTCATTTTCAAGCTTACTATTATTTTTGGTAATTGTACTAGACTCAATTTGTAAACTTTGTGCACTGGTTTGAGGTCCAAACGATTTTTCTAGAATTAATTATGATTTTTCTAAAAACGACACAAAATGCTGATTTTCATATGAAATTGTAACTAAAGTTTTTCTTAGCTTTATAATTACCAATGACCATATAATTCTTAACACTCTTATTTTAAGTATATGTTATAATCAGGATACGGGTCTTACAAGTCTCCCCCACTTATTTGGATTTCGTCCCGAAATCCGCATTCTCGAACGCCTCTATGTATTTCTCATCGAGTCCTTGTGTCCTTCAAAAATCCTCCTCGTCTTATTGCCGAAACTTTACAAGATTTAATTATCTTTCCCTTTCAACATTCACATACCTCTGTAATAATGCTTAAGGTCCTATTATTCTCATTCACTCCATACTTCTTTTCTTCTAATTACTCTAGATGTACAAAAAAAAAACTCTAACTGTTTCTCACAGTCCCACACATCGACTTGACCGGCTACTATTTATAGTACATATTTAGTACTTTCTAATCTACCTATATACATAGTTAACCTAGTTAACTTGCAACACCTAATTTTAACACTATTTCGTATTTATATGAATTCGTCATATTTCAACACACATTTGCCTCAATTCAACATTTCTTTTAAATACTTTTTGGCTAAATAAGTCTATTTTTGTAGAATCTCCAAATTTTTGTGTTTCACCGAAATATAAAATTTACATAATCTTTTGTAAGTTTTTTTTTTTTGAGTACTGAACACTCTTTAAACTATTTCCATTATATGGAGACATAAAATTTTGTTTTATTTCAAAAGTCTCTTTATTATCTCGTTCTCACCAGAGTCAAGCAGGGAATTTTGAAAAAATGTCACTTGGGGTAGTGAAAAGTCGCATCTACTGTAGTTAGTTTGAATTTCGGTAAAGTGAGGTGTCCTTTCAGTTCCGTGTGTCCTTTCGGTTCTAGCTGCAAGATACTATATATACAAGTATGTAGTATCATTCATTTTCAGTCTCATCCTCTCTTATCACTAGTTTGTTCGTAAGCGAACTCATATTTAAAGTCGAGTCATGGAAAACAGATCTTTAATGGGCGATTTGTCGAACCCTGGACCTGGTTTTCCGCAAGGAAAGGGTACTTCAAACCAAGCATTCTTAATAGAGTTTGGTGACTCTAACATTCTAGACATATATCATCCATACTTCGATTACCTTGCTAATGTTTTGTTTGATTTTGAATTATGGTACAGTCTTCCAGATATACTACCAATAGAGCCTCTCCACGATGAGCCGAAAATTTTTCCCGAGTTGAACATTAACTCAGATGATCCGGTGCATGCATCTGACTTTGCACTTGATCAGACTCCATGCCTTCTACCAGGTTAAATTGTTTTGAATGATCCATTTATAAGTATTCTATTTTGTTTTATCATTTGACATGTGTTATTTGTAGACCCATTTGTGGATGGTCTAACTGAGTACAATCCATTCATGGACGTGCACCCAACAAGCAGTGAGTTTGTCCCCATGAATCAAGAATTCATGGCTGGTATTCAGGATGAGAATCAATTACAGAGGACTCATAACATAAATATTGAATTGAATCCCGAGTTTGGGGTTGGTTTTCAATATCAAGATCATTTTCGGTTGATTCAAAGGAATCTAGAAGGATTTCAGAATCCTGAGATTTTAGTTGAAAACCAACAATTATTACCGATAGAGGCAACTAATTTTGATGAATCAATGTCCATCTTTGGGTCAAAAAATCAGGATCATGTTCAAATGATCCAGAATGATAACAATACATTTGGATTTGAACCTTCTAGTTCAGAAAACATAGCAGGTGGCAGTGGAAGAGGTTTCAGACATTTATTAAGTAGGGAAATAATAGCTGAACACTTTAACGAACCAATTGAGAAAGCTGCGAAGGAACTCAACATTGGATCGACACAGTTAAAAAAATGATGTAGAGATTTAGGTATCAATCGTTGGCCCCAACGACAACTTAAGAGTCTGCAAACTCTTATTGATCGTGCTGAGGTAAAAAAAAACTACATTTTTTAATTCCTTCATATCATAAGGTTGAAATTACTAAAGTTATTTGTGCCACAGGAATTTGGTAATGAATTTATTGAGGCAACAGAATTATCGGGAGATTTAATACCCAACCTAAAAATAGAAAAAGAAGCGATAATTGAAGGGTTACAATCGGGTCTAACAGACGGCACAAAGAAGCTAATACAAGCTGCTCATAAGGTTGTATTTAGGAAAAGAAAAATTCAGGAAAAGGGGGAAACTTCATCAAGAACTCATACACAGCAGCAATCTCTGCCTTCTAATTCTGGTATGAGTAGTATTAACCCTGGTTTACTCGAGTCTTCGAGTGAGGAGAATTTTTGAGGCTTTGTAGGTGACCTAGCCTAGTTTCCTCCTTCTTATAGTTACCCCCAACTGGTTCCGAATTAGAGCCCTTCCTCATCACTGCCCTACTTACACACGCCCCAAATGAGTCAATATTTAGCCCCTAATCATGGGGTTACAGGTTCCAACCCTATCGAGACCCCATACCTTGGAGCTCCTCCTCCAATAACTGAAAGCATACCACTTCCAAATCCTCGAGAAGGTACAAGTCAACCTAATGATGACAAAGATTGGAGTGTAGAAGATCTTTTCTCGCTTCTTTCTGATTCTCCGGTTTAGGTTAGTAGTTCTGTAAACTTTTCTTAATGTATTAATATAAAGTTGTAGTAATGAATTAAATATATTGACGTGTTACTATAATTTTAATAATTTCATCGATTCAATATAATATTCATGTTGTTCCCTTAATTTCGTATCCCTCCCCCACTTGGACTAAAGTCCAAGTCTGTTTATTCGATTTATAATTTTTTTTACGAGCCCTTACTCTCGAACAAAAACCAAGCCCACTCTGCTCAGCCAACAACTTGCATCAGGGGCAAACACCATCTCAATAAACATGTTTCGATAATGTAAAGACGTTTACATCAACCACCATATGTTACTCATCCGCTTGCGACCCTAGTCAACACCTCTATCGTCAGTTACCTCAATCACAAGCGAGTGATTCAGACTCTCAACCCACACGACCTGATCCATCACTCAAGCAAGATCAATACAAGGGTAGGTAGCCCCACTATTACACAGCACTAGGCATGTACAGAGTTGACTCAAAAATACCCGCCATCATCTCAGGCGCCGCTTGCACCTCTTTGACCGTGAGTTGGAAAACTCACCCTTGCATCCTCTAGTCCCTGTCTGACTTGTGCGCCCATTAGTTACATGAAAAATAGCTACCACAATAGCATTTTGGAATTCTCCCTTTCAACAGTCTTTAAGATCAGTAATCAACTTAAGCATGATCGGTCCAACCAAACTGGTATGATCGCATCTTAATTATTCCTACTGAACCTCACAATCAACATTCAAAAAATCGAATGGATAAAAGTGTCACACCCCAAAACCACGTTGGCGGAAACGTTCGGGGATGGATGACTGATTGAAGTATCACAACCATGGATATATGAACAGTATATAAACAACCAAACAAGAATTGATATTGAATTGATACATAGTTTTACAAAATGATTGATTCTCACCAATTACAACATGAAATGAAAATAAACAAACGTAGTATTAAACTTCCATTTGTTCAAGACCGCTGGCTAGCGGCCTAAATGATTTCCTGAAAATACAAGTAGTTTTAAAGAGTGTCAACAATAAAGTTGGTGAGTTCATGAGTTTGAAACATTTTGATTTTGAAGTTTATTTGCTTTTGAAGTCTGTGAAACAATGATGTCGAAATAATTGATTTTAAATAAGATGATTTTGAAATAATTGATTATAAATCAAGTTGGAATGATAACATGAAATATGAGTATGATTTATATGAGATAGAGATAAATGAATAAATTTTAGTCTTTTGGATAATTGATAAATGGTAAACATAACAAATAGTCCTCACCCTTTTCGTATATATACATATACATATAAAGGATGGAGCATCTAATCAACATATACACTTAACCAAGTGCGATCAATCACCTTAGCGTCCCAAGGCGGGGTGGTCAACCCAATAGCGCTATTATTGTCCATAACGTACCTCAAGAATACGGGCATAGTTATGGAGATTAGACTAAAAATGATAATGCACTACAAATACATGTAGCGTAAACAAATGATGATTATCCAAATAATGATTCTCCATAACGTACCTCAAGAATACGGGCATAGTCATGGAGATTTAGACTAAAATGATAATGCACTACAAATACATGTAGCATAAATAAACAAATACTGAATCATGTATAAATGTTTCCAATGTCTATCAATAATGATAAAATGAGTAAGTGATTTCGGAAATCTATGAGAAACACACGATGTTCCAAAAATGTTTAAAATAGATATAATGTAGGGAGATCACTCCCTAAATGATTTAAATGATATAGAAGGGTATTAAATATAATACACCGTTCTATTCACGATACTGTAAACGAACCATGATTGAACCAACTAGTCTCAAAATGGTCAAGATTTCATGTCGAGAAATAAAAGAATGTGGTGTATAAAATAATTGCAAGTGTTTAAAATATTGATTAAACAATGTATAAATAATTGTGTATAAAATAATTGTGAGAGTTGAAATAATGATTTAACAATGTATAAATGATTAAGTATAAAATAATAAAGAGTGCTAAAATAATGATTTAACCATGTATAAACATTTGGAATCTTGAAACCATTTAAATAATGTATATTTGTTGAAAAATCGAGGAAATAATGGAAAAATATCTGATGAGTCTTTGAAACTACGTTGTTTAATAAATCATTGAAAAGACGAAAACGTTTAATAAGTCTTGAAAAATACTAGAGCGTTCAATAAAACTTTGAAAATGCTAAAACATTTAATAAAGTTGAGAAAAATACTGAAGCTGGTAACTGACCAGTATGAGTATGAGTTTAACTGTTTTGAGACTAGTGTTCATGATTGGTTGTTTAAGTTATCGTGTTTACTTGTATTCCTCCCCTAAAAATGTTAAAATAGTTAAAAATGGGGATATGAACTCACCTCGAAGGTGTAGGGATCCTTTGATGAAGATGTACTAGAATACCCTATTGGCTTTCGGCTTGAAACCTAAGAATGACGAGGTTTATCGAGTTACTAGACGAATCTCGGGAAATTCGGGAGTGATTACACAAAGGTATGACGTGAAAATGGTTCCTGAATGAAGTCCTCAGCTCAAAATACGAAGAAATCGGGCTTTGGTGAAAGTTCAGAGACTAAATTTGCAAAATAATTGTTTAGGGACCAAATTTGCAAAATAATTGTTTAGGACCAAAATTGTAAAACTATTTTACCCAGGGGTAAAAATGTAACTTTGACCAAAGTTCAGGGGGTCAAAGTGTAATATTTTTAGGACTGAAAATGTAATGATTTTTGGGCCAGGGGGTCAAATTGTAAATTTGACCAAACTTCAGGGTCTAGATGGTAACTGTGAATAGTACCCGGACATCGGCTAAAGTTGGCTCGGACACCGGCTCGAGTTTCATCGGTGAAACTCATTGGCGCATTTCGTCGAATAGGTGGTGGGCATCGGCGACGACCAGGTGTTCCTCGGACACGATCTCGGACGCGGCACGCCCCTTCCTCGGCAACGACTCACTTTTCACCGGTGAGATTCCAGGCGCGGCTCGACGAGGCATATCGTCGAGCACCTGGTGCGCGTGACGAAATCCAGAACTTCAAATCCAATTTCCCGTTGATTCCGACCACCAAATCAGGTGAGGTTTTTTCCTATATGTTCGAAATCACGAGGAGAACAAAACTCAAGCATTAATTTCAGAAAAATTCGCAGATCAAGAGAGTGTGGTGCGTAAACTTACTGTGGCGGCTGTTTTGGCGGTGGTAGTGTTTTCCGGCGACATTTTGGAAAAACAAATTGCTGAGGGTTGATCACGAGGACGAGATGAACGCGATGGTGTTCTCGGATTTCGATTTGGAGACTTTTCATTTTTCCGGCGGCGGTCGGCGGTGTCGGTACGGCGGCGGTTTGAGAGAGAACTGGTTAATATTTTGCTGAATAATTGATTTTTGAGAAACCATATGGATGAAAACTAGTTTTTTTTTTATTGAGATCCTCACGAGAAATTCCCCAGCGTTGGCTATCGTTGCTTAACGTTTTCGGTTATAGTCTTTACGGTATAAAATTGTGTCCGAACGAGTCCAAAAATCACCTCGTTTGGAGTTACGAAACTCCCGATATGATTAAATGAAGGTATAAAATTGTGTCCGAAATTGATTTGACGCAGAATCCGAAACTGAAAATTGTATATTTTGCATACGAACTCCGATTTGGATGATCTAGATATCCACGCGTTCGTATTAACGACTACATCGCTTTTTAAGTATTATTTATGCTCAAATAATACTCGAATGATTTTCCGGATTTCTTATTCGCTGTCAATATTGGACACTATTTGGATTTTTCTGAAAATTGTCTGATAAGCGTATAAATTGTACTGATAGCTTTTGGGGACCCACTAGAATAGTGTTGACTTTAAATATCGACCATAAGGTTTGACTTTGACTATAGTTGACTCGGTTGACTTTCGTTGACCGAATTTGACGGTTGTCACATCATCTCCCCCTTAAAAGGAATTTCGTCCCGAAATTGTTTCAAAGTATCTCATACTTGGGACTTAGGGAAAGAGATGTGGACATTTCTGTTTCGTCTGATTCTCGCGTTTCCAAGTAATTTACGGTCTACGTTTGGCTTCCCAATGCACCTTTACTATAGGAATGCGGCTTTGATTTGTGTTCTTGACTTCTCGGTCGATGATCTCAACTGACATCTCAAAGAATTTAAGACTCCTGTTGAGTTCAATCTTATCCAAACGGAAATACCGAGGGTCTTGTCAAATAAAGACTTCTTCAAGTTTAGAATTTGAAAGGTGGGATAACGTAATCGAGCTCTTGCGGAAAACATAGCCGGTAAGCCATAAGACCTATCCTTGTTAGGATCTCAAATGGTCCTATGTAACGGGGATTAAACTTTCCTCGTTTACCGGAGCATATCAATTCTTTCCAAGGTGAGACTTTCAGCACGACTCGATCTCTAACCTGGCATTCTAATGGCTTGCGTCCAAAAAGGGCCTCGAACAGGGCAGCCTTTATGTTCGCATGATAACTGTTGTTGTATGAGAATTCGATGAGTGGCAAGTGGATAACCCACGCTCTGCCAAATTCATTCACCCAAGTGCGCAACATGACCTCTAGGGTTTGTATTGTTCTTACACTATGCCCGTCTGTCTGTGGAAGTTAAGATGCACTTAATTCCAGACGGGTTTCCAAGAACCTTTGCAACGATTGTCAAAATTGTAATGTGAATCTGACGTCTCCATCAGAAATAATGGATATTGGCACACCGTGAAATTGAACAATCTCTTTTTATCTGTCTCTTTGATCGTCAGGAAGTGTGAGGACTTTGTCAAATGATTCACAATTACCCCAAATGGCGCTATAGCTACCACTCGTCTTGGGTAATCTGGTTATGAAGTCCATGGAAATCTGTTTCCACTTCCATTATGGTATTTCTGGTTGTTGTATTAGACTTGATGGGTTTTGGTATTCTACCTTCACCCTTGGCGCAAGTCATAAACTTACCCATGAATGTGCTAATCTCTGCTTTCGTGTTCGACTACTAGCACATTTTTACAGAGTCTACCTGGATTCCCTCAATGTAAAGGGAAAAAAAGTCAACTTTGTAGAAAACGTTGAGTCCAACAACATAGAGCGAGACTACATGGAGTTCAACGATGTTGAACTTATCAAGCTCTTTGCTAACGACTTATGAAATGACATGAAATATCATGGAGTTCTAAGGATAAGAATCTTCAAAAGAAAATGAAGTAGAAATGCACTTGATCATGAAGATAATGTTTTCTGAGAAATACAAAATGTCAATAGTTCTCTTGAAGTGGAAATAAATGATATCAATGAAGAGATGGCAATCAGTTATGGTCATACCAAATAATATGTACCCAAAATGAAACTGAATAATGGAGATAAAATGAAATGAAATGTTTTCGTATGCGGTTGTATGTGATACCATAAATGATGATCATGAACTACAGGGTGTCATTGATTGTCAAAGAAGACATGATTTGGATAAATGGAAAGAAACTATGAAAGATGATTTGTAAGATACAAAGCAAGGTTTGTGACTCCAGGTTTTGCCCAAAGACCTGGAATTAATCATGAGATAACATATTCTCCAGTTATGGATGTCGTTACAGCTCACTTATATGGATTACTTGATTCCGATATTTAGGTGAAGATCCCCAAAGGATTTTGAATGCTCGAAGCATTAAGTAAAAGGTTGAAAGAAATGTATTCTGTCAGACTACAAAGGTCTTTGTATGCGTTAAAACAATCTGAATGTATGTGATATAATCGTCGAAGCGATTATTTGATAACCAACGGTTATAAAAATGATATTAATTGTTCATGTGTACTTATAAATAAAACAATATCGGAATCTGTGATCATAGCTGTATATGTTGATGATCTGAACATCATTGGAACAAATAAAGAATCCTTGAAATGATTGAGCTTTTGGAGAAAAAAATTGAAATGAAAGATCTTGGAAAAATCGAGTATTGTTTTGGGCTTACAGATCGAACATCTGTCTAATGGAATACTGGTGCATCAATTGAATTATACGGAGAAAAATCTTGTCAACTACGTGCGCTAAGAGGGCGCAGTAGTTCTTGGATAATTATTTCTGAGCCTTAATACCTGAGACACTTTGCGGTTTCTTGCTTTGCTTTTTGCCATGAATTATGATAGTGTCGTCGGTCAGGTTCAGTCGAATTGCCTTCTCGTTTCTCGATAGCTCCATGATCACTCGCAAGTATTGGCCATACTCCATTTTTGCTTCGTGACTAAATCAGAATGTTGTTGATGAAAATATCATGAGTGCAACCATATAAGATTGGCACATGCGGTTCATGAGGCCCATGAATATTGCAGGAGCATTTGTTAGGCCAAAGGGCATTAGCACAACTCGTGGTGACCATAGCTTTCGGAACGGCGTATTGAGCATGTCTTGATCTTTTCAACCCAACTAGGTATCATGATCACCCTTCCATCCACGCGGGATGTCATGGGCTTGTAGGCAGAGGGATCCTTGTAGGTACGTGGTCAGTGATGACTCCAATAGGTAACGACGTTCGAAGTATCGGAACTGCTTCCCAGATTGGGTTCCTTGTTGTCACAATGCTTGCCACTCGTGCTTCATCAAGAGCTTCTGTAACAGGAGCATCCATCTGAGCAGGAGGTGGCTAGGGTGGTGCTCTTCGAGCACTTAAAACTGTCGTTATTAGAATACGTGACGAGGGTTGCGCTGCGGTGTTGTTATTCCTCGTACTCTGTTGCGTCGTCATGATCTTTGACCTAAAAGGTCACGGAGGTAGGTAGGTAAAGGAAATTGTCATTGGCATTACGAAGGCACTATACGAGTAATCCTAAAGCACTGATAATATAGTCGCAATAGACGAAGAGGTATGATAATTTATAACTCAACAACCGACCAGATTACGAAGGTACACATAGTATGAAACAAGATAGGCTTTCGAGTGCAATGTCCTGCCTTTAAGCAATAATCAAACAAGAACATGCCGAAAGGCTAGAGTATTGCATTCTCAGACTATATCGCCTCTATATATACCCAAGCTTTCAAGTCGTTCGTCAAGTGTATGAGAAAAGTACTACGTATACCAGCCGATGTACTCCGAAGAAGTCGATCACTACTACTAACACACCTACGTTTTCCTAAAACTATACGGACAATAATATTACCTAAGCACATAAAATGAAAAGAAATAAGCCTTCGGACACAATTCCCTGACTTTAGGCAACAAATAAACAAGAGCATGCCACAAGACTGGGATGACTGCATTCGCTGACTATTCCATCTCCATACATGTTTAAACTTTCAAATCACTTATTAAATGGAACTGTTTTAAATTGCACTCAACGCTTAAACCATGGTCTACGATAGTCAATCCTTAACCGATAAAGCTGATCAGACTTTTCCTGGTAAAGGTTTGACATCGTACATCCTTAGTTTACTCGTGAGTTCAATTTAGTATAAACACTCAAATTACGTTGTGATACTTGTGATAACCGATGTGTATGAATACTTTTTTTTTTAAGGAATACGCTAAGTATTCAAAAAGTATTTGGATGGTTACTAAACCAGAGTGTTAGCCCTTGACGGTTTATAGTTGTATTAATTCTTCGTGGAAGAATATACTTAGTTCTCTATAAACCTAGGCTCTGATACCATTCTGTCACACCCCAAAACCACGTTGGCGGAAACGTTCGGGGATGGATGACTGATTGAAGTATCACAACCATGGATATATGAACAGTATATAAACAACCAAACAAGAATTGATATTGAATTGATACATAGTTTTACAAAATGATTGATTCTCACCAATTACAACATGAAATGAAAATAAACAAACGTAGTATTAAACTTCCATTTGTTCAAGACCGCTGGCTAGCGGCCTAAATGATTTCCTGAAAATACAAGTAGTTTTAAAGAGTGTCAACAATAAAGTTGGTGAGTTCATGAGTTTGAAACATTTTGATTTTGAAGTTTATTTGCTTTTGAAGTCTGTGAAACAATGATGTCGAAATAACTGATTTTAAATAAGATGATTTTGAAATAATTGATTATAAATCAAGTTGGAATGATAACATGAAATATGAGTATGATTTATATGAGATAGAGATAAATGAATAAATTTTAGTCTTTTGGATAATTGATAAATGGTAAACATAACAAATAGTCCTCACCCTTTTCGTATATATACATATACATATAAAGGATGGAGCATCTAATCAACATATACACTTAACCAAGTGCGATCAATCACCTTAGCGTCCCAAGGCGGGGTGGTCAACCCAATAGCGCTATTATTGTCCATAACGTACCTCAAGAATACGGGCATAGTTATGGAGATTAGACTAAAAATGATAATGCACTACAAATACATGTAGCGTAAACAAATGATGATTATCCAAATAATGATTCTCCATAACGTACCTCAAGAATACGGGCATAGTCATGGAGATTTAGACTAAAATGATAATGCACTACAAATACATGTAGCATAAATAAACAAATACTGAATCATGTATAAATGTTTCCAATGTCTATCAATAATGATAAAATGAGTAAGTGATTTCGGAAATCTATGAGAAACACACGATGTTCCAAAAATGTTTAAAATAGATATAATGTAGGGAGATCACTCCCTAAATGATTTAAATGATATAGAAGGGTATTAAATATAATACACCGTTCTATTCACGATACTGTAAACGAACCATGATTGAACCAACTAGTCTCAAAATGGTCAAGATTTCATGTCGAGAAATAAAAGAATGTGGTGTATAAAATAATTGCAAGTGTTTAAAATATTGATTAAACAATGTATAAATAATTGTGTATAAAATAATTGTGAGAGTTGAAATAATGATTTAACAATGTATAAATGATTAAGTATAAAATAATAAAGAGTGCTAAAATAATGATTTAACCATGTATAAACATTTGGAATCTTGAAACCATTTAAATAATGTATATTTGTTGAAAAATCGAGGAAATTGGTAACTTTGAAATAATGGAAAAATATCTGATGAGTCTTTGAAACTACGTTGTTTAATAAATCATTGAAAAGACGAAAACGTTTAATAAGTCTTGAAAAATACTAGAGCGTTCAATAAAACTTTGAAAATGCTAAAACATTTAATAAAGTTGAGAAAAATACTGAAGCTGGTAACTGACCAGTATGAGTATGAGTTTAACTGTTTTGAGACTAGTGTTCATGATTGGTTGTTTAAGTTATCGTGTTTACTTGTATTCCTCCCCTAAAAATGTTAAAATAGTTAAAAATGGGGATATGAACTCACCTCGAAGGTGTAGGGATCCTTTGATGAAGATGTACTAGAATACCCTATTGGCTTTCGGCTTGAAACCTAAGAATGACGAGGTTTATCGAGTTACTAGACGAATCTCGGGAAATTCGGGAGTGATTACACAAAGGTATGACGTGAAAATGGTTCCTGAATGAAGTCCTCAGCTCAAAATACGAAGAAATCGGGCTTTGGTGAAAGTTCAGAGACTAAATTTGCAAAATAATTGTTTAGGGACCAAATTTGCAAAATAATTGTTTAGGACCAAAATTGTAAAACTATTTTACCCAGGGGTAAAAATGTAACTTTGACCAAAGTTCAGGGGGTCAAAGTGTAATATTTTTAGGACTGAAAATGTAATGATTTTTGGGCCAGGGGGTCAAATTGTAAATTTGACCAAACTTCAGGGTCTAGATGGTAACTGTGAATAGTACCCGGACATCGGCTAAAGTTGGCTCGGACACCGGCTCGAGTTTCATCGGTGAAACTCATTGGCGCATTTCGTCGAACAGGTGGTGGGCATCGGCGACGACCAGGTGTTCCTCGGACACGATCTCGGACGCGGCACGCCCCTTCCTCGGCAACGACTCACTTTTCACCGGTGAGATTCCAGGCGCGGCTCGACGAGGCATATCGTCGAGCACCTGGTGCGCGTGACGAAATCCAGAACTTCAAATCCAATTTCCCGTTGATTCCGACCACCAAATCAGGTGAGGTTTTTTCCTATGTGTTCGAAATCACGAGGAGAACAAAACTCAAGCATTAATTTCAGAAAAATTCGCAGATCAAGAGAGTGTGGTGCGTAAACTTACTGTGGCGGCTGTTTTGGCGGTGGTAGTGTTTTCCGGCGACATTTTGGAAAAACAAATTGCTGAGGGTTGATCACGAGGACGAGATGAACGCGATGGTGTTCTCGGATTTCGATTTGGAGACTTTTCATTTTTCCGGCGGCGGTCGGCGGTGTCGGTACGGCGGCGGTTTGAGAGAGAACTGGTTAATATTTTGCTGAATAATTGATTTTTGAGAAACCATATGGATGAAAACTAGTTTTTTTTTATTGAGATCCTCACGAGAAATTCCCCAGCGTTGGCTATCGTTGCTTAACGTTTTCGGTTATAGTCTTTACGGTATTTTGAGCGTACAAAATGCGAGTATCATGAAAATAATTTCTCGTTTATGAGACTCACGGGCTATCCCTGTTCCGCCTGAAGACTCACGGGCAGTTCCCGTTCTGTCTTATCGCTCGCAGGCTTTTCCCGTTCCGTCTAATGACTCGCAGGCTATTCCCGTTCCGCCTATTGGCTCGCGGGCTATCCCGTTCCGTCCACAAACAATCATTATCATAGCAATAATTCATATAATTATCATAACAGGTAAGATCACCTTAGTCTAACATATCTTCCTTCCTACGCATGCAATATCACCTATAGTATAGTGAGAAGACTCACCTGATTGTAGTTGACTATATCGTTTGTCTTTCTCGCCTTTGTATTTCCTTTCAACTTTAACTGTTAACATAATAATAAACCTATCATTTCTTAATCCTTAACTATATTATAGTCGCATCATTAAACCCTTCAATAATTCCAATATGATACTCCATGATTTATCAAGTAAAGAACGGCCAGGTAGAAGATTAGATGGGGTGGCAGGATCCTTTCAGCATTTTAGCCTTTCGGAAAATCCAACAACCAGATCCCAAGTAATCGGCCTAGGCACCGTCCTCGTAAGTAAATCAATCGGTATTATTTTCAGAATTACGAATTGTTATAACGACGTTTTTAAGGTTTTTATTTACTATTGTTGGAAATGAATATGTTATACTTATTACATATTCTACTTCTTAATACAAAAATTATTTTACAATACCTAATTAAGCTATAGAAAGGTTTGTAGTTACCTTATGACCATTTGTCGGAATCTATAACTCCTTCGTTAGGCTTTCGAGCTTCTTCCGCTCACTTGCTTACACTCTAGTGCTTAGAAACCTCTATATATTGGATTGAGATTTAGTTGTGTGGTTTATGAGATGTTTTGAGGGGTATTTATACTTGAATTCTTGAATAAAAAATGGCATGACACTTTTGACAAATGATTTTAATAATATAACTTTGTTGAAATTAATACCTTCTAGAATCAGTCTGTTCAAGACTGGTTTAGCCGACTTTAAACCCATGAAATTCACGTTTTTATTTGTTATTCCATAAATTTATCTCAATACCTTTCCAGGGATGTATTTTACGTATTTATACGATTTTTCTATGATTTATTATGAATTTTTGAAAACAGACTATCTAATCTGTCAATTCCGAACTAATCAGTAAAGATTGCATTTTTTTTCCATCGATAATGTCATTTTCAAGTTTACTATTATTTTTGGTAATTGTACTAGACTCAATTTGTAAACTTTGTGCACTGGTTTGAGGTCCAAACGATTTTTCTAGAATTAATTATGATTTTTCTAAAAACGACACAAAATGCTGATTTTCATATGAAATTGTAACTAAAGTTTTTCTTAGCTTTATAATTACCAATGACCATATAATTCTTAACACTCTTATTTTAAGTATATGTTATAATCAGGATACGGGTCTTACAATACACCTATTTACTATTACAAACATCTTAAAAAAATAATGATTACAACCATATTGAGTTTGAAGATCAATCGAACAACATTCAACAAAATTTGGTCCAAGGCTTGTTTATGCACAAAATCACACAAGCAACCATAAATAAAAACAATAATTTGTTTTTCTAAAGCAACTTTTATGTAAACCAAATGTATACAAGTGGATTAGTTACATAAAATATAAACTAGCAATCACAAGTTGCCAAAGAAGCCATGAATGGATTCATACATGGAATGATGAACATCTATGGCTTCCAAAAACCAAGTTTATCAAAATAAACAAGTATTTTAAACATGCATACAACTTTGGCTCTAATACCACTTGTTGGGGATCTTAGGTGTTCACAAACTTGTTTCCAAAACCGAAAGTTTAAACAAAATAGCAATGGAAGCAAAACTTGTTTTTTAAAACATAAAATCATAGTCTTATTCTCATAAACAAGTGAGTGTTACACGTATGTAAATAAAAACATAAAACAACCATAAAGAAGAAAGGAATAACAACCTTTATAGTCATTTGGACTAACTCAATAGTTGGAGGTTGTTAAAGTGGTGACAAGGATCAAAAGAGCTATTCTCTAAAGGTGTACACCGAAAAAATAGACAAGATCGGGGCAAGCTTGAGAGTCAATGAATAGGCAAGATCGGGGCAAGCTCGTGAGCCAATGGATGGACAAGATCGGGGCAAGCCCGTGAGTCAAGGAAATGACAAGATCAAGGCATGCCCGTGAGTCAGGTTCTTTGGGGCAAGTCTGGAGACCTTTTTGTGATTATGTGTTATGGAATGGATCGTGTGGTATTTTGGGAAACTCACTAAGCTTTGTGCTTATTCTTTCACCCTAACTGTTTTTCAGGTGTCTGTTGACTTGAGTGTGGAGCAAGGCGCGACTGTACCGCATCTGAGGTTTTGATAATCAAGTATTCCGCTGAATAATGTTGCAAATGTTTTTGTAAATTACGAATTTATATGTTTTAAATATTAAGTGTTAAATTAAATGATTTTATTTAATGACCCGTTTTATGTAATCAAACCGATTTTTTTAAGAAAATTTTTATTACTAGTTTTGGGACGTTACAGTTAGTAGATTGTCTATAGAGATTAGACATAGCATGGTGATTGCGACTAGCCCTCATGAGTACTTGATAGAGATTCAAGTATTGGAATGGTGGTTGTCGAAGCCAACAAAAATAAACCTTACTTCTAGTACACAAATTTGCGTATAACAGTAAAGGATCGTATCCACGGAGATTGGTTCAATTTGTAAATCAATGCGATCAATTCAAAACGATATATATTTTTAAACAAAATAAAATAAAATGGGGGGTTTGATTGTTTGAGTTGAAAAATGAAAACAAGAGTAAGTAAACAATTTTTTTTGTGAAGTGAATCAAATATGGAGTAACTATCAATATTGAGATTTCATCACAATTCCAACTAGTCGGTTTATCATCAAGATTTATGGTGCAATGTATTTAATTTAATCTAGTTTGGTTATAGCATCTCAAAAGCTTGAAACACCTAGATTCTTCTTAATTGTATGGAAATTAGAAAAGTTCTTAATAACCGTCTTAATCAAAGTCAAAAGTCAAATAAGCATCCAACTCAACTAAAATGATTAGCAATATAGATTTAAGAATCACCAAACTCAAAAGAAATCAAAAAGCTTACATTTCTCATTGAAGAACACAACTCCATGATTTTAAAAATGAATATGAGCATCCACAAAAATCATTTGTCACTAGTTTGTTTTAGAAATCGATTACGTAATTAGAAAAACAAATGACAATAACCATTCAAGCATTCAAACTCCTGAATAAGAACACAAGAACAATTTAGAATTTTAAACAAAGTTGCATTAGGAACTAAATACTCATAAATCTTTCAAACCCTAACTAGTTGTTCATGGATTACACCCAATATTGATAATAAAGAGTTCTAGCAAAGCATGGCTAGAACAACAATCATGAAAGTGTAAAGAAATATACCAATCATCAAGTGTAGCAAAATAATACAAACCCAAGTGAAGAAAATGGTGAATAAATCTTCAAGAAATCTTCTTTCAAGCTCTCCAAAGTGTTCCCCACGAAATCTGATGAAAAATGGTGTTAAAGATGTAGAAAAACCCTCTGCACGTTTTGCGCGGGTCGTGGAAAAGTACAAAAATCCCAATTTGGGCCTGATCCGGTCCAATTCAGCAAAAGCACATATTGTCTCATTCTTCTTTGGTCTAAACCCGGTTTTTGACCAAAGTTGACCCCCAAATGGGCTAGATAAACCCACTTGAGCCCATGTCTTCTATTTTGGTCAATTAGTTTGCTTCAAGTCCAAGCCCGATAGTGATCCGAGCATCCAAAATTCCGCATTCGCTTATTTTTCCGCTCCCGCTAGTCTTTAATAAAATCTACATTTAAACACAAAAAGACTAAAAAGTGTCCCCGAATGATAAAAATATAAAAATACAAATAATCATGCGAATTATACTAAAAATGAAATAAAACGTGTTAAATAAATTATAAAAAGAATAAATAAAAACGAAGTGTCATGGAACAACCCGCACTCAGAGATTACTTCATGAATTAAGTCACAAGTAATTCTGAGATGATAATGTCTTTTATTCTTCAAACCGAGATACATGAGGGATCTACACTATGATTCTGTCATACTTTGGTCTACTCAAATGTTATTCGTAACTGATAGTTATAACAGGTATGTCCGAGTATGATATGATCAAATAGACAGAGACTATGTAGTCAAAGTTTATATGTTTCTTCTGCCCTAACAAGGAGAAGCGATATCTATGGGCCCCTCGATGATTTGATGTTGACATTAAGTGTTTGGCCAAACCCAGATTGGATTGATGTGTTTGATCAGTAGTCTGACAGAGTCATCATAAATCTATATCGGGAAACAAAATTTTGAACCTTTGGACATGACCTTATCCATGGTCCAGGTTTATTACGATATCTTGTAGAATAGAGGAATAATTGATCACTTATCTAGGTGTCGTTTCTTTTCTTGGATAAGAGTTCGGCAGTTGCATATGATAACACACTCTGCTAATTGTCAGATAATATTTAAACCACACAAGTTGACAACTTGTCCACGTAGGAGACTGTTGGAATAGTGTCTAAGGTCATCAATTTGTGGTAATATTTCTAATAATTATAGAATACTTCTGGGTTACCCTCATGACCTAGAAAAACATACAGAGTCAGAAAAATATAAAATGGAATGATTAGTTTATTAATTTATTGACAAATAAATTAATTAGAAACTAGATCAATAAATTAATTGATAAATTAATTTAGAATCAATTATAGGGATTAGATTGCAATTGATTAAAAGTTTAATCAATCGAAACAAAGTCCAAGGGGTGCGGCTGCCAAAAGGCTCCTAAGTTTGAAACCCTAGGAGCCTTGTACTATAAATAGAGGCCTTGGGGTTCAACCCTAAGGCATCCCATCCTTATAAAGGAGCCGCCATCTCTCCCTCCCTCCTCCCTTTTGGCGAATTTCAATCCCTCTCTAGGGTTTTGATCTTCTGCCTCCTTCCCTAGTGGAAGTTCTGATCTGTCTGGTTTTCTAGTGTTCCTGGGTGTGAGTCATTAGAGGGATTCATAATTTGGATCCTGTTCATCCTTTGCAAGTGTCGTTCAGGAGATTCATTAAAGGAGATGATCCTGAGGTACATTCTGTTAAGTTTTTGTTGCTATAATTGATATGAACTTTATGATCCTGAACTCTGTTCATGGAGAATTCTGTGATTTGATCTTGTTAGTCTTCCGCTACATATGTGTTTGTGTTTATATGATCGAATCCCAACAAAAATTTCATGCCTTTATTAGGCATCAACTTGACACTAGGATCCAAAGGAGTACTATCAGGTGAACACTCACTATAATTAAATATTTTTAGAAATTCTCAATATAATGAGATTTCATTTTAGCAATTCCCTTATTTATCTATTTAATCCTTATTCCAGAGATCACATATACCTCTCCCATATCCTTCGTGGAAAACTTTGATGATAATAAATTCTTGGTTTTATCAACTTGATGTTGATCTGTGCCGAATATCAACATATCATCAACATATAGGCATATTATCACACTCGAACCGGAAGAATCAAACTGGTTATAAACACACTTGACATAACTTCGTCAAACTTTTGATGCCATTGTTTAGGAGCTTGTTTCAGTTCGTACAACGATTTCACAAGTCTACATACCTTATGCTCATTATCGTGCATAACGAAACCTTCCAGTTGTTTCATATAAACTTCCTTGTCAAGATCACAATTTAAAAAAGTTGTTTTGACATCCATTTGATGAATAATCAGATTGTGAATAACCATTAAAGCAATTAACAATCTAATAGTAGAAATACGTGCTACCGGTGCATACGTATCAAAACAATTTATACCGGGTTTTTTCCTAAACCCTTGTATGACCAATCGGGCCTTGAACTTGTCAATGGTTCCATCTACCTTCATTTCATTTTTAAATATCCATTTACAACCCAATGTTTTAGAACCGGGAGGCAAATCCGACAACACCCAAGTGTTGTTTTCTAAAATCGAAGACATTTTGTCATCGATTGCTTCTTTCCAAAATGCAACATCCCGAGACTCCATAGCCTATTTAATGGTCTTAGGATCATCCTTAACATGGTAAGAATATGAATATTGCTGCCCCTCTTTCTCCCTCGAACCTTTCACCAAAAACACTTGAAAGTCAAGATCGAAATCTTTAGCAATTCGTCCTCTTTTACTTTTTCGGACCTGCTGCATTTCTGGGGCTGAAACACCTTCCAAACCATCATAATTTTGTACTTCATTAGTGGTAGGAATCGGGTCTTTAGGCATTTGAATTGATGAAAAACGCAGCTTATCAAAAATCGCATCACGCGACTCAATTACGGTGTTAACGACACCAAATCGTTAGGTTCTATAACATAAAACTTGTAAGCCTTATAATTTTCAGCATATCAATTCCTTTTTCTCCCAAATATTTTCTTTTGGGTTCGGGTAATTTAAATACAACTCGAAAACCCCAAACTCGAAAATAATTCAAGTTTGGAGCTTTCTTGTGCCAAACCTCATATGGGCCTGATATGTTCATTTTGTTAGGAACTATATTTAAAACATAACAGGTCGTGAGCATGGCCTCTCCCCAAAATACTTAACTTAAACCCGAATATGAAAGCATCGATTTTACCATTTCCTTTAAAACTCGATTCATCCGTTTGGCAACACCATTTTGTTGTGGTGTGTAAGGAGTCGTAGGTTCATGGATAATTCCAACATATTGAAAGTCATAGGGATCCATATATTCCTTTTCCGAATCAGTCCTAAGACATTTGATTGACTTGCTTAATTGCAACTATACTTCGGTTTTGTATATTTTAAACTTTTCCAAAGCTTCATCTTTGGAATGTAACAAATACACATAACAAAATCGACTTAAATTATCAATAAAAGTAAAAACATACTTTTTATTCCCTAAAGACGGTGTAGCATGAAATCACATAAATCGATATGAATCAGTTCCAAAACATCCGAATTCCTACTAACATTTGGAAACAATTGTGTTATAATTTTCGTGAGCATACATGTTTTGAATTTTTCATAATTAATGTCAAATGTTGGAATTAATCCAACTTTTGACATTTCATACATTATTCTAAAATTAACATGTCCTAATCTAGCTGTTGGATTAGGTGTCTAAGTCATGACTAATAATTAGTATTTACCAAATTAATAGTAGCATAGTCCATTTGGGTTGCCCTGTAGCTGGAGGTTTGGTAGAAAGTTCAGTAGAGAGAAAGATTGATCTATTATGTGATTAATAAATCAATAGAAATTAAATAAATAGTTTATTAATATATTAAAGTGATAATATATTAATTAGAAACTATATTAATTAATTAGAAATTAATCTGGAATTAATTGGAAATAATTTGGTGATTAATTTAATTAATTAAAGGTGCAGGGACTAGAATTGTAATTACTCAATAGTTGAGTGAGTGACAATTATAGTAATATATATCTGGCAAAAATTATATATATATATATATATATATATATATATATATATATATATATATATATATATATATATATATATATATATATATATATATATATATATATATATATATATATATATATATATATTCGATTTTATATATGTGGATAAACATGTTTGAATTGTAAGATAAAGAGTTATCTTATTTGAATTCAAAAAAGGCTTATCTCTAAAGGTTTATCTGGTCATTTGCTGGAGACTATAAATAGAGAGCCCGAGAGACCAGAAACCTGCGCAACTATATACCTTCTCTCTGGAATTTTCGATCCCTACTCCTGCTCCCTGGGTGTGACTTCATTTGAGGCAATATCCATTTGTTGCTTTGCTTCCAAGAAATCCTAAAATGTTAGTTTTTTCTGTTTTTATTCTTTTAGTTAATTTCTTCTGGCCTTTAAGAATTTGTTATATGTTCAATTAGAAGAAAACATAGATCCTTATAGGTTGCATGTGAACTTAGGGTTTTAGTTCATAGATTTGCAGAAAACCTAGCAGTAGTATCAGAGCTTTTTGGTTGTTTTCTTGTTGAATTGTTATAATTGTTTTCCTAAAAATTAGGGTTTAAAGCTTATAAACCCTAATTGGTTGAAATCGATTTTAGGGTTAGGGTTTTGAAAACCCTAGCCCCTCCCCTCTATGATTTTTGATTTTCTCATTAGGGTTTTAGAAGGCTTTCTATTTTTGGTAACTTTAATTATTTAAATGGATAACCTTAAACCCATTATTTGTTAATTTCGAAAATTAGGTGGTTTAAGATAGGTTTAAATTAATTTGATTAATTTGTGATACATATCTGATTTTAATTAATTTAATTAATTGTTTAATTAAAAGATAATTAATGGTTTAATTTAATTTTAAATTTAATAGTTAAATTTTGAAAAAATTAAAAGATAAACTAGGAATATTTTAAAGGTCTAAAATATTGGATTTAATTAATTTAATTAATTGTTTAATTAAAAGATAAAATAAATCATTTAAAGGTTTAATTTAATTTTAAATTTAATAGTTAAATTTCCGAATAAATTAAAAGATAAACCAAGAATATTTTAAAAGGTTTTAAAATACATCTTATATATATTATAATTAAAAGTTAATATTATATGTATAAGATAAACTGGTTAGTCAAATCAATAGTAGGCCTCATTCACGAAGCTGATCTATAAAGAGGGTATAATGAGACTGCCTATAAAATGGTGGTCTAATGGTTGTCCACTCTCACCCACCGCTCTCCTGATCTCAGACACCCCATTTTTACTGTTTTCAAATACTATGGTTTTTCGTATAAATACGTGAATACAAAAATACGGTTTATCAATAACCGATAATTTAAATGCTTAAAACAGTGGGTGTACAAATTCATATCAAGCTAACCATAGTAAGCAAGAAAGGATTTAACCTTGAGTCCAATATAGGAGCTAACTTAAGCTCCACTCCAGCTAAACTTCATTCCATTGATAGCAACTTAATTTGACGTGGAATACATGGCAAAACATAAAATACGTAAGACAATAATGTCTCGTGAGTTACATGAGTTTTAGACTCAAACTTTTAACTTCTTTACCAACCTTTTTATAAAACTTATACATAAAACATCTTTCAAAGTTTTATAATAATATCATACCATAACTCTTCACTTTTCAAAATCATTACATATCATGCCTTGCAAAAATATCTTCTTTCCAAACTTTATAATAGCAATATACTATAACTCTTTACTTCTGAAAAATCATTTTATGACATACTTTACATAAATAGCATTTTTCTTACTTTCTTTGACTGGTTTTATAGGCTTGCTGGATTTTTATACTTAGGGCTTTAATCACTATAAGTGATACCCCAAGTCTCTACGGCTAGAAAGAACGGATCAATCCTCACCATAGAAGTGCTGAGGCAATCTACTTCGCGATGGGGATTTTTCCCCAGTAGACCCCTTACCTAACCTGGGTAGGTTGGAACATAGTTCCCTTACTAACGCTGCTTGCTACAATTACCAGTCATACAAAACATTTTCTGCTTACTTTAACATTACTTACTTGCATAGTGGCTAATTGCCAAACTTCACAATTTCTTGTCTTTATGGCTAAATGCCAAATTCATAACTTTTGTTTCACAAAAACCATATATTTAAACATGTCTTTATAACATACTAAGCTTTATGCCAAAACATACTCCCCAACATCTTATGGCTATATGCCATTTATACTCGAAAACAAATACGGTTTGTAACCAAAATATACTTCTTAAACATCTTGTGGCTATATGCCATTCATACTTGAAAACACATATAACGTGTAATCAAAATATACTTTCACATAATTGGTTCATAGACCAAAACATAACTTCAAATATAGTATATTACTTTCACAAACAAGTTAGAAATAATACTCTTGCATATAATTTCACATATATAAATTTTATAAAAAATCTTGAAAATACTTACTTGCCATGTACCCAGAATGGGTAAAAATACTGCATGTACTCACCTCATGTATTACTAGAAGATTGACTACACGTTCCTTGTATTTATACTCTTTTGTGATTAAATAATCACTTGGCATGAACCTATAATTAACATGTTATACGTTAACATTCATGCTAACTGATTCTATAACTCATTAGAGTCCTTTTAATACTATCTTTGTAACACCCCGTTTTCCGGAACGTCTGTTTTGACGAAATAATTATTTTTAGTGAATAATAATAATGACAATTTTAAATTTTAAATAAGAATAACAATAATAATCCTATGCTTTTAATTAATAAGTTGGAGGGGTCTAAGTGTCACTATAGAAAACTTAAAGTAAATATAAAATGTTGATTTGGGTAAAATAAAATTAAAGTACCAAACGCAAGGGACCTAGAATGCAATTAGCCAATGTTTCATAAATCCTTTTTCCTGATTTGGGCTGTACATCACGTGAATGGAGAAGCTTCACGATGTAAGACTTCCCACAACCTCAATTATCTCTTTCACTTTCTATATTCCCGTTTTAGAAGACACAACCTTTGTGTTTGATGATTTCCCGGAGATTCAGATATTGGATCGCCACGAAATTTTAAATGAAAGTTCCCAAGATATAAATGAAGGGCCTGATCGAAGGGTTTTCGATTTCAATGTCTAGAAGTGGAGTTATGAATTTCGCAACATGACCTAGGGTTTCTGGCAGATTCCTCTGGTGAGTCTCTCTTCTTGCAAAAATCATATCTGGAGTTCCAGAGGTCAAATAAGGTTAGTATCAGTGCACACGGTTCACAAATTGAGTTGAGAAACTTTCTACAGTAGATCATTATCTGTTTTAAAGAACGGATGTATGGGGTAATTGCTCATCTTTACATACTGCTCTAATTCCGTTCAGATTAGTCATGCTGTTTTGTTTATTTTATAAAAGGTGTTTGGAGAAAGCTTTTTACATGATTCCGCCTCCTAGAATCATTGTATTTAAGTAAATTTGATATCTGGAAAAGATGGATGTCTGATTCCATTCTCAAGTTTATGGTAATTAGGAAATATCACAGACCAATGTTTTTCTCATCAGCACTATCGTTTCTGATTTGTTCTGTATTGTGAATTTTGTATCTTGAGTTTGAAAACGTATTTTGAGTTGGTTCCAACTCTCAGATCTCTATTGTTGAGTCTATTTTACTCATGATTTTTCCTAGGGTCTGATTCCATACGAAATTTGGGGGGAAGTTTCAATTTGCACCAACTGGTCCAGGACTGTCCTGTACAGCGAATTATGCATTGGTAAATTCATAATTAAATGTACAAAAATGGTTTGGGGGCAAGGTCAGTTGCCTTAGTTCCCTGTTGAAGTCTAGTTTGTCCTCACCAAATTTTAGAATTCAGTTCTTAACCCATTTTGGGCGATTATTATTTCTTTAAGGTGTGGTTCAGTAGGTGGACTGATTGCATCAGTCAACTTTGGAGATTTTTCATTTATTCTTGAAATGTGAAAATGACATGAGGTCAGGCCCTGTGACATTTTCCTTGAGTCTAGTTTACCCATGATTTTTATTGGATTTTATTTTCAATCTTTCCTTGGTCTAATATTGAAAATCTTGTTGAGGGTCCAGAAATCAGCCTTGCTGTTGGTTTCTTCTTTTGTGATAATCATCTTAGTTTTTGGTTTTGGGTGTCATGATGTGGGCTTGGGTTTACTTAAAATTAATTGAATCATATAATAACTTATTTGTTGAGTAAAAATGAATAAAAGAGGGTGGGGGTATATGTCGAGACAATGTGCATGTCGAAAGTTATAAACATTTAAACTATAAGCAACGCTATAAGTATCTATTTATAGTAACGTTAATTAGTGTATTTGGTAATAATTAACTTAATATACCTTATAGGAGTATAAGGTGTGCGATTTTAAGCTTGGTTGGATTTGCGGAGTTGCCGCACGGATTTCTACATTGCCAACTCGAGGTGAGTACATGCAGTATTTTTACCCATTCTGGGGTACATGGCAAGTAAGTATTTTCAAGATTTCTTACAAAATCTTATATGTGAAACTATATGCAAGAGTTTTATTTCTAACTTGTTTGTGAAAGTATAATGCTATAATATAGAAGTTATGTTTTGGTCTATGAGCCAATTATGTGAAAGTGTGTTTTGGTCTATGAACCAATTATATGAAGGTATATATATTTTGAATACAAGTTATACATGTTTGAAAGTATGGATAGGCATATAGCCACAATATGTTTAAGAAGTATGTTTCGGTTACAAATTGTATATGTTTTCAAGTATGATTTGACATTAAGCCTAAAATGTTATATAGACATGTTTTAAACATATGGTTTATGAGAAATGAAAGTTATAAATTTGGTATCTAGCTATAAAGATAGAAAGTAATGAAGTTTGGCGCTTAGCCACAAGTTATATGTATGAAAGTAATGTTCAAGCAAGCAGAAAATGTTTTGTATGACTGGTAATTGTAGCAAGCAGTGTTAGTAAGGGAACTATGTTCCAACCTTCCCGGGTTAGGTAAGGGGTCTACTGGGGAAAAATCCCCATCGCGAAGTAGATTGCCTCAGCACTTCTATGGTGAGGATTGATCCGTTCTTTCTAGCCATAGAGACTTGGGGTATCACTTATGGTGATTAAAGCCCTAAGTATAAAAATCCAGCAAGCTTATAAAACCAGTCAAAGAAAGTAAGAACAATGTTATTTTCGTAAAGTATGTCATAGAATGATTTTTGAAAAGTAAAGAGTTGTATTATGATTCTATTGTAAAGTTTTGAAAGAAGGTAATTATGCAAAGGATGATATGTAATGGTTTTGAAAGGAATGAAGAACTATGGTATGATAGTATTTTAAAACTTTGAAGGATGTTAATTTTCTTGTAAAATATATTATGAAATGATTTCGAGAAGTAACAAGCATAGTATGATATTACTATAAAGTTTTGACAGAAGTTTTATGTTATAACGTTTATAAAAGAAGTTAAAAGTTTGAGTCTAAAACTCATGTAACTCACGAGACAATTTTTGTCTTACGTATTCTATTTTTATGCCATGTATTCCAGGTTAAATGCTATGCTATAATTGGATGAAGTTTAGCTGGAGTGGAGCCCACATAGCTCCTATCTTGGACGCAAGGTTTAGTCCTTTTCTTGCTTACTATGGTTAGTTTGGTATGGATTTGTAACACCCACAGTTTTAAATATGTAAATAATCGGTTTTTGTTAAACCGTATTTTTGTATTCAAGTATTTATACGAAAAAACATAGTATTTGCAAACAGTAGAAATGGGGTGTCACAAGTTGGTATCAGAGCCATAGTTTAAGCGAATTAGGATTGGCTTGTTCCACTCCTAGGCTTAAACTCGTGCTATAGGAATGTTAGTTCATGAAAGTATGCCATATGATGTCTTAAATGACTAAGATATTTTGCATCACTTAATATATGCATATATATAACTTTAAAAAAAATGTTTAGCTAACTCTTTGATTGAGCAAAAGTTTGATTGTTAAGAAAATGGTATGTTATTTTCCATAACTGTCTATATTTATTAAAGACTATGTATATAAAGTAGAAAGATTTCCAGTATTGATCACCATGTATTTATAATGGTGTTATATGCTAAAGGAACCAGTGTCCCATGAAACTTTGTGGTAACAACAGAATCAATATGTATAGGTGGTTATGGTAATATGGGCCCGTATTATCAAAATCACAGGATATGTATTGAGACTGGTGGAATCGTAAAGGAATTATGGTAGTCTGGTGAGTAAGGATTTTGAAGAGAGTAATAAGAATAACATAGGGATTATATGCCTATGTAACAAAAATAAGTAAGATTATAAGTATTAAAGGTTAATGCAGTGGATATATAGCACTTAGTATGACAAGGTAAAAGAAATTAATAAGATAGCTAATACTCCTGAGATAATATGAAAGGAACCAGTAAAAGAGACATGGCCAGAAGGTATAAATATATTGAAAATGTTAATGGAGCATATAGTACAAATATAAAAGAAAGAGTATAACTGAAAATTTCGTTGTCTAACGGAAACGAATTATGATTATAGAATAAAGATAAAAGTAGTGTCACTACAGTGACCAAAGAAAGAAAGATTGGAAAATAATAATAATAATAAATAAAATTAGTAACACATCGATACATGTGATCCATTGCTATAACTTTATATTAATACATTAAGAAAAGTTTACAGAACTACTAACCTAAACTGAAGAATCAGAAGGAAGCGAAAAAAGATATTCTACACTCCACTCTTTGTCATCATTAGGTTGACTTGTACCTTCTTGAGGATTTGGAAGGGGTATGTTTTCAGTTATTGGAGGAGGAGCTCCAAGGTGTGGGGTCTCGATAGGGTTAGAACCCGTAACCCCATGATTATGCGCTAAATATTGACTCATTTGGGGTGTGTGTAAGTAGGGAAGTGAAGAGGAAGGGTTCCAATTTGGAACCAGTTGGGGGTAGCTATAAGAAGGAGGAAACCATGCTAGGTTACCTACAGAGCCTCCAAAATTCCCCTCACTCACAGGCTCGAGTAAACCAGGATTAATACTACTCATACCAGAATTAGATGGCAGAGATTACTGCTGTGTATGAGTTCTTGATGAAGTTTCCCCCTTTTCCAGAAATTTTCTTTTCTTATATTCAACCTTATGAGCAGCCTGTATCAGTTTCTTTGTGCCGTCTGTTAGACCCGATTGTGATCCTTCAATTATTGCTTCTTTCTCCCTTTTTAGGTTGGGTAATAAATCTTTCGATAATCCTGCTGCTCCACTAAACTCGTTGCCAAATTCCTGTGACATAAATAACTTTAGTAATTACAACTTTATGATATAAAAAAAATGTAATTCCTTACCTCAACACGATCAATAAGAGTTTGGAGACTCTTAAGTTGTCGTTGGGGCCAATGTTTGATACCTAAATCTCTACAGCGTTTTTTTAATTGTGTCGTTCCAATGTTGAGTTCCTTCGCAGCTTTCTCAATTGGTTCATTAAAGTGTTCAGCTATTATTTCTCTACTTAATGAGTGTCTGAAACCTCTTCTACTGCCAGCTACTGTGGTTGTCGGAGTTGAAGGATTGAGCTCAAATGTATTATTATTATTATTTGGGATCATTTGAACATGATCCTGATTTTCTGAACCAAAGATGGACATTGATTCATTAAAATCAGTAGCTTCTATCGGTGGTAATTGTACGTTTTCAATCATAGACTCAGGATTTTGAAATCCTTCTAGGTTCCTCTGAATCACCTGAAGGTGATTTTGATATTGAAAGCCAACCCCAAGTTCGGGATTCATTTCAATATTGATGTTATGAGTTGTTTGTAATTGACTTTCATTCTGAATGTCAGTCATGAATCCTTTATTCATGGGGATGATCTCACTACTCGTTGAGGGTACGCCGATGAATGGATTATAGTCAGATAGATCATCCACAAATGGGTCTACGAATAACAATTGTTAGATGATAAAACAAAATTGAATATTCATAGAAGCAAACATTCAAAGAATTTAACCTGGTAGAAGGTATGGAGTCTGATCGAGTGCAAAGTCTAAAGATGCATGCACTGAATCTTCTGAGTTAATATTCAGCTCGGGAAAAATTCTCGGCTCTTCGTTGAGTGGCTCTATTGGTAGTATATCTGGAAGAATGTATCATAATTCAAAATCAAACAAAACATTAGAAAGAAAAATGAAAAACAAATAATGGATGTTTAGAATGTTAAAGTCACCGAACTCCGGTAAAGATGTCTGATCAGAAGGACCTTCTCCTTACGGAAAACCAGGTTCAGGGTTTGACAGATCGACCATTGAAGATCTGTTTTCCATGACTCAACTTTAAATATGAGTTCATATACGAACAATCTAGTGATAGAAGAGAATGAGACTGAAAATGAGCGTGGAAATAAATGATGCTACTTACGTGTATATATATAGCATTTTGCAGCTGGAACCGAAAGGACGCATGTAATTGAAAGCACAATTCACGTTCTTATTACAAAAATTCAAACAATCTACAGTGGATGCGACCCTTCACTACCCTGAGTGCCGGTTAATTTTCAAAATTCACTGCTAGACTCTAGTGATAAAGGGATATTGATGAGATTTTTTTGGAATAAAGGTGAATAAAGTAGTGTCGTTTACTGATTACTTAATTGCACAGACTGTTGTAGGCTGTTGATTATTAGTGATGTGATATCACATAAAAACAAAGTATAGGACCTATCTGTTAAATTGGAGAGGTATTGACATTGACTTATTTTGACTTTTCATCTCGTGTTGAACTCTAGGCCTAATGGGCTAAAGCTTAACATATTTGGGCTCATGTCGTTGGGCTAGTAGTTATGGAAAAATTAATAGACCAATATAAAAATGAAATATGGGCTAATGTATTCACAGGCGATTAATCTTGTGGAATTATGGGCTAATGAAAGTTTCAACCTAGTTTCAACCATTCATTTACTTCAAGTTTTTAACCATAAAAATCATGGATTTCAATTATTTTTCAAACATTCCCGTTTTTGCATTTTTGATTCAAAAACCGAAATTGTCCAATATTAAGCACCTCTACTGATTTATTTTAACAATTACCACATAGGGAATTCATTAAAACCCCTTAGAATTAATTTGATCATTTAAAATTGATTTCTAAGGCTTTTGAACAAAATTCCAATTTTTCAACAATAGCAACATACTTTGATGATTTTAAGATATGTTCTTAATACTTGACTTAATTGGTTTAGGGTCATATCTAGGCCCTAAATACCAACTTACACTTAGTTTTAAACTTCAAAATCATCAAACTTTCTTTAAAATCTTGAAAATTCTTCCGAAAACAACATTTTTTTTACTAAAAATCATTTTATTGAATTTTCAAGCTTATGAATTGATTTCTTGTTTCTTTTACAACATTTTTAACTTAACTAAACCATTAGAGCCATTTGAAATCAGTTTCAACTCATTAACCCATTTCTAGGGTTCTTGAGCTAAAAACCCATTTCATCATTTTTGGCATTAAATCTTCAATTTCATTGAATTACTTGTTAATACAAGTTTCTTTCATCATTTCTAACATATTAGATTAATTAAAACCATCTGAACTTTCAAACCCGTGACTTAGGGTTCTTGAGCAAAATCACCATTTCTTGATTTTTAACATATTTAACTACTAGAACATGTTAAATGGATGATTTTGAGCAAGATGAATTTGATGGTTCCATTGGAATCATGATTTCTGGAAAAATCAGAAATCAAAACTTGATTACCGTTCAAGAACTTTGGAGCCTTGAACTTGGAAACCTTACCTCTTGAAGCTTGGAATCACTAGTTCCAATTGTGTTCCTTTGATTTCTTTGCAACGATGTTTGATCTTCTTCTCCTCCCGTGCTCTCTTCTCTCATTCTCTCTAGACTCTTCTGAATTTATGAGGATTAATGAGATATTTTCTCATTTTTATATTTTCCATATTTATAGTTTTAGTCCCTGAACTTTCATTCCTTGGACTTTTGACACAAATATTAAATTTGGCCACATGAAGCTAAAATTCTTACATTTTTGGTCCAAACTAGAATTATACTTTTATAATAATTCTTGTATATGGTCAAATGACCAAATTACCCTTTTTTACTAGAATTAACTTTCAATTACTTATCACCATTATTTGGTGTAAAAATTTTATTTCATTACATATTAACTCCAAAAATCATATTTTCCTTACTTAAAAGTCATTTGGATGTCAAATGACCATTTTGCCCTTTTCTCATCATCTTTTTCCAAACTTTTGGTATTTTACCACATTTCTAAGTAATTTATTTTAAAATTTTCAAAATATTTTTGGTCTTTTCTTTACGTATTTTCTCGAATATAAATTCGAGATTTTTGGGTCGTTACATGATCAGTGGAGGGTCGTTAGCCAAACGGGTTTGATAGGACTGCCTAATCTCATTAAAAGTATAATGATATTATTCAAAGTACTGGAACAGATTAATAAAACCCCAATCTAGTTACTTTAGGAAAAATGTGAATTGATGCTAATCTATGAAATTGCAGATTGCACTTTATGAAACATTGGTGGAGCGTTTGTGGTTTACCGGCACACCAATAGGGGTTCATAAAGAGTTGCAATGGGTTTCTCGGGTGTTATCATTGTTGATGGAGCGTGTATGGTTTACCGGTACATCAATTAGAGATGGTAATTCACCCCGAGAGTACCAAGCTAATTTGCATGGTTATTCACACCCGGTTTGTGATCTTCGGTATCCCAGTCACAAACAGTGGGGCACATCCGAGATTAAACATGCTATTGAACAGTTCAATAAATCTCAAAAGAAACTAGGAATTCCATTATAATAAGATTATTTTTCTGCGATGGAATTGGTTGAATCATCATTCGCCTACCTTTATAAAATTTACAATTAGACTACAACATCCCTCTTCTATATTGTGAATTGTTATAGTTGGTTCATAGCCTTATTATTATATTGGGTTAATTTTAAGGGTTATATATGTATCTAATTAAAACTACCTTCTTCTATAAATGTCTTCTGCTGATCAATTCGCCCCCACTCTAACTCCAGTAATGTCACTTCAATCTTGTCATTATGCTCCAAAGTGACGTTGGACGGCACTAACTACAATGACTGGATCCGTAACATCAAGATGGCTCTAAGGTTTGAACACAAAGAGTATGTTCTAGAAACCGAGCTTGTTCAAGTTGACCCTGATACTGCTACTCCCGAGGAACTTGCCTCATATCAGAAACATTCTGATGATGCGACCAAAGTGGCTTGCATCATGATTGCTACCATGAACCCTGAATTGCAAAGAATATATGAAGACTACTGGCCCTACGAGATGCACAAAGAGCTTGCGGAAAAGTTTCGCAAGCAGGAGCGTATCGAGAGGCGCTAGGTGGTAAAAGAATTCACTAACGGCAAGCCTAGGGATGGAGAGTCCATCTGCAGCCACATGCAAAGGATACAAGGATACGTGGAAAGGCTTAGGAAGCTTGAGATGCCTATTCATGAGGATTTAGCTGTTGACATAGTGCTAAACGCCTTACCAAGTTCTTATGACCAGTTCACACTGGCGTATCATTTGAACAACTCTCAGGCCACTTTGGCTGAGTTGCATCGCATGCTTCGTACTGCTGAAGACGAGATGAAGGGTAAAAGTGTACCCTCAGTTAGCCAGCCTGTCTTGGCAATTGGAAGTGGCAAGGGAAAGAAATGGAAGGTCCCTCCCAATCAGAATTGGAGGGAAAAGGTCCATGTTGGGTCATCCAGTAATGGCCTGAGACCCAAGTCTTCCAGCATTCCAAACGTTGCCAACCCCAAAGAAGCCGACTGCTTTTATTGCAAAGAAAAGGGTCATTGGAAGAGAAACTGCCCGAAATACTTGCAAGACATCATGGATGTTAAAGTAAAGCCGTCTACAGCAGGTATATACACTATCTCTAAAAACTCATCATCTTCCAGTTCTTGGGTCCTTGATACAGGATGTGGTTTTCACATTTGTTCTGATTTGCAGGGCCTAAAGGAAAGCAGGGAGGTGGAGCACAGTAGATTGAACCTGATCATGGGGAATAGGAGATCGTCACCTGTTACCAAGATCGGTGTCTATAATTTAGTGCTTAGTAGTGGTGTTTGTTTAGAATTAATAAATTGTTGCTATTCGCCAGAAATGGCAAGAAACATAATTTCCTTTCACGCATTGTTCAGACAAGGCTTTCAGTTTTCTTTTGATAATGATATTGGTTCAATTTCTGTTTTCAAACAGATAGAGACAATGGGCGGTCTCAGTCGGGCTGGGTATTCCTTTTGAATGGGGGAGCAGTGACTTGGAAAAGTTCCAAACAAGAGACGGTGACTGATTCTACGTGCGAATCAGAGTACATAGCAGCGAGTGAAGCGGCAAAGGAAGCGGCTTGGCTGAAGAACTTTATCGGTGATCTTGGAGTAGTCCCGAGTATTCAGGAGCCCATAGAACTATTATGCGATAACGAAGGAGCGGTTGCTTTGACAAAGGAACCGAGAGATCATGGAAAGTCCAGGCACATAGACAGAAAGTACCACTACATAAGACATAGAGTAGAAGAAGGTCACCTTCTTGTAAAGAGGGTATCATCAAAAGATAATCCTGCAGACCCCTTGACAAAGGCTCTGAGTAGGATTAAGCACAATCAGCATGCGAGGAGCATAGGATTAAGAGATGATATTAGTTTTTGTAATTAGATAGGATTTGAAACTTATTGCAATATAAATGTAATTGACTTTGGTGAATTAATAATAGAGATTTGTTGATAAGTATTTTATACCGCCTTTTGTCAATTGTTAATTATTGTGTTTCATTTTTGCATGTTTACTTCCTGAGTAATTTGATTATTCAAATTTCCACAGTCGTTCATACTTTTAGGGAGTAAGTATGAACGAAGGCTGTCATGAATTGGTCCGTAGATTGTCTAAGGAGTTAGACATAGCAATAGGATTGCTACAACATTCATGAGTACTTAGAAATAGAGATTTGAGTATTGGATAACCCCACGCTCAATAGATTGCTTCATGGATTACATCACGAGCAATGTTGAGACGATAATAACTTTTGATCTTTAAGTAGAGACATATGAGTTATGTTTTACCAGGCGGTTGTTCATTGACAATGCGAAAACGCATCGGTAACGCGATGTTATAAAACGTGTTGTTGTGAGTGATTTGACTAGTAAAAGACATACGTATATGAGTCAAAGCTTATTCGTCCCTTGACCCTGACGGGAAACAGATATCTGTAGGCCTCTCGATGAATTTGAAGTTGACTGAAAGGGTTGGCCAACCAGGACTAAATTGATATGGTCAATTAGTAGCCTTAAAGTCATATGCAAATCAGAAATCGGGAAATAGAGAATCAGATCAGGATTGATCTTAATCCATGTCTTGAGTCTGAAAATATCTTGTTGGACGGAGGATCATTTGATCACTTATCTATAGACAGAACTAACTAGGTCAGAGTTCGACAGTGGTTTCTAGGAAGCTACAGTTGCTAATTAATTAGAGGTTAAATTGGTAATTATAGTCATAGACTTATCCAAGTGGGAGACTGTTGGATTAGGTTTCTAAGCCATGACTAATAATTAGTATTTACCTAATTAATAGTAGCATAGTCCATTTGGGTTGCCCTCATAGCTGGAGGTTTGGTAGAAAGTTCAGTAGAGAGAAATACTGATTTATTATGTGATTAATAAATCAATAGAAATTAAATAAATAGTTTATTAATATATTAAAGTGATAATATATTAATTAGAAACTATATTAATTAATTAGAAATTAATCTGGAATTAATTAGAATTGATTTGGTGATTAATTTAATTAATTAAAGGTGCAGGGACTAGAATTGTAATTACTCAATAGTTGAGTGAGTGACAATTATAGTAATATATATCTGGCGAAAATTATATATATATATATATATATATATATATATATATATATATATATATATATATATATATATATATATATATATGTGTGGATAAACAGGTTTGAATTGTAAGATAAATGTTTATCTTATTTGAATTCAAAAAAGACTTATCTTTAAAGGCTTATCTAGTCATCTGCTGGAGACTATAAATAGAGAGCCCTAGAGACCAGAAACCTGCGCCAACTATATACCTTCTCTCTGGAATTTTCGATCCCTATTCCTGCTCCCTGGGTGTGACTTCATTTGAGGCAAGATCCATTTGTTGCTTTACTTCCAATAAATCCTAAAAGGTTAGTTTTTTCTGTTTTTATTATTTTAGTTAATTTCTTCTGGCCTTTAGGAATTTGTTATATGTTCAATTAGAAGAAAACATAGATCCTTATAGGTTGTATGTGAACTTAGGGTTTTAGTTCATAGATTTGCAGAAAACCTAGCACTAGCATGCCATAATATAGAGTTATCTAATTACAAGTAGAAGTCATAAAATCAAAATTCTCATACGATGCAAACTTATTTATAATATTTGAACGGAACACATGATCATAATAATATGCAAAACCCACAAACATACCAGACTTGGATAAAACATTTCTATCCGACTCTATTACTTGTTTATATCCTAAACCATTCAACAAACCACTAGATACAAGGTTCTTGCGAACCTCAGGAACATATAAGACATCATACAACTTAATTGTCTTTCAAGAAGGAAAATTTTAAACTAAACACCCATTCCTAATATTGGTTTGACTCCTTCATCTTTCATGCATGAAACAGAGCCATTATCAACCGATTCCAACTTCTGGAACCATCGTTCATCATTACACACATGGTTAGTTGCACAAGAATGAAGCCACCAAGAGCCTCTTTATCCTCCTGTGCATAGGAAATTTCAGAAGTTAGTGAAACAAAATTAGGGGCTGATTTGTAAAGATCAATAAAAATTTGACCTTTCGATGGACCTTGGTCCTTAGACCCGCCTTGTCCATTCCCACTAGTACAACACAGTATTTACCATGTTTCTGATGGGTTTTGATAAACTAAAACGATCATTTTTGTGTAAAACAGTTTTAAGTGGCAAACAGAAGCGGTTTTAAATAACTATTATTTTAAGATCATTTTAACAAAACCACCAAGAGGATCCAATTGCATAAAATATAAAGATTATTTGACAACCATATGATGTAAAGAAAACAACCTTTGAAGACTTTGAACCCACTCGATTTTGGGGAGTTGATGAAGATGGCAAGAGAACCCAAATGAGAGTTCCTCTATAATGTATCCACCAATAAGAGTAAGGCACTTGGAATGCTAGTTCCCTTTTGTATTTGTGACTTCTTAAGGCTTTAAGTGCTTAATACAATTAAGCACTAAAGGATAATCACTTACAACCACCAAACTTGCAACTAGCTTCAAAAGATAAAGCAAGAGAGGGGAGGAGACGAAGCCGTCGGCTTCATGAGGCAAGAGGAGAAAAGGCACCAACCCAAAAACTCATACAAACACTCTCTTATATAGTCTCATACATGTTTCAAGACCCGTGCCTTCAATTAAGGCAAAAGTGAGGTGTTTGTAAGATGTATGCTGTGTATGAGGAAGGTTGACAAGCAACCTCCCCATGCCTCTTGAAAACCGTCAGCCAAGGAAGAGAAAAAGTGTAGAAGTTGCTTTGGTTACACTAACCAAATGTACTTATGTAACTAGAAAGTTATATGGAGACCAAAGTGTCCAAAAACTTGTACATGACTTATTAAATCATACCATATGATATAATAACTAGTTTATTATTTATTTATTTATTATTTTCATAAAATAATAATTATCTTCTAATTAAATACAAGAGTTGATTATTTATTAATAATCATATTAGTAATAAATATTCAATATGTGCCAACTTACTTAATGTGTGACACTATAGGATCATATGTTATTAGTAAACATCATTCTAAAATGATTATTAACCATATAGATCCAACAGTTTCACATGACAATCATGTTTCATATGCCTAATTTTTTGACATCTCCAACACACCAATTCATTGGGTTTCTTGTTGTGTTTATTGAGACCATCAAATTTACGTTTCTTGCATTTTCTTTTGTTGTTAGAAGTGTTTTTGTTTTCTTCAACCATGTGGACAACAAGCTGTCCAACATCAGAATTACCTTTTCCTTTGTCACTCACTTGCACATGGAGTGATCCTCAATTCGTAAGTGACTACCAAGTTGCACCAACGTCAACTCCTCATTTTGATGTTTCAAGGTATGTTTAAAATCCTTACGAGAGGGTGGAAGTTTGTCAATCAAGCTAGAAACAGCAATTGATTCATCCATGTTCATCTTATGCAACGTAAATTGACCAAGGAACCCCCGTTAGGGGCTCTGCCCTTAGAACCCCGCAAGGGGGTGCAACCCTTTTGACCTCCTCTATTTGGTCGTACCGGTGTCAACTTACTCTGATACAAGTGTGCGCTCCCGTACCTCCTAACATGTATTAGAACTAAAGTGTGTACCCATTGGCATACTTATTATTTTCATTATACTAAAATGTAAATGTGACACTAAAATCACCAATAGCTATTGTGTCATTTTCACAATTGTAAATGACCATGATGTTGCTTCAAATTCCATAGGGGAGGAGAGGAATGAAGTCGATGATCGAAAAAAACATAGGTAGATACTGAAGTAATAATAACGACAGTTGCAAGAGAGAGAGAGAGAGAGAGAGAGAGAGAGAGAGAGCATAAAAATACCCCTATGTGCATGAGGGAGGGGGTGTTAACAAAAAGGATGTAACATTTAGGGATGTAATCGAGTCTAGTTGCCAAGCTTGAGTTTGACTTGAATAAATAAAAAATCGAGATTCAAACTCAATTTGAGGTCAACCGACTCTTAGTTTTCAAGTTAAAGTTCGAGCACGATAAAGTAATCAACACTTTTCGAGTTTGAATTAACTCGACTTGATTAGTTATTAAAAAATTAATTACATTAAAATGCAAATATAAATACGATGAAACTTGCAAGGTTGACTTGACTTAGATCGATTATGTAGATAAATACGAATAAAATAAATGTCGAAACTATAAACATAACACGATTAAGCTCACAAGCTTCATGAGCCGAGTATTCCAATACTCGAGCTCAACTCGTTAATATACTCGAATAGCTTGAGCTCGACTCCTTGAGCTCAACCTTACTTGAACCAAGTCGATTTTGGATACATTTATGTTGGTCTCAAGTATCTAGCGAGTTGATTCGACTCGATTACACCCTACTAACATCACGAGCCAGTGAACCACATTGACACGATCTGTAACAAAGGCAAACCACATATAGAACCAATGTTAAAATTAAAGATAAAAACACATATAAAGATATGATTTGTATTGTTTATAAATATAGATCACAATATACCTCCCACTTTACCACATACGAAATGAAAATAAATCCCCAAATAACCTCCATCGTTGATACATTAGGCATACAAGAAGACAAGAGAGTCTTTATTATTACTATTTTTTCTTTCAAATTTCGAAATTTTTAGAAAACCGGAAAAGGTTGTGGTGATCGAAGGAAAAAGGCAAAGGGTTTCATTCTTCCTTTTTCGTTTTTGTATCGGTTTTCACCACCACCCATCGCTCCCCCACTGTCTTCTTCACTCGCTCATCGTTTTCTTTTTGGTTATGATTCGCCATTCACAAGATTAAATTCACAAATCCTTCGTTTGGCCACGAAATCGCCCAAAACAAGAAAAAGATGAGCTTCGATCCAGTTATGCAGCGCGTTAATCGCAATGTTGACGAACATATCTCGCAGCTCATGCAGTGCAAACCCTTGTCCGAACAAGAGGTTATTACATTCCAAATCCCATTTTTATCGTTTTCATTCGTCGATGGGTTGTTTTGTGGGTTACGTTTGTGATTGATCTGATAATTTGAGATGATTTACGGGGTCAATAGATTTGAGTTAGCCAGATCTGCTTCGGTCAGATCTATTACGATAAAGTCCGAAGCTTTTTTCTTTCAATTCTGGAATTCCTCAGATATTTCTTCGAAATCCTTTGGAGATTATATACATGCATGTTTTATGCATATGGGCATGAACAATTTACTGAATTCGCGATAAACATCCGTTTAGTTTTTTGGAATTATACTAATTGAAATTCGGATAAGATTGTATTAGGTTCAAGGTCGAATAATGTGGTATGTGCTCTATAATATCGCTTTACAATTTGGATAAATTCGATCACCATTAACGAATCACATCAAATTTTGTTGTGATCCTGTAAATTTCCCTTTTCTTATTGTGTAGGTTAGGTCATTATGTGATAAAGCCAAAGAGATCCTGATGAAAGAAAGCAATGTCCAGGTACCTTCTTGTTATCAATCCCCAATATTCAATAACACCAAATGTTATATTTACGAATTTAAATTTGTTTCTGAATATCTTTTTGCAGCCTGTTAAAAGCCCAGTAACAATCTGCGGGGATATTCATGGTCAATTTCATGATCTTGCAGAGCTTTTTAGGATTGGAGGGAAGGTGATTGTTCTTATTCCCTTTCTTTATTCTTTTACGATTGTATTTAGTTTTATTTATAAGCTAATTTTTTTTATTACTCTTTTGTTGTTGTTCTTTAAATAGTGCCCGGATACAAATTACTTGTTCATGGGAGATTATGTTGATCGTGGTTATTACTCGGTTGAAACAGTGACTGTAAGTGTTATACCGGTGTATATATATAAATATAACTTAATTTTTTTTTTTTTTAAATTTAGCATGGCATTTTTGAAATTTCTTCTATCTTCATACGATCTTGTTGTCTATTTATAGCTCTTGGTGGCCCTCAAAGTGCGTTACCCACAACGAATCACTATTTTAAGAGGAAATCACGAAAGTAGGCAGGTACATTTTTTGCATTTAATTTTATGATGTGAGAATGTTACGTTTGTTTGTTTTTGTTATATTCTTTGATAAAAAATAACAATAGCTATAATGTTTTTTTTTATTCACAGATCACTCAAGTTTATGGGTTCTATGATGAATGCCTAAGAAAGTGAGTTCTATTATTCTATACATGCTTTAATTATGTGGTTGTATAGTAAACTTTGACCTTAAATATTCTCCAAAATTGATTTTTTTATAATTTTTTTTTTATAATTTGTAGATACGGTAACGCTAGCGTGTGGAAGACATTTACAGATCTATTCGACTATTTTCCACTCACTGCATTGGTTAGTAAGACTTAATATTGCTCTAATGAGACGAGAGTAAATGACCATTTTACCCTTCTGTCCATTTTTATTCACAGGTTGAATCTGAAATCTTTTGTCTTCATGGTGGATTATCACCTTCAATTGAAACACTTGATAACATAAGAAACTTTGACCGAGTTCAAGAAGTGCCACATGAGGGGCCCATGTGTGATCTTTTATGGTCTGACCCTGATGACCGTTGTGGGTGGGGTATCTCGCCACGTGGTGCTGGATATACATTTGGCCAAGTATCTCGTCATTTTTTCTTTTTCTTTTTTTTTTAAGAGTAAATTACAATTTTGGTCCCTGTGGTTTACAGAAAGTTACAGTTTTGGTCCTAGTTTTGAGAATCTTGCACCGGTAATCTTTCACTTTTGGTCATTGTGGTTTCCAAATGTTTCACTTTTGGCCCCTCCCTGAGTTACCGTTTGTGTAAACCATAGGGACCAAAAGTGAAAGATTTGGAAACTACAAGGACCAAAAGTGAAAGATTTGGAAACCGTAGAGACTACTAGTGCAAGATTTTCAAAACTATGACCAAAACTGTAATTTGGTGTAAACCACAGGGACCAAAACTGTAATTTACCTTTTTTGAGTAAATTACAGTTTTGGTCCCTGTGGTTTACAGAAAATTACAGTTTTGGTCCTAGTTTTGAGAATCTTGCACCGGTAGTCTTTTTGGTTTCCAAATCTTTCACTTTTGGCCCTTCCCTCAGTTACTGTTTGTGTAAACCATAGGGACCAAAAGTGAAAGATTTGGAAACCACAAGGACCAAAAGTAAAAGATTTGGAAACCATAGAGACTACTGGTGCAAGATTTTCAAAACTATGACCAAAACTGTAATTTGGTGTAAACCACAGGGACCAAAACTGTAATTTACCCTTTTTTTTATCAATTTCCATTATAAAAAGAGTAAATTACAGTTTTGGTCCCTGTGGTTTACACCAAATTACAGTTTTGGTCTTAGTTTTGAAAATCTTATATTTTTGGTCCCTGTGGTTTCTAAATCTTTCACTTGTGGTCCTTATGGTTTCCAAATATTTCACTTTTGGTCCCTCTCTCTGTTACCATTTGTGTAAACCACATGGACCAAAAATGATAGATCTGGAAACCACAGGGACCAAAAGTGAAAGATTTGGAAACCAAAGGGACCACTGCAAGATTTTCAAAACTAGGACCAAAACTGTAATTTGGTGTAAATCACAAGGACCAAAACTGTAATTTTCTCTTATAAAAATTATATAAACCTCATTTGTTTTTTGTTCAATATCAGGACATATCTGAACAATTTAATCATACCAATAGCTTGAAGCTCATTGCTAGGGCCCACCAGCTTGTTATGGAGGGTTTCAACTGGGGTCATGTAAGGTTTTTTATTTTTTTTTTAAATTCTTTTATTTGACATGTAATTTTGGTTTTAATAATAAGTGTTTTTGTTTAAAAATTATTGTAAACAGGAACAAAAGGTTGTGACGATTTTTAGTGCACCTAATTATTGTTACCGATGTGGGAATATGGCTTCGATTCTTGAAGTTGATGATTGCAAGGGTCATACTTTTATTCAGGTTTGTTTTTCTCACTTTTATTATGTGGGACCCACATTGCAACTTACACTAGATAATGGTGCATTTAAAAAACTAAAGGAGATTTTTAATTTTTTATTTAATTTTAATTGCAGTTTGAACCAGCTCCAAGACGTGGAGAGCCAGATGTGACCCGTAGGACCCCCGATTATTTCCTATGATTTAAAAACTCTTTCATTAAAAGGGCAAAATGGGAAATAAGAAGATGAAAAAGAAATAGTTGTTGAAAATCTTGAATGTTTTGGGAAATAGGTGTTAATTTGCTGCACAAACACACCACCTTTGATTCTTCCCTTCATTTTTTTCATTCAAATTTCTGTTTGTAGAGGAAAAGCCATCTAAATGATTGTTGGCTTTTCCTTTTTTTTTTTTTTAATTGTTTTTTGGTTCTTTGATGTTATAATTCTTTTTGACACTAGTTAAGAATGCTTGCTATTAATTTGTTCTCAAGCTTCATTGGAAATTGGATAGTTGCTGATGTGGAAAGTACCTCAATTTTTTTTTTTTTTTTTTTTTTTTTTTTTTTTGTTGCTTGAAAACGCAAAGAATTTGAATCTTGAAATATTTATGAGGTTTTTTTTTTTTTGTTTCAAGATGTTGATTGATATTGAGAGGATGACTATTAAGGAGTCAAGAATGGAATATACCAAGATATCTTGATTTAAGAAAATTGTTGAATCTTTGTTATAGTGATTCAATTTGGCATTTGGGTTCTTTGAGTAGAGGAATTTTATGAAGTGGGTTAAGGGCATTTTGGAAAAAAGAAAAAGAAAAGGGCTATGATCACTTAGGGTTTGAGTTTTAGGTTTGATTTGGGGATCTTTGGTTGAATTTAGTTTTGTAATTTAGTTTAAGTTTGGTTATAGGGTTTTCGAACAAGAAGATGAAGGAGATGAACATAATCAAAGCCTAATGATAATTTTCATAAAGTTAAAGGAAAACCTCGAGAAAACCCAACTTATTATCTCTCAATGCTTAAAAGATGAACATAATTAAGGCCTAATAAAATTTTTCATCAATGTAAGGGAAAACCTAGAGTAACCCCAATGCATGCTCTCTCAATGTTAAAAAACACCGTTATGTATTATTTTTGTCCATTAACACTAATTTATGTTATGATTTATTTAAAGTAATGCGTTGTGGGCATTTTATAGCAGTGTACTTTCATCAAAAATAAAATATAGTAATGTACTTTCATTCATATGTCCATTAAAGCCCGAACAATGATCTCATTGGGGGCTTGATCTCAAAATTTCTTTATAATAATTAGAGCAATATTGGTCACGATGTTGAGTGTGAAGCCACTCTTGTGGTTTGTCAAAGATTGTTAGGTGAAAGTTTGAATGAAGATTTTCAAAGGTAGGAAGATTTGGTAGCCTCTTTTGTTGAAGGCAATATCTTCCTTGTTCATATTGAATTTCATTCACATTCTCATGCCTATAAATACAAGGCTGCATAACTCACCCATTGTACCACACCACAACAATGTAGTTGAATATAAATTCCTAGTTACCTGGTGGACGTATGTCAGATTAGACCGAACCACGTTAAATTATTGTGTTCTTAATTTGTGAGCTGAGTGTGTGAGTTTCGTGTTCGTATGCTAAGTGTCTCGATCCTAACAAGTGGTATCAGAGCCTTGGTATAGCTCCAGAGAGTGATTTTCTGTTTTTGGGTTGAAATTTTTTTGTCTCAAAATGATTTTGGTTTACGCCGTTGGAAAGGTCTCGTTCCGCAGATTCCGAAAATATATTTTTTCGAATTTTTTGAGCGTCGGAAGATCTCCAAATAACCGGTCAAAGTTGGTCAAAACTCGCCGGAAAGTTGGCCGGAAAAACCCATTCGCCGGAGAAGACGACACTGTAGCACCGGAGAAGACGACACTGTAGCACCGGAGTTTCGCCGGAGAAGACGACACTGTAGCGCCGGAGAAGACGACACTGTAGCAGTTCCTGTAGCTGTACTGTAGCAGATTTTCAGAAATTGCAAAACAGTCTCTGAAGTTCCAGAAAATTGTAGTTTGGTCCCTGAACTTCAGGAAAAGTGCAGCTTAGTCCCTGAACTTTCAGAAAATTGCAGTTTGAATTTCGGGAAAATTGCGGTTTAGTCCCTGAACTTCAGGAAATTGTAGTTTGGTCCCTCAACTTTGTCAAAGTCGCAAAACAGTCACTCAAACATTTGTTTTGGGCAGTTTAGCCAAAAAATAATTTGGGTGGGGATTATATTTTGCAAATAACGAGCCAAGAACAGTTGAATCAAAATTCTATTTAATCGGTGAAGAATAGTTGAACTCAGAAGAAATTTAAAGAAATCGAAAACCAGTGCCAACAGCGTTTGTCGGGTTTTATCGATTCAGTTTAAATTTTCAGTTTCTGATTCTCAGTTCGGTATTCCGCTGTAGTTTAAATAGGTTGATTATTTAACAGAGTTTAGAAGAACAGTCGTTAAGTTCAGACAGGCTTCGTTTTAGTGAAGATTGAAAAGTTGGTGGAAGATGCAGATTGAGGCATTATGTGTCAGAAAGTTCAAGATGTGGTATTGGTAAAGGGAGAAAATTAGAGAATTACAGAAGATCAGACGTTCAGACAAATCCAGCGATGATCAGAGTTTCACAGGTTCAAGAACAGATCATGGGATGAACAGATCAAGTAATTAAGAGAAAATCCGTTTTCGGTAGATCCAGCAGTGATTAGAAAGTCAGGAGACTTAGGTGTAATCACGGGATCAGAAAGTTCGATGTTATTCATGACGTTGAGGTGTGGACATTCTTTAGAGTCGATGTCCAAATAGAGGAAATTCTGCTTCTGAGAATGTTCTGGGTTTGATGCATTGGGACTCAGTGGAAGGCAGGGAAGACTCTTGGGTCAAGAATTCTGGTGCTTCATTTCACGCAACCCACAGCAGTGAAGCACTGTAGAATCTGAAAGTTGGAGACTTTGGAAAGGTAAGACTTGTGAACGATGAATGTTCGCTGTATATGGTCGGATTACCGTCTGAGGGAGTGACCGTCCCAGTTCAGAAGAGAAACAAAGTCCGGTTCACAGAATCTCATGGGCAGAAGAGGGTGACCTTTTGCAAGTAGGAAGCCTAGAGCTACAAGGAAGATTCAGGTTGAACGAGCGTGAAAGGTTTAGAAAAATCAGTTGAAGGATATTGTAGGCAATGAGAGCATAGAGTATTGTTTCAGTTGCAGGGTTTTGCAACAGTGGGAGCGTAGGTCGTGTTTCAATCATAGGTCGTGTTTCAATCATAGGTCCAGGACGATAGTGGATTTAGAACCAGTTTTTCAGCTGTAAAAGTCTCTCCGTTTTTGATAACTTGCTAAATATGGAGAGTGTTGTTGTTTGTTCTCAGATTGTTCCAGGATTCGGTAGTTCGTTTTCAGTGGGAGCCGATAGGGACAGAGAACGGGTCAAGGGCAGTTTAAGTCATGACGAACATGTTGAAACTCATGGGAGTTTTAACGGGCCTTTCAGGTTAACTGATGAGAAGGCCGGGGTAACTAGGAAGGAGCTAAGATCAAAAAGTGTTTTTTGGAATGCACAGTTGAAGCGCAGACGAAGATTGTTCCGTGGCTTCAAGTGGGAGATTGTTGAGTGTGAAGCCACTCTTGTGGTTTGTCAAAGATTGTTAGGTGAAAGTTTGAATGAAGATTTTCAAAGGTAGGAAGATTTGGTAGCCTCTTTTGTTGAAGGCAATATCTTCCTTGTTCATATTGAATTTCATTCACATTCTCATGCCTATAAATACAAGGCTGCATAACTCACCCATTGTACCACACCACAATAATGTAGTTGAATATAAATTCCTAGTTACCTGGTGGACGTAGGTCAGATTAGACCGAACCACGTTAAATTCTTGTGTTCTTAATTTGTGAGCTGAGTGTGTGAGTTTCGTGTTCGTATGCTAAGTGTCTCGATCCTAACACACGAAGCACTAATTTAGGTAAGATGAAAACATAAAACGGTTTTAGTGGACAAAAATATAGCAAAACAGTTTTTTACATCGGGAGATAATAGGTTGGGTTTTCTAGGATTTTTTATACATTTAATGAATGAACCGTAGAGTAGACGATAGGGATTAAAAGTGTGATGAAAGTATGAAAGGATGAAAAAAAAAGATCTAACTTCTATACCATACCCCTTACATGAATGAAAGCTATAATCTACCATGCCCCTCACATGAATGAAAGTGTGATGAAAACTTTAATCTACTAACCTTTTGTGTAAGGGGCTTTAGTCATTATATACCTTTTAATTTATAGAAAATGGCTTATTTACATTTTTGGTCCTTGCGGTTTTTAATTTAAGAATTTACACTTCTGATCCTTTGATCTTTAATTGTAAAAAATGGATTAAGTACAGTTTTAGTCCCTGTAGTTTTTACCCATTTGGTCCTTATAGTTTTTAATTATAAAAATGAAATAATTACATTTTTGGTCGCTATAGTTTTTAATTTAGAAAATTACACTTTCGATCACTATAGTTTTTTAATTCTAAAAGGAAATTGATTAATTATAATTTTGGTCATTGTAGTTTTTCATTTAGGAAATTATACTTTTGTTCCCGATAGTTTCAATTCCAAAACTATATCAAGAAAAAATGAGTAAACTACAGTTTTGGTGGTAGCACTTTTTGTACAAAATGTAATATGTATTTATAATATTTTACGGTAAAAGAGATCACAAACAATTTAAGAAAAAATTACAATAATGAAAGGTAATTTAGTATCTTGATCTGTTTTGTCCAATTCCTATCAAATGTTATACAAGAAATCTGTTTAACTCTCTCCAAATCTGTCTTGTCCAGTTCCGTCCCGTCTAGTTTCATGTACCAAATGCTATCTTAATGTTGTAAACAAACAATTATAACTCCACATAGATATCCAAAATGTATAGAACCCTAAACCCTAAACCTTAAATGTTTCGACTCATTCAATGAGAAATTAAAGTTGACCATGGTGATGAAGAACAGTCTTGAGTGCCGTGATCACTCCAGCTTGAGTTTTACATTAAATTTTGGAATGTTTGTAATCTATGTTTGATTTTACAGTTTTTTTAAAGATGAAGATAGAAAGCGATAAAGACCATGAGGGCACAATGAACATTTTTGTTAATTTATTAAATGAAGGGTTAATGTCATCAAAACCCAACCAACTATTGCTATTGGTTTTAAATGGTCCCTAATATATTTTTTTAAGCATTTTAGGTCACTAAACTTTCATTTTACCTATTAAAAAAGGGAAGTAACACGTTTATCAGGTTGTCTATGTAAGGTGGCGTCCATGTGGTGTTTTGGTCGACTAAGGTGGTCCATGTGGCGCTGACATGACGTCCAAGTGGCATAAGATGTTCATTCTATATGTATTTTCTCCCCATAAATTAACAGAAAGTTGCAGAGATGAATATAGCAGATACATATATATTCATTTAACTGAAATAAACTAATTTTCCTCAAGCATCTTCTCCCCATATTCATTTTGCAAAAAAGCCACCGTTTTTACGTTTTTACCTTTCTCTCATGAGGGCTTACAGTTTTGCACCAGAAAGTAATCGAAGAACCGGCCAACGTGTCACACCCCGATCCTTGGCGGAATCGATCAAGGCGTGATACATTGTTCAAAGTCTCATGACAACTATGTTATAATATGATTAGATTCAATTAAGTACTAAGTATGCAAACAAGATCCACAACATACAAATACAAATCCAAATACAAACAATATTTATTACATCAAATTTAAATAATCTTGTGGGTTTCTAAGGTACACCCTACTTTTCATCAACTTCATTCTTCAAATCTGCATCATGGGTAAAAACAGGTCAACTACGAGAGTTGGTGAGTAATCTAGTTTTATTAAAGAAAATTATGCGTTTGAAAATTTCATAATTTGAAATGCGTTTTCTTTTGAAGTCGGCAAGCAAGTGTTATTGAGATAACGGTTTATAAATCAAAAATTGATTAACATATGATAACAACAACAATAAGTCCTCACCCTATATATATATATATATATATATATATATATATATATATATATATATATATATATATATATATATATATATATATATATATATATATATATATATATATATATATATATATATATATATATATATATATATATATATATATATATATATATATGATGGAGCATCTAATCATCATACACACTCAACCACGTGCGATCAATCACCTTAGCGTCCCAAGGCGGGGTGGTCAACCCAATAGCGCTATTATTGTCCATAACGTACCTCAAGAATACGGGCATAGTCATGGAGATTAGACTAAAAATTGTAATGCACTACAAGTATATGTAGCGTAAACAAACAATAATTATACAAATAATGATTCATGTATAAATGTCCCAACAATGTCTCAATGGTGAAAAAATAATAAAATGAAGTTGGAACATATTAAAACCACATGATACACCCCAAAAGTATTGAAAATTATAAAATATGGGGTAGATTACTCACTTTAGTCCAAACGGAATACGCGTGTCGTACGATAGACGGCCCGTGTCAAAATGTCGTAGAACCTAATATAATTAATAGTTTTGGTTTGGGAACTACTAAACGGGAATTGAATATTAATAAAAATAATTAGACACATATTCTTATATTAGATGAATTAACAATAATCCATTTTGATTTGAATATTAAGGTATTTATTTGTTAAATGAATTTTAAATTGAATTAATTACTGTATTTTGCTATTTATTTATATATAACAAAATAAAATACACAATAAACATAAAACAGTAATATAAATGCATGAAACTTCATAAATCAACTTTACTAAATATATGGGTCATTCCAGAATTTTCCCAGAATTTATTGACTGTAAAAAGTATTTTATGTTAATTATTACCCTATTATATTGCAATAATTATAGTAATTCAATAAAAATAAGTTATTTTCTGAACATTTCCAGAACTTCTTATTTTATTGATGAGATTATGAGAAAAATCAGGTTTATACATAAAATGAGTTTTAGATATTTTGGCGGATTTAATTTGTTTCATTCATGAATTTGAAACTTTTAACAACATACCTTGATGAATGCTTCAAGAGGGATGGAGATTTGAGTATGAGAGATTGTTCTTGGCTGGAAAATTGATATTTCTTGGAAGAATTTCGAGATTGAGAGTGAGAGAAAGAATAGAGAGGGTTTGAGTGGTGATGAGAATAATGTGTTGGGAGGAAAATGAAAGGAAAGATGATGGGAGGTGTGAGTGGGAGACCATGAGAATAACTTTTGGCTTTTGGTGGTCTTCATAATTTTCCACTAGCACAAGCATCTCTATGTAATACACTAACTAATATAAAATTTTTATAAAATTTAATGTAGAGTTTATAAAAATAGAGTTTTATAAAAAAATAGGTTATTATTTGATTATAACAATCTACTTTGATTTGAAGTTTAATTATAGCATTCAAGTTTGATTCTTTTAATTTAATTAGAGCATCATACTTTGATTTAATTTTAATATGGTATCATAATTTAATTTGATTATAGTTATAACGTTATACTATGCTATATTGCTATTAACGTCAATTTATATCGTATTGTATGTGTTTTGATCCTATTAGCGTCAAGTAAGCTCGAGTAGGGTTTAGTAAATTTCCAATTGGGTTGGGTTGACCCGAATCCATTTTAGGCGGATGTCACACAACGCAACCAAAGCTACCGAATTCTGCTCGATCTAATATGATTCACTACAAACCCCCGCCAACAGTTGCATAATCATCGGTGTCACCGCCCACCTACAGTTCGTTAAAATATTATCTGAAAAACAACAATGATTGTTAATGATTGTGCTAAAGGTTAAAATCAGTCGATGAAACAAGAAATTAGGAAAGAAAACAATAAAATAAAGAAGAAAAATAGTGGGGTTTTCCTCGATCCATCATGATTAAACACACATTGCCGACTTCATTTTCCCCAATCTCTCAATCTCCCTGCTTCACGATCTCTTTCGAATCTGGGTCAGCACCAGCATCACCGAGCATCACCGACAGGTCAATCACATTCGTTGGCGTCCCTATTTCCATTGCATAGAACTCGTGACAGTTGTTGTCCACTTTCCTTCTCATCGAAACTGGTTCCATCTCTCGGTATCTTTGCTTCTTTGTCATCATTTCTCACGGTCCTAAGTAAACACACACCCACACGATAGTGGTGTATGCTTTTCTTCTTCTTCTATATCAAAATCATTTCTATAATCTCAGGAAAACTCCATTAAAATGATTAGTCATGAACAAGATTATGGCATAATCGAGTTCAATTAACCTCTAATCGGAGATTGCATCTGATGAGCCTTTGCACGTATTGAATAGCGTCTTTCCTCTTCTCATCAGAATCTAAAGTCGTGTGTATGCAATTTACACTTCCCGAATCGGGTCTTTAGCAACCCAGGTATCGACCCAAATCCAATATGCGCCTCTCAATCTTTTCTTCTTCATCGATTACTCTGGCAAGGATATAGAGATATACAGAAGATGCGCCTCACTTCAATCACGTTCTTTCTCTTTATATGTATCTAGTATCGATCTCTGAAGTGAGCATGACATGAAGGGAGGCGGCGAAAAACGATGGCTAAGATTGAGGGTTTTAACGAGGAAATAATTTAATCTTTAATAAAACAAAATTGAATTAATATTCCAAGTCAGCTCTTTTTGCCACATTGACAAGTTATACCGGGGCTGTAACCAGTGAAACCGGAAAGAAATACAAAGAAATACATTCAATCCCCTTTTTAACAGGTTAAATTATACTTTAGGGACTTAGAATACCCAAAAAAAATATAAGTGACCATTTAAAACCAAAATCAAAACTTAGTTGGACTACAATGGAATTAACATTCATTTAGATGACATTAAGATAAAAGGGTGACGAAACAATGATTTAGGGACAAAATCGCATATAGAGACTTCTATAACATCTAAAAAAAATACAATGTATTATAAGCAAAATAAAATTTAATTTACTCTAAAGTTTGATTACATGATGTCAAGAGACTTGGGTCATATTTATGATTGTGGCCCAATTTATTATGTAAATTGAGTAAATACTTTCATGGGTTGTTTTGGCCTTGGGCAAATGACAAAAGCCCCCTAAAGTATTTGTTGGTATGCTGTTTAGAGCAATTACTATTTTTTGAACTGTTGATCTAAGATGGTTATACCTATGCGACATTAGTTCTGAATCCTAATATTGTTAGTGACGCATCTCTTCAACATGGTATATTTAATCATTTTCATATTTAATGTATTTTGATATCTATCTTTACTTCTAATATCATTATGAACAAAATTCATAAATGACAATAATTACGTAAGATATGAATACTAAAAACAAAATGAAATATATATGTTTATGCTGGACTAATGACGTAGAAAGCAGATTTTATTCTATACCCACGCGTCGACTAATTAATACTACTAAACTTTATTCCATTCTTTTGTTATTCGGGTAGTTATTACTTGTTTACATTTCCCCCCAAAACCATAAAAACCTGGCAAACGGATCCGCTTAGAGTTTATCCATTTAAAAATTCTATATATGCACAGGTTCTTTAATTAACTGCATGTACATAATGGCTCACAAAGACATTCTCGTGTCGAAAAATCCCTGCGACCGAATATACAGTTCATGCACAAAACTGTATAAACGAAAAGACATGCATGTATCTATATATATCCCATTAACATGAATCTACAATCCTGAATTCTAATGCAAGGCGAAACCGGGCATTGATACAGATCTTGTGTATGATAAAGGTAACATGAGAAGTTTCTTAGTCCTACCAACATAAGCTCTCTTTGTCAAGTTATCATAATCGTTCTCCTCAATAGCATCCAAAATCGTGCGATACAACAACAAAGATGACCATACCTGAAATATATAACGACCAGATTATTAAACACCCACTTTTATTGATTGTTTTTTTTTGAAAAAATTATTAGATTTGCAATTCACATATGAACATACCGGCCAACGGCTATCTTTGTCAAGCTTGGAAGCTCCTTCTTCGGCTTGGTTGAAATAAAACCTAGCCCGGTTTATCTGGCCTTTCATGAACTCTCTCCAGTTATCAGTCACCTTTCTTGAGTAAACATCCTCATCGCATAGTCCATACTGTGATAGCTCATCTTGAGGAAGATACACTCTACCTCTTAAAGCACTGAAAAAAAAAACAAAGATATATTGATGTAAGAACAAGTGTGGAGATCAAGTACTATAGATTAATAAGAACACGAAAAACTTACTCTTCTCCTACATCTCTAAGGATATTTGTGAGCTGGTTTCCGATGCCAAGACTGAGAGCAGAATTATAGATGCTTGATGCATTTGATGATGATTCCGGAGGGATACCCATTACAGGAACAGTCATCAGAGCAACTGTTCCGGCGACATAATAGCAATATAGGTAAAGTTCTTGATAATTTTCATAGCGACTTTTCTTGGTGTCCATTCTCATGCCCTCGATCATGTCCCTAAACGGCTGAAAACCCGAAAGTTTACTTCTTTTAGCATGTATGAATCTCATAACCTTGAAATCGGAGTCTTGATTAATTAAGGTACCTTAATGTCTAGTGGAAACTTGTGAACGGTGTCCGTTAGGGCAGCATCAAGCATGTCAAAAGGCCGTCCATTAAAGAGATCTTCGAGTCTCTCTTCCCATCTGTCAAGAACCGTAGTGCTCATGTGGGTCGCGTTAGGGCCATCAACGAGTTCATCTGTTCTCCTGCACCAAACTGTAGATGAAGTTATGTTTTTGATCTTCAAGAACACACCCACATGAAAAAGATTTGATGATTGAATTAGGTCTTAATTAATGCATACACTTACCATATATAGCCCATATTGCTTTCTGTCTTTCTTCGGTCATTAGCCTGGTTCCTGTCAAGTTTAATTTAAAGCAAATTCAGCAGCACATCTACAAAACTTTCCATTTTAGGAAACTTTTTGGAGCAAATCAAGAATCATCACCTAGATAGAAAGTCTTGGCATATTCAGCACAAATATCTCTGCACCGATCATATGCGTCTTCAAGAAACTCAGGATTGAACTCGGGTTTTCTGCAAACATCATGATCAGTACGTCGTGTATGCAACTGTCTTTGAACAATCTCTCGGACATGAAGATCAGTGTGAGGAATGCCTTTCAACGATAATTCAGGCAAAGTTGGTCTCCTTGGTGCTACAACCCTAGCTGTTATCGTGAACTCTTGATGCGAATTTCTGCCATTGTTAATCAATGATCCTACGGCACAAGGCTGTCCTAAGATCGAAAACGCAGATGACATTTGGAAGTCTAAGTAAAAAGTTTAAATTTCTTTTCAATATCTTTCTAAAATTCTATCTTTTTTGTAAGGAAATGGCTTGTAAATCCTCTTATATAGGACAATAGATATATATGATGCCATATGTATAGTACGTATCACCTTTTGTATGTCTCTATCAATGAAGTACAAAGAACTAAAAAATGACATGGTCCGGGGTTTTCAAGAAATATATTGATTATATCTGTCGGGGCCACTGTAGTCTCGATCTCTTTTAAATATACTGGATGGACTTGGAAATGCCGGCAATGACTACTACTTGTGGATGACAAAGTCGAACAACTAGCAATATCGACAAAAATCAACTTGTTATATTCTTAAAAATTTGTTTCATGTCACGTATTATTCAAATTGCCCTTTTAAGTAATGTGTTACATCACTAATTGCGTTTTTTTGGATTAGATGAAGGAAAAAATGTCTTTATGTGCCAGCCGAATTAAGAATCTTGTAACCTTTGATTCCTTTTGTTGCACTTTGGTGCTTTTGCATTGTTTTTGTCATCATCCAAATTATGCTGTCTTCTAAGAAAACGAATAAATAATTTAGACTTATGGGTTTAACTGTTTTAGTATTATATTCAAGATTTAATATAAATTTACACCACCAACAAATTAAAATATGTACTTTTTGGTCCCTCACAAATACTTTATTGATAAATACCTCCAATTTCACTTATTTGTTCAATTTATGTAAGAAATTGACTTGTAAACCAGTTGAAATCGTTTAAAAATTGCCAGTTGTATCGTTTTGTTAAGGTTTGTATTCATTTTGTACATCATAAACTTCAATAAGAAACCTCCTGCCCAATTAGGGGGTTATACGATCGGCGGAACAATAACATCAAGTAAAATTATTGGCAAGATAATTTTGTTTCATCGACCAACACATTGGAGTGACACTTCAATTTTAATATAGACAGGTTCCATATCGCAATGAAACTAATTGCAGGTTTCGGATCACAACCCCACCTTATTCAGACGTGGGGTTCGAATCCCAACAACATGGCGGGAGTGATGTTTGGTGAGTTTCTAAATATTGCAATCTGAAGAAGGGGAAGGCAAATGAGGAGGGGGCTGTATCTGGTGCGCCATGTAATAGTAGTAGGAACAACAACAACGACAACGATGACGACGACGACGACAACAACAACAACAATAACAAGTCACATAATTATAATTATTTGATTATTTATTTCATGCTAATAAAAATGTATATGCGGTATCTATGTTAGTCAAAATTTTGTCAATTTAACATGATATCGTTTGAAATAGTGTTCTTTTCACATAGTTAAGGTTAGTAGGCATACAAGCACTACACCACCACAACACTACACTCCACATCACCACCCCTTCCACCATTTATTTTGGAAGCCATAGCACCACCGAACACACACACACACACACACACACACACACACACACACATACAGAAGGGAGCTCAGTAATGGATTCTCGATTTTGGCTTGCATGGGCACCGAACACCAAGAGGGCTTGGTGTAGGCGAGCTATCACTGAGCACCAATCTCGTCACCACCCCACTCCCCTAAGTATGTTCGGTGTATGTATGCCTCATAGCGTAATATTGGAAACCACAATTGATTAATCTCGATAATAATTGTATTTTGCAATCAACTAAGTAAAGGGGATATTTTAGATGGTTGTTTGGTTTATAAAACATTAATCCTAGTTTTTAATTAATTGTTTAGTAGTTTTAGAAGCAATATGAATACAAGATTAACTTCATGAAATTTGTCCTTTTTAGGATGATATCGATCCTAAAAGAATCAAATATTTATGTCATCTATCGTTCGTTTTTATTGTTAGCGTTGTATGAATTCTTTGTTTTTTATCATCCGAGGAAAAATATGTTTTATCTTGTTTTATTCAACTAGCTAAGTTGATAATTTCAAGAAAACAACCAAACAACCTATACCAGATTTGTTTGATGCCGATACGACCAAATACAAATTCTCTTTAACCATCTAAATCGTGAATTTGCAATTGTGTTTGATTATAAGTTTGATTCTTCAAGAATTATCCACATAATTTGAATTTCGTGCAACTCAGACATATGGTTGAAATATCAAATTCGGACACTGTCTATTTGATTCTTGAACCAATCCGTGATATTAGAAATCTTCCATAATTTTATACATACATCCCCAACAAAGCGTACATGTCATTATTAATTTTCACAAGCAATTATATTAACTTTCACATATATTTATTGCTTTTCAATAAAATTGCTATCATTTTTTCGGAAAATATAATGCTATTAAACTCTAGAAATTGTTCCACAAAATCTTTATTATTTTAATGAATAATTCCATATGATTTTATTAACTCTATGGAGATAATAATACAATCGATTTTCTATGGTTATCCAGTTGCGATGCATTATTCTACCAAATGTATAAATTATATGGTTTTAATAGAAATAAAAGAAAAAAAACATAATATTATTTTGAGTATCAAAGAATAATATGTTAGATTTTTCTAGGCTTTTTATATTTAAATCAATAACTTGACAAAAAAAGAATCAAAGTTTAATTCAATTACATGGATTCTTATTTTTTATATTTTAGTTCATATAATACATTATCGCTTAATGACTTAAAATTGTAATGAAGTTTTAAAAGTATACAAAAACACTATCCAACTTTCATTTGTGCACAAAACACCATCAAAGTATATATTTTGTTCACATTACACCATCAAAGTATATATTTTGTACACATTACACCATCAAAGTTGACCGGCTAATGCCGTTGGACTCAAGGTCAAATGTGAACAAACATATAACTTTGATGGTGTAATATGTACAAAATATATATTTTGATAGTATAATGTGTACAAAATATATATTTTGATTTTGTTTTGCGTACAAATGAAAGTTTAATAATGTTTTTTATACATTTTAAATCTTCTTGACCATTTTAAGTCATTATCCCAAAATAGAAAAAGCCAATATTTTGGTGTAACGAAAGAAGAATAATATATTTACATGAAAATAAAATTATTATTACAATTGCGTTTGTAGTCCAACGGTTAGGATAATTGCCTTCCAAGCAATAGACCCGGGTTCGACTCCCGGCAAACGCAAACTATTTATTTTTTTCCCAAAATAAATAATATATATATTTATTTTTTTGAAGTTGGTTGACTCAGATCTCTTTGTTTACAAGATCATAACAGGTTTGAATCATTCTCACTCTTTTCTTTCGTTTGATTTCTAGATGCATCTCAAGAAGTTAAAACATCGACCCACAAAAAGTTTCATTTACTTTCATACTTCCACTTCCACTATTTACATATTCATTTCATCCCTTAACTGCATCTTCCCATATACTTTATTACAATTTCCAAACTTCTGTTGCTAATCACGTTATGTTAACCTCAAATCCCCATAAATCCTCACATCCCCACTTTCTGTTTGCATCCCCTGAAGAACCGTATGAATCTGCAAACACACATCGGATCACAACTGACAGCCAAACCAGTACAATTTATAATTTTACAACTTACAAGTGTATTCATATTCAGATAACGAATCACTCCCCGAGCTTGAAGCCTTGAACTGCTTGAGCTACTACTAACGGTTAAACCGTCCTTCTGGATTTTAAGAAATGGGAAATTGGTTTTTGGGGTATCTTTTTCCTATATTATTGCCCTATTCTGGAGACTGATATTACACATTGGTGGCGGTGGTTGGTTGTAAGTTCTTGGAGGCGGCATATGCGATGGTGGGAATCAGCGGCGTAGTGGCTAGGTGGCAAGCAAAAACGTTTTTGGATGAACAAAAGGTTTTTTTTGAACGGAGAAAGGATCACCGGCGATGTGCGGAGGTGATCGGCGTCTGTTATCGAAGGAGGTGTTGGCGGTGTGGGAGATGGCGCCGGCGAGAGACGAAGGAAGTGAGGGTGGGGGTTGGGCTGGGCGCATATGATATCATATTAATAATAAAATTTCGAAAATAAATTAAAGAAAACTCAAAATAAATAAGTATAATATATATTTTGATTTTAATAAATGGTATAATAGTTATTTTGATTTTAATGGTATCACATTCACAATGAAAACCATTCAAAAAGACGAAGTTTGTGATCTTAAAAGTTGTTGAATCATGTCCATTTTTTTTTTTTCTAATTATAGGGACCAATTTTAAAATCTTATCTCTATTTATTATTTACACCATTATAGGTTCATATTTCTCTTTTACAACACTTTTGCCACATATGCATACATGATTGAAAGGATTTAGATGTCCATTTTTATGTACCCACATGGCCATAGGTCCTTGGTTCGACCTCCTAATGAGAATTGAGGTCCTTACGCGGACGTCTCATCCCTAAGACTTATTTGCTCTGTGAATGGCCCGTGGTTCCTCGAGTGCTAGCCACAAAGAGGAACACCATCAACTAGGGTGCTATTGGCCATTAACATGCTATCATTTCTTTATAAAATCTTCAAAGTACAATGCGTTAGTATGAAAACATGAAAACAAAATGTTATTATGAAAAAATTGATGAAAGTCCATTACAATTTCTTACATTTTACCCTGCTCAATATAATACACTTGAACAAAACAAAAAGTCCATCTTAAATAGAAAAAAAAAACATTAGATATCACTATCCTAATATAAGTGACATATCATGGACATCACTTAAAACAAGAAAAACAACACTTGCCGGCTTATCGCTGAAATACGAACCAAAACACAGTACATGATCAGAGCAAAAGACGACCCTTACATGTAGGTAAATTGCTCAATACATACGACGTGTTCAGTACGCAACTTTTGAGAGATTTTTACGTTTAAGAAAAAGCTCGAAAAAAGTATCACTCGACAGGTGAAACTTTAGGCTTTAATTTTATATAAAAAAAATCATAATCCAAAAGCTACTTTAAGTAGCTTTTCGGAGCTTTTAACTTTTTATTTTTATATTATTTTACACTATACAAAACGAACGGTTACTTTTGCAGAATACTTCTACACAAATAAAAGTTATAACTTTCGGCTACCATCTAGTTTTACCAAACATGCCCATAAAAGACTACTCCCCTTAAAAATGCATGTATTATTAGATTTATTGTAAAATATTAGTTACTTAATAGATTTTATGGTTTCCTTTTAGCTTTTTGTTGCAGATTTTATTATTAACTAGACAAATATCCTCATGTTACGCAATATAGAATAATTTAATAAATTATTGACAAATATACATTATTAATAATAACTTTATGTTTATCATTAACTTTGAAATAATGAATAATTTAATAAATTATTGACAAATATACATTATTAATAATAACTTTATGTTTATCATTAACTTTGAAATACTAATTGTTATACTAAGTTTTAGTAAAACATTGTAATTATTATAAGTATGACAATATATCTATGTATTCAAACCGCATAATCTCAATAGCCTTTACCCATAAGTTGTATATGAAAATAAAAATAGATGATTTTTTTTATTTATACTTATTTTAGCTATTGTTATGACAAATCAATTTACATAGACATCTTTTAGCATCAAATCATCTTAATGGTATCGATACTTAAGGTGAGTGTATATGAAATTAAATATAATTTTTGATTTAATATAAATTTTAACTATTTAATAATTAATATATTAAAAAATAAATTAATTAGAAAATTATAGTTTTGGTCATGATTATTATTTCAAATATTGACCATTTCTTAAAGTTAACTCAATGTGTTTTTAATTTTATGTTATTTATAACTATTATTACTTTTTATTAATTAAAATCAATTTGTTTAAAAAAATATTATTGTAAAGAAATATTTTTTGTTCAAGTTTTTGTTAATTTGACATTTTGATTTAAGTTTTACATTTAACGTTATTATGACTAATAAATTTTAAATAGATTTTATAAAACCACATCATCTCAATAACATATATCTGTTGGTTGTTTGTGAATAAAATCAAATATTTTTCAGTGTTAGATTTAACACTTGTTATGGTTAAATAATTTAAAAAATTAAATTTCAATCATGATTAGTATTTCAGATATCAGTTATTATTTTCAAGGTAATATAATATATATATTGTTGGATTAGGTGTCTAAGCCATGACTTATAATTGTATTTATCTTGTTAATTGAAACAAAGTCCATTTGGGTTGCCATCATAGCTGGAGGACAGATGTAGAGTTTAATAGAGAGAAATATTGATTTATTAATTGTTTAATAAATCAATAGAAATAAATAAATAGTTTATTAATATATTTAAGTGTTAATATATTAATAAGAAACTATTATAATTAATTAAGATTTAATCTAGAATTAATTGGATTTAATTTAGTGATTAAATTAATTAATTAAAAGTGTAGGGACTGGTTTGTATTTATTCAATAGTTGAATAACTGGCAAAGAGAAGTCCAGGGGCCAAAAGTGGCGCCACCCTTGGAGGCTTCTCTAGGGTTGGCGAAAACCCTAATTAGGGTTTAGGGATCTGGTCCAAGTGGTCAACAGGCTTGCCCACTTGGAGGCTCCTTAGGGTTTCAAGTGTAACCCTAGGAGGCTATAAAAGGAACCCTCTGGCTCCTCATAATTCACGCCTCCCTCTCTCTATGATTACTCTGCTGGAATCTTCTCTCCATTGCTTGGGTGTGACTTGCATTTGAGGCAGGATCATTTTGCTGCTAGCTTCAAGAACAAGATCAAAAGGTTGGTTATTCTTGATTTGATCTTTAAAAATTATTATTGGCCTTAGGGTTTTAGTTAATATCTTCATAGAAGAAAACATAGATCTTTCTAGGGTTGCATGTGAACCATAAGAGATTATTTGTTCATTGTTTGCTAAAAAACCCTTCAGTGGTATCAGAGCTTAGGCTTGTTTTCTTATGAATTGATATAAACTGTTTGAATGATTCTTGCCTTGAGTGTTTTTACGAAAAACCCTCTTAGAATGGCCTAAATTTCGTTGCCTAAGCTAGGGTTTCCTAACCCTAGCCGCCACCCCCTTGGATCCCCTTTATTTGCTTGCCTTTTAAGTTGGTTGTTATTTTTGGTAACTGTATCTTCAAGATAACTGGAACCCTTAAACCCTTGCTAGAAAATTTCGAACCTTAGGGGTTAAGATAGGTAAAATTAATTTGATTAATTTATAATATCTATCTTAGATTTAATTAATTTAATTAATTGTTAATTAAAAGATAAATTAAATCAGCTTAAAGGATTAATTTAAAATTTTCGAAAAAATAGAATAAATTAGCGAAAATTCTGAATAAATTAATTCTAAAATATTTTAATAAGATTAAAATATATATCTTATATATTTATGATTAAAAGTTAATACTTATATATAAGATTAAATGGTTAGTCTTACCGCTAGTAGGCCTCATTCACAAAACTGTCCTATAAAGAGGGTATAAGGCGACTGTCTATAAAATGGCAGTCTAATAGGTATCCACTCTTATCCACCGCTCTCCTGGTCAGTCGAGTGTCGTTAGCTGAACGAGTTTGATAGAACCGCTAAAGCATCTTAAAAGTATAATGCTATAATTGAAAGTACTAGAACTTTAAACAAAACCCAATCTAGTTACTTTAGGTTAAAAATGTGAATTGGTGCTAATCCATGAAATTGCACATTGCAATTTGTGAAACATTGGTGGAGCGTGTGTGGTTAACTGGCACACCAATAGGGGTTCACAAAGACTTGCAATGGGTTTCTCGATTTTGTCATTATTAACAGAGCGTGTGTGGTTAACCGGCACGTTAATTAGAGATGAGAATTGACTTTGAGAGTACCGAGCGAATTTGCATGGGTATTCACACCCGGTTTGTGATCCTCGGCATCCGAGTCACAAACAGTGGGGCACATCCGAGACTAAACATGCCATTGAATAGTTCAATGTGTCTCAACAGATCTAGGAATTTCATAAGATGAAATTGATAAGTGTATTATCTACCTTAATGACCATTATGTTGTGATTACGGCATCCCTCTTCACATCATAGTTGGGGCATTTTGGGTCCTAGCCTTAATAAATAATATATTGTGTAATTATTTAAAAGGATTAATTGAACTAATAAATTCTGTTTATTGTAGATGTCCGAATCAAGTGTCTATTCTCCTCCCTCTCCTCCTTCACCCATTTCTGAGAGCATCAGAAAGCACCTGCTGAATATGGAAAGGCTGACTGGCCATGACTTCACAATTGGAGGCTGGCTCTCGGCATTGCTGGTCAGCTACATCTCACCGAGTATCCGATCTCGGTTCTACCGAAACAAGTCATCATAAAGAGCCTTTATGATAAGCATGGCTTATTTGTTGATGAATCCGAAAAGATTCGTGACCTCATGCTATTGACCATTGACCCTGAGTTCCGCAAGGATTTTGAATCCTTGGGGCCATATGAGTTAATGCAATCGGTTGAGGAAAAGTTCCAAAAACCAGTTGAAAAGGAATGAGCTAGGATCTTCAAAAGGCTTGCAGAGTGTACGTTAAAAGAAGGAAGTAGCATCGATTCACATGTTCTTCAGATTGAAGCGTACATAGGAGAATTGTACAAACTTGGTTATTCCATGAGTCAGGAGTCGAGTGTTATCACTCTACTCGCTTCACTGACCAGTAAGTATGATCTGTTCATTCAGACGTATAGAAAGGAAGACCAGAAAAAGACCTTAATGGAAATGCGTCCACTGTTAACTTTATACGAGTCACTCTTGGACAGTCATAGCTCTAATGGTTCAGCTACTTCTGGATTAAGTCCAGTGAAAAGACACAGCAAGAAACGATCCAGATCGTCTGAACAAGTCTTAAACTAGGAATCCACAGAATCGGATACAGTCGCGGAAAGATTAGAAGACGCTGCAAGGTCAAAATCTTTTGAAACCTCAGGTATATCTAAAAACCTCAAAACTCCTGTTCCATAATTCCTTGATGCATAATGTGATAGTCACATTTTGGTTTGTATGCAGGGAATCAGTAGGGTACGGGACATTGGCGCATGGGAGCACATATGGATTGGATTTCCGGCTCATGCAGTTTTGAAGTTTAGTTAGATATTGAAATATTGTTATTAACTTTTCAGATGCGTATGACATTGTCTATCATATAGTACATTGTTCAAGGATTTTGTTTTTAATAAAATTGTCGTTTAATTTCTTTTAACATCTGTTGTTTGAAATTATCCTTGAAATGTTGTATGATTCTATTGAATGCATGATTGATGATAGCTTGAATATTGAATGCATCCAAAGTGTTTGGATCTTAGGAATTGTGTCCCTTATGATTGTTAAGATAAATATTATAAGAATCAATTCAACCAAAGGTCCAGTTGGACAGGATCATTTTGCTGGAATCTTCTCTCCATTGTTTGGGTGTGACTTGCATTTGAGGCAGGATCATTTTGCTGCTAGCTTCAAGAACAAGATCAAAAGGTTGGTTATTCTTGATTTGATCTTTAGAAATTATTATTGGCCTTAGGGTTTTAGTTAATATCTTCATAGAAAAAAACATAGATATTTCTAGGGTTGCATGTGAACCATAAGATATTATTTGTTCATTGTTTGCTAGAAAACCCTTTATATATATATATATATATATATATATATATATATATATATATATATATATATATATATATATATATATATATATATATATATATATATATATATATATAATTTTATATTTTTTATAATTAATTAAAACCCTATTTTTTTTAAAGATTCATTATAAATAAAAATAGTATTGATCAAATTTTTTATTAACTTGATGTTTCGATCTAGGTTTTATATTTAATAAAATACTTAAAGTTTTTTTAATCTATTTTAACAGTAGTCGTTGAACAAATTTTTTAGAGTTCATTTGATCATTTAATTTATGTATTGAGTTCAACACCATATTCAAAAATTATGTATATTATATTAATAGTTAGAAAATGGCAACACTAAAATATAATTATTATTTAGGTTGAAAAGTGAAGATTTAACATTAAAATTAGAATAGTGATTAAGTTTAATTTATTAATTGAAAAAAATTGAAAAGTTTGGAAGTTTCAAATAATTATGATTGAAATATTTTTGCCCTTATTTTAACAATAGTCTTTGAACACATTTTCTAGAGTTAAATCATTTAGTTTATGTATTGAGTTTAACGCCATATTTAAATTAAGAAATTATGTATATTATATTAATAGTTAGAAAACGGCAACATTAAAATATAATATTTATATCCAATTAAAATAATAAATTAAGTATTTATGTTGAAAAGTGAAGATTTAATATTAAATTAGAATAATAATAAAGTTTAATTTATTAATTGAAAAAGAAGTTAAAAAATTTAGAGATTTTAAATAAGTATGATTAAAATATTTTTGCCTCTAATTATAACAGATATATAGATTTTTCCCGACAACCGCTAAATAATTCCTGACTTGTTATTGTTTTGCTAATCTCGGCAGACAATGACCGCTAAATAACTCCTGACTTGTTATTGTTTTGCTAATGTCGGCAGTAGGGCTGTAAAAGAACTGAACGTTCAGCGAACCGTTCGTGATTTGTTCGGCGGGAAGTTCGTTTATGTTTGTTTATTTAATAAATGAATGAACATGAAAAAGATTGTTTGTTCGTTTAGTTTAAAGAACGAACATGAACATCGGTTGTGTTCGTTCATTTACGTTCGTTTGCGTTCGTTCATCAACGTACGTTTATATGCGTTCGTTTACATTCGCATGTGTGTAGAAGATACTTGATGTGATAAAGCTAAATGTTAAAGTCATGCATGTTTTTGTATTACAGAAGATACACAGAAAAAAATACTATATTTTAAGGAATTTTTGATGTTTTTATACCGTAGGATTTGCTATAATACATGGTTTACTGTTTGGATGCTAATGGTTGTTTAACAATATTTATCTTCGAGAGATCAACTATTATTCCTTGAATAGATGAACAACCGAAGGGGCGAGACGGTACGGAGCATCAAAACAACTTGAAAAACATAAATGTTTGTTTGTTTATGTTCATTTATGTTTGTTTACGTCCATTCATTTCCGTTTGTTATGTTCGTTTAGAACCTTATCTGAATTTTAACAAAATAAGAAAAAAAAAATTCACAAACAGATTCCAGGTCCGTAACAACATTTAATCAATTGGTTTCAACACTACCGATTCCAAGCAATTCTTGTACGTACCCATCTTCGATCACCCCTAAGACCAAGTGGTGTAGAAGCGGGTTTATGTGGAGGTTCCTACCCTTCATAGTTTACTCGCATGGTAGCACCACCTCACTTGGGGTGTTTAGTGTGGTGTTTTCACCACCTAGGGATATATATATATATATATATATATATATATATATATATATATATATATATATATATATATATATATATATATATATATATATATATATATATATATATATATATATATATATATATATATATATATATATATAAAAGAAGGATAAAATAATAAGTAAAATTATGGTAAGAATGTAAATTTTTTTTATTTACTTGGCTTTTTGACGAATCACCAAAATGAATCACTAGATTAATAAAAAATAACATGATTCATAGAAAACAATTCTTAAAAAAACATATTGATGAATATTTTTTAGTATGTATATATATATATATATATATATATATATATATATATATATATATATATATATATATATATATATATATATATATATATATATATATATATATATATATATATATATATATATATATATATATATATATATATATATATATATATATATATATATAGACACACACACACACACACAAACACATACATACATACATACATATCTATATCTATATCTATATCTATATAACTCTTATAATAAAGGCCATCCAAATGATGTGGTTAAAGATATGTCTATATCTTGCACCATATTCATTTGAAACTCCCTCAACTCTTTAACTTATTCTACTTAATGATTTGATTAAATGAGATGTTTTTTTTGGCTATATAAGAACATCATTTTCCATGCTTGGTTACTCTTAATTCCTTTTCTTTTCTTCTCTTTCCAATTTCATTTTGTAGATTACATGGAAATTTAGTATAATTTCATAATCATTTCATGTGTAAAAGAAAAAGTTCAACGATGAAATATCGGGAGATATGATCTTCTTTGTCTATATCAAAGATTTGAATGGTCGAATTGTTTGATTGGTTTAAAGCATGGTGATGCGTCTCTACGAAGGTCTCACTACCACTTTTGAAAAATATGCATTGATGAAATGAATGAAGTTAATATGCTTAGAGAATTTGAGTATTTCAAAAATGAGTAAGAACATTATTTTCCATGCTTAGTTAGTCTCATTTGTTTTTCTTATATTTCCAATTTTTATGTAGAGTGGGTGATATGTTGGAGTTTGTAGTGATATAATGTGTAAAAGAAAATGTTATTATGAAATACGTAGAGGAATACGATATTTAGCTCTATCAAATATTTAAATGATAAAACTATTCATTTGATGTAAAATATGGTGATGTTTTGCATTACAAGTTATTTGATTTCGTTGTATTATTTCTTTAGTGATATATCATCACAATTGATCTTATAATTTTGTTATTAATATTGTAAGTTTTGTCATACATTTATAATTATTTTTAGATAAATCGCTATAGAAATCCGTCAAACGAAACCATATGTATCCGTTATTATTATTAGTCACATTTGATATAATTTTTAAATTGAAGTTGGAATGTGTGCGACTTTGTTAGATGAATTTGTGATGTTAACGAATAAAATAAGTCGTCCAAAAAGGAAAAAATGTGACAAATTAGATATTGACGAAAGTGTAAAGATTTTGTAGCAATTGCAAGTGCTACTTCAAATAAAAGAATTACTTAAATCAATTGAGTAAATTAAATTATGTCTTATAAACATATATTAGTGGGATAAGTAAAAAACATATTGAGTTATAATGGTATAATGATATATATAACTCTTACATGGAATTTGGAGAGTTATAGTATTTAAATAAAATTTTAATGCAATATATAAATTTTTATTATATTTATGCTTCAAGTGTTTGGACGTGGTTGACATAAATTTTGATATAGATATTATTCGGTTAATTGGTTAAACAAACTTTAAATATTTCAATCATATTTAATTGTTATTTTAAAAATTATTATGATTGAAATAAAAAAGATGGTACAACAAGTAATATTTAAATTAGTTCATAATCACAATAGAAAAAGACTATCATTATATCATTATCTTATCATTATCATTATCATCATTATAAATCATATAATAAAGGTGTTCAAAGGTATATGGTTGAAGATATGAATCATACTTGCATCATATTCATTTAAAACTTCCAAAACTCTTCAACTTTCAACTAATTAATTACAATCATTCAAGAGTTTTTGGCTTGCATAATAATAATATTAAGTAGTATATTTAAGATGTTATAATTTATGGCTATCAAATTTGAAAGGTTTTGTACAATCCATGAACTAAATAACCTAAGTTCACATGCAACCTATAAGGATCTATGTTTTCTTCTAATTGAACATATAACAAAAAAACCTAGAGGCCAGAAAAAGAAACTAAAGATCAAAACAGAAAAACCAACCTTTATTTCTTGGAAGCTGAGCAGCAAAATATCCTGCCTCAAATGAAAGTCACACCCAAGCAGAGGAGAGGAGAAATCGAAAATCCAGAGAGAGCTATTAGAGAATGGCGAAATCATATGGTGCCTGGGAACCCTTATTTATAGTTTCCAAATGGCCAGTTGATAAACCTTAGAGATAAACCTTTTTGAATTCAAATAAGATAAACCTTTTATCTTATAATTCAAATTCCTTTTTATCCTTATATCAATTTCGAAATTAATATATATCCATATATATATTTCGAAATCCACTGGTCACTCCACACTGCCACTTACTCAACTATTGAATAATTACAGTTTTAGTCCCTGCACCTTTAATTAATTAATTTAATCCCCAAATTAAATCCAATTAATTCTGGATTAATTCCTAATTAATTAATATAGTTTCTAATTAATATATTATGACTTTAATATATTAATAAACCATATATTTAATTCCTGTTGATTTATTAATCCCATAATAAATCAACCTTTCTCTCTACCGAATTTTCTACCAAACCTCCAGCCATGAGGGCAACCCAAATGGACTGTGCTTCTATTAATTAGGTAAATACTAATTATTAGTCATGGCTTAGACACCTAATCCAACAGTCTCCCACTTGGATAAGTCTATGACTATAATTACCAATTTAGCCTCTAATTAACCAGCACTTGTAGCTTCCTAGAAACCAATGCCAAACTCTGATCTAATCAGTCCTGTCCATAGATAAGTGATCAGATGATCCTCCGTCCAACAAGATATTTTTCAGACTCAAGACATGGATAAAATCAATCTGGTCTGAATCACTGTTCCTCGATTTCCGATTTGCATATGACTCTTAGACTACCAATTTAGTCTCGGTTGGCCAACCATTTTAGTCAACTTCAAAATCATCGAGAGGCCTACATATATCTGTTCCCCGTTAGGGTCAAGGGACGAATAAACTTCGACTCATATACTTATGTCTTTTACCAAACAAATTACTCACAACAATACGTTTTATAACACCGAGTTACCGATGCGTTTTCGTATTATCAATGAACAACTGTCTTAGTAAATCATAACTCATATGTCTTAGCTTAAAGATCAAAAGATATTATCGTCTCAATATTGCTCGTGATATAATCCATGAAGCAATCCATTGAGCGCGGGTTTATCCAATACTCAAATCTCCATTTCCAAGTACTCACGAATGGTTCAGCAATCCAATTGCAATGTCTAACTCCTTAGACAATCTATTACCAATTCATGACAGTCTTACTTCACACTTACTCCCTTAAGGTGTAATCGACTGTGGATATTTGAATAATCCAATTATTCAGGAAGTAAAACATGCAAAATTTGAAACACAATGATAAAGTATTGACAAGAGTAGTAAACCATAATAAATCTCTATTATTAAATCACAAGAGTCAAATACAGTACATTGTTACAAGTTTCGAAACCTATCTAATTACAAAAACTTATATCATCTCTTAATCCAATGCTCCTAGCATGCTGATTATGCTTAATCCTACTCAGAGCCTTTGTCAAGGGATCTGCAGGATTATCTTCCGATGATACCCTCTTTGCAAGGAGGTGACCTTCTTCTACCCTATGTCTGATGTAGTGGTACTTTCTGTCGATATGCCTGGACTTTCCATGGTCTCGCGGTTCCTTTGTCAAGGCGACCGCACCTTCGTTATCGCAGAACAGTTCCAAGGGCTCCTGAATGCTCGGGACTACTCCAAGGTCACCGATAAAGTTCTTCAGCCAAGCCGCTTCCTTTGACGCTTCACTTGCTGCTATGTACTCTGATTCGCACGTAGAATCAGCCACTGTTTCTTGCTTGGAACTTTTCCAAGTCACTGCTCCACCGTTCAAAAGGAATACCCAGCCCGACTGAGACCGACCACTGTCTCTATCCGTCTGAAAGCTGGCATCTGTATATCCTTCAACTCTCAAGGTATCACTGCCACCGAGGACTAACACCATGTTCTTGGTCCTTCGCAGGTACTTGAGTATATTTTTCACAGCTATCCAATGCGCCCTTCCAGGGTTACCCTGGTACCGACTGACCATGCTCAAGGCAAAAGCCACGTCAGGGCGAGTACACGTCATAGCGTACATGATCGATCCCACAGCCGAAGCGTATGGTACTCGACTCATCTCTGCTATTTCCTCGTCTGTACTCGGACTTTGAGTCTTACTCAGCTTCGCATTACTTTGGATAGGTAGCTCTCCCTTCTTGGAATTTTCCATACTAAACCTTTTCAGTACCTTTTCCAAGTATGTACCCTGACTAAGTCCAATTAGTCTTTTCTTTCTATCTCTCAATATTCTAATCCCAAGAATATAGGCAGCCTCTCCTAGGTCCTTCATGGCGAAACATTTCCCAAGCCAAGCCTTGACATCTTGCAAGGTTGGAATATCGTTTCCCATGAGCAGTATGTCATCGACATACAGCACCAGAAAGGTGACTATACTCCCACTAGCCTTGACATATACGCAGGACTCATCCTCGCTCCTAGAGAAGCCAAACTCTTTGACTTTCTCATGAAAACAAAGATTCCAGCTGCGAGAAGCTTGCTTTAATCCGTAGATTGATCTCTCAAGCTTACACACCTTATTAGGATACTTTGCATCGACAAAACCCTCTGGCTGATTCATGTAAACATCCTCAGTCAACTTCCCATTAAGGAAAGCGGTTTTGACGTCCATCTGCCAAATTTCATAGTCATGAAATGCAGCTATGGCCAGCATAATCCTAATAGACTTTATCTTGGCTACTGGTGAGAAGGTCTCATCATAGTCAACCCCTGGGGTTTGAGTAAAGCCCTTCGCAACCAGTCTTGCCTTGAAAGTGTGTACCTTTCCGTCCATGTCGGTCTTCTTCTTGAAGATCCATTTGCACCCGACTGTCTTTCGACCCGGTACATTGTCAACCAAGTTCCAAACTTGATTGTCATACATGGACTTGATCTCGCTATCCATGGCCTCTTTCCATTTGGCAGACTCAGGGCCCGCCACTGCTTCCTGGTAGTTAGCTGGTTCATCCAAATTTATCAGTGTCTTATCACTGACAAACGTGTCCCCATCCGAAGTTATATGGAACCCATAAAACTCGGGTGGCATGCTAACCCTACCAGAACGCCTAAGAGGTAAGGATACATCTGTCGGACCAACAGGAACTTCTTCCTCATGTTGGTTGCTAGTTTCTCCTAAGGTTGCGTCATCTGATGACTCTTGAATTTCTTCCAGATCAATGGTACTCCCACTGTCCTCTTTGAATACGAGCTCTCTCTCTCGAAAGACCGCTCGTCTAGCTACAAAGACCACGTCCTCGCTCGGTCTGTAGAATAGATATCCAAAGGACTGTTTGGGATAACCAATGAAGAAACACCTTTCGCTTCTGTCTGCGAGTTTGTCTTGAGTCTCTCATCTAACGAAAGCCTCACAACCCCAGACCTTGATATGTGCCAACGAGGGAGCTTTCCCCGTCCACATCTCATGAGGTGTTTTCGCAACCTTCTTAGTTGGGACAAGATTGAGGATATGGGCGGCAGTCTCTAAGGCATACCCCCAGAAGTGAATGGGAAGTGAAGCTCGACTCATCATGGAACGAACCATGTCCAACAAGGTTCGGTTGCGCCTCTCTGCAACACCGTTCAACTGTGGTGTCCTAGGAGGTGTCAACTGCGAAACTATTCCGCATTCCTTTAGATAGTTTAGGAACTCGATACTTAGATACTCTCCGCCTCTGTCGGATCTGAGCATCTTTATCTTCCTGCCTAATTGATTTTCTACTTCGTTCTTAAACTCTTTGAACTTTTCAAAGGTGTCCGACTTGTGCTTGATCAAGTAGATGTAGCCGTATCTACTAAAATCGTCGGTAAAAGTCACGTAGAACCGCGTGCCATCCTTTGTGGTTGATCTGAATAGACCACACACATCCGTGTGAATAATGTCCAATAGACCCTCACCTCTTTCAAAAGACCCTTTGAAAGGTGATTTAGTCATCTTGCCCAACAGACAAGATTCGCATACATCATCCGACTTGAGGTCGAATGATTCCAACACTCCATCCTTTTGGAGTTGGGCGATGCGTTTCTTGCTGATGTGCCCGAGCCGACTATGCCACAGACATGCCTTTTCCACATCACTAGTAGAATCAATATAATTTACACTTTGTCCTAGATTGTCAACACATTTCACAGTTTCATACACACCATCACAAGGATAAGCAGTAAAATTCAAAATACCATTTTTGAAAACAGAAATAGATCCAATATTATTATCAAAAGAAAAATGAAATCCTTGTCTGAATAATGCGTGAAATGAAATAATATTTCTTGCCATTTCTGGCGAATAGCAACAATCTAATAAATCTATACAAACTTCACTACTAAGCACTAAACTATAAACTCCAATCTTGGTAACAGGGGACGATCTCCTATTGCCCATGATCAAGTTCAGTCTACCGTGCTCCACCTCCCTGCTTTCCTTTAGGCCCTGCATATCAGAACAAATGTGAAAACCACATCCTGTATCAAGGACCCAAGAATTAGAAGATGGTGAGTTTTTAGAGATAGTGTATATACCTGCTGTCGATGGCTTTACTTTCCCATCCTTGACATCCTGCAAGTATTTGGGGCAGCTTCTCTTCCAATGGCCCTTCTCTTTGCAGTAAAAACAGTTGGCTTCATCGGGGTTGGCCACACAAGGAATGTGGGAAGTCTTGGTTCTCGAGCCATTACTGGATGACCCGACCTGAACCTTTTCCCTCCAATTCTGCTTAGGAGGGCCCTTCCTTTTCTTTCCTTTGCCACTTCCAATGGCTAGGACGGGCTGATTAACTGAGGGTAAACTTTTACCCTTCATCCCGTCTTCAGCAACTCGAAGCATGCGATGCAACTCAGTCAGGTTAGCCTGATTGTTGTTCAAATGATAAGCCAGCCTGAACTGGTCATAAGAACTCGGTAGGGAGTTAAGCACTATGTCAACGGCCAACTCCTCCGGTACAGGCATCGCAAGCTTTCTAAGCCGCTCCACGTAACCTTGCATTCTTTGCACATGGGCACAGATGGACTCTCCATCTTTAGGTTTGCTGTTCGTGAAGTCCTTGACCACTTCGCACCTTTCGATGCGCTCTTGCTTACGGAACTTTTCCGCAAGCTCACGGTGCATCTCATAGGGCCAGTAGTCTTCATATATTCTCTGCAATTCGGGGTTCATTGTCGCAATCATGATGCAGGCCACTTTGGTCGCATCATCAGAATGTTTTTGGTACGAGGCAATTTCCTCGGGAGTAGCAGTTTCGGGGTCGACATCGACAAGCTCGGTCTCGAGAACATACTATTTGTTCTCATACCTCAGAGCCATCTTGATGTTTCTAATCCAGTCATTGTAGTTTGTCCCGTTCAATTGAACCTTGGAACACAGTGAGAGGATTGAGGGAACACTGGAGTTTGATTGGGGAGCGGATTGATCAGCAGAAGACATCTATAAAAGAAGGTAAGTTTAATTAGATACTTGTCGGTCCTTATAATAACCCAATATAAAATAAGGCTAGGATCCAACTATAACAATTTGCAACATAGAAGAGGGATGCCGTAATCTATAAGCAAATTTTATAAAGGTAGGCGAATGACGATTCAGCCAATTCCACCGCGGAAAAATAATCTTATTATAAATGGAATTCCTAGTTTCTTTTGAGATATATTGAACTGTTCAATAGCATGTTTGATCTCAGATATGCCCCACCGTTTGTGACTGGGATGCCGAGGATCACAAACCGGGTGTGAATAACCATGCAAATTAGCTTGGTGCTCTCGGGATCCATTATCATCTCAAATTGATGTGCTGGTAAACCACACACGCTCCATCAACAATGATAACACCCGAGACACCCATCGCCACTCTTTATGAACCCCCATTGGTGTGCCGGTAAACCACACACGCTCCACCAACGTTTCATAAAGTGCAATGTGCAATTTCATGGGGTAGCATCAAATTCACATTTTTCCTAAAGTAACTAGATTGAGATTTTATGTAAAGGTTCTAGTACTTTGATCATTATACTTTTAATGATTTAGTGGTTCTGTCAAACCCGTTCGGCTAACGACCCTCCACTGATCAGGCGAGCGGTGGGTGAGAGTGTTCACCCATTAGACTACCATTTTATAGGCAGTCTCCTTATACCCACTTTATAGACCAGCTTCGTGAATGAGGCCTACTATTGATTTGACTAACCATATTTATCTCATATATATAATATTAACTTTTAATAACATATATAAGATGTATTTTAAAACCCTTTAAAAAATTCGAGGTTTATCTTTTAATTTTACCAAATTTAACAATTAAATTTTAAATTAAATTAAACCTTAAATTTCGATTTAATCAATTTTAATTACCAATTAATTAAATTAATTAAATCTAAATATTTTAAACATTTTAAAATATTTTTCTGGATTTTTCTATTAATTTTCGAAAATTTAAAATTAATTAAATCCCTTTTGAATTATCTTTTAATCAACAATTAATTAAATTAATTCAAATGAAGATAGGTTTATCCAAATTAATCAAATTAATTAAAACCTATCCTAAACCCCTTAAAAATCGAATTCAAATAATGGGGTTTAAGGTTATCCATTTAATTAACAAATAAAGTTACCAAAAATAGAAAACCTTCTAAAACCCTAATTACAAATTTCGCAATTTAGCAAGGGGGGGGATTAGGGTTTCCAAAACCCTAATCCTTAAAATCGATTTTCATATATATTAGGGTTTAAAGGCTTTAAACCCTAAAACAGTTATAGCAATTCAACAAGAAAACAATACAGGCTCTGATACCACTGAAAGGTTTTGTGCAATCCATGAACTAAATAACCTAAGTTCACATGCAACCTATAAGGATCTATGTTTTCTTCTAATTGAACATATAACAAAAAAACCTAGAGGCCAGAAAAAGAAACTAAAGATCAAAACAGAAAAACCAACCTTTATTTCTTGGAAGCTGAACAGCAAAATATCCTGCCTCAAATGAAAGTCACACCCAAGCAGAGGAGAGGAGAAATCGAAAATCCAGAGAGAGCTATTAGAGAATGGCGAAATCATATGGTGCCTGGGAACCCTTATTTATAGTTTCCAAATGGCCAGTTGATAAACCTTAGAGATAAACCTTTTTGAATTCAAATAAGATAAACCTTTTATCTTATAATTCAAATTCCTTTTTATCCTTATATCAATTTCGAAATTAATATATATCCATATATATATTTCGAAATCCACTGGTCACTCCACACTGCCACTTACTCAACTATTGAATAATTACAGTTTTAGTCCCTGCACCTTTAATTAATTAATTTAATCCCCAAATTAAATCCAATTAATTCTGGATTAATTCCTAATTAATTAATATAGTTTCTAATTAATATATTATGACTTTAATATATTAATAAACCATATATTTAATTCCTGTTGATTTATTAATCCCATAATAAATCAACCTTTCTCTCTACCGAATTTTCTACCAAACCTCCAGCCATGAGGGCAACCCAAATGGACTGTGCTTCTATTAATTAGGTAAATACTAATTATTAGTTATGGCTTAGACACCTAATCCAACAAAATTATGGTAGTTGAATAGGTTTTAAGTTTTTTATTAAATTAATCAATTAAGCACTTAATGAAATGTTTTTAATTGAAATATATTATATTGATTAAACTTTTTGACTTTTAAGTAGTATATAGAAATAAAAGCATATGGTTTGATAAAAATAATTATCTCTTATATATTAATTTCGAAACTTTTATTTAATTAAATTAATTATAATTGATTAAATCGTTATCTTTATTTATTTTTATATTTATCTTTATAATCTTTATAATTATTATAATAAATACCTTACAATTCAATGTGGTTCAAGATATGTCATGTATCTTGAACCATGTTCTTTTGAAACTACCAAACTCTTCAACTTAATCTAACTAATTGGTTAGTAATTTATATTGGTTAATCATAAATAAAAATCTTTCAATTTTCAACTAATTAATTACTACAACTTAATAGTTTTTCTAACTTATGATATTTAATCGGTGATTATGGTTAATATAGATGTATATATAGTTTATTGAGATAAATCAATTTCCTTGGCTTGAAGAATGAGATGAAGGAAAATAAGACTTGAAACACATTTATATATTTTGCGAACATCATTTGAGATTTCGTGCTTTAGTTTTATTATTTACTAACTTACCTCAATGTTTTTTTCTAGGTATTTATGTGTTCATCGAATGAAAAAGAGAAATTTATAGAACTTTTTTTGCATGGTGTTATATGTATATCAAATTCATAAAAAATATACTACGATACTATTCAAGAGACAAAAATGATTTTTTTCTTTAATTATCAATTAGAGTTAGTTATGTTTAAAGATAGTCTTTAAGTTTGATTTTGTTAAATTATTTACAAGTCAAAGTATATTGTTAGATTTTATAATAATTAGGGTAAACAATGAATGTAATGATTCGAATGTAACTAAATAATAAAATCTGCAAAAGTTGTTATTCATTACCTTTGATGAAACTCATGAAGAAAAATTGTCATAATAATACAATTCTTTCTCAATGGTAACATTTGTAATATTATTACTATGTTTATTTCTATTTTATTTTAGATGTTAAGCTAATTCATGTTAAGAAATTTTCATATATTTTAATTACACTATCCATATATAATACAAAATTGCTATTGGATGTTTCATTAATGTTGGTTAAATTAACATGTTAATAATATTATAATTGTATTAAATATATGATTATGATATTGCCTTTGAGTTTTGCTATGAAAATTTATAATTGATACATGATATATATTGTGATGACATATTTATAATTAAACCTACGTATTTATCTTAGATCTAATGTTTTCGGATTCTTATATAATATGCCAATATATTTTACCAAATATTTTTATTCCTGCGCAACGCGCGGGGATACGCCTAGTTTATATGTATATAAGTGAGGTATGACGGTGGATGACCATTTCCAAGATTTTAAAAGGATGTCAGTTAATGAAAGATTTTCTGAATAAACACCTTCACACCAAAGGATAAACCACACCCTTTGGTCTAAATATAATATCTTATTTTTTTTATTTATTTATAAGGAAATTTGTATAAAAGTCATTACATTATCAAATGTTTTTCGATTTTTACATTCTATTCTTTTTGGTTTCAAATCAAACATCACATTTTCCAATTTGGTTCAATGATGTCGATTTCACCAGGACCTTCCTGGTTACCCCCGGTTGCCATGCTGGTTTGGAAAAAGATGCCGACTATTATTGATGACATCAAAGTCATTATTTTATCAGTTTTTTACGATCTTAATACTCCATTTATATATATATATATATATATATATATATATATATATATATATATATATATATATATATATATAAATTCGAGCATCTTTAATCGCCAAATGAATCAAGAGAGAGGAACCATCAGTAAATACACAGAGACAGTGCTGGTAAACCGAATGAGAGAAACGAAGCTGGAAATTACATGGTTTGGTCACTTGGGTAGCATTGGAAGCTTACTCAGCCGACACCCCAGCTGACAAACAAACAAATGTTTTTTTTTTTTTTTTTGATAACCGAGGACCCCACCCGACCCATCCTTTGGATGACCCTGATGAAGCAACCTCGGGGCCCACGCACACCTGGCAGCAGGGTGGTCCGGGTCAATCACCTACGAGGGTAGAGAGGTGGCCAGTGGCCATCCCCTGATTGAAACCTAACACTCCCTATGGGGAAAGGGAGGGAGTGGGATTAGAACTTGGAACCTCTTTATGGGGGAAGAGAAAGAGTCCTAAGCCTTATCCACTAGGCCATCAGGGTGATGGTTCAAACAGATGTTTCTAGTAGACTACAAAGCATATGTCTCTCAACGCCTACTTGAGGGTCGTCCTACAATGATATGTAATCGACGTTAGATTGCATTAATGATCCGTTTATCAAGGTCAACTTAATCGTTGTTGTTTCCTTGAAGGAGCATGTGACGGAGGTGTTCTCCCGAGTGGAATCAAGAATGTGGTTCGATTTGAATGTCGGGAGTTGAAAACCGATGTCACTGCCTTGTTTGTTGTCGTTGTGAACGAGAATCTTACTCTCGTTCGTAAATGACTAGTATAGAACTTTTGAACTCTGTTCTATCAATTGCAATTTAATTAAGCTTAGAGATCAACATTATTGCCTTCAATTTTCTTTCAAGCTTCGATAAGATGCTCTTTCATTAGATTACACATTCTTACTTTTATGGCGCTGCTTTCGATACGTAAACGCCTCCCCAAACCTCACCAAGAAAAAATGAGGAATCAACCAAAACACACCAAGGGGGACCACTTTTGACAAGCCATTGACGAAGCCATGGGTCTAAGCCATGTGCAGTCTTGATTTCGGTCAATGCGGCTGCAACCATAGCCGATGTGGACTAGCCAATCTAAATTAATTGAAGTGAGCTTAGCCCTTTATGTGTTTGAGGAATCGTTTGGAAATTGAAAGGAGCTTTGGGATGAAGATGTTTGATATGAAACACCCAAAGCATATTTGTTACTAAATTAACAAAGCTGAATAGCAAATGAAGGACTTTTGTGATGAAGATGCTAGATTTGAATAAAAACCAATAGCGTGTCAAAAGCGAAAAAGAAATTGATAATATAGTGACTTTCACCCCATGTCAACACACCACACCAACATCTTTTTCCAACTCAACATGGTAACCAAAAGGATCCTCATGAAATGGTCAACTTTGAACAAAATTGGAAAATATGATGTTTGAATTAGAACAGAAAATAACGAAGCGTCGGAATCGAAAAAAGTTATAATGTCGTGACTTTTGTACAATTTGCCCTTATTTTTATTACAACCTTGGACTTCAATTCTTTCACTTATTAAAACATTACACTTCAAAAAAATCTACGCAACTATAGCATTGCACTTTTAAATTTTTTCTTATTATGAGTTAAGACCATGTACTTTGAAAAAGCTACCCAATTACAACAATGACAACTATAATAAACCAATCAACAAAAGTACACTGTTATTTCTTCCATTTAACCCTTAACTTTACACAGCTATAAATTACATATCACTTGTTTTCTATATATATACACCTCTAACTATTTCCCCACCCATCCTATCTCCTCTCCTCCACTCCCACCACCGGCACCGGCTTAAACGCTGCAAGCACCACCGGCACTTTGGATGACAAAAACCCCACCATCCTTAGGTGCCAAAACCAACGACTCAACTCCCGAACCCAACTTAACCACAATAACCGCAAACCCAGGTGCCAAGATGGAGGTAATGAGTGAAAGATGGAACATACATGCAAGAGGGTGGAGCCGTGGAGGCAAAAGACCATAAAACCCTACCATCACTTTCTCGCGGGATGGAGGGACGCGAGAACACTGCCCGCATGCTTTGACACCGAGTGGATGGAGGGACCATTCCGTCTACTCCTACGAAGAAAAGGTTATATGGTGTGAAGCTCTAACGTAATATAAATTAGGATTGTATTTTAAGACATGTGTCTTATAGTATCTGAATCCAATATCTTAACATCCAAAGTTTATGTTTTTTTTTTTTTTGAACAACCAATTTATATTAAACTAGCAGAGAGTTAGAAAGAAACAAAATTACATAGTTAATTTAAGCATAAGATTTTGAAGCCAAGAAAACCAGTTGTAGAGCCTATGTGAGATTAAAAAGAGTCCATTATGAATTGCCACAAACATTAATTTCTATTCTAGTAATTTCTATCATTTTGCCAGAAAATGTAATGCGGTTAAACTCTAGAAATTGTTATTGCTATTCCACCAAAGCTTCATAATTTAGATAAATAATTCCATGCAACTTTTTTTTTTTAACTCCTCGCAGGAAATGCAATCGGTTTTCTTGTATTATTAGGTTATGAAACATTAGTCTACCAAATATCAGAAAATATAATGGTTTAATAGACACAAAGGAAATGTAATGGTTTTTTAGCATCAAAGGATAACATGTTAGGTTTTTTTAGGATTTTCCCTATATTTTAATCAATAAATCACCAATACATCGACAAAAAAAGAACAGAAGTTTAATTTCAATCATTCTTATTTTTTATATTACGGTTCATATAACCTTTTGTCGCTAAAAATAGGAAAAAACAACATTTATGGTGTAAAACAATCAAGATCTTGAAAATAAAATTGTTATCATAATTTGCGTTTGTAGTCCAACGGTTAGGATAATTGCCTTCCAAGCAATAGACCCGGGTTCGACTCCCGGCAAACGCAAATGTTTTTTTCTTCTCCAAAAAAGATTAACACTCATTAAAGTTGGTATAACACATTATGTCACCACAACATCCTTTGAAGTTGTTAAATACACTAATTCCAGTCAAATGCATCAATTTCTCTACTTTTATTTATGTTTAAATAAATAAAAGTAGAATGCTACTATGAACAAATAGATGAAATTGGATTGCTATTTATTGCATTTTACCCTACTCAATATACTACACTTATACAAGTGATTACTTTTGTGTTTTCTTTTTCGAGTGCCTACAAATAATGTATTGATGTTGTTGACAAATTTCTCATGATTTTGCAATTGATACATTTTATCTGACTTTTAATAAATTTAGAAAAAAAAATCACAAGCAGATTCCAGAATTGGTACCAATATTTATAAAACTGTTTTCAGAATTTCAAGAATCCGGGACTAGTTCCAAGCAATTCTTGCACGTACGCACCTTTGCTCACCCCTAAGTATAACATCTTATTTTCATTTATTTCGAGGGCGAATCGTACAAAAGTCACTACCTTATCACTCTTTTTTGATTTTGACACTATTATTTTTGTTTTAAATTAGACATCATATTTTCCAATTTTGTTTAATGTTGCCCATTTCCAGTGGACTACGTTATCAATTTTTTTGACTTTGCGATAAAGATGCTCGATTTGAATAAAAAATTAATCGAGTGTTAAAATCGAGAAAAACTAATAATATAGTGACTTTCGTGCCATGTCATCACCCTTTTCCAGCTTAGCATGGCAACCACAAGGGTCCGGATGCAATGGTCAACATTAAAAACATTAGAAAATATAATGTTTAATTTAGATAAAAAAATAATGGAGTGTCAAAATCGAAAAAGTGATAACGTCATGATTTCGTACAATCTGCCCTTACTTTTATTACAACATTGGACTTTCAATTCTTTAACTTATTAAAACATCGCACTTCAAAAAATCTACGCAATTATAACATTGCACTCTTTAAGTTTTTTTTTCTTATTACGAGTTACAACTGTGTACTTTAAAAAATCTACCCAATTACAGCAGTGCCATTTATTTTATATTTAAATGATACTGCTACAACTACCCGATTTTTCAAAATACAATGATGTAACATAAAAAAACAAAAGTAGTATCCTATAACGATATAATAAATAAATCAACGAAAGTACATTGCTATTTCTTCCATTTAACCCTTAACTTTACACTGCTATAAACCACACACCACTTGTTTTTTCTATATATATACACCTCTAACTATTCCCCCACCCATCCTACCTCCTCTCCTCCACCCCCACCACCGGCACCGGCTTAAACGCCGCCAGCACCACCGCCACTTTCGACGACAAAAACCCCAACATCCCAACAACAACATCCTTAGGTGTCAAAACCAACGACTCATCTCCCGAACCCAACTTAACCACAATAACCGCAAACCCAAGTGCCAAAACTAACGTCGCCACCTGACCCTTAAACCGCCCAAACATTTCATCAAGACCGCCAGTCCTAGTCAGCACCGGTGACGCCAGCTCATCAACCGACCTTTGTAGCAGTAAAAGATACAAAAACCCTCCGATTCCACCCGTTAAAAAAGCAAACGCGGCATTCCCGCCACCGGAAAAAGACGCGATCGATGTTCCGGTTATGATAAGAAGTGCATCGTAAAGTAATAATGAGAACTTTAAATCCGCGTATTCTTTCATGGATTCTTGGTTTGATATGGAAGATGATTGGGACATGATTTGATTTAGGGTTAAGTTGTCGGTTGAGAGATTTGTGACTAAATTAGGTCTAAGTTCTACCATGGAAATGTCGTTTCCGTCCCCGAGTAGAATGTCTTCGGCCATGAAATCGTATTGGAAAATATCGTATGGAAGATTGTTGTTTTGTTGGGATCGTGACCAACAAATAACGCGAACGCCAGCTGGCCTCCATTTGCCTAAAATATAGGGATTAATTAGAATGTATCGTTTTTTTATAGCAATGTAGTTTCTAATTTATTGGACTAGTTTATAACTTTGGGCTTAGGGTGTTACAATTTTATCTAACCTGATTCAAGGCCAATCCAAAGAGCTTCAAGCTTTCCAATTGTAGGTCCTTCGAATGTGAAATGATCAATAGATCCCCGTGTAAAATGAAGAACATCGGAAGCATCATTTTCTGCTGATTCTGTGCTTGAAGTTGCTGCTATTCTTTGTAGGATTGAATCACCATTTTCGTCTACTAAACAAAGCAGTATTCCTGCATTCGAGTTGGTGAGACCTGATCCATTGTAATTACTCGTTTGAATCGTGAGTTTGTATAAGGATTCAAGTCTGTCTTCTTCGAAAGATGTGACCAGTTTCTCCAATGAAGAATCTGTTGTTGGTTTCACTTCGTGGGCTGGTAAAAGACGAACAGGCTTTGCATAACCCTGAAAATCTGAAGTGATAAAATCAAAAGGCTGATCGTTTTTGCACCTGATAGGATATAAATTTCCAGAGAAAATCTAGTATACTATTGTATGATCATCGTCAAATCATCATCAAAATTGTTTAAGCATCTGAGGAGCTAATTGGGTAATACTAAAATCAAAATTTATTGCAATCAGAAACGAAATTAGGGTTAGTACTTACCTTGGAAATTTGACTTTTTGGAATGAAGAACAAAACTCGTGTCTCGATTCTGAGCCCCAATTTTAGCGATGCGGGTAGAAATCGGAGGGTTTCTGACGGGCATCACCATACCATAAGTCGTAGGATTACAGATTAAATGCCTTACAGCAAGTGATTCCATTTACGTTTTGTAATTCTGTTTGGATTCAGGTGATAACCAACAACGTGAGCCTTCTGCAACTTCGGTTTATTGAACTACTACACGTACAAAGTACAATCAACCGAGAAAAATCGTATGAAATTTTGCATCCGTGATCCGTGATAAATGGATCGGATATTTTAGCTCCATGGTGGATCTTTTAGCTCCACATGTTTGTCCAATGGGCTTGTAAGATTCAATTCCGTTCGAAATTTCTTTTAAGATTATCTTGGTATAGAGGAGGACAGGAGGTGTTTAAGATTCTTTATTTGAATTCTAAAGTGTTTATCGGTTTAGTGTTGTTTGGTATCGGTGTTTATGTGTTTGGATACGAATATTTTATAAGTATTTATTGACTTAAATAATTAGTTTTCAATAAGTTACTTCCTTTTTACTTTGACTTATTTAATGAGTGTTTGATGAGTTGTTTTCTTATTACCTTTCTTGTCGTTGTGGAACAAGGCAATAGCGTTGTCGCATCTAGTAATCCATATTTATTCTCGGGATCTCAACTTCTTTCTATTCATATTGGAGTCTTCCTCCACACACACACACACACAGATAGGTCCTAATTTTTTTTCTATATAAATTTGAAATAAATTAAGAATATAGGTGGGTCATGGGACCCACCTTGGTATAACCTCGCCACTGGTAGTATTGGATGGGGCAGGACAAGTCACTTTGAAGTAACGTTTGGCGTGGATGAGACTGGAATAATGACCAAGTCAAATGAGACTAATTTATTAAATTTTAGTCCTACCCAAAAGGGTGAAACAAAATGGAATATGAAGCCAAATGACAAAAAATCCTCTTACCCGTCTCTCATAATCCATCGCTAATCACATCCACACCAACACCAACACCCCCACCCCACCCCCAACCCATCTCCCACACCCCACCCTCATCCCCACCTTACCCCCCACACACACACACTACCTCACCCCATCCCTTACCCTTACCCTTATCTTACCCCCATGTATACCCATACCCACACCGCCATCGCCACCGCCACCGCCACCCACACCCACACCCATACCCACACCCTAACCACCCATCCCCACCCTTACACCATATCCACACCCACATCCCCATACCCACCCTAACCCCAACTGCCCCACCCCACCTAACCCACACACCCGCCATCGCCCCCACATAAATACGAGGTTGCTTGTTTGTAATTATAGTATGGTAAAAATATTTTAGAAACATGATATAAACTGAGGATAACCTAATAATTTTAACGTATTTTTATGTCTTGTCCTAGTGTGACCAAACACTTTACACATAAGAACTAATTTAGTCTCGTCCAGTCTAGTTCAGTCCAGTCCCATCTTGCTCAGTCCATTCGTGTCTATGTACGAAATGCTACCTAAGTACCAATAAATTCCAACTATATCCGAGATTAGAGTTGAACCTCCGGAGGGAAGATAGTGACAACGCCTAGTGATATCAAGTATTTTAGGCGTTGTTGAGCCCTGTTCTTGGTCAAATTATATCAAATATGCATGGGTATTCTCACTTTTCGTGCCAAGACTTGTTTGGAGAAAAAGAACAGAAACAGGGACTAAAGGTGTACAAAAGGAAAAAGCATGGAAAGAATGAAAAATCAAGAGAAGACGTACGCGCGCCGCGGATTTATCTTCTGCGCGACGCGGGCGTAAGGCGGTGGAACACATTTGAATGACGAAAAAACGGGGAACAGATAAGTACGCGCGCCGCGGATTTCACTTATGCGCGGCGCGGTCACGGGAAATTTGCAACTATAAATAGAGGCATTTCCAGCCGAAAACCAGAGCAAAGACCCGGTGTAAACATCGACCTAGAAGCTCTTTGACTCGAGGATTCCATTTCAGAAGCCATCATTTGGTATTTTTATGTTTTAGATTTTATTTCATTTTAGTTAAACATTTGTAAGCTTTGAGTTGAATCTTTGGGTGTGACAACCATTGATCTTCAGCTTAGGGTTCTGTTTTTAGTAGTTTTGGTTACTGATTTGATGTTGAATATTGGTTTTGGTGAATGAAATCATTCGGTTAATGTTAACTTTGGTTTTTCGGTATTTCGGATGTTAGTTTGTGTTTTGGTTGTTTGCTTGTGTTTGGATTTTGTTTGTGACTTGGTTGGGACTGTTTCCCTTTGCTGAAAACAGTAGCTAACTTGGTTAGGTTGAGCATCAAACCTTGGCTATTAACTGTCTCATAGAACTGTTGGTTATTAGCTAGTTTATGCTATGCTTGGTTTTGCTAGTTTGGATGCCTTCAATTGCTTCTGATTCAGAGATGTACTTCTGAGTTCAGAAAGTAACTAGGTCATTTGAGCTTAGCTAAGCTTGGCTTGGGTGTTGGAATATTGTTTCAAGGTAGAAAGATAGAAATTAGTTCCTCCGACTATAGCTGTGACACTATTAGTTGGTAATCTCTCATCTAGGCTAACCACGTAGCTCCTGTGGATCGACCCTGACTCCACTATACTAGTGAATGTTAGGTTATTTCTTATTTTTGACCGCATGACGACCTCTGCGTGCACGTCAAATTTTGGCGCCGTTGCCGGGGAGCTGTGCGCTTAGGTTAGGTGAGTTGTAGGACTTAGTTTCTGATTTTTGATGTTTGATTTTAGTTTGCTGAATTTTGGTATGTGTACATCGTTATAATGGGTGATTACATGTACTCGGATCAAAATTATGAAGATTATGAAAATCCGACCGACACCTATTACAAGGATGGTTGCTACAATGGATCATTCGATGACAATGGATGGCGGACCGAGGAGTCATCTCAGCTTGAGAATTCTGTAACTTTGGCCCAACTTTGGGTATTCATGTATAACAACTACCACGAGCAGAAGGATCAGGCTGAAGCTCTTGAAAAATTGCAAGCTTCTTTAGATAAGATGGAGGAAAATTGGAAATGTTCACCACCTTCGCCAGAACCAGAGGTGAGTGATTTTTATACCAATGATAATGTGTGTGAACTTGCATCACCTGAATATGTGATGGAAGGGCATACACCGCGGGAAAGTCAAGAGACCACTGAGATGGTCGAAAATGTTGTTGAGGAAGAGGTTGTAGGTGACAATGCTACCTCTGACTCAACAGCTTTTGATATTTTTGATGATTTTGAAAATGTTAATAATGTTGATCTGGTGTTGGGAGAATCCATACCATCACCAGACAATTTGGTTGATGAGGATGTTGAGGAGGAGGCTGTAAGTGACAGTACAGACCCCAACCCAACAATTCCTGAAATTTTTGAGAAATTTGAAAGTAAGGATCCGATGATGGGTGACTTTGTACCACCATCAGATCAAACAAGTCGTTCACTCTTGGTTCCGATCCACTTGTTGGACGATGATCAAGAAGTCGATGCTGACGAGTTAATTTTTGAAAATAATAAAAAACATGATTTTATCACCACGCATGATCCATTCATGAATGGAAAATTAGATGTAATCAATACTATCGATGAGGAGATATGGAAGCATCCCGATATGTTGCCTTCCGATCCCATTCGATTGGAAAATTTTTATTGGTACTGCAAACCAAAATTGCAACCTGAAGATAGCATGCGAGACACTAGCAAACGAGGTACGAAACAACTACTGGAAGAGGCACTGGGCGTGTTCCATTTCAAGCCTTTGACTTTGAAGAGATGTAGAAGGAAGGACCGAGCTTGGAGGTTCAAAGCTACCTCCAAGCATTCACGAGAGTTAATCAGAAAGCAGCAACCGGGCAGCAGCAGAAGGACTAGCAGGCCATTCGACCCAGGAAAGTTTAAGGAGCAGTGGAACAACAAAAGGACGGTGGAAAGGCAAAATCAGCAAAGAAGGAAGGCATACAATCCACCGTAGTTGTAGAAGGAATAGCACGTCTGGCTGAAGACGTTAAACTTAGCACTTGTTGGGAGGCAACCCATCGTGTCATAAGTAGGTTTTATATTCCTTAGGATTAATTTAGAAAATACATCAATCCTTTGCAGGTATTAGTGGTCTGAAGCAAGTGTGGGGTCGTGTGAAAAAGTTTTGAAATTTTCAAGACCGCGCCGCGGATTTTTGAATTGCGCGACGCAGGTTCGAAACTCAACCCGATGCGCAGGGGTTGATTTGGCGACACGCGCGTCGCGGAAACGATAAATGCGCGCCGCGGGAAACGATCAGACGGTTTTTGCCCTTATCCGTGAGCCGCGGCTCACCACTCAAATCACACGACTCGGAGCTCTGGTGATCAAAAATTTCTTGCATTTTTTCTTGCTTATTGTGTTTCTACTACCAAGGTATGCTCTTTTAAGTATCTATCAGCTATTTAAACTAGTTATTAGGTAGTTAATTTTAGGGGTTTATTACAAAAAGTTCAAAAACTTAGAATCACTAATGCTAGCCCATCGGGTGTTTGTTTTGCCAAATGGACACCGTAGATGCGCTAGTCGGCACCTAGGCTACCTTGTGGTATGATTAAAATGAGATATAGCAGGTTAAAATGGGGCTTTGATCCCGGGTTTTCAAAACAGGCGTACGCCGCGCCGCGCCATTGCTCTTGGGCCGCGCCGCGGTGCGGTGGGGAAGAAAAAGGACTGATTTTGCAAAAATTTTTGTTTTGTGGATATATTTTCTTTTTGCAGATGATGTTCAGAATGGAGCACGCTTTCCTCCAGTTCCCCGCGGAGCTGGCCAGTTCTGTCGAGTATACCTCGCGGAGGGATGCTTTGAGGAGTCGCCGGGTGTTAGAGGCGACGGTCATTGATCGAGATGTTCTTAGAGATGCAAGGCTCTGGGGTGCGATCGAGCCATTCTTACATCGCACCTGGACCCACGAGGAGGCGTCATTCACGTGCAGAGGTTGGGACCGGATCATGGCCACTGACGAGGATGTGGTCTACACAGAGCTTCTCCTGGAGTTCCTGTCTACGGTCCATTTCGCTCCCAGGGCGGGAGACCCGCGTTCCAGGCTCGTACGTTTTCGTCTGGGAGGTGAGCACAGGGAGTGCAACCTCCGAGACTTCGGGAGGCGCACAGACATTTACACTGCCGCGGACCTCCAGCACCGATATTTCACCCGGTTCTTCGGGTCCTGCATTCAGGGGGAGCCAGACAGGGCTCCCAACATGGAGGTTTGGGCACCACTGTCCAACGTCAGGTATGAGGCGGGGGCCTCGAGGGAGAGCCACCTACGTGATCCGCTCCACCGCCTCATGCACCGGATCGTCTCCACCTCCATCATGCAGCGGGAGGGAGGCGAGAAGGTGTCGGGGGACGACGTGACATTTTTGTGGGTCCTCCTCGACCCATCCAGGTTCCTCCACCTCCCTTTCGCCCTTGCGACCGCTCTCGCCACTCACTCTACCGGCGCCTCCACCAGCAGTCCACTAGCCAGGGGGTATTTTATTACTCGCCTGGCCCGTTCCTATGGCATCCTTACTGCCCCCGTGGCAGCTTCTTTGACTGCTCTGCCTCCATCGCGCACTACAGCACGCACGTTGGAGAGGATGCGGTTCATTGAGCTGCAGCGCCCGGGGCAGTACATCCGGGCCCCGATTGAGCCTCCTGAGGCACCCCAGCCTGCATACGCCCAGCCTGGCAGGAGACGCAGGAGGCCAGAGCCAGTGCCAGAGCCCGCAGCCCCGACAGAGCCACACCAGGAGGACCTGGCAGCTCGAGTTGCCAGGATTGAGGACCAGTTGGCATGGATCGGGGAGGTACTTTTGGAGTTGGCCAATCAGCAGGGCCACCGTCCCCGACCATTCCCAGCCCGGTCCCACGATCATGAGGCCGGACCCTCCAGACCGCCTGGCAGTGATTGATGTACCTTTTTCTTTTCTTTTCTTTTTATTCTTTTTGGGATATATGTACAAACTTATGACACATCTTTCTGTATACTTTTCTGTTTATATTTCTGTCACATGTATTTTTAATTTATTTGTTGAGTGATGCATGATATACCAAATTGAGAGGGAGTTGTCTCAGACAAGTTTGGGGTCACCGTGCCCCCTCCACTTGTCTTGACCACCGGCGTGTCCTACTGTAGCGCTACAACTCCAGCATATGAATCGGGAATCTTTTTGTACGCATTATACCTGTGATATTGAGCACCAAGCAGTCTATCGTCCAAAAAGGGGTAACTCTTTCTCCCTTGTTTTGAATTAATTTTTGTACAACGGGGACGTTGTACGGTTTTAAGTGTGGGGTGTGGACGGTCGAAAGAGATATTTTTGAAATTTTTGCAGGAAAAGACCAATTTTTCAATTTTTAGCAATATTTTTCAAAATTTTTAATGAATTGCAATTTTGAAATGAATGGTTTGTGATTGTGATAGCATTAGTATTTTTCAAGAAATACTATTTATTTGTGATCATGCTATTAGTTAGTCAAATAAGTTGAGTTCTACGAGTTTAGAAGATTGAGCCGTTTTAGGATTGGAATTTAGGAAGGAAAAGTCAGTCAGTGGCCTTTGTTGTTCGAGCCGGTAGGTCTAAAATGGGTGGGCCTTATGCACCTTACCACCTAAGATCGTCTGGTCTGGGATGGTATTTCTGAAAGCTCGCTACACGGACAACATCGAAAGTCATGGACAATTCCTTAATGGCCTTTAGAATCTGAACGACTAAGTACACTTCATTGTGGACAGAAAGTTTGTAATCAAGGGTTCTTTAGAAAGCCATGAATTCCAAAGAACAACTCAATTATGTTTTCACGAACTATTCCACTCTAACTCCTTGGGCAATAAACTTTGAAACTAAACACAGTAAAAAATTGTTCGATTCTCTATTATAATTTGTTAAAAACTCTCTTGCTTGGGGACAAGCAAGGCACAAGTGTGGGGTGTTTGACAACGCCTAGTGATATCAAGTATTTTAGGCGTTGTTGAGCCCTGTTCTTGGTCAAATTATATCAAATATGCATGGGTATTCTCACTTTTCGTGCCAAGACTTGTCTGGAGAAAAAGAACAGAAACAGGGACTAAAGGTGTACAAAAGGAAAAAGCATGGAAAGAATGAAAAATCAAGAGAAGACGTACGCGCGCCGCGGATTTATCTTCTGCGCGACGCGGGCGTAAGGCGGTGGAACACATTTGAATGACGAAAAAACGGGGAACGGATAAGTACGCGCGCCGCGGATTTCACTTATGCGCGGCGCGGTCACGAGAAATTTGCAACTATAAATAGAGGCATTTCCAGCCGAAAACCAGAGCAAAGACCTGGTGTAAACATCGACCTAGAAGCTCTTTGACTCGAGGATTCCATTTCAGAAGCCATCATTTGGTATTTTTATGTTTTAGATTTTATTTCATTTTAGTTAAACATTTGTAAGCTTTGAGTTGAATCTTTGGGTGTGACAACCATTGATATTCAGCTTAGGGTTCTGTTTTTAGTAGTTTTGGTTACTGATTTGATGTTGAATATTGGTTTTGGTGAATGAAATCATTCGGTTAATGTTAACTTTGGTTTTTCGGTATTTCGGATGTTAGTTTGTGTTTTGGTTGTTTGCTTGTGTTTGGATTTTGTTTGTGACTTGGTTGGGACTGTTTCCCTTTGCTGAAAACAGTAGCTAACTTGGTTAGGTTGAGCATCAAACCTTGGCTATTAACTGTCTCATAGAACTGTTGGTTATTAGCTAGTTTATGCTATGCATGGTTTTGCTAGTTTGGATGCCTTCAATTGCTTCTGATTCAGAGATGTACTTCTGAGTTCAGAAAGTAACTAGGTCATTTGAGCTTAGCTAAGCTTGGCTTGGGTGTTGGAATATTGTTTCAAGGTAGAAAGATAGAAATTAGTTCCTCCGACTATAGCTGTGACACTATTAGTTGGTAATCTCTCATCTAGGCTATCCACGTAGCTCCTGTGGATCGACCCTGACTCCACTATACTAGTGAATGTTAGGTTATTTCTTATTTTTGACCGCATGACGACCTCTGCGTGCACGTCAGATAGCTCTCCATATCATTAGGCCAAATGCATTTAAAGTCACATAGAAAAAGCTATCAAGAAAATTATAAACTCTTCCCATTGATTGGTAACAATCTATGTAATATGTTTTTGAATAAGTTTGATAAAAATAAATAACTAAATCCAGATGGAAGACGATGTTAGATGGATGGTAAGTAGGTAATTATGGAGCAGAAGATATGAGAAACCCCAATTTTGTTTGGTTATGGAAACTGAGTAACCAGGCAACATAACTTTAATATATTTTGTACATATTTATTTCTTTAACTAAGATAATTAAGATGGTATTCTTGAATTAGGTGTCTAAGCCATGACTATAATTAGTATATATTTAATTGATATTAGCAAACTCCTTTTGGGTTGCCCTCAGAGCTGGCAATTTAATAGAATAACCTTTAGAGAGAGATTGATTTATTATGTGATTAATAAATAAATATAAATAAAGATAAATAGTTTATTAATATATTATATGGATAATATATTAATTAGAAATAGTATTATGTAATTAATAATTAATCAGGAATTAATTGGAATTAATTTGGTGATTAATTGAATTAATTAAAGGTGCAGGGGCTAATTTGTAATTATTCAATAGTTGAGTAGTGACAATTTAGGAAGGATATAGGATTTCGAAAATAAGGATATTAATCCTTATAGATTTCGAAATCTATATATGGTAGGATAAGAGTTTGAATCAAATGATAAAAGGTTTATCTTGTTTGAATTCAAATAAAGTTTATCCGTAAGGTTTATTTGATAATCCTTTCAAGGCATTAAATAGGGGCTCCTGACTCCCATAATCATGCGCCATTTTCCCAGACTCTCTGGAATCTCTCTGGTTTTCGATTTGCTTGCTTGCGTGTGAACCATTTGAGGCACGACACTTGTGGTGCTAGTTTCCAAAAGATCAACTAAAGGTTAGTATTTTTCTTTTAATCTCTTTAGCAATTTTCGAAATCTCATAGGTATTAGTTTTAGGTTCAAATAGTGACAACTTAGATCCAATTAGGTTTCATGTGAACTTAAGGGTTAAGTTTATTTAATTTGCATAAAACCTATCAGTGGTGTCAGAGCTATTTGGTTGTTTTCTGTTTGAATTGCTTTAACTGTTATACCTTGGTTTTAGGGTTTATTGAATCTAAACCCTAAAGAGGATATTTTCGATTTCTTGGGATGGGGTTTTCGAAACCCTATCCCCTCCCCACCTTATTTGCGAAAATTATGCTAGGGTTTTAGAAGGTTTTCTATTTTTGGTAATTGTGATTAATTAATAAATAGATAACCTTAAACCCTTATGTGTTTTCGATTTTAGTGGGTTAAAGGATAGGATTAAATTAATTTGATTAATTTGTTGATCACTATCTGATTTAATTTATTTAATTAATTGTTAATTAAAAGATAAATATTAAATTAATTAAGGTTTAAATTTAAATTTAAATTAAAAGGTTAATTTCGAAAATTTAAATGGATAAACCACAATTACTTTAAAAAGTTTAAAATACATCTTATATATATTATAATTAAAATTTAATATTTATATGTATAAGAATTGGTCAGTCAAATCGCTAGTATGCCTCATTCACGAAGCTAATCTATAAGGGGGGTATAATGAAACTGCCTATAAAATAGCGGTTGAATGGGTGTCCACTCTCACCCACCGCTTCCTTGATTAATGGAGGGTCGTTAGCAGAACTGGTTTGATAGGACTACTTAATCTCATTAAAAGTATAATGCTATTAATCAAAGTACTAGAACCATTTTTATAAAATCCCAAATCTAGTTACTTTAGGAAAAATGTGAAAGATATGCTAACCCATGAAATTGCACATTACACTTTATTAGTCGTTAGTAGAGCGTGTGTGGTTTACCGACACACTAATAGGGACTAGTAAAGAGTTGTAATGGGTATCTCATAATTTATCATTGTTGATGGAGCGCGTGTGGTTTACCGGCACATCAATCGGGATGATAAACGACATTGAGGTTACCAAGCTAATTTGCATGGTTATTCACATCTTGTTTGTGATCCTCGGCATCCCAGTCACAAACGGAAGTGCATAGTCTGAGATTAAACATGCTATTGAACAGTTCAATAAATCTCAAAGATCTAGGAATTTCACTTAATATGATTATCTTCCGCGGTGGAATTGGTGAATCGTCATTCGCCTACCTTTATAAAATTTAAAATTAGATTACGACATCCCCCTTCTAAGTTGTGAATTATATAGTTGGGTCCTAGCCTTAATAATTATTTTGGGTTAATATATATTAAGGAATATTTATATCTAATTCAAGGTTGTAGAAGTCGCCAGGCGGTACGTGGGCGGTCGACTGGGGCCTAGGACTAGTCGTTCTAGGCGAGGACTAGTCGGCGCCTATGCGGGGAGTATTAATTGTAATAAATTTAATTTTTTAACATAATATATATATATATATATATATATATATATATATATATATATATATATATATATATATATATATATATAATTTCGATGTGCAATTGGGGTAAGATACGGATGTAGCCTCTTGACAAAGTTCAATAATGGAATGCATTTGACCGCTTTTACATCTTTGAAAATGGGTGGGAGACAAAAGAACATTTGGTAGGGTCAAAATGGGTGTGAGACATAATAATATTTGGTCAGATCAAAATTATGAGGCAAAATCGAAAAAATGAGGGGCAATTTTGAAAATTTTCATTAGCGCCTGTTGACCGCATTTGACCGACTTTGACCGCCTAGCCCGTTTTTTGACCGATGTTGACCACGCCCGACTAATAAGCCGCATAGCACTAAACGTGTGCAGTAATGTTCCGCCTAGCGCCTAGGCGCCGCCTAGGCGGCCGCCTAGGCCGACTTTTACAACACTGATCTAATTAAAACTACCTTTCTTTTATAGATGTCTTCCTCTATTGATGCTTCTGCTCCCCAACCCGCACCCCACTCTATCAACTTCTCTTCGATCCTCTCGTTGTGCTCTAAGGTGACATTGGATGGCACCAACTACAACGATTGGATGCACAACATCAAGATGGCTCTGCGGTTTGAGGACATAAAGTATGTCCTTGAAAAGGAGCTCATTGAAGTTGATCCCGATACAGCTACTCCTGAGGAATATGCCTCATACAAGAAACATTATGATGATACGACCAAAGTGGTCTGCATCATGGTTGCTACAATGGTCCCGAAATTGCAAAGGTTTTACGAAGACTACTGGTCATATGAGATGAACAAGGACCTTGTGGAAAAGTTCCGTAAGCGAGCTCGTCAGGAAAAATATGAGGTAGTTTGAGCCCTCGTGGCTTGTAAACTGAAGGATGGAGAGTCTGTTTGCACCCACATGCAAAGGATGCAGAGATATGTGGAAAGGCTTCAGAACCTTAACATGCAGATCGACGAGGAGCTGGCCATTGATATGGTCCTTAACTCCTTGCCGAGTTGTTATGATCAGTTCATTTTGGCCTATCATTTGAACAACACTCAGACCATTATAGCTGATCTGCATAATATACTGCAGACCGCTGAGGACGGATTAAAGGGTAAAGGTATACCCTCCGCCAACGCTCCTGTCATGGCTATTGGTCAGGGAAGAGGGAAAAAGAGGAAAGGTCCTCCTAAGCAGAATTGGAAGGGCAAGGCTCAAGTCGGGTCATCCAGTAATGGCCCGAGAGCCAGGCCTAGTTCTAACACTCCTCATGTCTCGAACCCCAAAGAGGCCGACTGTTTTTATTGCAACGAGAAGGGCCACTGGAAACGAAGCTGCCCCAAGTACCTGCAGGACATCAAGGATGGCAAAGTCAAGCCATCGTCAGCAGGTATATACACTATCTCTAAAAACTCATCATCTTCTTGTTCTTGGGTCCTTGATACTTGATGTGGTTTTCACATTTGTTCTGATTTGTAGGGACTAAAAGAAAGTAAGGAGGTGGAGCATGGAAGGATAAACCTGATCATGGAAAATAGGCGATCGTCACCTGTCACCAAGATCGGAGTTTATAGTCTAGCACTCAGTAGTGAAGTTAGTTTAGATTTAATAAATTGTTGTTACTCGCCATAAATGGCTCGAAATATTATTTCCTTTCATGCATTGTTTAAACAAGGTTTTAGATATTCTTTTGATAATTTGAATGGTTCTATTTCCGTATATAAAAATGGTGTTTTTGTATTTGAAGCTTTACATTGTGATGGTGTGTATAAACTGTAACTTGTGTAGACAATTTAGGCAATAGTGTATTACAAATTGATTCTTCTAATGGTATAGAAAAGGAATGCTTGTGGCATTGTCGTCTTGGACACATTAACAAGAAACACATCACCCAACTCCAAAAGGATGGAGTGTTGGAATCATTCAACCTCAAGTCGGATGATGTATGCGAATCTTGTCTTTTGGGAAAGATGACAAATCACCTTTCACAGGGACTTGTGAAAGAGGTGAAGGTTTGTTGGATATCATACACACAGATGTGTGTGTACCCTTCAGATCAACCACAAGGGATGACAATCGCTTCTATGTGACTTTTACAGATGATTATAGCAGATATGGGTATATCTACTGAAGGGTTTTCTAGCAAACAATGAACAAATAATTTCTTATGGTTCACATGCAACCCTAGAAAGATCTATGTTTTCTTCTATGAAGATAATAAACTAAAAACCTAAGGCCAACAATTATTTCTAAAGATCAAATGAAGAATAACCAACCTTTTGATCTTGTTCTTGAAGCTAGCGTCACAAATGTCCTGCCTCAAATGCAAGTCACACCCAAAGCAATGGAGAAGACATTCCAGCAGAGTAATCTTGTTCGAAAGTGGCACCGAAAATGGAGTGCCAGGAGTCTCCTTTTATAGCCTCTAGGGTTACACCTGAAACCCTAAAGAGCCCCCTTAGTGGGCAAGCATGTTGACCACTTGAACCAGACTTTCTAAACCCTAATTAAGGTTTTCGCCACCCTTGGAAGAGGTCTCCAAGGTGGGGCCAAATCTAGCCCCTGACTTCTGATTTGTCAGCAATTCAACTATTGAATAAATACAAACCAGTCCCTGCACTTTTAATTAATTAATTTAATCACTGAATTAAATCCAATTAATTCTAGATTAAATCTTAATTAATTATTATAGTTTCTAATTAATATATTAACACTTAAATATATTAATAAACCATTTAATTAATTCTATTGATTTATTAAACATTTAATAAATCAACCTTTTACTCTACTTAACTCTATCCTAACCTCCAGCTATGAGGGCAACCCAAATGGACTTTGCTTCAATTAACAAGATAAATATAAATATAAAGTTATGGCTTAGACACCTAATCCAACAGTCTCCCACTTGGATAAGTCTATGACTTTAATTTATCTTCTGATTAATAAACAATCTGCAGGTTCCAAGAAACTGCTGCCGAACTCTGACCCAGTCAGTTCTGTCCATAGATAAGTGATCATATGATCCTTCGTCCAACAAGATATTTTCAGACACGAGACATGGATTGAGATCAATCTCTGTCTGATACTCTGTTTCCCGATTTCCGATTCTGCTTATGACTTTTGGACTTCTAATTGAACATATAAATTTAGTCCAGGCTGGCCAGCACTTTAGTCAACTTCAAAATCATTGAGCGGCCTACAGATATCTGTTTCCCATCAGGGTCAAGGAACGAATAAGCTTCGAATCATATGATTGTGTCTTTTACTTATCAAATCGTACACAACAATGTGTTTTTGTAACATCGAGTTACCGATGCGTTTTCGCATTCTCAATGCACAACCAACTCGTAAATTTCAATTCATATGTCTCCGCTTTAAGATCATACGATATTATCGTCTCAACATTGCTCGTGATGTAATCGATGAAGCAATCTATTGAGCGCGGGTTTATCCAATACTCAAATCTCTATTTCTAAGTACTCATGAACGTTGTAGCAGTCTTACTGCAATGTCTAACTCCTTAGACAATCTACAAACCAATTCACGACAGTCTTCGTTCATACTTACTCCCGAAAAGTATGAGCGACTGTGGACCTTTTGAATAATCAAATTATTCGGGAAGTGAAACATGCAAAATTGAAACATAAAATCTGACCGGTGGCTACTCTTGCCTAATTACCAAGTCTCCACGAGGTAATCACCAAGTCGGATTTTTCATAAACTATTATCGGTTTCTAGATTCCTATTAAACTTTTAATTCGAGTTATGTATCTATGTCTACTTGACCTTTCACTCTTTCTGTGTATCCAAATGTTATACATTTATACACTTCATCCGATCGAATATCCTTCCGATGATATTTCAATTTGGTCATACTGTCATTCTCACTAACAACTCCATTCTATGTACTGTGACTTTCCATGGTTCTCGGGATCTTTAGTCCACATGACTGCACCCTAAGACTATTTCGAGGTGTTACGATGTGCCGGTGAGCCACACGCGCTCCATCGGAATGCCAACGAAATTCTTTAACCATTAAGTCCTTATTTGAAAAACTCTTTTCAAATTGTTATCAACATTCACCCCTAATCATTTTCTAATGATTTCTCACGTATGTACAAAATCCATTAAGTATTTCCACCGAGGTCATATCCTGAATTTGACTCACTATGCTCTAAGCATTAAGTCGTCAAGACATGTTCGTGACACTTCTGATCGATCCAAGAAACTTGTTGGATTCGATCCAGTCCTATTCCAAAATCTTTTGGAATCTTAGGATTACTTATAATCCTTTGTGTCACGACTTTTAATAACTATAACCTTTCAGATACTTTTTTTTCCATGCATCTTGAATCTTATCAAGATTATGCTTACTATGGCTAGGTCCATACTGATGACAATATCTATCTGATAGATGTCTATGGATTATGTGAGTATGCTGCACCTTCTTTATATTTCTCATGCCAAATCATTACACTTTGCAATGATAGAAAATTATTTTCTAGGCAATGCATCTTGAGTCTCATCAAGATCATTTTGGCAGAGTTTCGATCTATCTCATAGACGTTTATAACCACCCGAGCATGCCGTATCTTTATTAAGTCTTTCATAGCGATCCGTATCTTAACACCAAGTCATTACACTTTGTAATGAAAAGAGACGTTTCCTAGAAACATTATGTAACACACATATGGAGATAGATAACAGCAACACTCCCACTGGCTTCGATACGGTTATGGACTATTCACAAAATCCAGAGCTTATGGCACATTTTGAGAATCCAAACCTTTCTGACATCTTAATGGATATCTTTCAGCCCTTTCTCAAAATCCAATCCTTTGGCATATTTTGAGAATCTGAATATCCTTTCTTGCGAGATGCCCGCGGGGAAATCCTGGGCCCATGTACTTTATACTGGCATATTCTTTGTGAGTCCTCATTAGTGTGCCGGTGATCCACACGCGCTCCACTAACGACTTACATTATGCAGTGTCCTTTCGGATTTCATCTTCTATTGAGAGTGCTTCTCTCGATGTCAATTACTTGACTCTGAGAATTGTCTCACTCAACCAGATGTTCTGAAGGTACGTTTCTATCAATGTTGGTTTCTTTTAATGATTATTCCCACTGGTTTTAAGACCACTTGTAAAATCAATCAAACTGTCACATAGACTGTATCTCGTCCTAAGGTTCTCTTAATTGGCAGCAACCGGGCACACCAATGCTTCCAAGTAGTCGGATTGAAAATCCGCACCAACTATAGTGTTTTACCACTAATCGGTATGTCACCCTGATCATAACTACTTATGATGGTGATCAGTACTACTGGTCAAGAGAAGATAATGTCAGAATTTAAAACAAAATCTGATTTCTGCTCTAAGCCTAGTGATGACTAAAGGTATTTCACTTGGCTAATCCTGAACTCATTCAGGACTGTCCTAACTCCCACTGTTTCCTTAGAACATAAGTTCTTTCTAAAAGAGCTCTTTCTCTTCCAGGTACAGCGGGATAGCTAGTGAAACAACATTTCTGGTTAGGTTTAGGCTAGTCATGAGGTTCAGACGAACACTACAAGACCCTGGACCTTTAATGTACAAGTGGGACAATCCTAGCTTTACATTTCAGACAGTGTCTGCAAAACCTAATTAGTCGAAGATGTGGTTGGAATATGGTCTGACTGGTTTAGTATTCAATGTATTGGAAACTAATTGGCAATGTATCTCATACATTAATGATCGAACTGTTTCAACTAATGCCCCATCCTCTTCCCTAAGACACATTATAGCTATTAATGTTCTTGGAAGAGAATAAACTGTGAAACATTTTCCCAGTTTATGCTGTCACTCAGGTTCTGTGGATCTTGTACTTCCTTTGAAGTCCTTGAACTGTTCAAGGTTTCAATTCAATCGCTTATTCTGATAAGCGAAGCCATATTCGTCATACCGATTGACAAATATCGCGAAGTACAAATAATTATGTTCTATTTGAGGATTCGAGCAATACACAGCAACTGATGTGTTCGTTGCTCCTAATCTCAATCTCTTTTACATCTCTATGTAAACTTATGACTTGTTAATTCTGTTCAAGACTTGCAATCTTCAGTTGACTCTAAGTCAACTGATTCCAAAATCCTATCCTTTGGATCTTTGGGTGATTTATTTCTTGCCACATGTGCTTTATAAAGAACTTAATCATCATCTTACTCTAAGTCAAATGATTCCAAAGTCCTGTCCAACTGGATCTTTGGTTGATTCATTTCTTAACACATTAAGAACTCAATTCATCATGTGACTCTAAGTCAAATGATTCCAAAGTCTTGTCCAACTGGACCTTTGGTTGAATTGATTCTTATAATATTCACTTTAACAATCATAAGGAGCACAATTCCTAAAATCCAAACACTTTGGATGTATCAATATTCAAGTAATTACTAATCATGCATTCAACACAATCATACAACATTTCAAGGATATTCCAAACAACATGTGTTAAAAGAAAATTGAAAATTTTATTAAAACAAAATCCTTGAATAATGTATTATATGATAGACAATGTCATACGCATCTGATAAGCTAATAACATGATTTCAACATCTAACTAAACTATAAAACTGCATGAGCTTCAGATCCAATATGAATATGCTCCTATGCAACAACATCCCACATCCTACAGAGTCCATGCATACAGAGCAAATGTGAGAAACACATACTGTATCAAGGAACTAAGGATCAGGTGTTCTGAGTTTTAAGATATTCCTGAGTTGCCAAACTGTTCAGCTTCGGAGCATTTTCCAATCTTTCCGTGACTGTGTCCCACCCTGTGGATTCCCAGTTTGAACCATCGAGGAACCGGTCCAGACGATCTGGATCATTTCTTGATGTGTCCTATTACTGGACTCAATCCCGAAGCAGCTGAATCAATGGAACTATGCTTCTCTATGAACGACTCATACAGAGTCAACATTAAATGCATATCCACGATTGTCTTATCTGGTTTCCCTTCCTGTACATCAGGATGAACGGATCAGCAAGTCGAGCTAATGCTTTAACTCCCGATCAAAAAGGGAACCAAATTTATACAGTTCACCTATGTGTCTCTCAGTCTTGAGAACATGTGAACTGGTGCTACTTTCCTGCACACTTCAAACTCTTTGAAGATCTTAGCTCGTCCTTTCTCAACCAGTTCATGGAACCTTTCCACAACTAGCTGTGTTAGCTTATCTGACCCAGGAATTCTAAATTCATGCGGAACTCGGGGTCAATGATCAATAGTATTAGGCAACGAACTTTCCTTGACTTAACAATCAAGGAGTCATGCTCATCACAAGTTACTGTGTGATGTCATGCTTTGGGGAGCGGACACTCAGTCAGATATGGCTTGTCAGCAAAACAGAGAACTATTCTCTATTTATGAAGCCATACCATATAGTTAAGGCCAGTCAGCCTTTCCATATTTAGCAGGTGCTTTCTGATGCTCTCAGAAATGGGTGAAGGAGGAGAGGGAGGAGAATAGACACTTGATTCAGACATCTACAATACACAGAATTTATTAGTTTAATTTTTCCTTTTAAATAATTACCCAATTTATTATTTATTAAGGCTAGGACCCAAAATGCCCCAACTATGGTGTGAAGAGGGATGCCGTAATCACAACATAATGGTCATTAAGGTAGATAATACACTTATTAATTTCATCTTATGAAATTCCTAGATCTGTTGAGACACATTGAACTATTCAATGGCATGTTTAGTCTCGGATGTGCCCTACTGTTTGTGACTGGGATGACGAGGATCACAAACCGGGTGTGAATAACCATGCAAATTCGCTTGGTACTCTCGAAGTCGATTGCCATCTCTAATTAACGTGTCAGTTAACCACACACGCTCCGTTAATAATGACAAAATCGAGAAACCCATTGCAAGTTTTTGTGAACCCCTATTGGTGTGCCGGTTAACCACACACGCTCCACCAATGTTTCACAAATTGCAATGTGCAATTTCATGGATTAGCACCAATTCACATTTTTAAACCTAAAGTAACTAGATTGGGATTTGTTTGAGGTTCTAGTACTTTCAATTATAGAATTATACTTTTAAGAGGCTTAGCGGTTCTATCAAACCCGTTCGGCTAACGACACTCGACTGACCAGGAGAGCGGTGGGTAAGAGTAGATACCCATTAGACTAACATTTTATAGTCAGTCGCTTTATACCCTCTTTAGAGGACAGTTTTGTGAATGAGGCATACTTGCGGTAAGACTAACCAATTTATCTTATATATAAATATTAAGTTTTAATCATAAATATATAAAATATATTTTAATCTCATTAAAATATTTTAGAATTAATTTTCTAAGAATTTTCGCAAATTTATTTCTATTTTTTGAAAATTTAATTAATTCTTTAAGTGATTTAATTGGTCTTTTAATTAAACAATTTAATTAAACTAATTAAATCAAGAATGGGGGACCACAAAATTAATCAAATTAATTTCCTATCCTTATTCCCTAATTCGAAAATTGCATGCCAAGAATAAGGGGTTCCAGTTATTTAATTATCCAATAATTATCAAAACAACAACCAACTATTTAAGGCAGCAAATCAAGCAATTAAAGGGGGAATAAAGAGGGTGGCGGCTAGGGTTAGGAAACCCTAGCCTAGGCCACGAAATTGAGGCCATTCCAAGAGAGTTTTTGGCAAAAACACTCAAGGCAAAAAACATTCAAGCAGTTTATATCAATTTCACAAGAAAACAGCATAAGCTTTGATACCACTGAAGGGTTTTCTAGCAAACAATGAACAAATAAATTATTATGGTTCACATGCAACCCTAGAAAGATCTATGTTTTCTTCTATGAAGATAATAAACTAAAAACCTAAGGCCAACAATTATTTCTAAAGATCAAATGAAGAATAACCAACCTTTTGATCTTGTTCTTGAAGCTAGCAGCACAAGTGTCCTGCCTCAAATGCAAGTCACACCCAAAGCAATGGAGAAGATAGTCCAGCAGAGTAATCTTGTTCAAAAGTGGCGCTGAAAATGGAGTGCCAGGAGTCTCCTTTTATAGCCTCTAGGGTTACACCTGAAACCCTAAGGAGCCTCCTTAGTGGGCAAGCTTGTTGACCACTTGGACCAGACTTTCTAAACCATAATTAGGGTTTTCGCCACCCTTGGAAGAGGTCTCCAAGGTGGCGCCAAATCTAACCCCTGGCTTCTGATTTGTCAGTAATTCAACTATTGAATAAATACAAACCAGTCCCTGCACTTTTAATTAATTAATTTAATCACTGAATTAAATCCAATTAATTCTAGATTAAATCTTAATTAATTATTATAGTTTCTAATTAATATATTAACACTTAAATATATTAATAAACCATTTAATTAATTCTATTGATTTATTAAACATTTAATAAATCAACCTTTTACTCTACTTAACTCTATCCTAACCTCCAGCTATGAGGGCAACCCAAATGGACTTTGCTTCAATTAACAAGATAAATATAAATATAAAGTCATGGCTTAGACACCTAATCCAACATCTACTTGATCAAGCATAAGTCAAAAACTTTTGAAAGGTTCAAAGAGTTTAAGAAGGAAGTTGAGAATCAATTAGGCAGGAAGATAAAGATGCTTAGATCCGATAGAGGCGGTGAGTATCTTAGTATTGAGTTCCTAGACTATCTTAAGGAATGTGGAATTGTTTCACAGTTAACTCCTCCTAGAACACCATAGTTGAACGGTGTTGCTGAGAGGCGTAACCGAACCTTGTTGGACATGGTTCATTCCATGATGAGTCGAGCTTCTCTTCCTATCTACTTCTGGGGGTATACCTTAGAGACTACCGCCCACATCCTCAATCTTGTCCCTACTAAAAAGGTTGCCAAAACACCTCACGAAATGTGGACAGGGAAAGTCCACTCGTTGGCACATATCAAAGTCTGGGGTTGTGAAGCTTTCGTAAGACGTGATACTCACGACAAACTCGCAGCTAGAAACGAGAGGTGTATTTTCATTGGTTACCCAAAACAATCATTTGGATACTTGTTCTACAGACCGAGCGAGGAGTGGTCTCTATAGCACGACGAGGAGTCTTTCTCGAGAGAGAGCTCATATTCAAAGAGGACAGTGGGAGTACCATTAACCTTGAAGAAATTCAGGAGTCAACCAATGAAGGAACCTTAAAAGATACTAGCACTCAACAAGAGGAAGAAGTTCCTGTTGAGCCGATAAATAATTCGTTACCTTTTAGACGCTCCTGAAGAGTTAGCATGCCGCCTAAGTTTTATGGTTTCCATATAACTAAGGATGGTGACACGTTTGTCAGTGATAGGAGACTGGTAAATTTGGATGAGCCAGCTAACTACAAGGAAGCAGTGGCAGACCCTGAGGCTGGTAAATGGAAGGACACAATGGACAACAAGATCAAGTCCATGTATGATAACCAAGTTTGGAATTTGGTTGATAATGTATCAGGTCGAAAGATAGTTGGGTGCAAATGGATCTTCAAAAAGAAGACCGACATGGATGGAAAGGTACACACTTTCAAGGCTTGACTGGTTGCGAAGGGCTTTACTCAAACCCAGGGGGTTGACTATGATGAGACCTTCTCACCAGTGGCTAAGATTAGTCAATTAGGATAATGCTCGCCATAGCTGCATTTCATGATTATGAAATTTGGCAGATAGATGTCAAAACCGCTTTCCTTAACGGGAAGTTGGCTGAGGATGTTTACATGAATCAGCCAGAGGGTTTTGTAGATGCAAAGTATCCCAATATGGTGTGTAAGCTTGAAAAATCAATCTACGGATTGAAACAAGCTTCTCGCAGCTGGAATCTCTACTTCCATGGGAACGTCAAAGAGTTTGGTTTCTCTAGGAGTGAAGATGAGTCCTACATGTATATCAAGGCTAGTGGGAGTATAGTTACTTTTCTGGTGCTGTATGTCGATGATATATTACTCATGGAAACGACATCCCAACCTTGCAAGATGTTAAGTCTTGGCTTGGGAAGTGTTTCGCCATGAATGACCTCGGAGAAGCAGCCTATATTCTCGGGACAAGGATATTGAGAGATAGAAAGAAGAGACTAATAGGACTTAGTCAAAGTACATACTTGGATAAAGTACTAAAGAGGTTTAGTATGGAAAATTTCAAGAAAGGAGAGCTGCCCATCCAGAGCAATGCAAAATTGAGTAAGACTCAAACCCCGAGTACAGATGAAGAGATAGCTGACATGAGCCAGGTACCTTACACTTCGGCTGTGGGGTCGATCATGTACGATATGACATGTACTCGCCCTGACGTGTCATTTGCTTTGAGCATGCTAAGTCGTTATCAGGGAAATCCGGGCAGAGCTCATTGGATAGCCGTTCAGAACATTCTCAAGTATTTATGGAGGACGCAGGATATGATTCTAGTCCTTGGTGGCAGTGATACGTTGAGAGTTAGTGGGTATACTGACGCCAACTTCCAGACAGATAGAGACAATGGTCGGTCTCAATCGGGCTGGGTATTTCTTTTAAATGGAGGAGCGGTTACTTGGAAGAGTTCCAAGCAAGAGACGGTGGCTGATTCGACGTGTGAATCAGAGTACATAGCTGCAAGTGAAGCTTCAAAAGAAGCGGCTTGGCTGAAGAGCTTCATCGGTGACCTCAGAGTCGTCCCGACCATTCAGGAGCCTATGGAAGTTTTCTGCGATAACGAAGGAGCGATTGCTTTGACAAAGGAACCGAGAGATCATGGAAAGTCCAGACACATTGACAGAAAGTACCATTACATCAGGCATAGGGTAGAAGAAGGTCATCTCATTGTGAAGAGGGTATCATCTGAGGAGAATCCTGCAGATCCTTTGACAAAGGCTATGAGTAGGATCAAGTACAATCAGCATGCTAGGAGCATTGGATTGAGAGATGATATTAGTTTTAGTAGTTAGATAGTTTTCTGAAACTTGTAACAATATAAATGTAATTGACTTTTGGTGATTTTAATAATAGAGAGTTATTGATAAGTATTGTTTACTGCTGTTTGTCAATTGTTTATTATTGTGTTTCAATTTTACATGTTTTACTTCCCGAATGATATGATTATTCAAATATCCACAGTCGCTCATACTTTAGGAAGTAAGTAGTGAATCAAGACTGTCATAAATTGGATTGTAGACTGTCTAATGAGTTAGATATAGCAATAGAATTGCTGCAACGTTAATGAGTACTTAGACATAGAGATTTGAGTATTGGATAAACCCACGCTCAGATAATTACTTAATGGATTATGTCACGAGTAATTCTGAGACGATAATATCTTATGATCTTGAAACGGAGACATATGAGTTGAGATTTACAATTCAGTTGTGCATTGACGGTACGTAAACACATCGGTAACTCGATGTTATAAAACGTATTGTTGTGCGCGATTTGACGAGTAAAGGATACAAGCATATGAGTCAAAGTTTATTCGTTCCTTTGCCCTGACAGGGAAAGAGATATTTGTAGGCCTCTCGGTGATTTAGTGTTGACTGAAGTGCTGGCCAGCCAGGACTAAATTGATATGTTCAATTAGAAGTCTTATGTCATTGCAAATCAGAAATCGGGAAACAGAGTATCAGACTGAGATTGATCTTAATCCATGTCTCTAGTCCGAATGATATCATAAAGAACGGAGGATCATATGATCACTTATGTAAGAACCCAAAAATATGTAAACTTGGAAAGTAAGAAGTTAAGGAATAATTATTAATTAATTATTCATACTTTGAAGAAAAGGGTATTTTGGTAATTTTCCAATTACTAATATAAAAAGAAAAGATTTATATTTTTCCTTAAAGATGAAGTAAATTAACTATTTTATAGTTAAAAGTATGAAGCATGAAGAATAGAAAGATAAAAGTGAATGAAAAGTATAAAATGACTGAAAAAGGGTATTTTCATCATTTTGAAGTATTTAATCACATAATGAGATTTTTATGTGTTAGTATATCCTTAATTTGTATATAAAGTTTATAAGTGGGGAAAACCTATAATACTTAAGAGTTTCAAGAATTAAAATTTAGTTTTGTGCTAAAATGAGAAGTATGAGAGTCTAGGGACCAAATTGTCATTTTCTCATAGTAAGGAGGTGTAAATAGGGAGTCTTCTCCCCATTTGTTCACTGGAACGATGGCAGCCATGGGAGAGAATGAAGATGGCGATTCTTGATGATTTCGTGAAGGTTTTGAAGCTAGCAACATTGCATGATCAAATTCCTTGAATTCCTAGCTCATATAAGGTATAATTTCACCATTTCTAGCTAGAAAACCCGTTTAGGGTTCATGGCTGAATTTCATATGTTGGAGGAGGAATAATTTCTATGATTCCAAGTAGTTAGATTATGCTTCTAGTCACCCCTTGATCACTATCCAACATATGGATAGCTTGGAATCATGGTTTGGTGAATTTAATTCTTATGAACCGTAGAAATTGGGGTTAATGATCAAAGTCTTAATTGAATGCAATTAACTAGTTACAATGAGTCACAAATGTTGTTTATGGATGAAGAAACCATTAGAAGTGGTTTCCTAATTATTCCAAGTAATTAAAATGAAATTATGAATGAAATTGGAAATTGAGAAAATGGAATGGAATTGATGATTCCATGGTTGAAAATTCATTAGAAATGGTTAGATATTGGAATGATTACTTTGGGGATGACCAATGAATTAAGTGCTTAATGGGTTAAAGAATGACCTTAAGTATATGAAATTGCAATTTCATAAGTTATATAATAATAAGAATGAAAGTAAGAAAGTATTCTGACAGAATTTTTACGTCAACTTAAACTGTAAAACTGTACAAATCTACAATGCCAAAAATTATGTTTCATACATGAAAAGAAAGCTACAGATGTATAGTTTCTAAATCAAAAAGCAATGAGTCGTTTCGATTCTTCTAGAGTGAGTTATGCCGTTTTTCGTACAGGGTATCCTGTTTCGGCAGATTCTGTCCCACTTGGGAATATAAATGTATATGTTAATATAATGATCAAAGAATTGAAAGAAAACCATTCTTAGCCTATAGGGATGTATTATGAGTAATTATAAGTGTTAAATAATAGGATAGAAGTCTAAATGGCTTAATAAAAGAAGTTTAGAAATGTTATAATACGTATGAAAACTTGTATTGGTTTTATGATTTTACCTTGAGTATGATTTCTGTGTCCAATTGTGTTGTGAAATTCTTGTAAAATCGTGTGTTCACTGGATTGTTCTGAAATTTTGTGTGGAGAAGAACATTGTCATGATACATACTCGACCAAAATGTATTGACTCAGTTCATTGTTTTGGTTTGAACTTTGGTGTGTGCAATCCGACCTCCACAGATTGGTTGCTGCACACCTAGGTCAACTTGTGAGATTTTTAATTCCCAAATGGTTCATAGTTTAGGTCTGAAAATTTGAGGGGAAGTCCGTTCTCATGTATAGTGTGTTCCATATAGAGGGCTTGATCCATTTCCATTAGGAAGCTAGGGTTCCAATGTCTTTTCTTTGACTGAACCAGAATTGTAGCTGTGCACATTGTCCTTGTTGCATGATTTTTAATCCTCAATTGGCTTATGCTTTGAGTTTGATTATTGGATGAGAGCTTTATCTTCATGTCTAGTGTAACTCATCCAAAAGGCTTGACTTATTTCCTTTCAGAAGTTAGGTTGTTGGACCAATCTTGTCAAGTTATGCTGAGTTGTGACAGAAATGTTGCTGCTCATTTCCTTCATATTGTGTGATTGTTAATTCTTAATTGGTTTGTCTTTTGGGTCTGAATTTCAAAGGGTAGTCTCTTGGTTATATCTAGTATGTCTATGTAAGAGGGTTTTCCTTGATTCCCTTCCCAAGTGGAATGGAATTGGTGATTCCTCCGTTAATCCAGATTTGTGACAGATTGCACTGTCAATCTTGTCACCTATTTTCTAAAGTCTTAGAGTGTGATTCAAGTCTCGGTATCTTCTCGAGACTTGTCATGTATTGTGTCTATTTTTCACAATGTCTGAGTTTTTGCCATTCGGCTTTCTGGGTTGGGAGTTATGGTCAATTCTTTGACCATGCGTCTTAGATGTCAAAATCTAAAAATGAGTTAATAATGTGATATTAATCTATTAAGATGTAGATTAAGAGGTCTTTAATTACTACTAAGGCCTAGCTTGTATTAACTAGAATGTTAAATGAACTCCTTAGGTATTAAGGAGTAAAGTTGAAGGGAAGGAAAACACAAATGGAAGAAGTAATCCTAGTTAGACTTCTCTAACTAGCCAAGGTGAGTAATGTGTGGATTTTTGAGTACATAGCAAAACATGTATTATACCAAATGTTTTGGAGTCAAAATGGTTTTATGGAATTGAAAATGTATCATGAAATTATATGAATAATGTGTATAAAGGATAAACAAGAAATACAGGGAACCAATGAAGTGATTGAGCCATATTTGTATGTTGAGAAGTATCCGGATAAAGATCACGGCCTGCTGCGGTAGGGGTGGTCAAAAGACACTACTGGGATGGTACCTCCCGTCGCGAAGTAGTTGTCTAATTGGTACCTTGATGGATGAATTCGTTTCATGCTATCGAGGGAGGAGTTATACGGGTGCGTCTCGTATAAAACATACGGGTGCGCTAGTAGGAACATGCTATCAAATGTGAAAATACACGGGTGCGCTCGTGTAAGGATACCTATGGATGCGCTCATAGGAAATCAAATAACATGAAATTGGAATGATTGAATATGAAAATTGTTTTGGGGTCTAAAACCCGTATTACTCACGAGGCTTTATGTCTTACGCATATTATTTTCAAAATGCTATGTACTCAGAAACAGGGAGCTTATTAGTAGACGATAGAAGGAAACGATTTAGAAAGCTGATGTAAGGAACGTAGACAGAAAGGATGTCCAGAAGATAGAGTCATCCCCAAGTGCAGTATAGTGGTACATGGAAATGAGAGGTGTTATGTCCCGTATTGTTTTGAATAGTTTTATTGAGTCGGGTCAGTATGGATTTGTCCATATTACCCAAAGGTCATGCCGAATTTTCGGTAGAAATATTAGATTAATACGGGACATGACTTTGACACGTTTAAATACTTTACTATGATTGTTTTGATATGAGTTTGTAACCCCAAATGTTATCCAAATACTTTTAATATTTATTTGTTTTCATTGGGACCGAAAGTTTTAAATATTGATTTAAATAAAAAAAAAAGTTTTTGAAAGAAAGAAATTTTTAGTTATAGTTGTTGGATTAGGTGTCTAAGCCATGACTAATAATTAGTATTTGCCTAATTAATAGTAGCACAGTCCATTTGGGTTGCCCTCATGGCTGGAGGTTTGTTGGAAAGTTAAGTAGAGAGAAAATGTTGATTTATTATATGACTAATAAATCAAGATATTGTTTGTTAATATATTATGAAGATGATATATTAATTAGAAATAATATTGTTTGATTAATAATTAATCAGAAATTAATTGGATTAATTTCGGTGACATTAATTGGATTAATCAGGAGGTCAGGGATTAAAGTCGTACGAATTCAATAGTTGAATTGCGGCGCGCGGCGCGCCTATGCAAAGGCTGCGACGCGCGTACATATCCGCACGAATTCAATATTTGAATTGCGGCGCGCGGCGCGCCAATGTAAAGGCCGCGGCGCGCGTACACATAATCCGGAAAATGGGCTGCGGCTAGGGTTTCTAGCTTTACCCTTTGGTTCCCTATAAATAGGGAACCCTAGGCCTCATTATCAGTTGCTCATTCTATTGTTTCTCTCTGGAATCTCGATCCATAATCCTCTCGGCTTGGGTGTGATCTCATTTGAGGCAGGATACTTTTGCTGCTCAGCTTCTAGAAAATTCTAAAAGGTTGGTTTCTCTAATTATATTCTTTTAGTTAATTTTCTTATGGCCTTTAGGTTTTGTTATATGTTCAATTAGAAGAAAACATAGATCCTTATAGGTTGCATGTGAACTTAGGTTATTTAGTTCATGGTTGCAGAAAACCTTTCAATAGTGTTTTGTAAACTTTTACACCAATTAAGGTGTATGAAAGATGAGGTGTTACAACTTATCTTAGGATAGAACTGACTGGGTCAGAGTTCTGCAGCGGCTTTTGGAAGCTACAATTTGCTGATCGATTTAGAAAGCTATACTAGTAGTTATAGTCATAGACTTATCCAAGTGGGAGACTGTTGGATTAGGTGTCTAAGCCATGACTATACTTAGTATATATTTAATTGACAATAGCAAAGTCTTTTTGGGTTGCCCTCATAGCTGGCAATTTAATAGATTAACGTTTAGAGAGAGATTGATTTATTATATGACTAATAAATCAATATAAATAAACATAAATAATTTATTAATATATTATGTGGATAATATATTAATTAGAAATAGTATTATTTAATTAATAATTAATCAGGAATTAATTGGAATTAATTTGGTGATTAATTGGATTAATTAAAGGTGTACGGGCTAAATTGTAATTATTCAATAGTTGAGTAGTGACAATTTATGAAGGATATAGGATTTCGAAAATAAGGATATTAATCATTATAGATTTCGAAATCTATATATGGTAGGATAAGAGTTTGAATCAAATGATAAAAGGTTTATCTTGTTTGAATTCAAATAAGGTTTATCCATAAGGTTTATCTGATAATCCTTTCAAGGCTATAAATAGGGGGTCCTGACTCCCATAATCCTGCGCCATCTTCCCTGATTCTCTGGAATCTCTCTGGTTTTCGATTTGCTTGCTTGGGCGTGAACCATTTGTGTAACGACCCAAAAATCTTGAATTTATATTCGAGAAAATACTTAAGGAAAAGACCAAAATATTTTGAAAGTTTTAAAATAATTTACTGGGAAATGTAGTAAAATTCCAAGAGTTTGGAGAAATATGTTGAAAAAGGGCAAAATGGTCATTTGACATCCAAATGACACTTAAGTAAAGAAAATATGATTTTTGGAGCTATTATGTAATGAAATAAACTTAAAAAGAGGAATTTGGAGTTTTGGGACAATTTTACAAAAGTTGTAATAAAGAAAGGGTAATTTGGTCATTTTACCATGAAGAGGGTAATTTGGTCATTTGGTCATACACGGAAATTATTAAGAAGTTACAATTCTAGTCTAGGACTAAAAATGTAAGAAACTAAGTCTTATGTGATAAAAATTGATTTTTGTGGCAAAAGTCCAAGAAAGTGAACTAAAGGGACTAAATCTGTAAATTGGGAAGTATAAAAGGGAGAAATATCTCCCATATGATTACAGAACCTTGAGAAGCTACGGGAGAGCTCTTGAAGTCACGAATTCTGGAACTCTTGGAAGAATTGAAGCAGGAAAATTTGGAACTTGAGCTTGGAAGTTGAAGATTATCAAGATAAAGGGTTAGTAGTTGACCTTCTAGCCAAACTCTTGAACATGTTCTTCACGGGATGAACTGGAATTGAGTTCCAGTTATGATCCCAATATGTTTTAAGGATTTCCTGTGTCTTATCATGTTAATATGAAAAGAACAAGTGATTAAAACAAACGATTTTGTCGGTTTTGTGGATTTTGGGGGTTTTTGGTTCAAGAACCCTAATTTCTACATTCTAGGATTTGGAATGATTTCATGGATTAAAACTTGTTATAAAATGAAGGTTTTAGTCATGGAATGATTCCATAAGTATTAAGTCAAGTATCAAGTTCTTAACAAGCCACAACAGGAAGTTATAGTGCAAAAATCGGACTGCTACAGTGTAAAACCGAAGTGAAATGGAGCTGCCCAGAAAGAGCACGGGTCGTGCTCATTTAGCACGAGTCGTGCTCCTCCTGCACTCCAAAATAAGTTGCTATTTAGTGCATGCACGAGTCGTGCTCCTTACAGACCAAATTATGCACGAGTCGTGCATACTTTCTGTTAAGAAAATATCATTTTTGAGTTTGGAACTTGGTGCTAGACTTGTCCGATTGGTCTAATATTTATACCACAAGTCTAAAATGGTGTGAAAACACATGGAAAATTGTTAAACCGAGAATACGACCTCCCGAGGGTACTGTAGTAAAATACGTATAATATACGATTTATTTAAAGTTGGTCATTTAAAAGTTATAGACTTGTTATGACCTATACTGGTATAATAAGGACTCTAATGAGTTATAGAGTCAATATAAATAAATGTTAATGTATTATATAATAAATATAGGTGCAAGTCAAGTGATTGAACAACAACGGAAGGGTAAAGAACCAAGAAATACTTAGTCAACTTTCAAGAACTATAAGGTGAGTACATGCAGTATTTTTACCCATTCTGGGGTACATGGCAAGTAAGTATTTTGAAGATTTCTTATAAAATCTCTTTATGTGAAATTATTTGCAAGAGTATTATTTATAATTTGATGAGAAAGTATGATGCTATATTTGAAGTTATGTTTTGAACTACACATTAAATTAAGTGAAAGTATGTTGGTCTATGAACCAATTATGTGAAAGTATATTTTGAATACAAGTTGTATATGTTTTCAAGTATGAATGACATATAGCCACAAGATGGTTAAGAAGTATGTTTTGGTTACAAACCGTATATGTTTTCGAGTATAAATGGCATATAGCCATAAGATGTTGGAGAGTATGTTTTGGCATAAAGCTTAGTATGTTATAAAGACATGATTTAAACATATGGTTTTTGTGAAACGAAAGTTATGAATTTGGCATTTAGCCATAAAGACAAGAAATGGTAAAGTTTGGCAGTTAGCCACTATGTAAGTAAGTAATGTTAAAGTAAGCAGAAAGTATTTTGTATGACTGGTAATTGTAGCAAGCAGCATTAGTAAGGGAACTATGTTCCAACCTACCCGGGTTAGGTAAGGGGTCTACTGGGAAAAAATCCCCATCGCGAAGTAGATTGCCTCAACACTTCTATGGTGAGGATTGATCCGTTCTTTCTATCCATAGAGACTTGGGGTATCACTTATGGTGATTAAAGCCCTAAGTATAAAAATCCAGCAAGCTTATAAAACCAGTCAAAGAAAGTAAGAAAGAAACTATTTTTGTAAAGTATATTATGAAGTGATTTTGAAAAATAAAGGGTTATAGTATGTTACTACTATAAAGTTTTGAAAGATGTTATATTATCAAAGTATATTATGAAATGATTTTGAAAAGTAAAGAGTATAGTATATTATTACTATAAAGTTTTGAAAGATGCTTTATGTGATAAGTTTTAAATAAAAGTTGGAAAAAGAAGTTAAAGATTTGAGTCTAAAACTCATGTAACTCACGAGACATTATTGTCTTACGTATTATATGTTTTGCCATGTATTCCAGGTTAAAACAATATGCTATAATTGGATGAAGTTTAGCTGGAGTGGAGCTCGAGTTAGCTCCTATTTTGGACTCAAGGTTTAATCCTTTCTTGCTTACTATGGTTAGTTTTGATATAGATTTGTACACCAACTGTTTTAAGCATTTAAAATATCGGTTTTTGATAAACCGTATTTTTATGTTCCTGTATTTATACGAAAAACCATTGTATTTGCAAACAGTAGAAATGGGGTGTCACAAGTTGGTATCAGAGCCATAGTTTAAGCGAATTAGGATTGGCTTGTTCCACTCCTAAGCTTAAACTCATGCTATAGGAAAGTTAGTTTATGAAAGTATGCTATATGGTGACTTAAATGATTAAGACATTATGCATTATGTAAAATATGTAGATATATAACACTAAGAAGTGTTAAGTTAACGTTTAAAGTGAGCAAAAAAAATCTGACCGTTAGGAAAATTATATGATATTTTCCTTAACCGTTTAAATTTATTAAAGGCTATGTTTATAAAGTAGTAGGATTTCTAGTAGTGATCACCATGTACTTTTAATGGTGTTATATGTCAAGGGAACCAATGTCCCATGAGACCTTGTGGTAATAGCAGAATCAATATGTATAGGTGATTATGGTAATATGGGCCCGTATTATCATAATCACAGGATATGTATTGAGACTGGTGGAATCGCAAAGGAATTATGATATTCTGGTGGGTAAGGTTTGTGAAGAGAGTAGTGAGAATAACATAGGAAGTATATGCCTATGTAACAAGAACAGGTAAGATTATAAATATTAAAAGTTAATGCAGTGGATATATACCACTTAGTATGGTAAAGTAAAAGAAATAATGTAATAATTAATATTTCTTAGACAGATTGAAAGACATTAAAGTATATACCTGCCGAGGAGAGAGGAAGTATGAATAAGAGAAACTTAATGTAAGACCCGTATCCTGATTATAACATATACTTAAAATAAGAGTGTTAGGAATTATATGATTTTTGGTAGTTATAAAGCTAAGAAAAACTTTAGTTACAATTTCATATGAAAATCAGCATTTTGTGTCGTTTTTAGAAAAATCATAATTAATTATAGGAAAATCATTTGGACCTTAGACCAGTGCACAAAGTTTAAAAATTGAGTGTAGTACAATTACCAAAAATAATAGTAAGCTTGAAAATGACATTATTTATGGTAAAAAATGCAATCTTTACTGATTAGTTCGGAATTGACATATTAGATAGTCTGTTTTCAAAAATTCATAATAAATCATAGAAAAATCGTATAAATACGTAAAATACATCCCTGGAAAGGTATTGAGATAAATATCTGGAATATCAAATAAAAACGTGAATTTCATGGGCTTAAAGTCGGCTAAACCAGTCTTGAACAGACTGATTCTAGAAGGTATTAATTTCAACAAAGTTATATTATTAAAATCTTTTGTCAAAAGTGTCATGCCATTTTTTATTCAAGAATTCAAGTATAAATACCCCTAAAAACATCTCATAAACCACACAACTAAATCTCAATCCAATATATAGAGGTTTCTAAGCACTAGAGAGTAAGCAAGTGAGCGGAAGAAGCTCGAAAGCCTAACGAAGGAGTTATAGATTCCGACGAATGGTCATAAGGTAACTACAAACCTTTCTATAGCTTAATTAGGTATTGTAAAATAATTTTTGTATTAAGAAGTAGAATATGTAATAAGTATAACATATTCATTTCCAACAATAGTAAATAAAAACCTTAAAAACGTCGTTATTATAACAATTCGTAATTCTGAAAATAATACCGATTGATTTACTTACGAGGACGGTGCCTAGGCCGATTACTTGGGATCTGGTTGTTGGATTTTCCGAAAGGCTAAAATGCTGAAAAGATCATGCCACCCCATATAATCTTCTACCTGGCTGTTCTTTACTTGATAAATCATTGAGTATCATATTGGAATTATTGAAAGGTTTAAATGATGCGACTATAATATAGTTAAGGATTAAGAAATGATAGATTTATTATTATGTTAACAGTTAAAGTTGAAAGGAAATACAAAGGCGAGAAAGATAAACGATATAGTCAACTACAATCAGGTGAGTCTTCTCACTATACTATAGGTGATATTGCATGCGTTGGAAGGAAGATATGTTAGAATAAGGTGATCTTACATGTTATGGTAATTGTATGAATTAATGATATGATAATGATTGTTTGTGGACGGAACAGGATAGCCCGCGAGCCAATAGACGGAACGGGAATAGCCTGCGAGTCATTAGACGGAACGGGAAAAGCCTGCGAGCGATAAGACAGAACGGGAACTGCCCGTGAGTCTTCAGGCGGAACAGGGATAGCCCGTGAGTCTCACAGACATATGAATGGTTGTTGTGTGTTGTATGTTATGTGATGGATCGTATGGTATTTTGAGGAACTCACTAAGCTCCGTGCTTACCCTTTCCCTATATAAACTACTGTTTCAGGTACATCAGGTACCATGGATGGCAAGGCGTGACGTGTATACACTGTGCTGCTTCATTGGAGGACTGTTTTTGAATGGAAGTTCCGCTATGTTGTGATTTCATTAACTTTTGTTAATCCTGGGATGTTTTCATTAAACTTATAAGTTATGGAATTTTGTCAAAATTAATTAAGTGGCTTTTCTTATATTGAAGTTTTCGTTTAAAATTTTTTAAATTTACTCAAAAATTTTGGGATGTTACACTTAAAGAGAAATTATGGGTATTGATTACCTAAATAAGAGTTGTAAGACTCTTACATGAAGAATGAAAATTATAAGCATTGTGTATTGATAGTACATAAATTTGTAAAAAAAAATAAAAGAGTGGTAAAGAAGAGTTTAATGCAAGCAAGTGGTGTGCCATGGGCATGACCATTGAATTTGAAATTTTCTTTAAAAGACGTATGAATAGAAAATACATAAAGGAAGCAGAATTTCGTTGTAAGACGATAAGATTAAAACTATGAGAAAAGCCAAAGATAGAAGATGACAATGGTAGCAGAGAGTGGAAGACTAACTGCCGGGGTTGAACAAAGAAGATAAATGAAAGTGTCCAAAGATTGGACAATTGATTAATTCATAAGTATAATGGAGAGCCAAGTAAAATGACAAGCAGCAAATTAAGTGAGAAGTAAATAAAGGTGGTAAGTTGAATGCTATATTTACATATATAAATTTGGAAGTCGTTCTCACGGATTAGCCTGTAAAAGAAGCAGCATACAAATGAAGATGCACGTACCCTGATGTACCCGAACAGAAGTAACGTCCTAATAAGTAAATGTGGATCGATGTCCGCAAAGAATATTACTTAATGAAGAGTAGTGACAGACTGTAGCTATTTGTAAGTTATGCCAAGCGTCATAACGTGTAAGGCGATTATCAAGAATTTTTTTTGTTGTCTCCAAGCAACTTTCCCATGACAGAAGTTAGATGTAGTCAAAGCCAAGAGTTAATAATCCTAAAGATTGAAGGTAGAGCATGCTTACCCAACAAGTATAGGAAGTAGTACGAGTTGTAAATTGGTAATTTATTCCTTGAAAGAAGAATATTAAAAGTTGTCCCAAGACAAATAAAATATTAAGATAAGTGGTACCAGGTTTAGTACCTGATGATGAGAATTTGGAAAAAAAATAATGAGAAGATATTGGTTATTAGGAATCAAATTCCGCAACCAAATGAAGGAAAGTATAATAAGAAATACCAATAATAAAAGAGTATGATGAAGTATATTAACTGAAGAAAACCGGAAGCATGTAAGGGAAAATGACAAAAAGTCATAAGCAATATGAAGTAAAGAACAAGAGTAAATGTCTAATTAAGTATTAGACGAAGAATTAAAGATAAGATAAAAACTAAAATAAACAGAAATATTTCCGGCTGGGAATAACGGGTAAAAGTGTTTTATAATTGTGAGAAGTGGTCGGTACATGGTTACTAATTATGAAAGGTAAGCATATGTACATGGGTGTATATATGTTTATACATATGAAAGAGAAAGTAAGTGTGAAATTTATATAATATGAAAGAGTGAGATAGTGTATTTGCCATATAACTTTGAAATACAAAAGAACGAAAGATAATGTTAGAATTAATGGGAGTTGTGTATCATCTAAAGATACATAAGAAGTGAATTTATATAAAATATGGGATAAAAAGAAAGCTAAGAAGAACAATTTGTTGGCATTAGCTACAACAAGTAAAGAGTAAAGAGTAATAATGGCGATTGAGGGTTGTGTCAAGAAATTGTCATAGTACGAAAATGACTAAAATGTTTAGTTTGAATTCTTAAATCAAAAGAGAATCAAGTATATAAAGTTGGTAAATAAATCCTTGACAGCTTTGACTCTTATAAGAGTCAAACTGAGAAAATGTGTATAAAAATTTTCGGAGTATGAAGTATATTGAAATTGAGTCTGGAAATATGAAATATTAGATGGAATGAACTAGAAACACCAAAGAATCCACATGGTAGAGTCGGGATGTTAAGCAGTAATCAAGAAATAAAATTTGTTTATAAAGGTCTAAGGAGGGACAAAAATTTGAAAATTTATATTTATAATCAAGAAGTTAATATATATGATTGTGAAACCTAATTACACCACGAGATGGTAATATCATGAAAAGTGAAATAAGTATGAGGTTGTATAAGTTGTTTGAAAATTTGAATTAATCATAATAAACAATTGAAAACCTGATAGAGAAAGAGTAAGAAAGAGAAAAGGTGCTAACTTAAGCACATAGGTATGGTACATGGCGTACCCAAAAAGAATGAAAAGTGTATTTATAAAAGTATTGAAAAAAAATTAAGAAAAAGAAAGGCACGATTATATTAGGACGTACGCTGAGAAAGTGAGGTTGAAATCTCATAAATAATGAAGGAAACAAAATGAAAGAAGTATATAATTAGTCAAGCATTGTGTATTATACATAGAAAGAAAGCTAATGATGTTTAGTTTAAAAAAAATTATTTAAAAGCGGTACGTCGTTTTAACACTTTTAGAGTGAGATATGCAGATTTTCGAGAAAGATATACTGTTCGACAGATTTTGTTCCAAACAGAAAAGTGAGGATATAAAGTGTAACGAAAGGAAGCGAATGCATTCCTTAAAAACGGTAATCAACTGAGAGTTACTAGTAGAGATAAAGAAAGAATAAAAGTAAACTATTTATGTAATAACGCATGAGCAAAGATATAAGAAAAGAGAAATATAAGAATGAATAAGTTATGAAGTTATGTTTAAGAGAAATGTCCATTAAAGGACAAAATATTGTTTTAAAAGAAAGATATTGTGTATTTATAAATTTGTATAAATACAAAATTTTACCAAATTGTATTTGGGAAAAAGTTTTATAAGTAAAGAATATGATTAATATAATTTCATAAAGTTTTGGTAAAGATATGAAAAGAATTACAAAGTAGACTGCTATTTGTGATAAAAGTATGGGAGTATGGAACCACTTTGTAAAATAAGCTTTACTAAAAGATTTATGTATGAAAGAAATAAGGTAAAAAGAGGTGTAATGAGAACATGAGACGAATAAATTTTTGAAGAAATGAAGTAAAAATATGAAGCACTTTATGAGAAATTGAAAGAAATATTCAGAAGGAAAAGGCTATGTAAATTCCTCATAAAGAATTTAAAGTAGAAACCTCTAAAGGTTGATTAAAGAACCATAAACAACTAAAGAAGAAAATACCAAAAAGATAAAAGAATAAAGAATATGAGTATGGGTTGATAAAAAGAAGCATTTACTAAGAACCGAACTAGGACTGAGAGCCTTTGAAGAAAAGGAGGGAGAGGTGATCCCTTAATTTAGTAGTTGTATGATGATTCCAAGGACGGAATCCCAATAAGGGGGAGGTAGTTGTAACGACCCAAAAATCTTGAATTTATATTCGAGAAAATACTTAAGGAAAAGACCAAAATATTTTGAAAGTTTTAAAATAATTTACTGGGAAATGTAGTAAAATTCCAAGAGTTTGGAGAAATATGTTGAAAAAGGGCAAAATGGTCATTTGACATCCAAATGACTCTTAAGTAAAGAAAATATGATTTTTGGAGCTATTATGTAATGAAATAAACTTAAAAAGAGGAATTTGGAGTTTTGGGACAATTTTACAAAAGTTGTAATAAAGAAAGGGTAATTTGGTCATTTTACCATGAAGAGGGTAATTTGGTCATTTGGTCATACACGGAAATTATTAAGAAGTTAAAATTCTAGTCTAGGACTAAAAATGTAAGAAACTAAGTCTTATGTGATAAAAATTGATTTTTGTGGCAAAAGTCCAAGAAAGTGAACTAGAGGGACTAAATCTGTAAATTGGGAAGTATAAAAGGGAGAAATATATCCCATATGATTACAGAACCTTGAGAAGCTACGGGAGAGCTCTTGAAGTCACGAATTCTGGAACTCTTGGAAGAATTGAAGCAGGAAAATTTGGAACTTGAGCTTGGAAGTTGAAGATTATCAAGATAAAGGGTTAGTAGTTGACCTTCTAGCCAAACTCTTGAACATGTTCTTCACGGGATGAACTGGAATTGAGTTCCAGTTATGATCCCAATATGTTTTAAGGATTTCCTGTGTCTTATCATGTTAATATGAAAAGAACAAGTGATTAAAACAAACGATTTTGTCGGTTTTGTGGATTTTGGGGTTTTTTGGTTCAAGAACCCTAATTTCTACATTCTAGGATTTGGAATGATTTCATGGATTAAAACTTGTTATAAACTGAAGGTTTTAGTCATGGAATGATTCCATAAGTATTAAGTCAAGTATCAAGTTCTTAACAAGCCACAACAGGAAGTTATAGTGCAAAAATCGGACTGCTACAGTGTAAAACCGAAGTGAAATGGAGCTGCCCAGAAAGAGCACGGGTCGTGCTCATTTAGCACGAGTCGTGCTCCTCCTGCACTCCAAAATAAGTTGCTATTTAGTGCATGCACGAGTCGTGCTCCTTACAGACCAAATTATGCACGAGTCGTGCATACTTTCTGTTAAGAAAATGTCATTTTTGAGTTTGGAACTTGGTGCTAGACTTGTCCGATTGGTCTAATATTTATACCACAAGTCTAAAATGGTGTGAAAACACATGGAAAATTGTTAAACCAGGAATACGACCTCCCGAGGGTACTGTAGTAAAATACACGATTTATTTAAAGTTGGTCATTTAAAAGTTATAGACTTGTTATGACCTATACTGGTATAATAAGGACTCTAATGAGTTATAGAGTCAATAGAAATAAATGTTAATGTATTATATAATAAATATAGGTGCAAGTCAAGTGATTGAACAACAACGGAAGGGTAAAGAACCAAGAAATACTTAGTCAACTTTCAAGAACTATAAGGTGAGTACATGCAGTATTTTTACCCATTATAAGATTTCTTATAAAATCTCTTTATGTGAAATTATTTGCAAGAGTATTATTTCTAATTTGATGAGAAAGTATGATGCTATATTTGAAGTTATGTTTTGAACTACACGTTAAATTAAGTGAAAGTATATTGGTCTATGAACCAATTATGTGAAAGTATATTTTGAATACAAGTTATATATGTTTTCAAGTATGAATGGCATATAGCCACAAGATGTTTAAGAAGTATGTTTTGGTTACAAACCGTATATGTTTTCGAGTATAAATGGTATATAGCCATAAGATGTTGGAGAGTATGTTTTGGCATAAAGCTTAGTATGTTATAAAGACATGATTTAAACATATGGTTTTTGTGAAACGAAAGTTATGAATTTGGCATTTAGCCATAAAGACAAGAAATGGTAAAGTTTGGCAGTTAGCCACTATGTAAGTAAGTAATGTTAAAGTAAGCAGAAAGTATTTTGTATGACTGGTAATTGTAGCAAGCAGCGTTAGTAAGGGAACTATGTTCCAACCTACCCGGGTTAGGTAAGGGGTCTACTGGGGAAAAAGCCCCATCGCGAAGTAGATTGCCTCAACACTTCTATGGTGAGGATTGATCCGTTCTTTCTACCCATAGAGACTTGGGGTATCACTTATGGTGATTAAAGCCCTAAGTATAAAAATCCAGCAAGCTTATAAAACCAGTCAAAGAAAGTAAGAAAGAAACTATTTTTGTAAAGTATATTATGAAGTGATTTTGAAAAATAAAGGGTTATAGTATGTTACTACTATAAAGTTTTAAAAGATGTTATCTTTGCAAAGTATATTATGAAATGATTTTGAAAAGTAAAGAGTATAGTATATTATTACTATAAAGTTTTGAAAGATGCTTTATGTGATAAGTTTTAAATAAAAGTTGGAAAAAGAAGTTAAAGATTTGAGTCTAAAACTCATGTAACTCACGAGACATTATTGTCTTACGTATTATATGTTTTGCCATGTATTCCAGGTTAAAACGATATGCTATAATTGGATGAAGTTTAGCTGGAGTGGAGCTCGAGTTAGCTCCTATTTTGGACTCAAGGTTTAATCCTTTCTTGCTTACTATGGTTAGTTTTGATATAGATTTGTACACCCACTGTGTTAAGCATTTAAATTATCGGTTTTTGATAAACCGTATTTTTGTATTCCTGTATTTATACGAAAAACCATTGTATTTGCAAACAGTAGAAATGGGGTGTCACAATTTGAGGCACAACATTTGTGGTGCTAGTTTCCAAAAGATCAACTAAAGGTTAGTATTTTTCTTTTAATCTCTTTAGTAATTTTCAAAATCTCATAGGTATTAGTTTTAGGTTCAAATAGTGAAAACTTAGATCCAATTAGGTTGCATGTGAACTTATGGGTTAAGTTTATTTGATTTGCATAAAACCTATTAGGTATTTTCTTTTTAGTGGGCCAACAAATTGAAATATGTGATATGATTGATGAGTTTGTTGATTTGATTGGTCGGTCTAAAGAATCACTTGGTGAACTAATGTCGTAGATATGTGTTCATGTTCTGTAAGAAAGAACAAGTGTGTTGGATCTAGGTGCTACCCAACTCAACTAAAACCAATTGGCGATAGAAGAGGCGCATACCCGCACCATATAGTGTATTCAGCCCTCTAGTGCCTGCAGCAACTCCACGAGCCCCTACGGCATTCGACTACGACTTGGCACATGCCTACGTCACCGCGGGGCTGAGCATTTCTGCCCCAACAATCCCCCCTCAGAAATTGCTCCCTGAGAGAATCGAACCCGCGACCATAGCTCTGATACCACTTGTTGGATCAGATTTGACGTGTGTGGAATAATAATAACGTGAAGATTGAAACAAATATCCAAAGTGCCGAATGATTAATATTCAAATATAATCAAACATGTGAGAGTGTACAAGGTTATTGCATAAAGCACCTACACCTCACATTGTGAGCCCTAACCTACAAATGAGTAAAACTATACTATATATAGGTAGGCTACAAATTAGGGCAAGGCCTAATAACAAGGTTTTACTATGGGCCGACTAAGCTTGTCATACATCACTCCATGAGGGCTTTTGTACCCCAACAAAGTGTATAGGTTAAGGGTTTTAACCAAAAGACCAACTAAAATATTTTATTATCACGAATATATAAGTGTACAAAGAAATAATGTGTCAGATACATGATTTACATAGGACGAGTCTATGCATAAGAAATACAAATAATACTAAATACACATGTCTAATAATATGCCCGTTCAGTTTGAGGGGAGGTGGACAAATTTCAAACCGGACATGAAGTCGGAAAATCATAGAAACGGTAGTACTTTAGTGAAGATGTCGACATACTAACATCAAGATGGAACATGAAGAACACAATTATGATTGGTGACGATTTTGTCTCTGACGAAGGGGATGTTAAGCTCAACATGTTTGGTCTGTTGATGTGGAGCCGGATTTGCCAACATGTATATAATATTGATGTTATCGCAATATACAAGAACCGCTGATCTAGAGAAGCTATGTAGTCTCATCCATGGTGTTGTCCGCACCATGATACTCAAGTTCAACACTAAAGTAGGAAAATAATGTGTTGTCCGTTAAAGACCAATATGAAAACACAGTAACCAGGGAGAAGAGCATCTAGTAACATGGTATCCCTCCGTCTATATCTGAATATGTTTTGAAAGTTATGCATGGAGACTCATACAAATGAAGACCATGATCAAGAGTGCCTCTGATATACCGTAGGGTACGTTTGATAGCATGAAAATGAGACTCTTATGGGTCATGCATGTAGAGGTATATATGTTGAACGATAAAGGATATGCTAGGGTGATTGAATGCAAGGTACTACAATGCCCCTTTGAGACAGCAGTAGAGAGATGGATCTAAAATCGGAGTGCTGAGAGCTTGAAGCTTGAAAACTGAATCACCTGGAGTTTAACACAAATAGTAGTCAGACATGTTTGCTTGCTGAAGAAATACAAATGCATATTTCATTTGTGAGAGAAACATGCTTATAGGCGACCGAGTAACAGATATCCCAAGAAAATAATTCAAGGAGCCCAAGTTGGTCATGGAAAATTCTCGAGTGAGAGTAGTGATGAGGTGCTATAGAAGATCAGTATAAAATGTCATGAGGATTATGTCATCAACATAGAGCAGCAAGTAAAAAAGATCCTTGTGCTTTTGTAATACAAAGATAGATACCTCGATCTTGCTATGATGAAATCTAAGACAAATGACATGAGTGGCAAAATATCTCACAATATACTGTTGGATTTAGGTGAACACAAATATCTCACAACATAGCAACGGAAGCGTAAAAACAAAACAAGATCTAAATCCAAGAACAGACCTATGCTCAACAAAAACATTATCTAAAGCTAAAAGCACATTTAAGGATTATACCTTTCTTGATCATTAAGCTAGTGGTAATCATTAGATGAAAGAGGGGGTCCAACGTAGCAGCCCTCTAGTGAAATCGCACCCTGAAGCAAGGATCAAGGACACAATGATCGAAAACATGAAACACTATACAAGACTCCCGACTGTGAGCACCTTCATGATTTCTTGTGCTTGAAGAAAACCTACTTGAGGCCTGTTTGGTCTCAGTTTTTGAAAACTGGTAAGAGATGAAGGTCCAAGAGGGAGAGCGATTGAGACTGAGAGTGGAGTTGTGACATGGTGGTGGTGGTCAATGGCCCTATGTTTGGCTAACGATGGATTGAAGCTGAAGCAAGGAATGATAGAGATGGAGAGATGGCAATGACTCATGTGAGAGGGAGAGATTGGTGTAAGTGTAACTTGAGATTCATGACTTCGAACTGAAGCTTAGTGCGACCAAAGCAGACACTCTGATCTTAACTGAGGCACAGCCTAACAGCTGCGATTAAGAGGACTCTTTAGTCAAATCAACAGGAGTGCTTTATAAATATGGTTGTAACTCTGGTCGATCCAATATATTGTTCAAAGACTTGGATCGAGGAGGCTGTGAAGCGTAGGTTGTCATTCAGATTTTGTATTGAATCTGGTAACAATACTGATTAGCAGAAAATGCTAATGGGAGAATTGAAGTGGTGAAGCAACAAAAGTCATACCTATCAGTAGTTTGTTCGCAAAGGCGAGTCAAGTGAACCGAAGCGGTCCTTGACTGAGGGGGTTCACAACTGAGGCGATCCTCAATTGAAGAGATCTCATTGTCTAAGGCAACTCGTGTCCAAAGAGGTTCTTGTCCGAAGGAGGTGGCATACCGAAGAACTCTTGGACTGGTCTTCGGCCAGCTTGGCAACTTCTGATACAAGAAGGGTTTGTTGACTTCAAGAAGCATGGTACAATATATTTTTAGTAGATTTTTCGAGATCTAGTTGATTGGTCCATACCTCTAGGGTGGCCATAGCGTTAAGGGCGTGTACTCTATACATAGAGTTTAATAATGTAAATTGCTACTATATATAGTGAGTGACATCTCTAGAGTATGTGAGTGCTTGTCTTAGAGTGAATCAATCTTTGCAACCTTGTAACTATTTCACCAAGCTAGAAAATAAGAAAACTTTCCTTGTCGGTGGACGTAGGTCATCTTGGACCGAACCATGTTATATCATTGTGTATTTTGTCTTGGTATTTGTTAAGTTATTATGCACGTCTTCTTGGGTATTCCATTCGAAGTGTTTGAGTTTGCCTTGTCCGTAGACCTCGCACAGACGATCCGCAACCGACAAGTAGTATCACAACTATTCTGGTTCTTAATCTATTGATTAAAGATGTCTTCTTAGAAGTTCGCATTGGAGAAGTTTAATAGGTCGAACGACTTTACCTTATGGAAGGTGAAGATAAAGGCTTGTTTGGAGTTAAAATGAGGAAGTTATATGTTGGGCAGCGGAAGCACCAACGAACACGACCAAGTACTTGGACAAACATTCATCGACTATCAATGCTAGTGGGTAGTGTGAAAAATTGAGAATGAGAAACACAAGGATATAAAGTGGTTCAACCAACATCGAGTCGGGCTACGTCCACTGTGAGAACTGAGAGAAACTTCATTGATAAACGTTAATGATTTACAAGAGAGAAACCATGACTACAATCATATCTTTGATGTGTTTAACATGTTACAATGAGTAGTCAATGAGATGTATTTATAGCGAGATACGGAAGGCTGAACACGTAAGTCTTGGGCGGGAAAGAGCAATAGGACAAACTAGCCCTGTACCTTGTCACTGTAGACTGATAAAGGTGACTACACCATACTCCCCATGCTGCCCCTGACACGAAATACTGTTCTTCGCGTGTTCCCAAGATTCTTCTAACCACAGAAGTGACAATATCGATACTGGGTCTAATCAAGGCCTCGCCTTCGGTCGAAGAACTCCTCATTGGTCTTTGGTCGAGATCTTCCCTTCGGACGAGACTGTAACTATCCGACTTGTGCTTCTGCAACTTCTATCGAACTTTACTTCGTACAAGGTCAAACTCTTACTTCAAGAACTCTTCTGTCTGAACTTCGCCTGCTGATGACATGTTCACCACTGTGACCATAGCCCAAGCTACAGATGCCACTGTGAACATCTGTCCTCATGAGATACTGATGAAGCCGTTCTCGGACACAACTCCTTGGTTTGGACTTAGTTATTACTTTGTGAGATATTTCCAGATCCAAACGAGGTTTGATCTTCCTCGGTCCGAATGATTAGATTCATTGGGTTCTAATACTGGACATGGCTTCAGATTCGGATGGGGCAAGGCTGCCTTGGTCAGTCTGATCCCATGGCTGTTCCTGATCCAACTAGGTGACTGATCACCTGAAAAGATACTACAGTCATCCTGCATGGCATGCACTTTGACTGAGATACATTTCCAACTGTTGATCTGCTTGAGTTAGTTCAACCTGAGCTAAGATCTTCATCGACAAGGAACCGAGGATTCATCCGAGGCGCAGACCTCGACAGTACTGACAAGGCTTTGTCTCTGTTTCTGGTTGCTTCAGACAGCTGGTCCTCTTCGATTCGGATCAGGCTCCACACTTGCTCAACATTATGAAGCTTTGAAGTTGGAACAAAACTGCCAAAAATCAAGTTGAGGTCAAGTTTATGAGCAAATTGCAAGAAATGTGGAATGATTCAAAGGAACTTCAATAGAGGTAAATTATAGATTATATTCTCACATGAAGTTTTGCATCGGAATGGCATAGGTCGTGTGTTTTGCAGATTAAGAACCCCACCCTGTTAAGACCGCGCGGGTCGTGCAAGGATTTTAAAGAGAAGTCGCACGTAGCGTAAATTGCAAAACTAGACTATATCTCATGTTAAGATTGCGTGGGTCGTGTAGCAATTACAGTGAGGTCATGCGGGTCGCATGGATCTCCGTGATGGATGATCAAGGAGCACGTGAAGGCGCGTGAGGAGTCCATTTTGGCACCATTTTGGACACATGGATGCCATTACTTGCGTTTCTATGATGCCACATGGATTCCACCATCTTGGGATGTATAGAACACGGAAATTAGCTCAAATCCAACCATTTTTACACCAGTTCTTCTCCAAGACACTATCTAGAGCTTCTATGTGTGTTCTTGGTGTAACACTATGTGTTTTTTATTGAAGCTTCAATTTCAAGTGTTTTCAAGGGGGGGTTTTAGTGCAAAGTGATAATCTCAAGGTAAGAAATACTTCCCCATAAATTGTTTGAGTTAATCCACAAGAATTAAATTATGGGATGAACCCTAATTTTTGGAAATTTGAGATAACATGAAATTGATGACGGATTATGCTTGTATTGTTTGAGGCAGTTCATCGCTGTGATTCCATATATCTATCCTTTGAGGCAGTTCCTCTTTAGGATTCCACGTGTCTATCCATCGAGCCAATTCCTCATTAGGATTTCGTATCTCTATTTTTCGAGGCGATTCTTCGTTAAACTTCTATATCTTTATCTATTGAGGCAGTTCCTCATTACACATCTATATCTATATCCATTGAGGCAGTTCCTCATTACACATATATATATATATATATATATATATATATATATATATATATATATATATATATATATATATATATATATATATATATATATATATCTATCTATTGAGGCAGTTCCTCATTATAATTTCCTTTTTCTATTTTCATGGCAGTTCCTCGTTATACTTTCCTTTCTTTGTCATCGAGGCAGTTGCCTGTTATACTTTCGTTTCTCTGTCATCGAGGTGGTTCCCCGTTATATATTCCTTTCTCTATTATCGAGGCATTCCTCACCATGATGTATATGCACATTGTCTTATCCCTGCAAGGGAGATTTATCTACTTACACTCTCAAGCTTGACCTCTATATACACGGATATTACTAGTTATCAACCTAGAATTTAGGTTATACATTCAAGTTAGTGTCACCGGACATTTTCTCTACTTCCTTACATTACATTGCTACCACTTACTAGTCGTAATTGAAATCCAACAAGGCCAGTCCTTGTCATAGAACCAAGGACAACTCATGCCCTTTTTATCATCAGCGATGTAAGTCTATATCTACTTCCTACCCATTTAACGATACACTATTCTCGTCGACTATTAACCTAGCAGATCTAGGTTCTACCATTAAGACATTATTAACTGTCGGCATACAATTCAATGCATAACATTTATATTTACCATACAACATACATTTTAATATACAATATATATCACATCATATTAACAATTATTTAAGTATTGTGTGGTAGCATGTACTCACCTTAGTGATGTCATAGCTATCCTGAGCTCAATGCTCTCAGTCTGCTCCTCATCTTATCATAGGCCGTCAACATCACATACCGTTTCTGAGTATCGCAATTCGAGTACCCTAGACTCAAGGCTAACCTTATGCATAATTTCTTTATGCATGACTTGACCAATCAGACTGTCTATGGAACGCGTCGTATCCAAGTAACTGACGTGTCGCCTCCGATGAACATCTACTACATCGCGTTGCGACCTTGCCTGTCATGTCGCTACCTAATATCATTCAAGTATAGCGTCACTATATATGAACTTAGCACTACTATCTATGAACCAGACTCCGGTCTGGTTGAAATGCCTAGGTCGTTATGCGGTCAAAAATACAAGATTTAATACTTACACGCACACTAGTATAGTAGCAGTAATGGTCGATCCGTGGGAGTCAAGTGGTTAGCGCTCTGTGTCGATAAACCGATCTATAGTGTCACTCTATAGACGGCGGATCAATAACACGTGGGAAACACACAAAAACTCAAACAATAACCAAACCAAACTCATATCTAATTGCAAATCGAGAAAACCAACAATAAACCGAATGATTACTTTTATAAATCAAAAACCAAACATCAAGCCAATATCCAAACACTCAAATCCAGATCTACTAACTACTGAAATCAGAAACTATGAATCCAAAAAAACATCGAGTAATCGACGGAAATCCCGATTGCAGAATACCTCGATACCGAGTTGATAAAACGATAGAAAAACTAAATATAAACCAAACCTACTGATTGCCACTGAAAAACTGACGTAATTATGCCTCCGGATCCCCTCGGGGTGCCTCAGGATGCTCTAAAAGTCGGACGGGACTCCGGTATTTATAATGGTGCAAAATTTGGCTTTCCGCGCCGCGGCATAGCCTTTTCCGCGACGCGCGCCTCTTCCAGACCCCGTAATCTCAGAGTTTGAAATTCAAAAACGACGATTTATATTTATCGCGAGATAACGACACTATCTAGGAGAGATAGCGGCGCTATCTCTGCCAGATCTGTCTTCTTGCCTTTTTTGCTCCATAATTTCTCCAAAATTGCACTAAAACCCCTGCATTTACACTAAAAGCATTTCCAAGCACTTTGGCACAAAAGTAAGTGATATTAGCGAATTTAGAAAGATAAACTAACTAAAACACGACTAAAAGACAACTATTATACTTGATATTACTAGGCGTCGTCACTGGTCCGTTTCAGACCGATCCACACCTCATCACGGGAGTTAAGTCGTTTCCAATCACAATGGCCAGGGTTTGAACCCTTAGGCCATAAAACCGGGTTCCATGTAACCATAACATGATTTCATCATAAATCTATCAAGATGCAATTCTGGTTTTACCTTCAATCCGATCAAGTAGTGGTATATTTTCAAAATCCCATTGATTCCCTTCGATTCCAGCTCCAACAAACTCAGGGGGATCTTACCCCTCTTCCATTCTTTGCAACACCCACCAAATGGCTGATCTAGGGCTTTAAGTCGTGACTAACCTGTGCAAACTACGCGTCACGACTGACCGATGGTCGCGTCACGATCATTAAAGCTCTTTGTGTCGCCATCAATACTTGATAGTGTCACGATTCGCATCGTCACTTCACGTCGCACGCACTATCCCACATGTCGCGTAATGCTGTCTTCAACAAAACACTTAGTCAATTACCGGTGTTTGCACACATACCATCCATTGTTGCACTCCAGAATGACCATAATTCCCTTATTGGTCATGTGAACTGTTATCATCTAGCTCAAGTTCTCAATAATTGGTTAGTGACGGAACAGTCGTCACATTTACAACGTTAGAAATAGAGAAATTTTAAGTTTACTAATTTATAATAGTTTCCTATTTATATTTTCTATGGTCGGTTTTATCCATAACTTGCACTTACTTTTCTATTTTTACCATTTTTACATGTGATATCACGGAGGCTTTTAGGTTATATATATATATATATATATATATATATATATATATATATATATATATATATATATATATATATATATATATATATATATATATATATATATATATATATATATATATATATATATATATATATATATAATTTACCCCAAAAGTTTTATGCAACTTGTTAATTTCATTTGTGTTGTATTTTCTCATGGTTCATGATGGTTGACATCTTTTTGTTGACATGACATGTCATGTCAGTGTCCTATAAAAATGAAAAAAATTGTGAAGAGGATCAACCTCGAGATCTCTTGGTGGTAATGGATACAGTGAATAGAACAATATTTTTGTATTTACACTACTCTAAAGTTACAAAAATTTATATAACTAACACTCGTTCAATTGCATTTTTATGATTAATGCCATGTATATAGTTGACATAATGTATAAATATCGATATAAAAAAGTAGCATTAATTATATATATGTCAATACAAATTTGCATATAGTTAACCAATGTATGCATTTTGATATAAATAGTTATATTACTTGTATACATATGTTTAACTAAAATGGCGTTAAGTACAAAAATATTGTTTAGTTCACTGATAAAGCGTATACATTACGCCCGAGAGGTCTCGAGTTCGAGTTTCAATCTCATAATTTTTTTCAATTTCTTTTTATAGGACACTCGTGTAGCTTGCCATGATAACAAAAGAAATGTCCAACCAAAGTGAATCAGAAAAAAAAAAGATAAAACGAGTTAAATTAAAAGTTGCATAAAAATTATGAGATAGATTGAAAAAAAAAAAGTTATGCTTTGGACAATAATCGTAAAAAATTACAATTTTAAGGGTTTTATAGCGTATCTTATTTTAAGATAACCTAAAAATCAATGATAATATGTAAAAAAATGTAAAAATGTAAAATTTAGGGAAAAAACTAGGCAAAATGACATTGTAGCCGTACAAAATCTTAGCTTTTGTTTTAAAATGTCCCTAAAGTTTTGTTTTATTGTGGTATAATGGAATAACCTTTGGTGTGACCGGCTTATAAGGGGCCACGACTTATTAAAGCCGGTTTCCACTGTCATTTCATTGATTGCAGTTACCAAAAACACAATACTGACAACGCCTAGTAATATCAAGTATTTTAGTCGTTGTTGAACCCTATTTTTGGTGAAAATATATCATATATGCATTGGTATTCTCACTTTTTGTGTCAGTGCTTGTTTGCAAAGAAAAGTTTTAAACAGGGGTTAAAAGCAGACAAATGAAGAAGTTTTGAAGATAAAGTCAAATTCAATCGTCTGAACATGCACGCCGCAGATATGCATACGTGCGCGACGCGCCATGTCAAAGAGATGATGCGGTGAAGAAATTCAAACAGCGAGAAAACAGGGATAAGGCACTACGCACGCGCGTGGTTATCCGATATGCGCGGCGCGGGTTCTAATTTTCCACAACTATAAATAGAGGCTTTTAGGTCGAATTTCAGAGGCGAAAATCAGACCCTAAGGTGGACTTACGGCGACTTTGACTCAAGTTTCAAGATTTCAGCAACCCATTGTGGTATTTTTTTATGTTTTTCACTTGCCTTTAGTATTAGTTTAGTTGTTTTAAGCTTGTAGCTTGGTGTTTCTGGATTGTGACAACCATTAGCATTAGGTTAAAGCTTCTGAATTTCGTTTGCTACTATTTTGGATGTTCTGGATTGAAGTTTAATCAAGTTAATCATTCGGTTCATGATTTATTGCATTATTTACCTTTATTTATGCTTTATTGCTTTGGATGTTTTTGGATTAATCTTGTTTGTTTCTGATTCTGAATCTTACTTCTGATTTCAGTAAGCAAACTTAGTTTAGAATAGAAGCGAGTTTAGTTTATTTTATGTTTGAGTTGGTTTTCAGCAATTGTTTGGAATTTGTGATTTTGGATTTTTTTGGAAAAGTGGAAGTTAGTCTCTCTGGCTGTAGCGTGAAACTACAGTTGGTAAGCTATCGTCTTGTCTTGACCACGAAACTCTTGTTGATCGACCCTGACTACCACTGTACTAGTGTGAGTGATGTTTCATTTTCTTATTTTTGACCGCACGACGACCTAGGCGTGTCAAACACCTTATGAATTTTTTCTGCCATTAATGTAACACGCTCATAATAAGAACAATCATCCATAGTTCTTCGTTCTTCTGTAACTCAAATCCCGTGGCAACTCAAGACCCGGGAAATGTTCTCCAATATTAATCTGAAAAAAGTCAACGTTGTGGCTTTGAGATGGTTTCGACTCAATTACGAGGTTTCAATCAAGTAGTTACCTGAGAAACAGATGCTTCCTACTTGCCAATCCCTTGGTGAAGTCTATCTTCGTCTTCAACATTTCAAAGATGCCCTAATTTATCAGGTGCTTCACATGTTCTGTCAAATTGATATTCATTTTCTCCGTATTTTGAGTATTCTACTTTCCATTTGCAAGTCTCCAGAATCAATTAATTGTTTGGGGTTTGAATTCATGTTTAGCTGGATTATTAAATACATGTCAGGCTGTGAAATGGGCCAAGGTTGTTTTGATTACAGAAAAAGCATCTGGAGCTTGTAAAGGATTCAGATGACCTGATTGAACAACAAAGGGGCAACATATAACACTGAGCCCCGTAGGTCCAGACACATGGCCGCCATGAAAACCGTCAAGCAAGCCTGCCAACCTGCAAAAGAAAATGGTGGCCGGAAGAAAGGGTGGGGTATCAGTGAAGAGAACCATTGGAGGTGGGTTGTGGTTGGTGTAGATATACAGATCGGAGTGAGAAAACAGGGACAAAGAGAGAGATAGACAAGAGAACAGAAAAGGGGGGAAAAGATGGGGCCGTTGCTGGTGGGTATGGAGGAAGAGGGTAATCACGTGGCAAATTTTTTTGTGACAAGCCAAGGGGTAACCGGGTTACCCTTTCATCTTTTTAGTAAGGACCATTTAAACCCGTCTTAATCGACTTTATACCCCTAAAAGACTAAAAATTACTTTAGGGATCTTTTAAAATAAAACCTAAGACTTCGATATCATTTTACCAAAAAACTAACCATAAAATAACATACAATATAAATTAAACTATTAAAAATAGTAAACTTATGACATTATCTTATTATTTTGCATTATTTTTTACTCATGTTTAGATTATTTCTTTATGATGTCTATTTAACAAGTTATGTATTTATCTATAAAACAGAAAAATGAAAAAAAAATTAAAAACACCGAGAGATTTTGATATCTATTGGTTAAACATAAGATTAAGTATTCTATCCTTAATTCTACTATCCTATCCATTTATGTAAATCCTTTTCAACTTCCATTCTATCTATTTATGTTATGTAAATCTTTTTCAACTTCGATATAAATTCTTGGAGGAATCACAACTTGATACGAATCCTCCGTAAACAAGATAAATAGTTTAACCTAGTTTTATAACCTCATGCTCACCCATTACCTTCGAACGTCACACCACCATGACAATACAATCGCCGCCTGCTTCTACCACCACAACCCTTCCGGTGACCAATCCTTCAACAACCCCCGCCATTAAAAGCCACGCCAAACTCACTCTCATCCAACTCGTGTTTCTTATATACTTTGAGGTTGCTGGTGGCCCTTATGGCGAAGAACCTGCAGTGAAGGCAGCCGGACCACTCTTTGCCATTATCGGATTTCTAGTGTTCCCTTTTATATGGAGTATTCCAGAAGCTCTGGTCACAGCCGAACTCTCCACCACGTTCCCTGGCAACGGTGGTTTCATCATCTGGGCTCATAAAGCGTTTGGTCCATTCTGGGGATCTCTAATGGGAACCTTGAAATATCTCACCAGTGTTATCAACTTGGCAGCATTCCCAATTCTTTGCGTTGACTACCTAGAAAAACTGTTCCCGATATTCGCCTCCGGATTACCTCGTACCCTAGCAATCTTGTTTTTCACCATATTACTTTCTTTCATCAACTTCACCGGCCTGAATATCGTTGGTTATGCCGCCATTATTCTGGGAATCATCTCTCTTTTCCCCTTCATTCTCATGTCGCTCATTGCCATCCCTCAAATCCAGCCACACAGATGGTTAAGCATGGGCCAAACGGGTGCCAAGAAAGACTGGAACTTGTTATTAAACACGCTTTTCTGGAACTTAAACTTCTGGGACACCGTCAGTACAATGGCCGGAGAAGTTGAAAAACCGAAAAAGACTTTCCCGTTAGCACTCTTTTTTGCCGTGATCCTGACTTGTTTGGCTTATATACTCCCTCTCCTAGCCGTTACCGGTTCTGTTGTGGTAGATCAAAACCAATGGGCATCTGGGTTTATGGCGGTGGCGGCAGAGATGATAGTGGGTAAATGGTTGAAGATTTGGATCGAGATAGGATCGGTTTTATCGGCAATAGGTTTGTTCGAAGCATTATTAAGCAGTTGCGCTTATCAGATTCTTGGTATGGCTGATTTAGGGTTTTTACCAAAGTTTTTCGAGCGGAGATCAAGATGGTTCAACACTCCATGGGTTGGGATTTTGGTATCAAGTATGATTACTATAAGTTTTTCTTTCATGAATTTTACGGACATTATATCTTCTGCAAACTTTTTATATAGTTTAGGGATGCTTTTGGAGTTTGCATCATTTATATGGCTTAGAAGGAAGTTTCCCACATTGAGACGGCCATATCGGGTGCCATTAAAGTTGCCTGGGCTAGTGGTAATGTGCTTGGTACCATCAGCATTTTTGGTGGTAATTATGGCTATTGCTACTAAGGTTGTGTTTTTGGTGAGCGGGTTGATGACGATGGGATGCATTCTATGGTACTTTTTGATGAAATTATGTAAATCAAAGAAGTGGTTTGTTTTCAAAAATGCTGATGAAATTGAAGTTGGCGAAGAAGAAGAGTAGTTATTCAAAGGTACTCAATAGAAACGTCTATATTAGATACCTCTGTCAATATGCAGGACTTATTGTTTTCTTTTCCTCTTGTTGATATTGTAAATATCTTTTTGGAGAATAATACTACGTAAGTTGTTTTTATTAATTTTATAGTTTTGTTTGTTGTCATGGCGCAAGAAACTGTTGAGATGATACAATTATCTGCTCTGGAAGGGTTACGGGGTCCTTCCCAAAGGGGTTATGTGTGGGTTTATTGATAGCATTAGAGGACAAATGAGATAGAATGAAGCGAGATGGGGCACCACTAAATAACTTGGTCAGTTCATCGTATTTAGGGTTTTATAGCCTGAAACTTTGTATGTTAGCTAGTTTGGCGGTAACATTCTTCTGGCTTCGCTGTTTTCCATTCGACATAGGATTGTTGCAATTTGCAAATGATGGTAGGCCCATAAAGTTCCTGGTTGAGATACATGGAGTGTCATGTTATTGAAGACGAGAAGTCAACATCAACATAATCCATGATCAAATTTACAATCATTAAACAGTTGCTAAATTAAGACTATCCTTTCAAACTTTCGCGTCACATCAGGTCCAACATCACTTTCCTCGTCTATTGTTCTAAACATTTTGCGCCTCATACAGAGGTTCATCGCCAAGTGTGAGCATTCCGGGCACTTCCCATAGGTTCATCGACATGCACCTATTGCAACCATATTATGCTGTGTGATTTGAGTACTTGTTTTTTAGAAAATGTTGTTAAATGAAAACACATTATTTGATTAAAACAACTCAAGAATAAATATCTAAGAATGTTTCAATTTTTTCTTTTTAACTTATAGAACTTTTAAGTTACATTTCTTCGGTTTTTAGTGTTCAATTTATAATACTATAATTATAATGTTTTACAAAACTTATTAGAATATATAACAAAAAGATATAAATTTAATATTCTAACTTAATCCATGAAATCTACACATTAAACTTACAACTTATATGCGTGCGGACTTGTAGAGAGAAGCTTGTCAATTATACATCGTTTCAAGTTCTTTCATATCCGGGAGTTATCGTTAATGTAACATCAGAATTGATTTTCTCAATTTTATTCGTTCTGGAAACTACTAAGTTGTGTACTTAACATTTGATATGTTGCTAAGAGTATATTGAATTAGTCATTAAAAACGACTAATTATAATTAATGTATAATTATTTGTATCTTTAGAACTTTTATTAATAAAAAACGTTAGGAAATATTGTTTTTTAATTTTTTTTATAAATAATTTTGCTATATTTTATTGAGGGGCCTTTATTTCTATTATCATTGTGGGCTCCAAAATGTTTGGACCGGCCCGGACTCTCTCGCTCACATCTCTCTCGGCGCGGCATGAACAAAACGGGAATTAGGGTTTTAATGCGTGATATCTAGCTACGGCAAGGAAGACGTGAGGGGTTGGGCTCCGAGTCATACCGATCAAAGTCACGGCCCAAACAAATTTCATGCAAAAGTTGGAGACTTTGACACATTTAGCCTCTCATTTACCCATAATGCTACTTTAAGTCCCTAAAGCCATAAACCCAAAAACGTTAACAATCAAAGTTCCACAAATGCCCCTTTTGGTCCCTCATCTAGAAAATAATATTTTTAGATTATTAAGTCATTTCTTGAATAACCTTTTATCTAGTTTGACGGCATACTACTCATTCTACAACTTAATAACCCTAACCTTTTATCTAGTGGTGCACATTCACAACTTCGATTTGTCCATAGGGGACGTATATGTAGCCCTTGAGGCTTACTCGTCAATTACATGGCAGGAAGTTCCAGATCAATTATCCCCCTCACTATTATAACATCGCCTCCTTCCTAGAACATGCCGTGCGCAACCTCATCTTACTTATAATAATTTACATCATTCGTTAACATTACATTTTAGTTTGCTTTTAATATGCCCATTCAAAACATTCTGAGTAAGATCTCGTCATCTAAGATATTACTTAATGTCTTTCATAATTCAAAAACTGCCATCGTTAAAATTTAATAATTTGAAAGTAACAACCAACTTACATTAAAACATACACACATTGAACCTCACTTAGCGATATACCATTTTTAGAAAAAAATCTCATAAACCATAATGTGTAATATTATCTAATACATTTATATCCATGAAAAACTCTATATGCACAAATTTTGAAATTTGGCCCATGAATATAAATATATCCCACGCATGTTTTTTTGAATAGGTAGATAATTAGTTACAGCTTCGTAAAAAAATCAATTGATTTGTGAAGATATGAGAGTGTATACAATATAATAGTATTGTAATGAAACTAACTAAGGTAAATCTCATTTAGCATGATTTCATTACATTGAACATATTCCCTAATTTGATGTGGCATAAAATAATATTACTTCAACATAAACATTGCAAATTTCTTAATTGAAGAATCGATTTAATGGTTTCTAAACTTGGAATAAAGCTTTCTTTTATAACTTAAAAAACAAATTTTGAAATCCATCATCGTGGTCCTTAAAGCTTATTTGACATTGACATTTGCTTCAAAACATATTGTCCCAAATCATTCCTTAAGGCTATTCGATTATTGAGTCAATACTTAATAAAACATTTATTTCATTATATTTAATGTTATATAATCCTCTCAAAACTTGTTATTTCTATTTTAATCATTCTACTACCGAGGTTCAAGTTCTATCCCTGTCTTCTCAGCAAAATGCTACTACAGGATATTCGCTCTATATCCATGAGTTACTTCTAACTTGGCACTAGGTCCAATACTTCCATGGAACTCTAGGATATACGATGTCCTTGATGGTGTTATCATCACCAGACCTTACCCAATATTGTGTACCTTATTATCCTCATCCAACGTATTACACATTTCTTATGCCTTGTTCTGACCTTGACCGTTCATCACACAATCCACATCAGTCATCTCTAAAACTTCATTCCATATGCATGATCGGGTGTACTGACAACTAGCGGTTACCCCCTTTCGATTTGCTTCTTATATGTCTCTCGACTTATTTACAGTCTCAACTCAATTTCTCAGCTGAACTAGAGTCATACTTCATTTTGCATCCTTATCATTTGAGCATTTTCTTGTTCCCAGGTCGTTGTGTTCTTATACTACTTACATCCTTCGTTCAAAGCGTGATTCCCTAAAGGAGTTCACTCATAATGACTCTAGAGCGAACCCTATTTTTTGCGGTTGCATAAAACTAACTCAGTCACACTCTTTTGCTTTGTCATTCTCTCAATCATATCATGATGTCGTCTACTTGATGTCAATGATCAACTTGACACCTCATCATTTATGATCTCTACAACTAAGAGTTATCTAGAACTACTTTTGGTACTGTACTGGTTCCCTCAGGTAAACTTTCTCGAGTCTTCTGGCCTTTGTCTCCTTTAGTGCTTTACCTACTTGTATTTGCTCTAAGAACTATATTTCTTCCCTACCTTCCTACACATGTGATAATGCCTAGTAATGTCAAGCATTATAGTTATTATTAAGCCAGGTTTTAGTTAGTTTATCTTTCTTAATTGACTAATATCATTTACTTTTGTGCCAAAGTTCTTGGAACTGTTTTTAGTGTAAATACAGGGGTTTAAGTGCAAATTTGGAGAAATTACGGAGCAAAACGGACAAAGAAAGTGGAGCAGGAGGGATTAGGGATGCTAATCCTTGTGATTAGCGCCGATAATGTGGCCAAGTAGGATAATGTTCAGTTTCAAATTTCAAAACGCGCGAAGGAAAGTTCTAGATTAGCATTAGCGCCGCTAACCCTTAAAGTTAGCGACGCTAATGTCCAGATAAGTCACAAGTATCCGTTTTTGAATTTCAAACTCCGAGATATCGGGATATAGAAGAGGCCCGCACCGCAGAAGAGGCCCGTCCGCGTCTCGGACACCCGATTTTCCACCACTATAAATATCGGACCCACGTACGACTTTAGAGGCATCCCGAGACATCAAGAAGGGATCCGAAAGTCTTATTTCGTGATTTTTCTAAGTTACATTCGTTAGTTTGGTTAGATATTCGGTTTTTCTATTATTTTATCAACTCGGTACCGAGGTATTCCGCAATTGGAATTTCCGTCGATTACTCGATGTTGTGCTGGTTTAGTTGAATAGTTCTTTTCATTCTGTAGCTTAGATCTGAATAGTTGATTGTTAGATTTGGATGTTTGTTTTTTTTGATTTTATAAAAGTAATCATTCGGTTTATTGGTTTTCTCGATCTACAATAAGATCTGAATTTGTTTTATTTCGATATTTGATTTTCGGTTGTTTCCCACGTGTTATCAATCCACCGTCTATAGAGTGACACTGTATATTAGTTTATTGACACAAAGTGCCAACCACGGACTCCACGGTTCGACCTTTACTTGTCGCTAGCTAGTGAGCTGTGAGGTATATTTAGCATTTTTGACCGCATCAACGAGTCCGAACCCGTTAAATTTTGGTGCTGTTGCCAGGGAGCTGTGCGCTTGACACTCTGTGTCAATTTTCGATTTTTTTATGGTTTTTAATTTTCTGTATGTGTATGTCCTCATAATTGGCGATTACATATACACGGACCAATAAACGTGTTATGGTGGCCCGGTCTATAATCATCACGAGAATGATTACTACAATGAATCATTCAATGACAATGGGTATGGAAGTTTGACTCAGTACAAACAAAACATGTACACCAATCAGGACAGATGTGGGGAATATGGTGGCCGAGCCAACAACTATTACGAGAATGATTGGTACAACGGACCATTCAATAACATTGGGTTACGGACCCAGGAGCCGACTCTGTTGGGTGTTGAAATCGTTTAACTATGTAAACAATGACTAGAGATAAAGTAGTACTAATCAATCACACAGTAATAGGAACAGTAAGAACAGTTGATGAACAATGATATGAATAACTTGTGCTGAATGCTTGATTGGTTTAAGGTTTTACTTGTTTGGATGATTACAACTCACATTTGACACGGTATGGTATCACTGATATTTATACTTGATCAGTGATACGCATAGTACAACTTTATTACAGAGAATATCCTATTAGAGTACTAACCAATAGGATATTAGATTCATGCAACACGTAATGTACTATTACGCGTGCTTACAAAAGTTTGACAGCTGTGAAGTCTTCGGATCCTCCAGGTAATACCCTTCGGAGTCTTCAGACTTCGGGGTCTTCATATTGTCTTTTACTTCGGGGCCTTTGACAGAGGGTCTTCGGATGTTTGAGCACTTCAGCAAAAAAGGTTTCAACAATCTCCCCCTTTGTGTGAAGTGCATCCGAACCCTATCTTTGTTGCCAGTAGTGTTCTCTCAAGTGTACCTCACTGTTAACCACCAGTTGAGGTGTTCTCTCACTTTCTTTTTCTCCTGCCAGTTGTTCACAAAGCATTTGTTTACCAGGGCCAGAACTTGTTTGATAGACTCCGAAGATAAGCGACCCATGAAGTCAATTTCGAAGAATTTAGTGACAAGAGTTTGTTTGTCACTAGACAATCCTTTGAACACCACACCCCAGGGCTTGTCAACAATTTGCCCAGCCTTCAAATGCTCAAAGTTTTCTATTATGGTAGGTGGGGGTGCAAGGGATTGATTGAAGAGTTCAGCCACAACAATATCGAACCTGGCTACTCTTAGAAGATAGTTTCTGAAGAAAGTGGAGATGTGAGTTTTGGCTAGTGCGAAGACCCCAATGTCTTCGCATTCATTGCCAGCTGAGAATTTCAGGATATCAAGAAGAGATATGAAGTCCGAAGGATTCATAATTGGGAAGTCTGTAATGGTGAACTTTGATTCATCTTCTTCATTTATCCCCCGAAGTACAAAGAAGTTTAGGTTCTGAAAACCTACATACTCCTCTCCTCTCTTGATATAAATTATTTTAACTATTTTCTTCTCACTCCATACATAGTTCGGAGCTTAGATGAACTTTGTATGGAATGCAACTTTTCTTGTCTTGTACTCCGGCAGCTGTTCTTTTGGCACATTCCTTTCAAATTGTAGAAAGGCGAAGGTCTTCGGGTTGTAGGGGAGATCCAGCTACTGGTTTTTGCCATTCTTTGTTTCAAGGCTCTTGAGTGGAAGCCTGTTGTTAATATGAAAGTCATTGAAACCAATGGCCTTGATTAACTCCTTGGTCCATGTTTGGTTTTCAATGGCAATCCTGTTGATTTCGAGAATCTTCCTGTACTCCTATTCCCTTTCTTTGTGGACTTGCTCCATATGAGGAGCAATCCTGATTTCTTTCATTAAAGGCTGAGAACTGGAACCACCTGCTTCAGTTGTCGTTGTGGTTCCAAAGGTGGGGCCAGCCTTGGAGGGAATTGGAGGGATAAAGGGTGGTCTACCCAAGATTGTTGATTGGTGGGTACTTTGTTGTTTGATGGTTGTTTTTGCTGGGTCTGCGGAGGTTGGAGTCTCTAGAGCTTGAGACTGTAGCTTCTGATTCTCCCCCTTGTGAAGGATGAACAATGTGTTCACCCTGAGCAATTTGCTGGGGTCTCCCTCTTTCAGCCTGTGATTTCTCCATTTTTAAGGAGACGTTGATCATGGGTTGAAGTGTGGTCTTCAACTTTGTGACCACGTCTGTGATGATGGCCTGGTTTGTAGTTCGGAGCTCCTTGGCAAAAGTAGCAACTGCGGAGGATGACAATTCCGCAGTGAGCTCTTCCACACGTTTTTGGGCATCAGACAGGTGTTTGGCAAACCCTGTCTGGTATTGTGAGTTAAAGGACTCGGTTGAGCTCCGAAGATCATGCAGCTCCTTGGTCACTTCAGAGTTAGATAACTCCATTTTTCTCACCAGCTCCTCAATCTTTTTATCATTTTGCTCCTTAAGGAGCCGGTGCCTCTAATCTATCTGCTCAACCGCAGTGTTGAGCTTTCCTTCAATAACCCGTTGAATTTGCATTTGTTTCTCCAGAACACGTTGTTCCGAAGCCTTGACCAACTCTTCCATTTTCCCGGTCAAGGAATTTTGAACTTCTGCAATTAGGTCCTCAACACCAGTTTCAGGCTTCTTTGTGGGATTGAAGCCAGTGTTGGATTGCAGCAGGGCATCCAATTTGCGGTTGAGGATTTTGTATTGTTTCCCCAAGATGAAGTCTGTATCATCCAGACTTTCATCCTTATTCTCCTCTATCATGATTGGCGCCATGTGGAAGGCAACCATGGCCTCTTCGGTGGATGGTGGTTGTGAAGAAATGTTGGCTTCAAAATCGAAGTCATCTTGGAATGGATAATCAGGCAGTGATGTATCCATACCAGATGGAGGGATAGGTGGTACATCTGTGAAGGTTGATTTTGGTGGAGAAGGAGGAGGTGTTATATGAGGTGGTGTGGGTGGTCTTGTTGCTTTAGGTGGTGATGGTGGTCTTGTGGTAGCTGGTGGAGTGGGAGGTCTTGTGGTCTGAAGAGGTGAGGGAGGTCTTTCTTCATGTTGGTGTTCTTCTTCTTGAACAGTGGATGGAGTTTTTTTTGACTCCGAAGACTCATCCACAATGGTCATTTTCCTTGACCGCTTCTGTTGTTTCCTCTTCAGAGTGGTCTGCTCTGAAGCCTTTCTCTTTTTCTCCGTTTTCTTTGGACCACTTGGTCCACCGGCGCTTTCTTCTTGCCCTTAGGTTTAGTTTGGGCTTTTGTTGATGCAGTGTGAGTTTCTTCCTGAGTAACATCCCGAACAGGGTATGGAATAATAAGAGTATTCCTGTAAGTGTTTACCTCATTGCACTCTATAGACACTTTGGAGAGCATAGCTTGAGGAATTTGGGGGCAGAAGGTTGCCGGTTCATCATCTAGAGCAGGAATTGCAATGAGAGTGTATTTCATCTCAGCAAGCGAAGGATCAGGAACATACCTTGCTTCCTGGTAGTGGGGATGCACAACAATCGCCCAGAAATCAGCCCTTCAGGCTGTGGTTTATGTGGGAGCAGAAATCAGCCCATAGAATCGATGCGAAATCTACCTTGACGTCATAGTAGATTCCATACAAGAGGCCTTGGAAGGCAACGCTTGCAGAGTCCAAGCCGGAGGTTCTTCCTGAAAGACATCTGAGAAAGATACTGAAGTAGTATCTCCAAAGACCGGGGAGTTGGTTTTTCTTTAACATGCTTATCTTTTCAAGAAGAGGTGTGTAGCCCATTTCGTTGAACATTGCAACGAGATGATCAGCAGAGGGAACAACCATGTCCTTGGAGTTGTAGACAGGAAGACGGAGGGCTTCAGCGAACTTCTCCTTGGTTAGTTGCACCTTCTTGGTTTTGCCCTTGGAATCAACAGTCTCATACAACACCGATTTGACGTGGTTGTTGGAGTCGAACAAAGCATTTGATGTGTAGTGTGTCCTGTGAACCAGAGTCGCAGGGATTGATGGAGTGCAAGTTAGGGCGTAACCGAGAACAGACCTTTTTAAGCATTCAACCACTGCATCAATTGGTTGAGGGTAAAGTTTCAGATCGTTACGGAGAACCAGGTTAGCAGATTGGTTCTTGAGAACAGGAATTGAAATAGCTTCAGTTTTTTGAGAAGATGCTTCAGCCATTGTAGAAGGATCGAGGAAGACAGAGGAGCTTAGGGTTTCTGAGAGAATTCTTGCAGAGGAGTTTTGAGAGTAATGATCGCGTAAAGAGATGAACTGATGGGTCGTGAGGTATATATAGTATTCGTGGTCCCAAGGCCATTTAATGCGTGTGGGAATTGGTCCACTAATATTATGACACCTCAGCGCCTAGCCGTTCCACTTTCTCTGCAAAAACGGAACCGTTCGCCTGTCAGTCATCATTATTTAAAATTGAACCGCCACTTTCACACGATCTTATTGTTAGGATTTGCCACGATTGTCTCAGTGACAGCTGTGTAACAACAGTTATTAAATTCAAAAGAATGTTTGTCTATGAGATTATCATAAATGTAAAAATCACTTGATTAATAAATTGACTTATAATCAACAAGAATATTTATGACCGTTATAGATACTCTTCGGAGTGGAATGGTAGAGTAACTATTATGATCAACCCTTAAGGATGTTGATAACACTTCGGATAGCAACGTTCGTTTGTGAAGTGTTTGTTGATACTCCGAAGTCCATTTGTTATCTTTTTGTTTTTCTCGAGTATATCTTGTTTTAAATTTTGAGTGATGCATGATAACACTTAACCTTGACTTTCCTGAATATTATGAAATGAAGATTTAACAAGTTAATGTTCAGAATCATTCGAATCATGTTGGAAGTCTATTTTTCATTTCGAAGTTTGTTTGATTAAATATCAGTCATGAATGTATAAGTCTAATCACCCCATTGTCAACTTGATTTCGCATTTAGAACCAAGAGTTTGATTGATCTTTTGTGCTTCAAATTTTTCGTACTGAACAATGGTAACATCCTTTGTATTTGAAATTTAAAGAAGTTTTCATTTTTGAATTGAACATCAGAAGTGTGTTTAGTAATTTGATTGTCTTTAAAGAATCTTTTGAAAAATCTGTTGCCTTTCATCAATTGAAGTGTTTGGATACTAGGCTCTGATGACAAGCCTTTGATCTTCGTACACTACTTCAACTTTACCATTTAAGATAGATTACTTGAAATGTTCATATTCTCTACAAAGTACTCGACTATGTTATAGGAGCTCCTTGTATTGTTATTTAAAACAGATGAATACGCCTTTGAATGTTGATTTATATTTCTTTTGTATTCCTTGTTTATCTTTTTGTCTTGCTTTTTGTCTTTGAATATTTTGAAAATTTGTTTTCTATTTATATTTTTGAGTTTTTCTATATTTCCTTTTTATCTTTTCCTTTTAGGATTTTCTTATTCGAAGAGACAAAATTTCACCATTTAGTTTCTTTCTTTGGTGCTTTTTGGTTTTGTTTTGTGCAATCCTTGAGTTTGAGAAACTTCATTTAGTTCAATTTTGAAACAACGATGAAAAGAGATTTAAATTAACTTATCAGACGATGTTGGTACTATTTTTGAAGAAAACTTCGGAGCACTTGAGGTATCCTGTGTAGTTTTGAGGCTACATGATTAGTTTGATATTGAAGCGAGTCAAGTTTAGAAGGGAGGTTAGGTATAGACATTTTGTTAATGATATTGGAATCAAACAAGGCTTCAAATTGTAAAATAGCCTTAACCTCACTCCGAAGTCTGTTTTCTTACCAATGTTTCAAGTCGATTCCCCATTACCTTTTAGTGCAATAAGGTATGATTATGAGAATCTAAAATCAAAGTTTTGTCCTTTAGTCAGGTAGTTCATGAAAGTAAGGTTAAACTTTGTCACTATGCAAAAATATGTCTTGAAACTATTGAATTTTGATTCTTCTTTGAAACAGCCATTTATTATGAGATTATTTATCCTTGAGATACGAAGTCAAAATATGTTTCAAAAAGATTTTGACATTTATGACATTTTATTGACTTTAATTTTCTGATCCGAGGTGCACCGAAGCGACAAAAGGCTTCGATGTACTGCGGTGCGTCAATAATATGTTTTAGTTATTTTACTCCGATGGGCTCCGAAGCGATAAAGCACTTCGGAGTGCTGCGGAGTATTATGAATTTTTGTTTTTCAATTGAAAAGGTTAAGGATAAGAGTGAGCAAATCTGAGATTTATTGTAGAGTGGATCCATCAATCATTCCAAGTCCGCGAACAATTCTTGTAAATGCCTCTTCATTTAAAGTCTTTGTGAAGATGTCTGCCAATTGTTCTGTTGTGTGAACAAAGTGCACCTCAATAATCCCCTCCTCAACATGACTTTTGATGAAGTGATAGCGAAGAGCTATATGCTTCATCTTGGAATGTTGAACACGATTGTGGCATATGCGAATTGCACTTTGTGAGTCACAGAACAAAGGTATTTTTCTCATGTTGATGACATAGTCCTTCAGTTGGCTTTGGATCCAGATGATTTGTGAGGTACATGCTGCAGCTGCTACATATTCTGCTTCTGCTGTGGGGATAGAGACACAAGTTTGCTTCTTGGATTGCCAGCTGATTAGTTTTCCATCAAGGAATTGACAGCCCTCCAAAGTACTCTTGCGATCAATAGATCATCCACCAAGATCTGAGTCTGAATAAGCTTGTATGTAGAAGCCGGAGTTTGCTGGGTACCACTAACATAAGCAGGTGTGCCATGAAGATATCGAAAGATCTTCTTAACCGCAGCCAAATGAGGTTCTCTTGGGTCAGCCTGATATCTTGCACAATTGCAGACTGCAAACATGATATCAGGTCGACTGGCAGTGAGATAGAGCAATGATCCAATCATGCTTCAGTATTGCTGTATGTCTGTCTTCGGTTTGTCTAATGAGGGATTTTACCTTGTACCTGCAGGCAAGGGAACTTTTGCTTTGGAGCAGTTAGTCATTCCGAAGCGTTCAAGCAAACTCTTCGTGTATTTTTGTTGATTGATAAAAATCCCCTCCTTGGTTTGTTTAATTTGTAATCCAATAAAGAAGTTAATCTTTCCCATCATACTCATCTGAAATTTGCTTTTCATTAGTTTTTCAAAATCTTTTGATAAATTAGGGTCAGTGGATCCGAAGATTATGTCATCCACATAGATTTGGACTAACATCAAATGAGATCCAACTTTCTTTCTAAAAAGTGTTGGATCCACTGAACCTTGTTTAAAACTTGATTCTTTTAAAAATTTTGTCAAGGTCTCATACCAAGCTCTTGGAGCTTGTTTTAAACCATAGACAGCCTTGTCTAGCACATAGCAATGGTTTGGATGTTCTTTACTTTCAAAGCCAGGTGGTTGTTCAACAAAAACGGTTTCCTCGAGATCACCATTCAGAAAGGCACACTTGACATCCATTTGATAGACATCAAAGTTTTTGTGTGCAACATAAGCCAAAAATATCCGAACTGATTCGAGTCTGGCAACAGGAGCAAATGTTTCTTCATAATCAATCCCCTCCTGTTGACGATAACCCTTGACAACCAGCCTTGCTTTGTTCCGAACCACATTGCCTTCGGTGTCTAGCTTGTTTTTGCACACCCATTTCAGACCACCAATTGAAGCATTTGTAGGTTTTGGAATGAGTGTCCAAACTTTGTTTCTTTCAAATTCTTCTAATTCCAACTGCATTGCTTCAATCCAGTCAGGGTGATCGAAAGCATCTTTAACATTCTTAGGTTCTACCTTGGAGATAAAGACATTGAACATGCACAACTCCGAAGTTTTGTTTAAGTCAAGTTGTCTTTGGTGAAGTTGTGCACGAGTCAATACTCTATCTTGAACGTTTCCGATGACTAGTGATGGTGGATGATTTTTCGTCCATTTGTCCAAATGAGGATAGTTTGGATCAAAATCAGTCGGTCCTTCAGAATCAATATCCTCGATATCTGAAGGATATCCCGAAGTGGACGGAAAATCACCCATTATTAAATGATTGTTTGAGTTATTTGCATTTGATTGTGGTGTGTGTAGTTGTGAAGTAGAGTTTAGAGTGTTCTCCCCCTCGACAGCTGTTGGTGTTGAGGAAGTGGTTGCTCTATCCGAAGCGATAGGGGTTGCTGAGTTTGGAGTGATAATCTCTTGCTCCCCCTGGACTATTGGATACAGGGACATGATATGAGAGATTTCCCATAGGGTTGAAGTCGTACTGTTGTTTGGATCCCCCTCAACACTAGCATTCCCTTCACTTCGGTTTGATGGCTCCCCCTCAATAGATGATGGTCTTTGCACACTACTTGTAGAAGAATCATCAGGTCCATATGTAAGTTTGGACAATTCGGACACATGGTTATTAGGTGCCCTGGCTTCGGAGTCCACAGCCCTCACAGGTGGATCAAATAAAAGAGCGAAGTCTGTATCAAATGTAGTGCTTTGTACAGCATCCACAGCAGGCTTTGGAAAGATGGATGACATGGGGAATGGATGCAAAGACTTCTTGATGTAGTAATCATCGAACCTCAGGTTGAAGGTTTCTTCAATCTTTCGAGTCCTCTTGTTCATGACTCTGTAAGCTTTTGAGTCTTGAGAGTATCCAAGGAAAATCCATTCTTCTGATTTTTCATTAAACTTTGTCAAATGGTCTTTCAAATTCAAGATGAAACACCTACAGCCGAAGATGTGAAGAAATTTGACATTTGGTTTTCTGCGATTGAGTACTTCATAAGGTGTGATGTGAAATCTCTTGTGAATGTAGGATCTGTTTTGAGTAAAGCAGACTGTAGAAATGGCTTCGGCCCAGAAGTACATGGGCAAATTTGCAAAATTAAGCATAGTTCTAGCTGCTTCACACAAAGAACGATTTCTCCTTTCTACAACACCATTTTGTTGTGGAGTGTATGGTGTTGAGAAGTTGTGACTAATCCCTTTTGTTTTCAAGAATCCATCAAGAGTTTGATTTTTGAACTCCGAACCGTTGTCACTGTGCACAGTTCGGACTTTCTTGTTAAGCATCACTTCCATCTTCTTTATGAAGTTAATGATTTCTTCAGCGGCATCTGATTTGTTTCTCAGAAATAAGACCCAAGTGAACCTTGAATAGTCATCAACTATCACAAGAATATATTTCTTCTTTCCAATTGACTCGACTGCGGATGGACCACACAAGTCCACATAGAAAAGTGAAAGGGGTTCGGTGATTTTGGGATTGATCACAGTTGGATGCCTTTGTTTTGTTTGCTTGCCATGTTCACAAGCAGAAAAAAGTGAATCATTGTCAAATTTTAGAGCAGGCATTCCACGAACCAAATCCATAGCCACTAACTTGTTTAAGTCTTTGAAGTTCAAATGAGCAAGTCTTCGTTGCCAAAGCCAGCTAATATCGGAGTTGGCTTCTGAGAGAAGACATAAGGATTGCCCACCAGTTACAGGCTTTAGATTTAAAGGAAACATTGATCCCTTCCTTTCAGATTTGAGTAAGACTTCGTTTGTTTCTTCTTTTGTGATGACACTCCCTTGGTTGTTAAATGTAACTGCGTTACCCGTTCCAACCACCAATTGAGATATACTCACAAGATTGTGTTTTAACCCTTCAACAAATGCCACTCTGCTGATTGTGAATTGGCCATTTGTTATTTTACCATAACCCCGAATTGGACATGTTTCATTGTTACCGAAGCGTACATTTCCAACATCATCCAATGTTCTATAACCTCTAAGATATTCCCTCGTCCCTGTCATATGTATTGAGCAGCCACTATCCATGTACCATTTAGTGTCGTATCACTCATTTGACATAAGCTGCAATTAATCAAGAAGGAGTTGGTACCCAATCAAACTTGGGTCCTCAGGGTAAGTGAAGGATTCTTGAATCCATTTTTCTACGGCCTCTTCTGGTATTTCATTTGCATTTAAGTTGATCAGATTCTCCGAAGCCTCATGTGATGAACATGATTCAGAGGAGTCTAAGCTAAATTCAGAAAAGCTTTGTGTCAAGTTAGATGAGTCTGAAGTGACTGACAAAATGCAAGACTTCGGAACCCATTTTTGGTTGGATGATTTTCACTTCGAGGTTTTTGATGTTTGTTTTTCACTTGAAAATTTTGAACTCGTTGATGTTTTTGAGGATTTGGTTTTAGCAGTGAGATTTTCTTTTAAATCATTTCTTTTCGAATTTTGTTTAGAAATTTCAATTGTCGATTTCTTTGATGTTGAACTGCACAACGTAGATGTACAAAGGTACTCTTCGTATGCCAATTTGAAATCATTTATTGAGAGATTCTTATCTTTAAACAAGTTCAAATTTTTGTCTAGCCAATGATGAAATGTATCTATCAAATTGTTTCCTTTTGAAAATGTTTTCTTTGTAGGTGTTTGAAATTTTGGATTGGGAAAGTTAGGATTTGTCGGTGTAAAAGTTGGTTTAACATTTTGATTTTTGACTTTTGAAACCTTTGAGTTAAACGGTTTTGTTCCAGAAGTTGAAGCAATTGCTTCATTTTGTTTCAAGCCTCCGAAGGGAGTTTTTCTCTTCACAAGATTCAGAGTTTGTTTTGATTTCAAGTTCGCAACAATAGGTTTTTGAATTGGTTTAGTAATCACTATTGCTGGTTTTGATTTTTGGAGAATTTGAGGTCTTTTCAAAATCTGAGGCGTTTGTACCGGAGGATTGGGAATAATAATTTTTGATTTTGCAATAATCTTTTAAGAAGGTTGTGACATGGGTACACATTCACATGATTCCATTAATTGAAAGACATCCATCTTCGGAGCTATGAGTTTCTCCATAGCTTGAATATGTTTGTGATTTCGATTTGTGTAAATGTGATTATCATTTTTGACATTCAAAAGATGCGACATGTTTTTGGGAATCTTTTCTTTTTCATAACAAAGATAATTGTAGATGTTATGGCCATACAAATCTTGTTTTCTTATGTTGATTTTTACTTCCATTCTTTCATTCATTTCGTTTTAAACCATTTTTGAAGAGGAGAAGAATCCTTCCTCAGTAACTGTGGAATTATCCTCCTCAAGAAGTTTTTCTAAATCGTTTTCAATCAAAGGTGATCCACCTGGTTTCACAAAGATGGCATTTTTGAAATAAGATATCTTCGGATAGATGCAAGCCACAGGAACTAGCCTTTTTGAATTGTCCTTAAGATATTGATCATAAGAGACACAAACATATGAGATTTGTAATTTTGATTTCATAATTTCTTTGTTTTCAAAAGTTTTAGGTTCATAAACAACTTTTGCTTTTCCTTTGTCCTTCGAAGACAGTTGTGATATGTCTTCGGAGGGTGATGCGGATGCGGAGGATGATTTTAATGAAGAACAATCAATTTCCTCCATATCCGAATCGCTTTGAGAATCATTCTCAGATGCGATTTCAACTGTAACCTTTTCTTTGTTTTCAATTTGAGGAACATTCTTTTTCAAAATTGGGATTTCTTGTGGCAATAATTTCAACAGATTATCAGCAGTTAGATGTTTTTCTACAAATATCAAACCATGTTTATACGAAGAGTTGGTCACTTCGGACCCAGATACTATAGATTCACACTCATAAGATATACTATCAACTTCCTTAAGCTTAAACTCAATAAAAGGTAATAGTTGTCTATGTTGAACATTGCACACATCAGCTGAATGATAGATACGTGTAATATGAGCATATAAACGTTTTGCAGTTTCACAAAATATATTGCGTTGTCTCAAAATTACATCATGATTGTTTAAAAGTTTTTCTCTATTCTCTTCTAGCAATGAGATTCTTAGGTTGGTCTTTTCTAGGACTAGCTTCAAACTTTCTACTCTCCCCCTCAAGCTGAGAATCTCCTGCTCACTGAGTGTCTCCCTAGTTTTCGCATCAATAAGCATTTTATGCATCACAGAACAATCACGAGTTATTTCATTTATGATAGGAGTTGATTGAGAAATAGGAATTTTAAAAGTTGAGAGAAGTTTGGATACCTGCTCAGGAATGGTCAGGCGTGCGTCATTTGCTATAAAACATATCTCCTCATCATCATCCGAAGTGTCGTCAGACCATGTCTTCGGATTCACAGCATCAATCATCTCATTCATCGCCGAAGTCTTGAAACCAAGACCAGCAGTTGTTCCATAGCCCAGCATCTCCTCATCAGCTGTCTCCTCAGAAGTACTTTTCAGAAAGCTCTTACCATCATCATATGCCATGAATGCACTATGAGTTGGCTTTCTTACTTCTTCATCTTCAGAATCAGAAGACCAGACTTGATAAGATCCTTGATAATCCTCAGCAGCCATCAGGGCTAAGTCTTTAGTCTTTTTCCTTACTTCTTCTATCTTCATTGCATAGTAAGCTTCATCATTCACTTGAGGTTTCTTCTTATTTTGTTTGCCAAGCATACAATCTTTAGCAAAGTGATTTTTACCATGACAGTAATTACAGTCATAGCCTGAATCACCAGAAACCTTTTTCTCTTCTATTTTCTCTTTTGATGACTACGAAGCCTGTTTTCAGATGGCTTCAGAGTAGAAGACTTTGAATTTTCATCCTTCGGAGTGAACATTTCTGGTTTGGGTTTCGGATTGAAGTTTGATTTATTGAAGTTCTTGACAAAAGGCTTCCCAGAGTTGTTTTTAATGAATGGTTTCTTGAACCTTCGACTGTTAGCAGCATAGAGAGCAACGGTTTCACCATTGTCATCAACCATATAGTCAGCTATTTCATCATCACTGGTTTCTTCTTCTTCTTTTGAAACAAGGGCAAGTGGTCCAGATCCAGCATTCTCACTTCTACGACCCACGACATCTGGTTCATGTGACTTTAGTAGATTGTATAGAGCAGCCAACTTGTACTTCTCAATGTTTTCATAGGATTTAACCATGAGCATGATTCGTCTCCATTCTTTGCGAAGACTGTAAAGAAATTTAATGTTGATCTCCTGTTGGCTTCGTGTCTCCCCGTACTTGTCTAGGGTATAGATCATTTTTCTAAGACGTTCATAGCATGCTTTGAGAGACTCATTCTCTTCTTGTTTGAAGTTCCCGACGTCTGCAAGAATCTTATCCCCTCCAAAACGAAGTTCGAGATTATCCCACATCTCTTTGGCGGACTTCGCATCAGCTATATGATGACTAACGTCAGGACCCAATCCACTTCGTAGCTCACGCATGGCCCTTTCGTCATTTTCCAGCTTCTTCATATCTGCTGCATTAAGAACTACAGCCTCTTCTCCATCGGGGACTACAAAACGACCAGCAATGTCTGTATGAGGACCATCAGTTACAGACCTCCATAAGTCTTTATCAAGCCCAATCAGATAGTCCTTCATTCTTCCAGCCCAATAATCATAGTAAGAGGTTACTAGAACAAGAGCTTTGGTTGTAGAACCAATGAGATTTGCATAATTGAGCATATTGGCATAAGTTGCTGTGGAATCAGTCATATTGAATGGATTTCAATGGGATATTTGCAGTAAAAAGAAGTAATAGAGTCTTGCAGCAGTTGCGAAAAGCTAGATCTGAGAAACGAATCAAATCTAGAACTGCAGCGATCTACTAACAGGTTATTGAGCTGACTGGCTCTGATACAACTTGTTGGGTGTTGAAATCGTTTAAGTATGTAAACAATGACTAGAGATAAAGTAGTACTAATCAATCACACAGTAATAGGAACAGTAAGAACAGTTGATGAACAATGATATGAATAACTTGTGCCGAATGCTTGATTGATTTAGGGTTTTACTTGTTTGGATGATTACAACTCACATTTGACACGGTATGGTATCACTGATATTTATACTTAATCAGTGATACGTATAGTATAACTTTATTACAGAGAATATCCTATCATAGTACTAACCAATAGGATATTAGATTCATGCAACACGTAATGTACTATTACGCGTGCTTACAAAAGTTTGACAGCTGTGAAGTCTTTGGATCCTCCAGGTAATACCCTTTGGAGTCTTCAGACTTCGGGGTCTTCTTATTATCTTTCACTTCAGGGCCTTTGACAGAGGGTCTTCTGATGTTTGAGCACTTCAGCACAAAAGGTTTCAACAGACTCAATCTGGAAACTACGCCGAGTCATGTTTTGTGAACAACCAAAAGTTGGACCCTTTGTGCAAAGTGAAGTTGGATAAGATCTTGGAAGTGATGGCCGGAACCCTCCAAATAAAGAAGGATATTGCCAAATCCCTTTCGGCAATAAAAAATTCATTCGATCAGCTGTGGGATCGGCTGGAGCTCCAGCCACACTTGCCAAAAACTTAGGCGAGTGATTTTAGTACCAATGATGTTGTGTGTGAACCTGCATCACCTGAACATGCGATAGAAGGTCATACACCTTAGGTGATTCGGGAGACCACCGAGATGGTCAAAATGGTTGTTAAGGAGGAGATTGTAAATGACAATACTACCCCCGACCCAACAACTTTTGATGTTTTCGATAATATTGATAATCAAGTCTGGTGATGAGTGAATATACCATCACCAGACAACTTGGTCGAAACGGTCTTTGAGGAGGGGGCTGTAAATGACAATACTAACATCTACCCAACAACACCTGAAATTGTTGAAATTGTTGATACTTTTGAAAATCAAGCTCTGGTGATGAGTGAATCCATACCATCACCAGACAATATGGTCGAGACGGTTATTGAGGGAGGGGGCGTAGATGACAATACCACCCCCGGCCTAACTATTTTTGAAAATTTTGAACATTTTGAGAGTCGAGATCCGGTGATGAGTGAATCTATACCATCACCAGACAAAGTCAGTTGCTCACTTTTGGCATCGATCCACCTGTTGGACGATGACCACGAAGATGACGACGATGATGTGGTTGTTGAAATCGAGAAACTCGATTTTCTACCCACTCATGATCCATTAATGAGTGTAAAATTAGATGATATCAACACAATCGATAAGGACATTCGAGAACATACCAATGTTATGCCTTCCGGTCCCATCAGATTGGAAAATGTTTGGTTGTATTGCAGGCCAAAACCGCAGCCTACAGACAACACGCAACATGCGAGCAACAAACGCTTCGCAAAACAATCATTGGGGTGGCACTAGACGCGCTCCATGTCAAGCCGAAGGTCTTGAAAAGACACCGAAGAAAGGATCGAGCTTGGAGATTTAAAACAACCTCCAAGCATTAACGAGAAATAATCAGAAGACGGCGACAGGGCGGCATCAGAAGAATTGGCAAGCCATTAGATCTAGGAAAATTAGAGGAACACTGGTTCAACGAAGGGATGGTGAGGTCTTAAAATCAGTGGAGTCTAAAGGCATACGATCCGCCGTAGCCATTGAAGGACGATCTAGCTAAAAGACCGAGCAAAGAAGCGCTTTCGGGTGGCAACCCGATAATCTCGATAAGTATTTTGATTTTTGTTTTTAATTTTTAGTTTTTATTCAGTGAAGTATCACTCGGAAAAATATTCAAACACGACACGGCATGGCCCAAGTGTGGGGTGGTAAACGATTTTTTAAATAATTGAAAAAATCAAAAAAATGAGAAAAAGAAAGTTAGTGCCGCCAACCCCATGGTGGTTAGCGACGCTAACCTTTGGTCAACACAGTCAGCCCTTTTAAGCAATATCGTCGCTAATCTTAAACTCCCACCTCCCTTACGCACTTGTCGACGCCGACACACACACATATCGTCGAATTTTCTTTGTTGTTCGAGTAATTCGTCCGTGCAAATCTCGATTCAACACATCTAGTACATATTATAACCTTCCCTTCATCGATTAAACATGAGAATCAAGTCAATAATCATGGTTTTAGCTCGGTTTTGGGGTTTCGACCCAACCAAGGGTTTTACTCGATTCGAGTGATTTCCGGTTTGTTTTTCTTGAATTAGACACTTGGGTTTTGTTAATAGATAGCGTTGGAGTACATTGGTAGCTTCAATTCGATTAAAACATGCAAAAATCGAGTCTTGGAAGATTAGGGCTCGGTTTCGGGTCTTTTTACCCAACCGAGAAGTTGATGCATTTCTAGCTTGTTTATCTAGAATTAACTATAGGGCTTGTGTTAATCGCTAGTTTAGGATGCTAGTTTTATGATCAATTTGACAAAAACAGGTGATATTCGAAAATCGGATAATTTGGGGATTGTTCATCATTAGCGGCTCTAATCTTATGATTAGCAGCACTAATGGTGCCTAGGACCAAATTTTCAATTATTTTTCTTACATATGCATGGTGGTTTTGTCCTTGATTAAATTTTGCAGATGGGACGCCGTTTGAGACCTGTTATTCCACTCGCCGCATTGCCAGATCACCCGTGATTCTAGTTATGCACCGTTAAAAACATTCTTGTTGTAAGTCGCCAACACCAATCCTGGCACTCTAAGTACATACATATGCTAATTACATACATCACTCCTATAAGCATAATATTTCACAAATAATTCACATACTTTGCACACTTGTCCAAAACACATAAGCTACAAATATCTTGGTCATACATCACATGACATCATCATATAACACATTTAGTGTATAACTAACTATCATCACAAGACGTTTTCACTTAACGTCGTCATATAGCTTCAATACACAACTTACATACATTTCATTCCATATCATTAATAGAATTATCACGTAGTACTTTAACTTTCAACCATATACATAGCATACTATCAAGTACAAAGTGTGCTCACCTCCATTGAACTTTGGCTGATTGCTCGTCTCGTTTTTTGTTAACACTTGAGTTTTCTTAAAAAGTTTTATTTATCAAAACATTTTGGAGCCTTGGCTTGAGTTTAGACACACAAGAATTGTTTTCCTAAATCCCGCAAACCATGCTCTGATACCAACTTGTAACAACCTAATTTTTAAATAAATAATAAAACCTCTAAACAAATCCATAGAATATTTTCATGAGATCAAAATAAGAGTTTATTAGAGTATGGATGTTAAACTTTTCACAAAAACTGTTGGGTGTTGAAATCAGTTGATGGATGAATTAAAGTAAAGATTATACCAACAACACAATCAATCACACAAGGACAATATAAGAAAGTTAAATGAACAAGGTGAAATGGATAACTTGTGCCGAATGCTTGATTATAAGATATGGTTTTACAATGGGGTTATCTATGTTGTGGTTTTACAATCTCGTAATCTCACACTCTACACGGTAAGGTATCACTGATATTTATACTAAATCAGTGATACGAATAGTACAACTTTTACAGAGAATATCCTATCAGTGTACTAGCCAATAGGATGATAGATTCATGCACCACGTATTGTACTATACGCGTGCACATAAAAGGTTTACAGGCTGTGAAGTCTTCGGATCCTCTGTGCATCACACTTTGGAGTCTTCCGACTTCGGGGTCTTCTATAACTTTATTACTTCGGGGTTTTTCTTCAAAAGGACTTCTGAGGAGGACTTCGGATACGTCAGCACTTCATCACAAATATACCCAACAATCTCCCCCTTTGTGTGAAGTGCATCCGAAGTCTACGTGTGGAAGTTTTTCTTGTAGGCTCTCTTCAACGTTTTCTTCACTGCCAAGTACCAATGCATGTGATCCATAAACTTCTTGTTCTTTTCTTCTGAGTTTACGGGGCAAGCATTAACATGAGAGATCATGCCAAAGATGAAAGAGGAGGGATGGAGGCCAAGATAGTCTATTTGAAAGAACTTGATCATGACTTCGGTTTCGTTTCGAAGTCCTTTGAAGACTACACCATAAGGTTCATCGATAATCTCTCCATTCTTGAATCTGGTTATGTTCCGAACTACAATGGGAGGAGTGTTCAACGGTTGTCTATAGTAGGAACATAACTCAATGTCATGTTTGGCAAACTTCATCAAGTAATTGTTCAGAAAGCCCATGACGTGGCTGTTGACTGCAAACACATGTAATCCAGCTTGAGCTGCTTCACCGCCTCGCAGAAGCTCAAGAATTTGAATGAAGTCCATTGGATTCATTATTGGAAAATCGGCAATCGTAAACCTTGACTCACCATTGTTTGCACCTCTGAGAACATGAAACTCATAATTTACGAAGCCTTTGTAAGTTTCAGTCTCCTTGATTGAAAGGATTTGTTTGATTTTGTTCAAACTCCATACCACACTCTGACGTTGAATGTATTTGGCATGGAAGTTGATTTTGTTGGTCCAGAAGGTTGCTCTCTGTTCTTCTGGTACTGATTGAACAAATTGGAGAAAAGCAAAAGTCTTTGGATTATAAGGAATGTCAAGCTGAGAGTCTTCGGAGTCAGTTGTCGCAAAACTCCGAAGAGGTAGCCTGTTGAGTACATTCGGATGTTGAAATCCAAAGAGTTTGATTGCCTCTATGGTCCATTCCCCATCATCGCGAGCAAATTCATTCATTTTGATCATCAGGTGGTAGTCTGCCAGTCTGGCTTTGTAGACTTCCTCCATGTGTGGAGCAATTATGCTTTCTAGTGACCTGTCTGTTGAGCTTCATGCTCCAGTTGATCCACTAGCTCCCTTGGTTGTCGTTGTGATGGTTGAGAATGAAGGACCTTCTGAGGTTAATCTAGGCCTTTCTCCCCCTTGTGAAGCATGGCCCATTTGCTGAGCAGTTGCAGGCCTGCGTTGCGGCCTAGAACTGTAGTTCTTAACATAGCAGTTAAGTCTTGGGTAAGAACTGCATTTGTTCTTTGCAGTTCCTCTGTAACCTTTGAAAGGTCCGAAGCGGCTTGGGCGGCTGTGAGCTCTTCAATCTTTGATCTAGCCTCATCGAGTTGTTTTTCAAACTCGGTTCTTTTCTGAGTTTCACTTCGAAGTCCTTGTAGAGTTTGCATGACTTCAGAATGTGATTTTTCAAAATTTTCGGCAAAGGCTTCAATTTTCTTGTCAACACCCGTTACAGCTGATTCAAGTTTTTGTTCAAAGGATGATTGGATCATATTTTGTCGATCCAAGAGATTCTTCTCGAGTTTTTGTACAGAGTCCCTTATTTCTTTGAACATTGTAACTTCCAAAGACTCTATCTCTTCGGTGATGTCACCCAAGGTTGGTTTGGTGGGATCGAAGCCAGTTTGTACTTGAATCAGAGTGTCAAGCTTGGAGTTGAGGATTTTGTGCTGTTTCATTAGTACAAATCCTTCATATGGCAAATCTTCATCGGAGACACCATCAGTAGCCAAAGGGGCTAAATGAAAAGCCTCAAAGAAGGCCGCCGAAGTGGGGTTTTGTCTTGATGGTGATGGAGGCAAGTCAAACTCTGGAAATGAGAAATCAATACCAGGGGAGGAAATGGTAGATGTTTGAGGAGCTGTAGTAGGTGGAGGTGGTGGTGGTACATCAGATGATGTAGTATGAATGGTGGTAGTTTGTTGAGCTGTTGTGGGTGGTGGTGATGGTGGTTGGGATGTTTTAGGTGGAGATGGAGGAATAGTGGTTTGTGGTGTAGAGAATGGTCTGGTTGTTGGTGTAGGTGAAGGAGGTTGATTGATAAATTGTTCTTCTTCTTGTTCTTCTTCATGGACTGTGGATGGAGTCCTTTCTGAGTCCGAAGACTCTTCCACAGTGATCAGTTTTCTCTGCCTCTTCGGTTGTTTCCTCTTAGGAGTGGTTTTCACCGAAGCCTTTCTTTTCTTGTCTTCCTTCTTCGGACCATTTGGTCCTCCAGTGATCTTCTTCTTCCCTTTCTCTTTGGGTTGTTCTCTGACTGGTGCTACTTGACTTAAGTCACGAGTGGGATAAGGAATAACTAGAGTGTTACGATAAGCATTTACCTCATTGCACTCCAAAGGTACTTTTGAGAGCATGACATTTGGAATTTGAGCACAGAAGTCTGCAAGTGCATCGTCTAGAATAGGGATTGCAATGGGAGTGAATTTCATTTCACCGAGTGAGGGATCAGGAACATACCCTGCTTGCTGGTAGTGTGCATGAACAACAATCGCCCAGAACCTTGCATTTTTGCGATTTCTGTCCCCTTCATGCTATGATTTATGTGGGAGCAAAAAAATCGGTCCAAAGAATCGATGCGAAATCCACTTTGACATCATAGTAGATTCCGTAGAGGAGGCCTTGGAAAGTAACACTTGCTGAGTCCAATCCTGAGGTCCTTCCAGAAAGACATCTAAGGAAGATGCTAAAGAAGTACCTCCAAAGATCAGGGAGTTGATTTTTCTTGAAAGTGTTGATTCTTTCAAGCAAGGGTTCATACCCCATTTCATTGAACATACCAACCAGTTGGTCAGCAGATGGGACCACCATTTCTTTTGAGTTGTAAATTGGAAGATGGAGAGCTTCAGCAAATTTCTCCTTGGTTAATTGCACCTTTTTGGTTTTGCCCTTTGAATCGACAGTCTCATAAAATACTGATTTGACTTGGTTGTTGGAATCGAACAGAGCATTTGAAGTATAATGTGCCCTATGAACCAGAGTTGCAGGAATAGAAGGAGTACAGGTTAGAGCATAACCTAGAACAGATCTTTTCATGCATTCCACCAATGCATCGATTGGTTTAGGGTAAAGAGACAGATCATTGCGAAGCACCAGGTTAGACGATTGGCTCTTGAGGTTTGGGATTGACATAGCTTCAATATTTTGAGATGAAGCTTCAGCTGCCATTGTTGATGAGAGGAAGAGGATGAAGGATTTCTTAGAGAGTAAGTTTGGAGAGAGAGAAAGTTCAAAGGTTTTGTTCGTGTAAAGAGTATAACTGAAGCGGTGAGAGGTTTATATAGTGTTCGTGGTCCCTAGGTCATTTAATGCACGTTTGTAATGGTCCACTAGGAACCAGACACCTCAGCAACTGCTCGTCCCACTATCCCTGCAAAAAGGAGAAACGTACGGCTGTCAGTTGCAATGATTCAAAATTTGAACCGCCCTTTTTGTTATTTCTTTATTGTTAAGATTTTCCTTTAATATGTCATTGACAGCTGTATTTGAACAAACGGTTACATATTATTAAGGAATGTTTGTCTTTTGGTGATAAATGTAGAAATCATTTTAACAATAAATTGACTTTGGATTTATGGTAAAATTATGATCGTTGTGGATGCACTTCGGAGTGAAAGCATGAAGTTTAACTCCGAAGTGGATGATTTCCATTTTGTTTCTCTTTGAATCTTTCATTTTCCTTCTGAGTGATCTCCTGGAATATTATGAAAAGAGGATTTGACAAATTAATGTTCAGACTCATTCGAATCATGTTGGAAGTCCATTTTTCATTTTGAAGGTTATTTGATTCAATACCAGTCAAGAATATATAAGTCTAATTACCCCATCACTAACTTGATTTCGCATTTGGAAACATGTTTTGAGTTGTGCTTATGTGCTTCAAAATTTTCAAATATAATAATGATAACATCCTTTGCATTTGAAATTTAAAGAAATTTTCATTCATGAATTGAGCATCAGAAGTGTTTTAGAAAATTGGATTGTTTTGCAGATTCTTTTGAAAAATTTATTCCCTTTCATCAGTTGAAGTGTTTGGATACTAGACTCTGATGACAAGCCTTTGAGCTTCGTACACCACTCCAACTTTATCATTTAAGATAGACTACATGAAATGTTCATATTCTCTACAAAGTACTCGACTATGTTATAGGAGTTCCTTGTATCGTTATTTAAAACGGAAGAATAAGCCTTTAAATGCTGATTTTTCTTGCTTTTGCATTCCCTTGTTTATCTTTTTATCTTTGATTGTCTTTGATTCTTTTGACAATTGTTTTCTATTTATCTTTTTGATCATTTTTCAATTTTCCGTTTTATCTTTTCTATTTTGGATTTTCTTTATCCGAAGACATAAAACATCATCATATTGTTTCCTTCTTTGGTGCCTTTTATTTTTGTTTCAAACAATCCTTGTGGGTGAAAATCTTCTTGTAGTTCAATTTTGTACCACTAATGAAAAGAGATTTATATTTTCCTATCAGACAATGTTGGTACTATTTTTGAGGAAAACTTCGGAGCACTTGAGTTATCCTGTGTAGTTTTGAGGCTACATGATTAATTTGAAGTTGAAGCGAGTCAAGTTCCGAAGGGTGATTAGGAATAGACATTGTGTTAAGGATATTAGAATCAAACAAGGCTTCAAATTGTAAAATAGCCTTAACCTCACTTCGAAGTCTGTTTCCTTACCAGTGTTTCAAGTTAATTCTCAAATACCTTTTAGTGCAATAAGGTATGATTATCAGAATCTAAAATCAAAGTTTTGTCCTTTACTTGATTAATTCACGAATGAAAGGTTAAACTTTGTCAATTTGCATCAAAATTTTCTCATAATTTGGTGTGATTTTTCTTATTTTTGAATTTTCTTTGACGTAAAATCTTTTTATTTTTGTTCTTAATAGGCGAAGTCAAAATATGTTTAAGTGATTCTCAACTTTGAAGTATTTATTTTGAAGGAGAATTTTGTTCCGCAGAGATCCGAAGTGATGTTTTACTTCGGAGTGCTGCGGTGCAATTCCAAGTGTTTTTGCTTGTTTTGCTCCGATGAGCTCCGAAGTGTTATTTTACTTCGGAGTACTGCGGAGTATTGTGAATTTGCAAAATTTTGAACTGAAGAGAGGGGTAAGAATGAGCAAATCTGGGATTTATTGAAGAGTGGATCCATCTATCATTCCAAGTCCACGAACGATTCTTGTGAATGCTTCTTCATTCAGAGCCTTTGTGAAGATGTCTGCCAATTGTTCTGTAGTGTGAACAAAGTGCACCTCAATATTCCCCTCCTCAACATGACTTTTGATGAAGTGATAGCGAAGAGCTATATGCTTCGTCTTGGAATGTTGAACTGGGTCGTGGCATATACGAATTGCACTTTGAGAGTCACAGAACAAAGGAATTTTTCTCTTGTTGATGGCGTAATCTTTCAGTTGGCTTTGGATCCAGATGATTTGTGAGGTGCATGCTGCAGCTGCTACATACTCTGCTTCTGCTGTGGAGATAGAGACACAAGTTTGTTTCTTGGATTGCCAGCTAATTAGTTTTCCATCTAAGAATTGACAACCCCCCGAAGTGCTCTTGCGATCAATAGAGCATCCACCAAGATCTGAGTATGAATAAGCTTATATGTAAAAGCCAGAGTTTGCTAGGTACCACAGGCCATACGCAGTAGTGCCATGAAGATATCGAAAAATTGTCTTCACCGCAGCCAAGTGAGGTTCTCTTGGGTCAGCCTGATATCTTGCACAATTACAGACTGCGAACATGATATCAGGACGACTGGCTGTGAGATAGAGCAGTGATCCAATCATACTTCGGTATTGCTGTATGTCTGTCTTCTTTTTATCCAATGAAGGATTCATCCTTGTATCTGCAGGCAATGGAACTTTTGCTTTTGTGCAGTTAGTCATTCCGAAGCGTTCAAGCAAACTCTTTGTGTTTTTTTGTTTATTGATGAATATCCCCTCCTTGGATTGTTTTATTTGTAATCCAAGAAAGAAGTTAATCTTCCCCATCATACTAATTTGAAACTTGCTTTTCATTAATTTTTCAAAATCTTTTGACAAACTGGGTCAGTGGATCCGAAGAATATGTCATCCACATAAATTTGGACTAACATCAAATGAGATCCAACTTTCTTTCTGAAAAGTGTTGGATCCACTGATCCTTGTTTAAAGTTTGATTCTTTTAGAAATTTAGTCAAGGTCTCATACCAAGCCCTTGGTGCTTGTTTTAAACCATAGACTACTTTGTCTAGCACATAGCAATGATTTGGATGAATTTTACTTTCAAAGACAGGTGGTTGTTCAACAAAAACGGTTTATTTGAGATCACCATTCAGAAAAGCACATTTGACATCCATTTGATAGACATCAAAGTTTTTGTGTGCAGCATAAGCTAAAAATATCCGAACTGATTCGAGTCTGGCTATAGGAGCAAAAGTTTCTTCATAATCAATCCCCTCCTGTTAACAATAACCCTTGACAACCAGCCTAGCCTTGTTCCGAACTACATTGCCTTCGGTGTCTAGTTTGTTACGGTATACCCATTTGAGACCGACAATTGAGGCATTTGCAGGTTTTTCGAATTAGCCTCCAAACTTTGTTTCTTTCAAATTCTTCTAATTCCAACTGCATTGCTTCAATCCAGTATGAGTGATCAAATGCATCTTTAACGTTCTTAGGTTCTACCTTGGAAATAAAGACATTAAACATGCACAACTCCGAAGTTTTGTTAAGTTCTGCTTGTCTTTTGATGAAGTTGTGCACGAGTCAATACTTTATCACGAACATTACCGATGACAAGTGATGGAGGATGATTTCTCATCCATTTATCCAAAGGAGGATAATTTGGATCAAGGTCAGGATGTCCTTCAACATCGATGTCTTCGATGTCTGAGGGATATCTCGAAGTGGAAGGGAAATCACCCATTAGGTAGTGATTATTTGAATTTGTGTTAGTTTGTGGTGTGTGCATTTGTGAAGTTGAGTTTGAAGTGTTCTCCCCCTGGGCATGTGTTGGTGTTGAGGAAGTGGTAGCTCTATCCGAAGCGATTGTTGTGGCTGAGTTTGGAGTGACAATCTCTGGCTCCCCCTGTATTGTTGGATACAAGGACATGATATTAGAGATTTCGTGGGGAGATGAGATAGGGGTGTTGGTTCCTCTTGGACTGTTGTTTGGCTCCCCTCAACACTTGCAGTTCTTCCACTTCGGTTAGAAGGTTCCCTATCAACACTAGCAGTACCTTCACTTTGGTTTGATGGCTCCCCCTCAACACTAGCATTTACCATATTTTGAATAGATGACTCACCCTCAACAGAAGATGGTCTTTGTACACTACTTGTGGAGGAGTCATCAGGTCCATCTGTGAGCTTGGATAGTTCAGACTCATGGTTATCTGGTGCCCTGGCTTCGGAGTCCACAGCTCTCACGGGTGGATCAAACAGATGTGCGAAGTCGGTGTCAAATGTTGTGATTGGAACAGCATCTACAGCAGGTTTTGGAAAGATTGACGACATGGGAAATGGATGCAGACACTTCTTGATGTAGTAGTCATCAAACCTTAGATTAAAGGTTTCTTCGATTTTGCGAGTTCTCTTGTTCATGACTCTGTAAGCTTTTGAGTCTTGAGAGTATCCAAGGAAGATTCCTTCTTCTGATTTATCATTGAACTTAGTCAAGTGATCCTTCAAGTTCAAAATAAAACACCTACAACCAAAGATGTGAAGAAATTTGAGATTTGGCTTTCTTCGGTTGAGCACTTCGTAAGGTGTGATATGAAATCGTTTGTGAATGTAGGATCTGTTTTGAGTAAAGCAAGCAGTAGAAATGGCTTCTGCCCAGAAGTATACTGGCAAGTTTGCGAAATTTAGCATAGTTCTAGCTGCTTCACACAAGGAACGATTTCTTCTTTCCACAACCCTATTTTGTTGAGGAGTATATGGTGCAGAGAAGTTGTGACTAATTCCCTTCATTTTCAGGAATCCATCCAAGGTCTGATTTTTGAACTCCAAACCGTTGTCACTATGCATAGTTCGGACTTTCTTGTTGAGCATCAATTCCATTTTCTTTATAAAGTTAATGATTTCTTCAGCAGCATCTATCACAATAATGTATTTCTTCTTCCCAATTGACTCAACTGCGGATGGTCCACACAAATCCATGTACAGAAATGGAAGAGGTTCGGTGATTTTGGGATTGATCACAGTTGGATGCCTTTGTTTTGTTTGCTTGCCATGTTCACAAGCAGAATAAAGAGTGTCATTATCAAATTTTAGAACTGGCATTCCTCGAACCAAATCCATAGCCACTAACTTGTTTAAATCTTTGTAGTTCAGATGAGCAAGTCTTCGGTGGCATAGCCAGCTGACATCGGAGTTGGCTTTTGAGAGAAGACATAAATATTGCCTACCAGTTACAGGCTTTAGATTCAAGGGAAACACTGATCCCTTCCTTTCAGATTTCAGTAAGACTTCTTTTGTGTCTTCTTTTGTGATTACACTTCCTTGGTTGTTGAATGTTACAGCATTGCCAGTTCCAACCACCAATTGAGATATACTCACAAGATTGTGTTGTAACCCTTCAACAAATGCCACTCTACTGATTGTGAATTGGCCATTTGTTATTTTTCCATATCCCCGAATAGGACATGTGTCATTATTACCAAAGCGAACATTTCCAGCATCATCCAAGTTCCTGTAGTCCCTGAGATATTTCTTCTTCCCAGTCATATGTCTTGAGCAGCCACTATCCATGTACCATTTTGAATCATACCGCTCATTAGACATAACCTGCAATCAATCAAGAAGAAGTTGGTTCCCAATCAATCTTGGGTCCTCAGGGTAAGCAAAGGATTATTGAATCCATTTTTCTACGGCCTCTTCAGAAATTTCATTAGCATTTAAATTAATCAGATTCTCCGAAGCCTCTTGGGATGAGCAGGATTCCGAAGTATCTGAGCAGGATTCTGAAGAGCTTTTAGTTAAAATGGATGAGTCCGAAATGACTGACAAAATTGTAGACTTCGGAACCCATATTTGATCGGATGATTTTGACTTCGGTGTTTTTGAGGTTTTCTTTTTACTTGAAAGATTTGAAGCATTAGAAGAATTTGAAGTTTTTGTTCTTGCAGTTAAGTTTTCTTTCAAATCATTCATTTTCCAATTTTGTTTTGGTTTTTCAATTGTTGACTTCGACGAGATTGAGCTGCATAACGTAGAGGTACATAGATACTCTTCGTATGCCAATTTGAAGTCATTTAGTGAAAGATTCTTATCTTTAAACAGATCCAAATTTTTGTCTAGCCACTGATAGAATGTATCTATCAAATTGTTTCCTTTTGAAAATGTTTTCTGAGTGGGTTTTTGAAATTTTGGATTTGGAAAGTTAGGTTTTGTTGGAGTAAAAGTTGGTTTTTCCTTTTGATTTTTGACTTCCGAAGGTTTTGAGTTAAATGGTTTTGTTCTAGAAGTTGAAGCAATTGCTTCATTTTGTTTCAAGCTTTTAAGAGGAGCTTTTCTTTTCACAAGGTTTTGAGTTTGTTTTGATTTCAAATTCGCAGCAACCGGTTTTTGAATTGGTTTGGTAATCACTATTGCTGGTTTTGATTTTGAAGCTAATGTTTAGTTTTGAGGTTTTTGCAAAATTGTGAAGTTTTGTACCACAGGCTTCGGAGTGTTTTTAGATTGAAAATTGGGATACTGAATCATGAGATAAGAGTTTGTTGGTTTGAGTGCTGAAGGCTTGTTTTCATCATATTTATCATGTGGTAGGCTCTCTTTTGATTCCAATAATTGAAAAACATCCATCTTCGGAGTTACAGATTTCTCCATAACTTGAATTGATTTGTCATTTTGGTTTGTGTAAATATGGTTGCTGTTTTTGACTTTCAAAAGGTAGTTTAAGTTCTTAGGAATTTTCTCCTTTTCATAGCATAAGCGGTTGTAAATGTTATGACCATACAAATCTTGTTTTCTTATGTTGATTTTAACTTCCATTCTTTCATTCATTTCATTTTCGACCATTTTGGAAGATGAGAAAAATCCTTCGTTTGTAACTGTGGAGTTGTCCTTCTCAAGAAGTTTTTGTAAATCATTATCAGTTGAGGGTAATCCAGTTGAGGGTAATCCACCAGGTTTTACAAAAATTGTGTTTTTGAAGCAAGAAACTTTAGGATAGATACAGGCCACTTTGACTAGTCTTCTTGAATTGTCCTTAAGATATTGATCATAAAAAGCGCATTCATCTGTGATTTGCATTTTTGAGTTTAAAGTTTCTTTGGTTTCAAAATTTTTTTATTCACAGCCCACTTTTGTTTTTCCTTTGTCCACCGAAGACAGTTGTGAAATGTCTTCGGAGGGTGATTCGGATACCGAGGATGATTTTAACAGTGTCAAAGAAGAACAATCAATTTACTTCATGTCCGAATCACTTTCAGAATCCCTCTCAGACAGGTTATTAACAAATTCTATTTCTTTTTCAATTTGAGCTACAGCCTTTTTCAGGATGGGAATTTCTTACGGCAATATTTTCAACAAATTATCAGCAGTTAGATGTTTTTCTACAAATATCAGGCCATGTTTGTATGAGGGATTTGTAACTTCGGAACCTGATACTATGGATTCACACTCATAGGATATACTATCAACTTTCTTTAATTTAAACTCAATGAAAGGCAATAGTTGTCTATGTTAAACATTGCAAACATCAGCTGAATGATAAATTCTAGTAATATGCGCATATAATCGTTTGGCTGTTTCACAAAATATGTTTCGTTGTTTCAAGATTACATCATGATTGTTTAAAAAATTTTCTCTATTTTCTTCTAACAAGGAGATTCTAAGATTGCATTTTTCTAATGCTAGCTTCAGGCTCTCTACTCTCCCCCTCAAGCTTAGAAGCTCCTGCTCAGTGAGTACTTTCCTATTTTTAGCATCAACGAGTAGTTTGTGCATAACAGAGCAATCACGAGTTATTTCATTTATAATTGGAGTAGATTGAGAAATAAGAATTTTAAAAGATGAAAGAAGTTTAGATACCTGTTCTGGGATTGTTAGGCGAGTGTCGTTTGCCATCAAGCATACCTCCTCATTGTCATCAGAAGAGTCTTCAAACCAAGTCTTCGGAGTACCAGCAGCAATCATCTCATGTGCCTCCGAAGTCACAAAGCCAAGACCTGTAGTTGCTTCAACCTCTAGCTTCTCTTCATCTCCAAACTTCTCCGAAGTGTCCTTTAAAAAGCTTTTACCAACATCATAGGCCATGAAAGCACTATGAGATGGCTTTCTCGCTTCCTCATCATCTGAGTCCGAAGACCAAACCTGATAAGATCCTTGACGATCATCAGCAGCCATTAGGGCTAGATCTTTGGTCCTTACTCTAACTTCCTCCATTTTTCTTGCGTAGTATGCTTCGTCATTTACTTGTGGTTTCTTTTCGTTTTGCTTGCGAAGCATGCAATCTTTTTCAAAATGATTCTTGCCATAGTAATAATTGCAGTCATAGCCAGAATCACCTGAGACTTTTTTCTCTTCAGTCTTTTCTTTGGATGACTCCGAAGCCTGTTTTTCAGATGGCTTCGGGGTTGATGATTTTAAGTTTTCATCCTTTGGAGTGAATACTTCTGGTTTGGGTTTGGGGTTGAAGTTTGATTTGTTGAAATTCTTCACAAATGGCTTCCCAGAGTTGTTCTTGAAGAAGGGCTTTTTGAATCTACGATTGTTGGCGGCATAGAGAGCAACAGTCTCTCCATTATCATCTACCATATAAGCAGCAATGTCTTCATAACTTGATTCTTCATCCTCTTTTGAAACGAGGGCAAGTGGTCCAGAACCATCCATTTCACTTCTTCGACCCACCACATCGGGTTCGTGTGATTTCAGCAGATTGTATAGAGCAGCCAGCTTGTATTTCTCAGTATTCTCATAGGATTTTACCATGAGCATGATTGGCCTCCACTCCTTGCGAAGACTATAAAGAAATTTGATATTTATCTCTTGTTGGCTTCTTGTTTCCCCATACTTTTCTAGGGTGTAAATCATGTTGCTCAGACGTTCATAACAAGCTTCTAAGGATTCATTTTCTTCTTGCTTAAAGTTTCTGAAGTCTGCAATGATTTCTTGAACTTTGCTGGTATAGAGGATCTTATCTCCTCCAAAACGGAGTTCGAGATTGTCCCACATCTCTTTTGCAGATTTCGCATCAGCAATGTGATGGCTTACGTCAGGACCCAAGCCACTTCGTAGTTCACGCATGGCCCTCTCATCATTTTCAAGCTTCTTCATGTCAGCTGCATTAAGGACAACGGCTTCTTCTCCGTCAGGGACAACGAATCGACCAGCAATGTCTCTGTGTGGACCGTCAGTCACAAACCTCCATAAGTCTTTGTCAAGTCCAATAAGATAATCTTTCATTCGGCCAGCCCAGTAATCATAGTAAGAAGTTACTAGAACTGGGGCCTTCGTTGCAGAACTAATGAGGTTTGCATAGTTGAGCATATTGGCATAAGTTGCTGTGGAATCAGTCATTTTGATAGATTTCAACCGGATCTTTTCAGTAAAAACAAGTAATAGAGATTTGCAACAGTTGCGGAAAGCTAGATCTGAGAATCGAATCAAATCTAGAACTGCAGCAATGAATTTCAAGCTCTATTATCAAGTTTTTGAGCTGACTCGCTCTGATACCACTTGTTGGGTGTTGAAATTAGTTGATGGATGAATTAAAGCAAAGATTATACCAACAACACAATCAATCACACAAGGACAATATAAGAAAGTTAAATGAACAAGGTGAAATGGATAACTTGTGCCGAATGCTTGATTATAAGATATGGTTTTACAATGGGGTTTTCTATGTTGTGGTTTTACAATCTCGTAATCTCACACTCTACACGGCAAGGTATCACTGATATTTATACTAAATCAGTGATACGAATAGTACAACTTTTACAGAGAATATCCTATCAGTGTACTAGCCAATAGGATGATAGATTCATGCACCACGTATTGTACTATACGCGTGCACACAAAAGGTTTACAGGCTGTGAAGTCTTCGGATCGTCTGTGCATCACACTTCGGAGTCTTCCGACTTCGGGGTCTTCTATAACTTTATTACTTCGGGGTTTTTCTTCAAAAGGACTTTTGAGGAGGACTTCAGATACGTCAGCACTTCATCACAAATATACCCAACAAAAACCATTAACACTTAATTGATCTTAAACAAAAGATTTAATTTGCGAAACAAAATCTTAAATTTACGTTGTACTTTCACAAATAGTTTTCCAAAACAATGTTAGACTTTGAATAGAAGCCTTATACACTAGCAGAAGATTTTAAATAATAGTTTACTCAGAAGCATCCCTTTATTTATTCTGATATGAGCTAGGAGCCATCACACCATGTCCCTTTCCAAAAATACCCCTTAAACCTGAAATGTTATTATTCAATGGATAAGCGAAAACACTTAGTGAGCATATACAATATTCACATATTATACAAATCACATGCATTTACTTATCACTGTCATACGTTCACATTCATACAACATAATATAACATAACATCACTTCAAGTAGAACCAAAAACTGTTGTAAAGAAGTTCCAGTCCTCACTCTCACCAACATTTCTCCTTAGGAAACTTCAATTACCACGAATTTGGAACTATCATGTTGTTCATGAGCCACTATATACAATGATGAAGGGTCCACGTTGGGTAACTGCTGTGAAAGAAACACATAATCGGCCTCCCGATGGTGAAGCACAAGGAGAAAGTAGAACAAATACTGTTGAAAGAAGGACCCTAACAGAAGGCACATTAGAGAAAAGAGCGAGTGCACGTATAAAAATTTATCAGCTATAAACCTATGGATTTCTTATGAGCTAATAATCCCATGGAGGCTATAGAATGGCTTATTCACACCTAGAAAATATTTAGAATCGGTAAATGTGCTGAAGAGGACAAAGTTGAGCATGCTACTAGCTTGCTGAAAGAAAATGCTCAAATTTGGTGGCAAGTGGTGAGCAGGTCGTTGATAGCTGATCTAGTACAAATGCTAACATGGGAACAGTTTAAAGTAAATTTTAATGAAGAATATTTTTGAGGTGGCTGTAAAAAAGTTAAAAGATGAATTCATGCATCTTCAGCAGGGATCTTAATCAATGAGGGAGTATACTTTAACATTCATGGAAAATACAGGGTTTGCTAAGCACCAAGTTGATACCGATAAAAGAAAGATCAATCGATATGTATGGGGATTGAATACCCACATAGGGGAGATTATACAAATGCTCAAGTTAACCAAGTTTTGCCAAGTTGTGGATAGATCCAAAGAATGGGAAATAGAATTGTATGCCAAGAAAGTGAGAAAAGTGCATTGGAGATTAAAATAAAAGCGAAAGATCGTCTTTAGACATCTCAAAAGATTTCCCAACATTCCAGTTTCAGCCCCCTTGAATGAGATTTTAGTAATTGAAGTAGCGAACGTTAGACATGTTTTGGTTTCTAAGCAGATTCAAGGATGCCAATTTGAGATTAATGGGACCACTTTTTCCTATTAATCTGAAGCCATTCACCACCATAGAATTTGAAATAATTGTAGGGTTGAATTGGTTAATGACTAATAATGCTCAAGTTGATTGTAATAAGAAAAGTATCGAAGTTAAAGCACCAATCGGACCCTAAATAATCATATGGGGCAAGCAATGATAAAGCATAGTACCAGTACTTTCCTTGGCCAAAGCATCAAATAGCCTCAGTAACGCATTGTGTTGTATGTGGCATACATAGCCCAGACTAAGCGTAGCAAACAAACTGTTGAAAATGTAGAAGTAGTGAAATAATTCCCTGATGTTTTCATGGTGAACTTCTAAGATTTCCCCAGATTGACGGATTAAGTTTGTCATCGAACTAGTACCCGGAGCGGTGCCCATTGCTTGTACTCTTTACCACCTCACACCGTCTAAGATTGAAGATGTGAGAAAGCAGTTGTAGGAGTTGTTGGATCGAGGATTTATTCAACACCATTTGTTCCCTTACGGTGCTCAATACGTATGTGCATTGATTATCAGGAGCTGAATAAGATTATTATTAAGAACCGATATTTATTTCCCAGGATCGATGATTATTTGACCAACTCCAAGGAGCCTCTTATTTTTCAAAGATTGACTTTAGGTCGAGGTACCACCGGTTGAAGATACGGGAGTCCGATATCCTGAAGACCACTTTCCATACTCGTTACGAACATTACAAAGTTTTCTGGTGATGTCGTTTAGGCTTACTAATGCCCCTGTAGCTTTCATTGATTTGATGAACAGAGTATGATGCCTGTTTCTCGAGAAATCGTTTATTGTGTTCATCGACTACATCTTGGTGTATTTCGGGAGTTGGCAAGATCATGCAGTGTATTTACGCCTAGTGTTAGAGTTACTACGTAAAGAAAAGTTATATGCTAAATTTTCCAAATGCGAATTTTGGTTTTGTGAAGTCTAATTCCTCGGACACGTAATCAATAGTGAAGGCGTGTAAATTTATCCTTCAAAAGTGGAAGCGGTGATAAACTTGGAGATTCTGCAAAATCCCTTAGAGATGCGTAGTTTTTTGGGGCTCGTAGGCTACTATAGACGATTCTTAGAAAACTTTTCATCTATTCCTGCACCCTTGACCAAGTTAACTAAAAAGAATGAGAATTTTATTTGGACTGGGGCACAACATGCTTCCTTACAACAGTTGATGAAGGCCTTATGTGAGGCCCCAATTCTAGCATTACCACATGGTAGAGAAGATTTTATGGTCTATAGTGATGCCTCTAAAGTGGGCCTCGGTTGTGTGTTGATGCAAAGAGGCCGAGTGATTGCGTAGCTATCTAAATAGTTGAAAGATGCAGAAAAGAAGTACCCAGTACACGATCTTGAAGTAGCTTTGGTGATTCTAGCATTGAAGGTTTGTAGGAATTACTTATATGGAGTGAAACTTTAGATATACACAGATCACAAAATCTTAAAATACCTACTTGAATAGAAGGAAATGAGAAACTGTCATCCCATTTAATCCAATCGGGGATTTATGAAAGCACAAGTTGAGGCAACAGAGATGGATGGATTTATGAAAGCACAAGTTGAAGCAAGTAAGGCAGAATATGTATAAGATGAATGCATGTCGGGTTACGTGAATCATTTGGAAGAAAAGTCTCAGCAATTAAAGACTTTATGGGACGTGTATGGGTACCCAAGTATGGTGAGGCAAGAAGATTGTTGTTGGAAGATGCCCATTGTACTCATTACACCATTCATCGAGGTAGCACAAAGATGTACCAAAATTTAAAACCCTTATATTGGTGGCCTGTAATGAAATGTGATGTAGGGAGATTTGTAGAAAAACACCTTACGTGTTTGCAAAAAAAAGGCTAATCATCATTAGCCATATGGGAAGATCCAATCTTTTCTTGTCCAAGTTCAGAAGTCGAACGAAATTACTATGGATTCCATTACAAAGCTACATTGAACCCTGCGAAAGCATGACTCTATATGGGTTATCATGGATCATTTGGCTAAGTCGGAAAAATTTATACCAATTCATGAAACTGACCGACAAATTAGCCGATATTTACATCCAAGAAGTAGTTCGTCGATACGGAGTGCCACTCTCTATTGTGTCTGATAGAGACAACCGGTTTACATCGCGATTTTGGTAGAGTTTTCAGAAACTTATGGGTTCCAAAGTGCTACTGAGTACATCCTATCACCCCCAGACCAGCGACAAAGCAAAAGGACAATGCAGACATTGAAAGATATGTTACGTGCCTATATCATTGACTTTGGCAGTAGCTAGGAGGACCATTTACCATTGGTGGATTTTATGTATAATAATAGCTATCATTCCAACACTCAGATGGCCCCGTATGAAGCATTGTATGGCACAACGCGTTGCACTCCTACTTGTTGTACTGAAGCAGGGAAAGGCCATTTGTCGAACCCGAGATTGTTGCCCAAACCGATTGCGAAGATAAAGCAAATACGAGAGCATATAAAAGTTGCTCAAAACAACTAAAAGCAATATGCAGATAAAAGACTAAAACCAATAAATTCAAGGTGGGAGACATAGTAATGTTAAAAGACTCCTCGTGGAAATGGATAATTCATTTTGGTAAACATGGAAAATTGAGTCCTCATTTCATTGGTACTTTCCAAATATTACAGTGGGTCGGAATGGTGGCGTATCACCTTGAATTATCGGATGGATTACGAGGCATTCATGATGTATTGCATGTTTCATGCTTACGAAAAACTTTATTCGACGAATCTCAAATGGTGTCTCTTGAAGAAATTGATGTTGATGAAAAAGTCAGGTATTCGGAACAACCTGTGGGATTCTTAGATTATGAAGAAAAGCATCTACAAAAAAGAAGATAAAGATAGTGAAAGTGTAGTGGCGACATCTTCGAGGTTCCGACGTAGCAGGAACCTGAGGATGAGATGCGGACCAAATACCTATAGTTATTTTCCCGATTCCGGGGACGGAATCACTTGAAGGGGGATCCTGTAACCCCACGTTTTAGTAAATTTTCTTAACTTGGTGCTAATAGAAAACCAATGGCTGCATAGCCAAAATGTGGGGTTACAAGAATCACGTGACAGTGAACCCGAGGATGAGATGCAGACCAAATACCCATAGTTATTTTCCTGATTCTGGGGACGAAATCACTTGAAAGGGAGATCCTGTAACCCCACATTTTGGTAATTTTCTTAACTTGATGCTAATAGCAATAACATATAATGGGTGACTTGATAATTATTATGTTATGTAGTTAGAATTAGTTGAAAGTAGTAAGTATTATGGTATTGTGCAGATACAATGTAAGTATTGACTTGTAGATGGAAATATGGTTTAAAAAGGTTGAAATTATGCTTTCAGACCAATCTACATGGCGTGTAGCATAGGGTTACACTATGTATGAATAAGTAGATTGCAAGAATTGAATGAAAGATGAAAGTACATTGGTGTTTTAAAGTTTGGTCGGTTTTAAGGTCTACATGGCGTGTAGACCGACCTACACGACATGTAAAGCTGCAGAGGTGTAAAAGTATTAAGCCTCGACTCATTTCCTCATTTGCTACACTTCCCTTAACTTTAGGAGAAATAAGGGAACAAAAAATTGAGAGATAAGGTGAAGATTTGGAGCTAAAATTAGGAAGTTGGGTAACTTTTGTGGAAGAAAAAGGTATGTTGTTATTTTTCAATCTTGATTTAAACCTTGGGATATTCTCAAGTGATTAGATTAGATGTTCATAGTGTAAATGTTTTGTTAGTGTATGTTGCTGAAGTTATTGAAAGTAGGAACACGTTCTATATGGTTGGAATAGAAGTTATATGAAATTTAGAAGTGGAAAAACTAGAAATTGAAATTACATGGCGTGTGGAATGAGCTACACAGTGTGTAACTTGAAGTACACGATATGTAAGCTCTTGCACATGGTGTGTAGGGCAGACAAAGAGCTTGCATCTCTCTCGTTTGAAATAGGAATTGAAATCTAAGATCACCATTCGATGCCTAATGGTTGTGTGATGAAGTTGAAGGGTAAAAACAATCAATAAACACTTATATGCGTGTGATCTTCATATAGGTTGACTTGGGACGATACTATCTCTTGACTATTAGGCCTACAAAACCCATAATAGCTACTATATTGTATCTAGAGGTGAGTAACTATTCCTTTGTAGATATGCAATATAATAATGGTGTTAAGTCTTTGTGATTAGCACTACTAAAATATTAGGGTAATACTGACGACGATTTTGGTAGGTATTCGGTAGCTATCTCAGTTTACCGACGGGTTTCTGACGGAATTGGAAAGGAGGAAAAACCCTGGTGGGAAATTTTTACCTACCGATTTTCGACGACACGGTGACAGAATAGCCACGAGATAACAGCGTCGGTAAGCTTCGACGAAATGCCGACTGGATTTGTTTTGTCGACTTTAGCTACCGAATACCGACGAGAAGTATTACCTACCGAATATCTACTGATTCATGTTTTTCAAGTTAGTGACCGAATTACGACGGGAAGCTTTACCTACCGAATAGCTACCAAATCCGCCTTTTCAATTTTGTGACGGAATACCGACGGATGGCTTTAACTACCGAATACCTACCAAATCTGATACTTTTTTTTGTGACAGAAGTTCAGTCACTAATCCGTCACTTCTATTTTTTTAATTTAAAACAATCAAAAAATAAATAAAAATTTCCAGCTTTTAATAGTGTAAATGTAGCAAAAAAGAGAATACATGAAACATACAATAACATATATATTCGATACAAAACCTAATAACCCATCCAAACAATATCATTCGGATACAAAAGCTATTTAAGCATCGTGTTTCAAGATGCTAGTTGTTTCATATACAAAAATTACAATTGCTTCACAAAAGCTAATTAAGCATCACGTTTCACGACGCTAGTTTCATACAAAAAAATTACAATTGCTTCACAATATCAAGCTAAGGATTTGGATCACTTGACGGGTTACCGAGTGGTCGAAAAGAATTTGGACAACTTTGCATAAAAGCCGCCATCATATCTTGCATTTCTTTTTGTTTTCTTTCCATTTCCGCTTGTCTTTCTTCAAATTCTTCCCTCAATTTTGCTTCTCTTGCCTCCATATGCTCTTCCATGGTTTGTAGTTTTTCACGCAACATTTGTACCTAAAATTGGTAAGACGAACATATAGAGTTAGGGAATATACTTTAATTTAAATCCTTACTTTTACTATTTTCTTAATAACAACATACTTTCATTTTCAACCATATATACAATGTACTTTCATTTTTAATCAAAATAACAATGTAGTTTACCTTACCATCCATAATAACAACATATTTTCATTTTCAACCATATATGCAGTGTACTTTACCCTACTATACATAATAGCAATATACTTTATCTTGTCATCCATCATAACAACTTACTATATAAAACAAAATGCATTTAATGAATAAGTATACCTCCTGCTGCGACTGTGCGTAGTCTGAGGAAGATGAAGACCCGGTAGAATATGTCCCGGTAACTACACGATGAATATCTGAAGATCCTATCCCATAGACAGGACCCTTTTTCTTCCCTCCCGTTAACTTAAACTAGCTCTCGAGCCACAAATTAGCATCACCGATGGCAGGTCGGTCAGCTTCCTCTGGGTATTTTTCAGTCTCTGCCCTCTTATAATCATACTACAATTCACCAAAACAACATCATTACCATTGTACCAAAATCCAAGATAGTCAATATATAAAATTGGTAAACACAAATTACATATGAATCTTCAGCCTTCTTTGAGAGAAACTGCAAATTTGTATGGTCTCCTGCGAAATATCTAGCTTTTGATTCGGTGGTCAAGCGAGTCTGCAGATACACCTCTTCCCATGTGGGTTCTCTACCCAACATCAATCTCTACATAAACAGCACAATATAGTTGATTTAGTTAGTGTTAAAAGGAAAAAAGTTACTAAAATTCTTAAATATGATTAGTTACCAATCTGTCACGGTGCTCGTTCATTCTGATGCTGTGTGTCTGCCTGTCTTCCCGGAACCATCAGATGAATTGCGGTTTTTTGTCCCGCTAGCTGACAACTTCTTCCATTCTGGTGTGTCCCAATACTGTAAAAAAACACACATGTATAATACTATAACGGGTAATTAAATTCAACAAAATAAACAATGACATATAGAATCGTTTACTTTGCATAATGACCGCCACACGCCATCCGGTATGTATTTGGGATTGAAATCCTTCAGGATGTGTATAGAGTCCGCAATGTTAACGATAATGTGTTCTTTAGCTCTTGCTAATTTTGCAGAATGCTTCCTGGCAGTCCTCATCCGATCTTTGTATCATTTAACAGTGCCACAACATAAACTAACTTGTATCCTGGAATGTCTTAGCCCTTTCTCCCTAATGTCTTAGCTCTTTCTCTTAATCACAGTGAAAGAACTCGACTACCCTCATATTGCTGATATTTTATAAAAAGGATAATAAGAAAACAGAAATACACTATAATCAAGATTTCATACCGAATCAGAAACAAAATAATCGAGCAACCAATGTCATCACAGTTATACCATCTACAGGGGTTGTGTATACCTTGTTTTCCGAGGGATGAAACTGAGGAAGCAATGTGGGCCGCCGGAAGTTGGGAAGGATCGTCGGAGGTTCGCCGGCAGTGAGAAGGGTGATAATGGCCGGCGAAATCGAGGAGTGCAGGTCGGGGTTCGAGGAATGCAGATCGGGAATCAAGGGTTGTTGCTCGCCTAGCAGTAACAGTAGAGTAAGAGACACCGGTGAGGGACCATTTAGCCAGCGATTGGAGAGCTATACATCGGAATCGTTGGGATGAAGAAGAGAGGAATTGTTTGATAGAAAAACAAAGAAGAAGGGAGGAATGTTATTGGGGGGTTTTTACGTCTCATGAGGTTTAGCCGTTTAGGCGGAAACCCTTGTTTTTCTAAACCCTTATTTATATTGGTATAGTGGGTATTCGGAAGGAAATAAAACCCTGGTAGGTATTTGGTAGTAACCTTAAAAAAATTAAATCATGTATTGTGCGTATTCAGGAAATAAAAACGCATGCAACCAGTAGCTTGAATTGACCACATTCAATTTATTTCTTTTTAAAATCTATTTAAGATCTACTCATTCTTTGAATAATTATATACTTATTATATTTATTAATATTATATAAAGATTAATGTATAATGAAAATGTAAATATATAAGATCTACTCATTTGTACGTATTATATCCATTTAAGATCTATTCATTTGTACGTGTATAAATATTATGTACAATTTGGAGAAAAATTAAAAAAATAAAAAAGTCGGTCACTATTCCGTAGGCAACTCCGACAGAATACCTACCAACTAACGCTATCGGTCACTATACGGTTGGTAATCAGTTGTTCTCGTTTGACGGATTACCTACCAAACTTTTTTATTTTTTAGTTTTCGAGAACTAATTGGCGTTGTTTTAGGTTCATTTTTTCAACATCTATATTATATATTAGATACTTCATTTTTCCCTAATTATACATAATATCTATAAAGAAACAAACATTTGCACAACTCGATGGGGAGAAACGATAGTAGAATAAGAACAAGAAACTAAGGAACGAGTTGGTTTTGGGTTTTCTTCTAAGGAATAAACATCCCGATGGTACGTGTGTGTATGTACATGTGTATATGTGTCTACGTGTGTCGCTCTATTAAAAAAATATGTAGTTATACAAATTATAATATTAAAGGAATAAACGAGTAATTAACTTTGAACGTGTACGTTTGTACATATATAAATATTGTGTACAATTTGGAGAAAAAGAAGTAATTGATGTATAATAAAAATGTTTAAAAAAATGAAGCATAAAAAACAACGTTTAGGCCTCGAAAAATTAAAAAAATAAAAAAGTCGGTCACTATTCCGTAGGCAATTCCTACAGAATACCTACCAACTAACGCTATCGGTCACTATACGGTTGGTAATCGGTTGTTCTCGTTTGACGGATTACCTCCCAAACTTTTTTATTTTTTAGTTTTCGAGAACTAATTGGCGTTGTTTTAGCTTAATTTTTCAACATCTATATTATATATTAGATACTTCATTTTTCCCTAATTATACATAATATCTATAAAGAAACAAACATTTGCACAACTCGATGGGGAGAAACGATAGTAGAATAAGAACAAGAAACTAATGAACGAGTTGGTTTTGGGTTTTCTTCTAAGGAATAAACATCCCGATGGTACGTGTGTGTATGTACATGTGTATATGTGCCTATGTGTGTCGCTCTATTAAAAACAATGTGTAGTTATACAAATTATAATATTAAAGGAATAAACGAGTAATTAACTTTGAACGTGTACGTTTGTACATATATAAATATTGTGTACAATTTGGAAAAAATGAAGTAATTGATGTATAATAAAAATGTTAAAAAAATGAAGCATAAAAAACAAAGTTTAGGCCTTGAAAATTTAAAAAAATAAAAAAGTCGGTCACTATTTCGTAGGAAACTCCTACAGAATACCTACCAAATAACGTTATGGTCACTATTCGGTTGGGTATCGGTTGTTTACGTGTGACGGATTACCTACCACGTTTATTTTTGTCACTAAACCGTCGGTATTTCGTAGGTGAATTAGGGTTGGAAATTTCGTCATTTTTCCGTCAGAAAGCCGTAGCTAATTACTGACGAATTTGGTTGGTCACTATTTTTGGTAGCTATTACCCCTGTTTTCTTGTAGTGTAGGGAATATTCTAAGAGGGCCTTCATGGCTGGTGTACTAGGCCTTTGTGGTCCGTGTGTTATTAGGGCCTTTGTGGCTAGAAGATCTCATTCATTGGGGGTGTTACGGTGAGCATTATGGCTCGAGACCGTGGGGGCTGAGGAGGGGACGCATTTGTTATTACAATGGCTGTGGGATTGAACGGAGGATGTGTGTAGCTAGGTGTTTGTTATAATAATTATGTTCATGTTATGTACACTATTATCTCATTAGTTATTCAATAAGCTTTCGTAGCTCATTGTTGTGTGTTACTGACCCTGCATGACCTAGTGATTCCACTAGAGGGAAGGAGGTAGTTCACGAATAAGGGCATTATGTGGCATATATATAGTTTTTGATGTACCAGAGCAGCCATGCTTATGGATGATATTATGCCATTATGGAGTACTCTTTTGATATGACTTGTTATACCACTTGTATAATTATACACATACACTATGTTTTGTTGTAATTAAATATGTTTTGAAGAATGAAAAATTTTGGGTGTATTATTTATATAAGTCGGGTACAATTCTCATGCAACCTCTGTTCTCGAGGCCGAAGTCTCTGTCCTCGAGGCTCTGCAGCCACTGTCTTTGAGGCTCTGCAGCCTCTGTCCTTAAAGTTGAAGCCTTTGTCTTTGACCGCTATCTCTATTCTTAACAGCAATTTCGTCTTTATCATGGATCAGACTTCACATCTTAACAATTTAGAAATATTGTTCATATCTGCATTTAATTTAGGAAAGTTTATGAATCATTATATAACTTTCGAAGAATGTAAGATTTTCGGAAAAATTTTCTTGTTTGGAAAAATAAAAAGGATCTCACTATAGAATTGTTGTATAAAAGAATAATAGATTAAATCAATGATTAAGTGAGCAATAGTAATATTGCAATCACAAACGACAAGAAAGTGGGAAAATGGAATATTTAATCATTGTACCTCTCAAGTTGTTACTAAAAGCACAAAACCCAAAACTCAATTTTTTTCGACGGCATATTTCTTTGCTCGTGACTATTAGTATTGATAAGAAACTTTTTGTGCCCACTAGGTGGCCGATGCACAAACAACGATAGATAAGAATGTAAGATAAATGTTCTAAGCTTCATATTCTATAAAATCGAATCAATAAAAGACAAGCGGTCCAAGCTTTGTGTTCTAGATAAATTTAAGGCAATATGTCTCTGTCGAAGTGAAAAACTTGCTTGTGGAATGACTAATCTAATCTTTGAAGGTGATTGTTTCTTATTGGTTGTCGCCTAGTCGGTAACTCACGTGTGTAAGTATTTTAAATTATGTGATTGGTCTAATTACCATTCAGACCATTTATTTAACACTTAGGGTCTGTTTGGTTGAACATAATTGAATGACAAAAGAATGGAATGAAACAAGTAATGGAATGGAAAAGGTAATGGGGAATGGAATGAGTCATTCAACGATCTTGTTTGGTATGTACAGAAACAGAAAGGAATGGAATGAAAATACGTAATAATGACAAAAATACCCCACAAAACCGTATATGATTTGTATTTATTTAATGAACATTGTAATAAATATATACCTATTTTAAATAAACAACGATTGCAAATATTGACATTTATCATGTAATAAAACGTCAATGACCTTTAAGCATATACCCATTTTTAGCTATATTATTATATAGCTTTATGACTTTATCCACCAATAAATATATAGCCTGATTTTCATAATATTTAGTTGAACTATAACCCTCTACTTATGCTACAATCATAAGGATACAGAATCATTATCCAATAAAAAAATTGTGTATATTTTCGGTGGGTTAAAATGGTATTAAAACATACCTTATGAAGTCTATTGTTACCCTACCCGCTTACGGTATCCCCGCTTCCCCTTATCCCTCTCAAAATCAAGTCTAGAAAGTAGAAATTGACACTGTTTATCGCAAGATCTGATCGAAATTAGGAGTTCTAAAAGAATCGAAGGGTGGAAAGAACAAACTAAGATCTGAAATCGGAGGTCAAAGCAAAAACTTCGTATCGAGATGTGGAGAGGGAACGAAGATCAGTCGATTTCAGTTGATATTGATGAGGAATTAGAAGAAATTAGAAACACATAAAGGGTTTCCTGAAGAGGGAGACGTGGCTGCTGCGACGGCGGTGGTGCCGGTGAAGTTCTGCTGCGATGGTGGCGCCGCCGGTGGGCTGCTGCAATGGTGGTGACGTCGGTGGGATACAAAACATCGGGAATCCACGTCGAGTCCAACTGATCAGGTTTCAAAGGAGGGTAAAATGGGAATTTTTCCATTACAGCTTGAATGGAATAAAAAAAAGCAAGGGGACCCCTTGGAATGAAAATCCCGTGTTTAGAAGGAATGTGATTCCTTTGTGAATGGGTCATTCTTTTCCTTAAGTTAACCAAACAAGCCATTTTTCATTCCCTCTTAATGGCCTTTTCAATCCCCCTTTGATTAAGTCCAACCAAACACATCCTTAAAACATTTTAAAGGTTCAGTGTATTTAAAATGTAGCTTTTCACAGTTTTTATCTTTTAGTTTTTTAAAAAATTTGGAAAGAAAAAACTTTGTTTTATAGTAAAAGCTTTTAGTTTTTATTTTAAATAAGAAGCTTTTACACGAAAAGTTACTTCAAATACCTTTTTAGAGCTTTTAACTTTTATATTTTCTATGTAATTTTATACTTTTAGAAGTTAACATCTATTTTTACGGAACACTTTCGTATAAATAAAAACTACAACTTCTATCTTCGAGTTACCAGTTAGTTTTATCTAACAGACTCAAAACCACAACATTTGCAACTATTTAAAATATGAAGTGATATTCCACTTAAAAAATTGATTCATCCGCATGATGTACAACGCCTCGCAACTATCTATAGATAAATCAATTTTTAAGTGGAAATATTCTTCCCATTTAGAATTGTCTCTTACTTGAATTGTTAAATTCATTATAACTAATTAAGAACATCAAGACAAAAAATTACATTGTTTAATTAAAATGAAATCAACTGAAGTTGGAAGGACATTATCTATATAACATTTTATAAAATGTTAGTTAATGTAGCTAACATCAAGCTAACATCAAATTAGCTACAGTAATTGTTTATTTACATTTATCTTATATATATTTTTTGGGAAAACAAATTAAACTTCAAGGTTGGCTTGCTGGTATTTTGGTGTTTTGTGAACCTAAAGTCCCTGTTCTAGGCTTCTAGCCTTTCAAGTGCAAGCCGGTCCTATTTTTTGCATTCAAATCGTTTTACCTGATATTTTTCTATAAGAATATCTAAGTTCGGATAACATCTACCAATCAGAGTTTGTGCACAAGCAATTTGATAAAAATTTATACTCACTTGATGTAAAAATGTCTTAGACTTTCAAGTTTACAAAACCATAATTTACTTTTCAAAGTCAGTGTTTTGGTTATCTAACTAAGAAACATTGACCAAAAAATAGCTTGTGTAATGGAACTAGACTTTAGTTGATATGACTTGGTACTCGTGTTATTGAAGCAGTCATCATATCTGAAAGCAATATTAGACACCACACTTTTATTTCAAGATTGTCTTTGACACCTTCAGATAAAATGATTCCTTTTATATTTTGAAGAAGACAATTTCCACTTGCGGTCTATTTTGCTATGACCATAAATTAAAGGCCAAGGACAGTCATTGTCAAATGTTTGGTTGTTTCTAAGACAACTAGTTTTCACACACGGAATTGTCTGTTGCTTTATCTAGAACTAAGAGTAGAGAATGATTAAGATTATTAATTTTAGATAAGGATGGTATTCTCAAATCTAACGTATATAACTTCCAATGTTATATACAAAATAGTGCTTCAAAATTTATGTTAACAGACAATTTTTTATGTGGTTATGACATCATTTATTTATTATTTACAAATATATACTTATTCATCAATTCATATAGTTGTAAGTTATTCTTCTCTTTATTTACATATAACTCATTTATATTACCCAAATCCTTCCATTATAAAATATATGTATCATTTGCTAATTTATAATTAAATATTATTATTTTTATTATTTATATATTTTTAATTTCTTAATCGTATAGCAAACGATTTAATAACCTAGTGTGTGTGTATACACACACACACACACACACATATATATATATATATATATATATATATATATATATATATATATATATATATATATATATATATATATATATATATATATATATATATATTGTTGAAAGGGTATATTTTTCAATAGATGCCAACAAACAACATTGGCTACTAGGTGTACTATGGCTCGACACTAGGACCTTCAATGTATACACAACTATATTGGGAGACATAGTTTTACATGGCTTGGAAACAATGGAATATTCCAAAAATGTCAAAACGAAGTGGCAAATATTCCTCATGACATTGACTACAATGTAAGAGTAGGATCATTGTCATAGCCTATCGATAAACATTTTGTTTTGGTTGAAGGTATGCTGAATAAAGTAGACCTCTAGAATATTTTAGGGTCTTAGTGTTTATTTATGGAGCGGTTGTTGTATGGGCGTTGATTTGAGTATACTTATGACAACATATGCTTTGGTTGAAGGTATGCTGAATAAAGTAGACCTCTAGAATATTTTAGGGTCTTAGTGTATATTTTTGGAGATCTTATTTACATGCCATATTTTGATGATACGTGTTGCTAAAAAATTTATAATATTTTTGTATGGAATAAAATGTAAAATGTACCACCTTATACAATATGATAGTTTATATAATGATATGTGTTGTTTAAAACATTATAATATTTTTTGATAATATCCACTAGTGTTAGATGCATCTCACCTATATAAAATGACTGGGAACCATGTTTACCACCTACTACATCAAATTTACAATCTACCGCCTTCAATTTAACACCTACCACTTAAAATGAGTGTTATATAAAGTATACAGCGTATTAGTTTCTAACCAGCAAAAAATGAGTTCACTCAAAAATAGTGTTTGACATTGTGAAGATGAGGATTGTGATATTTGTTCCAACATTAACCCATTTTCTCTAATGTGCCGACATTAGCCTGTATTTTCTATTCATGACCCGTTACCAGATATTTATCTGATTATATATTTAAAGCAATGGAAATTGTTGAGGAAGACAACTACTAAGACTCATAAAAGACTCGGAAAACATGTAGCAGTTCTTTTGTGCAGAACTGAAAGAAAGCAATAATGGGTCAACGATACCATGCAAAAACTGATAGAGGCAGAAACGTAGATTCATGGTATGCAAGCGGAAATGTTCAGGCTTGTAGCAGAACAAAACCGTCTGACAGATGTTGTAACACCCCTTTCTCAAACCGTATTCAAATACATTTTATATTACAAAACGTGACTGAGAAATAGTTACTTAATTTTTTTTTATAAACTTTATTCTGAAAGGGTATTACAGACTCAATACAGATAACCATAATTTAAACTTACAGTACATAAACCAGTCCCAACTGAAATCTCCGCTCCTTTCACCTAAGTACATAGCATTTCAAAAAATAGTATACGTGAGACATAAAGCCTCGTGAGTAATATGGGTTTTAGACCCAAAATATTTCTGCTCAAAACTTGAGTTAATAACAAGTAAACTGATAAACTGCTAAAAATTTATTTTCAATACAAATCTTAAATCATTTTGCTTTTCTCTTTCAAACTCAAAATACTTTCTTTCTCAAAACTGCTTCTTACTTTAAAACTGTTTTATTCTTTAAAACTGCTTTCTTTTTCGTTTACTCATGACCAACTGAAACTTATGAATTAGTTTAATTAATTCATTCAACTAGCTCCCCTCGCGGGACAGAACAGATCCGTCTGCTTGGTTATGCTCATTCTGTCTCCCCTTTGTGACTTGGAACGGATACAAGCACAAGGGTATACTAAGCTAGACAACTACTTCGCGACAGGAGGTACCATCCCAGTAGTGTCTTCTGATCCCCCGATTATGTGGGTGATCCTAGTCCGGACAACTGGCTCATACTTCTTTCTTTCTTACTTCATTTCATCTCAAATTGGTCAAAATGGGACACAATTTGTAAACAACTCTTACTCAAACATTTTATTACTTTTTTTACTGAAAATACTTTCAAAAACTGCTCTTGACATCTTAGTTCCTATCAGGAACTTCTTTCAAAATGCTTTGCAAACCATTCTTTAAAAATCTGTTTAAAACACTAAGCCCTTGTATAGAGCTTCATTCAAAACTATTTTCCAAACTTTAGTATTTATAAACATTTGGAAATCATACTTTTCTGAAAATAACATTTTTGCTATGTACTATAGAAATCCTCATAAAACTCACCTCGATTCTATTACAGTTCACTAGGCTTCACGTACGCCCTTTCCTTTCCCGTGCTCAATAACGTTTGAAGCACCACCTATACAAGTAGTATATATAAATACTCAATATAACTAACTTTATAATGCTAAAGTCTCATATGACATGACTCCAGGTTATAATAGATGTATAACCATTAATAAGATCGTTTTACGGTTTTCTCCGAAATACGCGTATACTGCTACAGTACCCCCGAGGGGTCGTATTTCAGTTCTGACTCTTTTCCATGAAATCTTAGGCCATATTAGACTTGTGTTTTAAATTTGGAGTTCATTGGACAAGTCTAGCTCAAATTTCAAAATTTAGTTTTGAAGTAAATAGTGATTTTCGCCACTGCCGCTACAGTGACTTTTCTGCAAGGTCGGATTACGGATTTGACCATTCCTGACATGTTCTTATGCCATGTTAGTGTTATGGCTAAAATTTCAGGTCAATCGGACATGTCTAGCTATGGTTTCTAGCGTTTGGAATATTTGAAATTTTTAACAAATTTGGTCCCTGTCTGAAGGCGCACTGCGCCTGGCTAGGGGCGCACTGCGCCTGGGCGCACCCTGCCCTGGTCCTGGGCGCACTGCGCCTGGCGCCTGGGCAGTGGCCTGATCAGTCGCGATTTGTGCACTGTAGCACGCAGTTTTCACCCATTAAGCACTTATTTTAGTTCTTATTCGTATGGGGTTTGTTCTAGGACTAAAACCTTTGACTAATCACAGGTTTTAAGCTATTAAAATTGATTGAATCATCCATATACAAGAATTGAAGTTCTTGACCAAACTTGCAAATTCTCAATTATAACAACTTACTTCCATGTTTTTGAGTTAAGTTCTTAACTAATGGCTTATTGGAAGCATTAGCTACTTAACCCACATGATTTATAACTGCAATTGCAGTTTCAATTCCATCCAAAAAAACTAAATCAAGAACACACACAAAAATCTAGGTTAGAACTTTCTTACTAACCTTATTTAACCTTGGAATCACCAATTCCAACCTCCTTTCTTTGATTCCTTTGTTGCAATTCCAAGCTTCTTCTCGTTCTCTCTAACTCTCTCTCGTACTCTCTAGAATCCTCTGCATACTTCTGGGAAATGAGAGTAATTACTCTCTTATTAATATAATTAATAGTTATAAAATAATTACATTTTAGTCCCTAACTTCCAAACTTTCCTTCAAAAATGGTCTAAAGGTTAATACTTTTCCAATTATGCTTCATTATTTCCAACTTAACATTTTTGATCATTTTCATGTCAAATGACCATTTTGTCCTTTTTGGTCAAATTTCACTATTCACGCGTCAAAACTCCAAATTTTATATAACCTTTTATTTCTTACATTATAACTTCACAAATACGTATTATTACACATAATAGTCGTACAACGTGACAAAAGACGGTTTTACCCTTTTTGACTTTTTCGCGGGTTCTTACAGTCACCCCTCTTTAAGCGGATTCTGTCCTCGGAATCTTTTCGAAATCTATGAAGTCTGGATATTTTCTGTTCATCTCTTCTAATATTTTCCCAAGTCAAGTTTGACCCTAAGGGATGTTTCCATTTGACTAGTACCAAGTCAATCTCCTTGTTCCTTTGCTTCTTAGTCTGTATTTCTAGAATTGCTTCAGGTTCTTCAATCATTCTGCTAGGAGTCTCCACCCCCAAATCTGTATACCGTATCACAAACTCTTCTTTTCCAAAGTACTTCTTCAGATAGCTTACATGAAAGGTATCATGTATTCCTCATAGTTCTGATGGTAATTCCAGCTTGTTTACTTGTAATCTAACTCTCTTCAGAATTCTAAAAGGTCCAATATATTTTGGACTCAGCTTTCCCCTCTTACCGAATCTGACTACACCCTTCCATGGCGACACTTTTATCATCACTAAATTACTTTCTTGTTACTCATACAGTCTTTTCTTTAGATCTAAGTAACTCTTCTGTCGGTCTTGTGCTGCTTTCATGTTAGTCTGAATCACTCCAATCTTCTTATTGGTCATTCTAACAATTTCTGGTCTTGTCAACTTAGGGTGTGTTTGTTTTTTATAAAAAGAACTTCTAAACTCTTTTGTCTTCAACCTCGCAGACGCGCGCAGACATTTTGATCCCGCAGATTGTTTGTTTTTTTGCAGCCCGCAGATCTTAAAAGGTCTGCCTGTCCTCTTATGCTAGAAGTGATAAAACCCTCACTTTTAACCTCTACCAAAATAAAAAAACTCCTGTGCCCTAAATCAAAAAAACGCGACTTGTCTTTCTCCCGGATCTTCTCTCTCGATATGCTTCACGTCGGCGCCTGATCTCCCTCCGCCGCACCTCCGGCACTCGTCCGACGTTCCTCCGGTCGCTGCACACGTCCGGCTCCCTTCGCTGCACACATCCCGTCGCTGCACACATCCCGTCGCCTTTCTCCGACGCAAACAGTGATAGGTATGGCACACGAAATTACTTCCCTTTTGTCCTACGAATCTGATATTTGCTGCTCTCTTTTGGGTGATTATTGTTCACGAAATTACTTCCCATGTGACTCATCTTTCTGATTGAACCCTCTATTGCAAATGATGGTTTCTGATTTCCGATTTTTGAACCTAAAATTGCTTTTCCTGATTTGTTGCTGAAAGCCAAGTATTTAGGGCTGAAATTGTTGTTGATTTTGATCCTTAATTTCGAAATTCTTGTTGTTTAGGGCAGAAATTGTTGCTGAAAATCTTGTTTAGGGCTGATTTTAGAATTAATGAGTTATTTGTTGTTGAATTTCATCCTGAAATTAGCTGAATTTGTTGCTAAAATTCTTGTTTAGGGCTGAATTTGTTGCTAAAATTCTTGAACCTAAAATTCTTGTTGCTGATTTTGTGCTTATAATTGCTGAAATTGTTGGTAAAATTCTTGTTGTTTAGGTTTTTGTTGTTGTTTATTGATGGTTTTTTTTTCGTTGCTGAATTTGGTTTATTTGGATTATATGTAGCTTATTTAAATGGGTGAAAAGCATCAATGGACTAACGAGCAACTAAAATGCTTGTTAGACACGTGAATTGAAGAGGTGACTAGGGTGGGTAGGAGAGGTATGTTTATGCATCAGAAACATTATCAGATGCGGGTGCACATTTCCCGGTTCCACCGCCAGGTATGTTTATGGATCCATTTATTTTTTATTTTGTTATTTTAATCATTAATGATTTGTTTATATTTGCAGATAAATATTATCTTTGTGATGCCGCTTATGCACACACTCGAGGGTTTATGGCTCCATATCGTAATATTAGGTATTGGCTTGGAGATTTTCGTCGTAGACGTGCATTGACCGATAAAGAAAAATTTAACCATGCACATGCAAAACTTCGGAACGTCATTGAGCGTGCTTATGGTGTCTTGAAAGCACGATTTCCTATTTTGAAGAGAATGGCACCATTTCCATTTGTTACACAAAGAAACATCACCATAGCATGCTTTGCGCTTCATAATTTTATACGAAAAGAGGGTTTGAGCGACGAGCTCTTTGCTCAATACGATCAACCCGATATGCCGCTTGGTAATAACCGTGCGCCCGTTGGTGATTATGAAGAGGTTCAAGAACATGGTAATGCAGCGGACCGAGATTATATGGTGAATTTACGTGATGAAATTGCAGATCAATTAATGCAAATTAGGGAATGAATACTTTCTAAATATTTTTTTTGATGTTGTATGACTTATATTTCGATGTTGTTGAACTAGAATTGTTTAAATTTCAATGTTGAACACTCTTATGTTTAAAAATTTCAGTTTATTTAAATTTCAGTTTATTTTACAGTCAGCAGACTTTTAAAAAACAAACAGTCTTCTTTTTGCAGACTGCAGACATTTGGTCCACCTCTTCAGCTACAGATGTCTGCAGATGTGGTCTGCAGACTGCAGACCTTTTACCTCTTCAAAAACAAACAGCACCTTAGTCTCACCCGCCTCCAACCAACATAAAGGAGTTCTACACTTTCTACCACACAATGCCTCAAAGGGTGGCATTTTAATGCTATAATGGTAGCTATTGTTATATGCAAACTCCACTAAGGGCAGGTGTTCATCCCAACTGCCTCCAAAATCCATCATGCATGATCGTAGCATGTCTTCTACCGTCTGTATTCGTTCATCCGTTTGTGGATGATACGCTATACTTAGCTGAATTCTCGTCCCCAATTTCACTTGTAAAGCTCTCCAAAAGTTAGAGGTAAATCTGGGGTCTCTGTCTGACACGATGGACAATGGTGCACCATATCTTCTTAACACTTCGTCTATATACAACTGGTCTAACTGCTCCAATGTAGTAGTTTCTTTTATGGCTAGAAATAGTGCACTCTTGGTCAACCGGTCCACTATGACCCATATACTAATACTATCATAACCTCTTCTCGTTCTCAGTAACCCGACAATTAAGTCCATAGTTACATCTTCCCACTTTCCAGCTGAAATGTGTAATGACTGAGCATTTCCATGCGGGACCTGATGTTCCGCCTTGACTTGTGCACAAATAACACACTTGGAGATGTACTTAACTATCCTCTTCTTCATTCCAGGCCCCTAGTACTGTCTTCTACGATCTTGATAAGTCTTGGTATTCCCTGGATGTATGGAATACTTTGACTTATGCGGCTCTTCTAGAATCAGCTTCCTCAAACCTCCTACTTCCGGTACCCATTTATAGATTCTAGAAGTCTTTAGCTCTTGTCTACTTATCTCAAACTACATATCTTCCTCGTTTCTCATCTCTCAAGTCTATGCTTTTTCCAACTTTTTGTTGGACTGTTTTAATCTGTTCTATAATACTGGACACTAGTTATATGCGTATCAATCTTGCATTGATTCTTTTCTCTGAAACTTTTCTACTCAATGCATCTGCTGCTACACTTGCTTGCCTGAATGGTATACAATCTCGCAAACATAATCACTAATCACTCTAACTATTTTTTCTGTCTTATGTTCAGCTCTAGTTGAGTGAACACATACTGTAAACTCTTGTGATCAGTGAATAGCTTGCGCTTTGTTCCATACATGTAATGCCTCCAAATTTTTAAGGCAAATACAATCACTACTAGCTCTATATCATAGTTAATATACTTTGTTTCTTGGGCTTTCAACTATCTGGAACATATGCTATACTCTTACTCCCCTATACCTACATACAGCTAAGCCTTCTATGTGAGGCATTGCTGTATACTTTAAAATCTTTTGTCCCATCTGTAATATAAGGACAGACGCATTACTCGACCTCTCTTTTGACGTAATAAATACTTTTACTTATTCTTCTTACTTGAGTAAATTTCATATTTTAAATTTACTTTCTCTTTCTTATTTTAGAAGTTCTATTACTTCATACTTTATTATAGAAAATTGACTTTCCAACAGTCAATCTACATTTCTAATTACTTCTTTCTTGTCATTAGACTTAAATCTCATATTATCTTTATATAATTCCTTTAGAAGTTTTACAACTTCTTATATCTATATATACTAAAAGAATTGACTCTTCAAAAGTCAATCGTTATTCTTGCTTCTTTTGTCTTATCTTTCGTCTTTAATTCTCAAGAAATTTTCTATTATTTTTTTTATGCAAAACCTTTTATATCCAAGATGTTGCTACAATTTCTACTAAATTTTTTTTCTTTACTACTAGTTTTCATACATTCTCATAAGGTTATTACCTTTATCATCTTGTTACCTGCATGTATTACTTTTATAATTACATGTCTTATATTACTCTTTACTTATATTATTTTCATCTTTCGACATATTAACGATCTATACACCTCTTTCATTTTTCTTTATAATTTAGGAGATTTCAATCTCTTTTACTCATTATACTTTCTAATATAATATTGTCCATTTCATTTCTCAGCTTTCTTACTGTACCCTTATGAGTACACTTCTTATCTTCTTAGGTACCCCATGTACCATTCTCATCTTATTACTTATGTTTTAATATTTTCTTGTAGTTCTTATTTCTCACACTAATGCTTATTTTAGCATTCTATCTCTTGCTTACTCTTTACTTGCTATGGCTAACGCCAAACATAACTTTTACTTCTCTTTTTTATCCTGACTGCATTTTAACCATATTTCAAATAAGATTGGCATTTCTGATTCAATAATTTCTTGTTTTATCTCATTATGCTTGTTAAGCATACACTTCTTTAATAATCATATGGATTACCATCATTTTTTTTAAGCATTCAATCTCTATGTCTCATACATTTTACTCATAAACTTTTTAGGTTGGATACCCAAAATTTCTTTTATTATTCTTTTTACCATTTCTCTCTATGTGTCATGAGGCTATATGCCCAACACATTACATTGTTCTTTCCTTTAAGCTTCTTTTCTTTACTCTCTTTATTTATACATATTTTAAAGCGATATACACTATACTCTTTCCAATATTCCATAACTACTAGTCATGTACCGACCATTTCTCTAATCTTTGGTTACTTTTACTCTTTATCTCATATCATTTATGACTCTCAGTCATTTTTCTCGCATTCTTTCGGTTATCCCTTTTTTTTTATTCACAGTTCTTCTTATTTATACTTTATATAGTTACTAAATCTGATTTCAAACGACCATTTCTTTAATAACTGTCTTTATATTCTTCTTATTATCATCATTGTCTGTTTTATCTTTAACTTTTCGCCCAACACTTGATTAGGCATTTAATCTCTACTTCTCAACTCATTCTCTTGCATTATAACAATGCATCTTGCTCATAGTCTTTAACAAATTTTTTTTTCAGGTAACTTGCTTTGTTTATGTTACTCATTATAGCACTCTACTTACGACTTATTTATTTATTCCAATCATTGGATGTCATTTATTGTCATACTTCTTTCGAGTTTGGAAGTCACAACTTCCCATTTCTTACGCTTTCTTTTCTGTCTTTAATTCCTCTTCTAATACTTGGTTAAGTATTTTGCTTTCATTTTATACTATCTTATTTACTCACAATTTTATATATATATATATATATATATATATATATATATATATATATATATATATATATATATATATATATATATATATATATATATATATATATATATATACTTTAATCTCTTGGTTGTTCATGAACAACACATCTTACTACTTCTCAATATTTATTTTATACTCTTTTATACATCTTTTGGGTTTGTCTACAATTGCAAACCCAACTCATTTCCTTTTTATTCTTTCTACTTAAATGTTTTCATTCTTCTTCCTTATATGAATTTCATTCATATATCTGTATTCACTTTCTTTTCCAATATTTCTTTAGTCATTGTAGTGACATTACTCTTATTTTTATTTCATATTCATAATTCGTTTCCGTTAAACAACAGAAATTTTTAGTTATACTCTTTCTTTTATAATTGTACTATATACTCCAGTACTTCTACTCCATTACTTCTATTAACATTTTCAATATATTTATACTTTCTGACCATGTCTATTTTACTGATTCCTTTCATACTTTACGTTATTTCTCATATTATTCAATGGTTATCACAACCATAAATTTGAACTTTTCTTCGCCATTACTTTTTTTTTTTATTCTTGTTATCTTATTTTCAGTGTTCTTTACTCATACTTTCTTATGTTTTATTACATATACTTTACACTGATTCATACAAAGTATGGGTTTTCCCCACTACATACTTCGTATTTGTTACTTCATCTTTAACACTTTTTCTTTTATACTTTAGTATTTCCAGTCATACTGGATTTTCTTCCATAGGTATACTGAATTTATACCCCTCAAACCTCTTACACTTATCTCTTACAGCTTCACATAATTCCTGTGTGGTTCCACCAGACTCAAATGTATATCCTGTGATTAGAATAGTACGGGCCCATATTATTATAACCACCTATACACATTTGCTTCCCATTTTACCACCAGGACTCATGTTCCGCTGTTGTAGATTTACTTCCAATTCTACTTACTCTCAAAATCATACTCAAGTATGTACCCTACTTAACTCCTACATAGTTTAAGTCTAGGTTCAAGTACTGACACCTAGTTCGCTTAAACTATGGCTCTGATACCAAAACTGTAACACCCCTTTCTCAAACCGTATTCAAATACATTTTACATTACAAAACGTGACTGAGAAATAGTTACTTAAATTTTTTTTTATAAACTTTATTCTGAAAGGGTATTACAGACTCAATACAGATAACCATAATTTAAACTGACAGTACATAAACCGGTCCCAACTGAAATCTCCGCTCCTTCCACCTAAGTACATAGCATTTCAAAAATAGTATACGTGAGACATAAAGCCTCGTGAGTAATATGGGTTTTAGACCCAAAATATTTCTGCTCAAAACTTGAGTTAATAACAAGTAAACTGATAAACTGCTAAAAATTTATTTTCAATACAAATCTTAAATCATTTTGCTTTTCTCTTTCAAACTCAAAATACTTTCTTTCTCAAAACTGCTTCTTACTTTAAAACTGTTTTATTCTTTAAAACTGCTTTCTTTTTCGTTTACTCATGACCAACTGAAACTTATGAATTAGTTTAATTAATTCATTCAACTAGCTCCCCTCGCGGGACAGAACAGATCCGTCCGCTTGGTTATGCTCATTCTGTCTCCCCCTTTGTGACTTGGAACGAATTCAAGCACAAGGGTATACTAAGCTATACAACTACTTCGCGAAGGGAGGTACCATCCCAGTAGTGTCTTCTGATCCCCCGATTATGTGGGTGATCCTAGTCCGGACAACTGGCTCATACTTCTTTCTTTCTTACTTCATTTCATCTCAAATTGGTCAAAATGGGACACAATTTGTAAACAACTCTTACTCAAACATTTTATTACTTTTTTTACTGAAAATACTTTCAAAAACTGCTCTTGACATCTTAGTTCCTATCAGGAACTTCTTTCAAAATGCTTTGCAAACCATTCTTTAAAAATCTGTTTAAAACACTAAGCCCTTGTATAGAGCTTCATTCAAAACTATTTTCCAAACTTTAGTATTTATAAACATTTGGAAATCATACTTTTCTAAAAATAACATTTTTGCTATGTACTATAGAAATCCTCATAAAACTCACCTCGATTCTATTACAGTTCACTAGGCTTCACGTACGCCCTTTCCTTTCCCGTGCTCAATAACGTTTGAAGCACCACCTATACAAGTAGTATATATAAATACTCAATATAACTAACTTTATAATGCTAAAGTCTCATATGACATGACTCCAGGTTATAATAGATGTATAACCATTAATAAGATCGTTTTACGGTTTTCTCCGAAATACGCGTATACTGCTACAGTACCCCCGAGGGGTCGTATTTCAGTTCCGACTCTTTTCCATGAAATCTGAGGCCATATTAGACTTGTGTTTTAAATTTGGAGTTCATTGGACAAGTCTAGCTCAAATTTCAAAATTTTGTTTTGAAGTAAATAGTGATTTTCGCCACTGCCGCTACAGTGACTTTTCCGCAAGGTCGGATTACGGATTTGACCATTCCTGACATGTTCTTATGCCATGTTAGGGTTATGGCTAAAATTTCAGGTCAATCGGACATGTCTAGCTATGGTTTCTAGCGTTTGGAATATTTGAAATTTTTAACAAATTTGGTCCCTGTCTGAAGGCGCATTGCGCCTGGCTAGGGGCGCACTGCGCCTGGGCGCACCCCGCCCTGGTCCTGGGCGCACTGCGCCTGGCGCCTGGGCAGTGGCCTGATCAGTCGCGATTTGTGCACTGTAGCACGCAGTTTTCACCCATTAAGCACTTATTTCAGTTCTTATTCGTATGGGGTTTGTTCTAGGACTAAAACCTTTGACTAATCACAGGTTTTAAGCTATTAAAATTGATTGAATCATCCATATACAAGAATTGAAGTTCTTGACCAAACTTGTAAATTCTCAATTATAACAACTTACTTCCATGTTTTTTAGTTAAGTTCTTAACTAATGGCTTATTGGAAGCATTAGCTACTTAACCCACATGATTTATAACTGCAATTGCAGTTTCAATTCCATCCAAAAAACTAAATCAAGAACACACACAAAAATCTAGGTTAGAACTTTCTTACTAACCTTATTTAACCTTGGAATCACCAATTCCAACCTCCTTTCTTTGATTCCTTTGTTGCAATTCCAAGCTTCTTCTCGTTCTCTCTAACTCTCTCTCGTACTCTCTAGAATCCTCTGCATACTTCTGGGAAACGAGAGTAATTACTCTCTTATTAATATAATTAATAGTTATAAAATAATTACATTTTAGTCCCTAACTTCCAAACTTTCCTTCAAAAATGGTCTAAAGGTTAATACTTTTCCAATTATGCTTCATTATTTCCAACTTAACATTTTCTTAACACTTTTGATCATTTTCATGTCAAATGACCATTTTGCCCTTTTTGGTCAAATTTCACTATTCACGCGTCAAAACTCCAAATTTTATATAACCTTTTATTTCTTACATTATAACTTCACAAATACGTATTATTACACATAATAGTCGTACAACGTGACAAAAGACGGTTTTACCCTTTTTGACTTTTTCGCGGGTTCTTACAGATGTTTTAAGAATTAAAGAGAGTTTTATAGACCGGGAAAAACAATGTATCCCTTACAATTTCTAGATCTGTGGTCTGAAAATTAAGTTGGCAACGAATGTAATGGCAAAGGAAATAAAATATTTTGTGTCCTTTTATATTTACGGTAGGTGTGTTTGAACATTATTTGAACTATTTTACAAATTAAATTACCTTCTTTCATTAAAACCATATCAAAATAAGTTTAGTTAAAATGCTTTCATTAATGAAGATCATAACAACATACATATTGTTGTCTACTTTAAATTAAACTTACATTTCAACTTTGGATACTATGAAGGGGCAACTATGATCAATCTATGTGAATTTCAAACAATTCAATGTAACTCTTAATTATTTCAAACCCAATTTTAATGAACTCACGTCTCTCCTCAAGTGTTGCAGTAGGCCCATATCCCTCATGGATTATTGTTATTGATTTGAGAAATTTCTGAATATCATCGGTGATTGTAATTACGAGCATTTGCATACCATAAAGTCATAAATTTCTATGTTCATATCTGCTGGAGTGGGTAATAAGAATTCAATTCAGGTATAACCAAATATTATTGCACCCTGTGGAAAGCGCTGGTCATTTGTAACGAAGTAGTATTCACAAGTTCATGTTGTCTAAGTTGAACGGCTATTAAGTCATGCTCCATCCCTTCCCCTTCCCCTGATGACAGCGTGGATAGTGTGGACTATGATTAAAAACGTTAAGTTTTAAAAAAAAAATTGCGATTTTTGCAGGCAACAATGATATTTTCACAAACAATTATGATATTTTCACAATTTGCATATGTTAAAATGACAATTTGCCTACGAAAATTAAGATTTTCATAGACATTCATTTACCAAAATCTCATTCTCTTGTCAGGATATTGGTACATTTTTATTGAATAACTTAATGAAAACAATAAATACTGTTATAGATACATTTTGGTTGCTTTCGGACATTTTCTTCATAGATAATCTCTTCTAACTTATGAAAATTTTGTTTGGAATATGCGGAAAAAGAAAAAAGAATCATCTTAAATATGGGAGACCACTTTAGCATAATTTCTCAGCCTATTAAAAAGATTTTCGCAGCTTGTAAGTTACTTTATCTATTGCGAGTCAATGACTTTTTCACTGGTCTAAAGAATTATGTAGGTGTTCACCTGCAAAATATCTGGCTATTTTGGTCATTCTTCTAATTTTTTCCTAAACATGAGAATTTGTTTTAAAAAATTAGCCTACGCAATTATTATTTTTCAGTTAATGATAATACGAAACAATAACCCTAATAAATTTTCCACGATTTTTAACAGAAAAGACATATGAGACAATAGAGTCTAGGAAGATGTTAAACAAAAACGAAAAGGTTATATGAGACAATAGAGTCTGGGAAGATGTTTAACAAAAAGGGAATGTCTTAGAGTTATAGGGAGACAATATGGCATATTATGAGAAAATGACTAAAATAGCCTGTTGATATAACATTTTGCATCAAAATAAGCAAAAGTTAAGAAAATTCTGAAAATAGTCATGCCATATGTGATTTCCCTCTCTTACCTGTGACTTGGTACCTGTTGGATTAGCCAACTACGATTTCATCATCCGGAAAAAAAAATTCGAACTTGCCATTTTGGAAATTCGTCATTTGCGATTTCCTATCTTTCATCTACGATTTCCTCTCTATCATCTGCGATTTCCTCTTGATCATCTGCAATTTCTTTTAAATTTAAAAGAAAATCATAGATGGTAGAGAGAAAATAGCAGATGGTGAATTTCCAAAAATTTATATCGGAGGATGAAATCCCAGTTGGCTTACCCAGCAGATGACACAGATGAGAGGGGGAATTGCAAATGACACTAGCCATATGCGATTTCCATGACTATTTTTGGGGGTGTTTGGGAGTGCTTTTCAAAAGGGCTTATTGACTTATTGACTTTTCAAATGGTGTTTGTGTAATGAAAAGTGATATTTGAAATAGCTTTTTATAACCTTTCAAGAAGTTATTTTCAAGAAGTAGGGGAATATTGGTTTTTTGAATGGCTTATGACTTTTTTTATATCAATAAGACAAAAATACCCTCATAACTAACATCTAACCCTTTTATTCCTTTATCTTTTGGTTATTTTACATATATAAGCAAAGTCAAATACTTTTTTTTTGAACGGCGGCAAAAATAATAATATAAAAAGGCTAGCAAAACGCTAGCAAAAATTACAAAGAAGAGATAATTTCATTAGGATTAGACTCCTAAGCATACGAAACCTAGCACAAACCCAAAGAAACGATTGGGATTGAATAAAATCTCACAAAGCCGCCTTAAGATGCTTACTCTTATCAAACAATGACCTATTCCGAAAAGACCAAATAACCCACCCCATGGTATTACAAACCACCTCCAAACACACTTTTGCATTCTTCTTCATACGGAGATCATCAAACCAAGAATCTCAATCACTAATAGAAGAACAAATGAGAATATCAAGCTTCCACCATCTAGCCACCAACGCCCAAAGATCAAAGGCCACCTTGCAAGAGCTAATCCAAACACCTGTTAAAAACTACTTTTATAGTAAAAAACTCTTTTGTCAAAAAAAAAAAAAAAAATAGTTCTTGAGTTTAGAAAGTACTCCTAAACACCCCCTTAACTTTTGACTATATTGAGATAAAAACTTATATGATTAAGTTATTTTAGTCATTTTCTTTTATTTTAATAAATGAACATTGTTATAAAAAGTACTTTTTTAAAATTATGAATAATATGTTATTCTATTATTAAAGAATTAAAATTTTTATTTTTATATAATGATACTATGATTCGAATTAGAAAAGGAATGTATATTAAAGTTATACTAACATTATGTATTTTTTTAACGTCGAGTTGTAGATAAACTTATTATTTATAAACATCGTGAAGATTTAGCCGCTGGACTGTGTTGACTCGTTAATCTCTGACCAAATCATATGTGATTCCCAAAAGAAGAATATAAAGGGAATCAAATATTCTAAAAGTTGCATTATGATTTATTCCCCCCGTATGCTTTCAATATCTTAATAGATAATTCCATTATTGGAATCTTTGAGTTATTGTGAACCATGATGAGGGTGTATGTTATTCTTTTTATATCAGTGTGTTATTTGATTGTTTTTATGAAGATACAATAACTAGTGGGTTAACTTTCAATATAAAATTTTGAAACAATAATCCCTTAAGAATCTGTGTGAAAAATAGTAGGTTAAATTGATTGGTCAATTAATCTTTGAATTCAACTTTATTTTATTTTATGCTGTACTTAATCCAATGATATAAATATTATTTGTTAAAATATATAATAATCAATTTCATAAAAGTTTATAGAATCCCACAGGTATGAAAGCTCGAGTTTTGGAACCTACGTATGAGCACAAAACTTAAATACTTCCTCCGTCCCAAAATGATAGTCCACTTTCTCATTTTCAAAGTCAAAGCTTGTCAAGTTTGACCGTAAATATATTTTTTTGTGCTATATAATATTAGATGAAAACTATACCAATGAAAACACATTTACAACACAAATTCATTCATATATTTTGTATCAAATATTATATAATAACAACGAAAATATTGATGGTCAAAGTTGACAAGCTTTGACTTTGAAAATGAGAAAGTGGACTATCATTTTGGGACGGAGGAAGTACTAAACAATTAAGCATGAAGTCCAAGTATTGAACTATAAAACCCAAATATCATATCACACAAGTCTCGTGCCTTAAATAAATCATTTGGAGCAATCATGGGGAATACACGGCTCTTGACCATAGTTTCCAACGTGGTAAAATATGTTGGAGGAAGCCTGCTAAATCAATACAAGACAAAATACTGCCCGAAACAAAGATCATAGTTTCCAACATAGCACCACAAATTGTGCCTGACCGAGTGCAAATTCGAATAAATCTCAGTCTTGAGCATAACCTTCAATCCTTCATGGAAATGATATCAACTAAAGAGCTGCCGGTTAATAAGAGGTAGATAATCAAACTGCACACAAAACAAGGGAATAGGACGTGTCATAACTCATAAGACCTTAATTTCGATTTTGTAAAAACTCTTATTTTGTGAAACATAATATGGTAAAATAAATTATAAAGTATCAGTTTAATTTACGGGGACCCAACATGTAATTAAATCTTCAATATATATACAGAAAAAAAATGAAACTGGAACATTTTGCAAAACACCAATTCGTGTGTTGTGAAAGAGAAAGGAGATTCTAAACTGACGGTTAAATTCACTACCATGGAGAACCTCACTTGTAATCAAATCTATAGCTAGATCTGGTTATGGAACGATTTTTGACCCCAATCGAAACTTAATCCTCAAGAATTATACGGTTTTGGATCGTAGTTTGTGATATACCCTTTAACGACCCATAGTCGTGAACCCTTTTTTAGAAGGATTGGGTATAAATCATTATTGATATGCTTCATATATAACCCACCCCTTATAACTTTTAGAATTATACATTTATATTGTTACTTGAACTTTAGAAGCCACTTTACTTAATACTTAAAATAACTAAATATTTTCTTGTATGTGTTTACTTTTGTAAAGGTTCTCAGTTAGTTGACCGGTCGGATTCTTAAATTGCCGAAGATGCATCTTCATGTCTTATTTTCCTAAGTATGTTTGCTATAATATATATACATTTGTTTTATTTAAGAAATTTTATTTTGAATATAAGTAAAATGTGGTTCATGCTATATTTTATGGATAATACTTTATGGAATGCAAAATGATTGTATAATATTGATATTGTAAATGGATCGGATATCCCTTGATTATGTGGATAAGGGTATGAGTTAGATTATTCAAAACCCTACGGGCTACGGAGCAGATATCCCTAATTCTTTGTCACTATTGTTATTGATATTATTAATTAAATTATCATTATTCTACTACTATTATAACAACTATTTTTATTGTTATTGTTGCTATATTATTATTACTAATATTGAGGCCGACAATATATCGATCTTGATCATAGGATGTTTCGATCTTACAATCTTACATTTGAAAAACAATCCAAATCACAATCACACTGAGCAATATGATTGTTTCTTCTTATTATTAATACCAAGTATGTTAAATAATGATGAAATATTTAAGGGAAAATGATATAAAATCCGTAACATTTACACATTTTTAATAATTTTGTCACAACATGAAATTTGTTACCATTAAAGCCATAAAGTTTGGAGACTTTTTTTATATTGAATTTAGCCGGTTTCCAAGCTCTTAGCAGGTTACCACACACTTTCTATACCACCATAAACAAAGTTAACAAAAATACCATCATCCCACCCAACTTCACTCCTACCTCCATTGTCTTCTTCATCGCCCTTCATCCTTCACCTGCAACACCTTTTCTATGTCAATATCATCGCTGCCTTTTCCACAGTAATTTATATAAATAGATTAAGTAATGTATTGGAATTGGAAGTTTGAGTTCTTTTGATATAATTGTTGAAGATTTTAAGCACGTCTCTTATGAAGGCATTAACAGAATTCTATATGGCCAAAGATTTGGTACAGAATAAACGTGGGATAAAAATCCATGAAACTTCAGTTAAGAGACCCTAATTCACTTTTATATCACTTGACTTATGCTCAATATGTTTCATTCACAAGACCATGAAACTTGACTTATGCTTAATCTGTTTCATCATCCATATTAATTTAGACATACTGGAAGTGTAAAGTGTTATTACTATTTTAGTGGGATCATTCAGCAGACACTAAATACTGCAAGTGACCAGAAAAAGAAGAAGATACAAGATGATTTCCAGCAAGCATTGCTCATTTATATCATATAACAATTTTTTTTTTGAAAAGGCAACTTAATCATATAACAATTCTTAGGCTTCCTGGATTGTTCACAAGCAATTATACTTTCGTAATACGTGCCAAAGCCTATTACATTTGTCTCAATGCAGAAGAAATTGGTTTTGTCTAAATGCAAAAGAAATTAGAACAACACTTAACAACTAGTTTCTACCAGTGCTCATACACTTGAATACACATGATAATGTGCCAACAATACTAGTTCTGAAGAACACCAAAAAGACAAAATTTAATGACAATCATATGGTAAATTCACTTGGCTTGTAACTAAAATTTGCATTCATGACTAAAATTTCCAGAGCATGATAGGATATCATATTAAACAGATCAAATAGTCAAACTAATTTGTGATTAGTTTAATCCTTAATGGCTGGAGTAGGATATTCAGATTCTTGAGGAAATTGAGACAAAATTTTGGCAGAGTAACGATGCTTTTTTCATATGTGTTATCTGCAACACCAAATCTCCGGTTTATAGGAAAAAGATAGTGGTTTTAGAAGGAAATGCTGCACCTCTTGGAAAAGATGTAACCACTGGAATCTGGTGGGAAAATAATGACAAGATCCATTTGTCTATATGGGTTTTGTTTTGGGTCGAGACACTGCCTGCACCTGGCAAAGCCACCCTTGACTGCCGACAGGGGCTCTGCTCTTTGGACCCTGCTACGGGTGCTGTCTTTAGACCCTGTTCGGAACAATACCCCTTAGAACCCCTCTAGGGCCGCTTCCCAAGACTCTAATGTTCTCGAGTCCTGATTAGCTATCTGAGTGCGCAATCCACACCTTTAGACTTAGAGAATACCCAAACTGAACCCAGCCTGTCTCGAACTAACCCTAGCTACACTAAATGTGGTGATGACACTAAAATCACAAACAATTTACATTATGTAATGCGTGTTACCCCCACCAGCGACTTGAAAACTATTAGACTATATAACTTCGATGGGCAATTGAAGTGGATCATGATAGCACACCCAAAACTTGACTCGGATGGTATGAAATCGAAAGGCGTTGCAATTGATTCGGGAAAGCATACTATGGTTCACGATTTTGCACTTAAAGAATTTCGTGGTGTTGCCTGACCACTAGGTGGTTTTTCAAGATGTCGGAAATGATCATTGGTGGGTCTTCGTCGGTTTATGATAACTAAAAGGTGTCACGTTTTGGTGTTCTTGACAACTAAGCCGATGATCGTTCTAGTATTAAATGGGTCAAAGTTCCTAACTATTTCCGCTGTGTTCCCGAGTCCCATTTAACGGGAGAAAGGGAGAGAAGTGGATGGAACCGAGAAGAAATAGAAAAGTTTTTATGTTCCTGAGTTATTTTTTACGGAAGGAAGTGGAAAGAAGAGAAATGAATGGGACGGATGATATTCCCTCCTAGCTTTCCTTCCGATTTGGAAGGATTTGGAAGGAAAGGATATTACCGGTAAAAATAACACTTGATTATGCATTTCCTCTCATTTCCTTTCCACTCGAGAACACATAAAATGTTCATTTCTTTCGACTCGGAAACACGAAAATATAACTTTATTTTCCTTTCCCTTTCCCTTCTTTTCTTTTCTCTTCTTTTCTCTCCATTCTAAAACTCGGAAACTAAGCGTTAATATTTATTCCCCACTCTTCCGGTTGCTAGAGCATATGGAGATTTATGGGATTCAAAATATTACCCTAGTGACGTGGAAGTGTTTCGCAATCTTTCATAAAAAAGAGTTGAAAAAGACGATATAGGTAGGAGTGAAGTGGGGTGCGATGGATGGTTTTTTTTTTTACTTTTGTATTTGGTGTATGAGAGAGAGAATGTGTGTTAACCGGCTTAGGCTGTGTTTGATAATTTCAGACCTGAATAAGTAAGATGTCTGACTCAGTAAGCATTATCATATTGCCGACTCGGTCAGACGTTTATGTACTCGGTCAGATGTGATTTTTAACATTATCAAACGCCCAGACTTGGATCGAGTCAGACATCAAGTATGACCAAAGCTGGTGAGACGCAAATCAAACACAGCCTTAGTGTTTAAAAACATGTTAATTAACATTTTTAAAAATCTCCAAAATTCGCAATATTAATTATAAGAAGTTTCATAGTATGATAAAACCATTAAAATATATAAATATTATAGTTTCCCTATCACGTTTTTCTCTATTTAATTTAAATAAATCTACAATCAATTTTAATTCGCAATATCAATGAGGGTTTAACGAGAATTCAATAAAATTAAATTGAATTTAAAATTAAAGAGATGTGATGATATGGTTGTGGAATTTTATCTCCAATGAATTTCCTAATAAAATTTTATTGGAATAATAATGTGTCATTTAATTTTTAATAAAATAAAAAAAGTAATTATAATTTTTTTTCGAGAAAATGACTAAAATAGCCTAATCCCTAAGAGGTTTTCCTCAAAATAGCCAAAAAGATCTTTCCTCAAAATAACCAAGCAAAACGCAGGCCGCAACCCTTGGCTGCGTTTTCGTCCTTTTGGCTGCGTTTTGCTCTCTTCAAGCCATCTTCAAGCGATCTTCAAGCTCGGCTGCATTTTGCTCTGGCTTGGCTGCGTTTTCCTCCCCTTCCCCTGCGTTTTCCTCAATTTTCCTCCTACATGTTCATGAGGTTCATGAGTTTAGTTATAATTTTTGTCCAACTTTGAACACTCGTTATTTGTTCATACGAACTCGGATTGAACTGAAGTTTTTTTTAACGTGAAGTGTATTAGTAGATGTGTTCACAAACATGATTAAAAAAAATTTTGATATCGGAAAGAGTTCGTTTTGAACCTCTAAACAAGGTTGTCGGTAAAGTTTATTAATTATTTGTCTAACTTCGAACCCTCGTTGTTTGTTCATACGAACTCCGATTTAGTTGAAAATTTTTTTAACGAGAAGTGTATTACTAGATGTGTTCACAAACATGATTAACCAAATTATTTGATGACGGAAAGATTTACTTTTGAAGGTCTAAAGAAGGTTGTCGGTAACGTTTATTTATTTTTTGTCCAACTTTGAACGGTCGTAGTTTCTCCATACGAACTCCGATTTACTCGAAATAAGCGGGTTTGACTGCGAAATGCAGTGAAATGTCATTTCCATAGGGTACTCTATAGTGTCCTGTAATAGGGTGCAGTGTCTTTTCTTGTCAACGATATTTTCTGCATACTGAAAACGCAGCCCATCTAGAGGAATTCGCAGCCCATCTAGAGGAAAACGCAGCCCATGGGAGCCCGTATAGTGTCCATGGAGTGAAATGTCATGTCCATAGGGTACTCTACAGTGTCCTATAATAGGGAGCAGTTTCTTGTCTTGTCAACGACATTTTCTGCATACGGAAAACGCAGCCCATCTAGAGGAATTCGCAGCCCATCTAGAGGAAAACGCAGCCCATGGGAGCCCGTATAGTGTCCATGCAGTGAAATGTCATTTCCATAGGGTACTCTACAGTGTCCTGTAATAGGGAGCAGTGTCTTATCTTGTCAACGACATTTTCTGCATACGGAAAACGCAGCCCATCTAGAGGAATTCGCAGCCCATCTAGAGGAAAACGCAGCCCATGGAAGCCCGTATAGTGTCCATGCAGTGAAATTTCATGTCCATAGGGTACTCTACAGTGTCCTGTAATAGGGAGCATTGTCTTGTCTTGTCAACGACATTTTCTGCATACGGAAAACGTAGCCCATCTAGAGGAATTTGCAGCACATCTAGAGGAAAACGCAGCCCATGGGAGCCCGTATAGTGTCCATGCAGTGAAATGTCATGTCCATAGGGTACTCTATAGTGTCCTGTAATAGGGAGCCATGTGTTGTCTTGTCAACGACATTTTCTGCATACGGAAAACGCAGCCCATCTAGAGGAAAATGCAGCCCATAGGAGCCCGTATAGTGTCCATGCAGTGAAATGTCATGTCCATAGGGTACTCTATGGTGTCCTGTAATAGGGAGCAGTGTATTGTCTTGTCAACATGAGTTTCTGCTAGTTTGACTACGAAATAAGTGGGTTACACTAACTAATGCAGTGAAAAGTCATGTCCATATGGTAATCTATAGTTTTTAGCAAAAGGTAGGGTGTATAGTCAACAGTAATCGAAATGAGTATGATATAAATACGTGGATATCTCCATACTTTGTAATCAATCAGTTTGTATTTCAATTATTATCCAAAATGAGTACATCAACCAAGCAACACAAACAAAGCTTTACCCGCCTTCCCCTCTTCTTCCATAACCTTCAAATTGCGAATCCACATACAATCACTAGCATAAAGCAAGATGCCCAGAAACGATTTGAATTTTGTTTTATGGCTGTAGGATGTGTCGTAAGTTGTTATTCTGATCATAATTTTAATCTAATGATCACAACTCTATATTACTAACATTTGTTGTAAACCTTTTTGTAGATGCATACATTCCTTTCTACCACCCTACCAGTCATTTTCCTGGAGTGCCTACCATTGAATGGACCATACATCCATACAATGTACGTAGCGGTCTCGGTAGATGGAAACCATCAACCTCTACCAATAGCAATCGGTGTTGGAATCTCAGAATCGTTAGATTCGTGGACATGGTTCCTTATGAGACTACAGGAATGCATTAGAAATGCTAGAGAAGTTTCTTTCATTACCAAATTGTCCAATCACTTAGACGTCGCCCTATCTCAGGTGTTCCCACACTGTTACCATGGATATTGTTGCAAAAGTGTGTTTAAATATTTTGTTGATAGAATGTCAATCTTCCAAGAATGTCCACATATTTTCTGGCAGACTTGCAAGGCTTATGAATTACGTCAATTTGAACCGAACTTTGCTATACTTAGAGATGTTTTGGTCCAACACGGGGTCCAAGATATAATGACCTGGTTTGAAGGTATTTCTCAAGAAAAATGGGCACGGGTGATGTTCCCTAATTTCCGTTACAACATACTCTCCATAATAATGCCCGATGAGATTCGTTGGGTCTCTGCAGCTCAGCAAGATTTACCAATAATATCACTCCTTCGGTCTTTCGTTGACATGCTGCAACTTATTTATGCTGATCGCGGTGCTTTAGGAGGTTAACAAATATTATTTAATTATATTTGTGTGTAAGATACTTTGACTTATGCTAATTTCCTAATGATTTGTTTCAGGCATACTTCATCATGAACTCACCCCGTATGCAGAGAACATACTTTATAGACGAATGCGCAAGTCTGAACCATGTGAAGTAACGGAATTATACAACACCGAGTTTTTTGTCCGTGACTTCACGAAAACATATCTTGTTAACCTGCGTGAACACACTTGTGATTGTGGAAAATTTAGGAGTTTTGGTATTCCATGTCGTCACGGCCTGGCTGCATATCGAACCTATATGATGTTACATGAGAATTTTAATACGGTGAACATTTATTTCACTGCGGCTGCATATAGAGCTGCATATCAAACGGAAGTGGTGCAGGCTGTACCCCCTCAAAGTGAATGGCATGTACCTATCAACATGGTGGATGTTTTACCCACTTTAGCTTTGTCTTAAATGTTTTCCCCCCATTAGCTTTGTATTAGATATGTGACCTTTGTGTTAAAAGTATTTCGTTGTTTCATCAAATTATTGCGTTGTTGACTAAATGTTGGGTAACGTCATTTTGTTACTTCATGATTGCAAAAGTATGTTTACCTGTTGGATCTTTGATCTCCACTCCGATTTTTCCATCGATTTTTCCATTGTTTGATCTAATTATTGCGTTGTTGACTAAATGTGAAGGACAACATAGAAATTGAAATTAGAGTCCAACGACGTTACACACATTAGGGAAACTACAAGATGGTTCAGTAAAGTCATATAAGGATTTACTTTACTACCATTACACAAGTCATCACCGTTATATGGTAATTAGACTTTATAAACTAGTATGGCTACAAAAAGCATCCAACTGAGCACTAGGACGATCTTCAAATTTTGATTCTCGAGTTGAAGCCTTCTCAATTCTCTATCTCTTTGAATTCTGGCAACAACATTGTCTTCATCGACCCACCCATTAAACCCACAGTTTAGCATATGTATTAATGATATTACAGCAAAGGTTATTATATAGTACGATCATATTATAAAACATAGGTGGGTTCGATATTATAATATTACCTTGTTACTACAAGCATAGAATTGTCTTCCTGGGTTTCTGCTTATATTCGACACACGTATTAATGTAGGATAACCGCAACAACCGCATGTTCTTGCCATTTGATGTTTTGTTGATGCAACAAACTCAGATACAACATAAAGATACGCGTTAGAACATAAGAGCACACCTTTATATAGAGATGAAAAGTGGGAAAGATACAGATACAAACAAACCACTCTGCTTAGATCTACTTAATTGTCACATCAACTGTCTAGTATATAGACTACGATTTGATTTAATTGGAATAATATAATACATAATATTAATTACTAGGCCACAAATTTGGGAATTGCAATGGATACATTGTTTTTTCACGGTCGATAAAATCTCCCCTTATCCTACTAACATCCGCAATACGATTTTTTTCTTCCACAAGTTTAGTAACTTCTTGTTCAGTTTTCTCAATCCAACGTTTAGCATTTTTTAGCTTCATAGACGTATCTTTAACCCAAATTTTCTTTTCCTTCAATTTCTCACAAAGGAGTTCTATACGGTCATCTAGAATCCTTGTTTTTTCTAGGTCTCTTTTGTTTTCTTCTTCTGCGCGTGTCATCGCATCAAATATATAGTCAGGCATTTTATCTGGTAGTGGATCATTCATAGAATATCCTGGCTGACCTAGGCAGACATCGGGAAAAGGGTTAATATCTGAACAAATGTAACAATCCTCATCCTCACAATGTCAAGTAGCATCTTTAGAAGAACTCATAATGTAACTCCAGAAATGCTAACTAGCTTGTAACAGTATTTATAACTCTATACAATATTGACTGCGTTTTCGTACAACATTGACTGCGTTTTCATACAACTTTGACTGCGTATTCGTACAACCTTGACTGCGAAGTCGTACAACTTTGACTGCGAAGTCGTACAAATTTGACTGCGTATTCGTACAACTTTGACTGCGAAGTCGTACAACTTTGACTGCGAAGTCGTACAAATTTGACTGCGTGTTCGTACAACTTTGACTGCGTAGTCGTACAACTTTGACTGCGTATTCGTACAACTTTGACTGCGAAGTCGTACTACTTTGACTGCGTAGTCGTACAACTTTGACTGCGTATTCGCACAACTTTGACTGCGAAGTCGTACTACTTTGACTGCGTAGTCGTACAACTTTGACTGCGAAGTCGTACAACTTTGACTGCGTATTCGTACAACTTTGACTGCGTATTGGTACAACTTTGACTGCGAGATTCGCTGTCATACAAACTATATAAATGAGTTCTTCCCAGGAAAAATATAAGAATTACGGAGTGAAATTCAATCTAAACTATATTACACAATGAGTTCATCCCAAAAAAAATATTTTGTTCTAGTGTGCACCGGTGGGAATTGGTCCACAGTTGATGGGCAAGCTACATACGTTAGCCCAAACCATAAGAATTACGGAGTGAAATTCAGTTCTAATATAAATTTTGATGATTTTGCTTTATTGGTAAAATCAAAGGCTGGTTTGGATGCTCAATCGAGTGTAAGATTATCAATTCAACATCCAGAATATAAATATGTTATGGACATAGTTGATGAAAATGATATCTTGCATTTGATAGAAGTTATCGAATGTTTGAACACCATCGTTCCTATTTACATTGATGCAGATGATGACGAGATTCGAAGTAAAGCCCGGTTGAAAACATCACAAGAAAAGAGGTCCAGCGGATTTGGGAGCAACAATGTCCCATGTAATATTATGACCACCAACAATGTTCCAGAAACCGTCTTCCAAACAGAAATCCACTATGTGGAACCTGAAAATTTCAAGTACGTAGGAGATGCCGACATTGGTACTTCTGCAGATGATTTTGGCAGACAGAATATGATGAGTAATGCAGTGACGGCTGATCAAAAAGAGTACGATAAAGGTTGTGTCCTTCTAAATGATAATAATCTAGCACCAAATGGGGATCCCGTGGAAGGTGATTTACGTTTATCAGACTTGGAAGGAAGTGATGGTGACGAAGGAGTGACGGCTGATCAAAAAGATGACGAAGGAGTGTCGAATGATCATCAACACATTCGGTTAAGAAGCACATTGTTATACGGTATGCCACAGCCGCCGCCATGTCCTGTCCCATCAAAGATAAAAAACCCCATCTTACAGCCACCACCCATCACAAAAGATTAGAGTTTTCCAAGCCTACAAAGACAAAGACGCTATGAAACTTGCGCTTGGTGTAAAAAGTATAACCGAAGGCTTTTAATAGAAAATTAGAAGATCAACAAAAACAAGGTATGAGGCTATTTGTTGTCAAGATAACTGTACTTGGAGCTTTATAGCTACATCATAAAAAGGCGGTGACGGCTCATTCCACTGCACTAAGATTGTTGACGAACACACGTGCTCGTCCTCACAACTCAACCCAAACCATCGCCAAGCAAACAAGAAAGTTTTGGGTCATCTGCTATCTGAGGTTATGGCTGCCAACCAAAGTAGGGTATATCGTGGCAACGACATAATGCGTGATATCAATTCAAAGTACAGAATTGATATTATTTACAAACAAGCATGGAGGGCAAAACATTATGCATTGTATTTGTTAAGGGGTGACCCAGCGGAATCCTTCACAAGACTCCCTGTGTATTGCTACAACTTGGAAAAGCATAATCCTGGAACCGTAACATCAATCAGAAAAGATACTGACGATCGATTTCAATTCATATTTATTTCATTAGGCTGCGTTGTAAGTTTCGTTTTACCTAATCAATTGCACAACCACTATACGAATGTAACCGTAGAATTAACAGAACATACTTTTTGTAGTTACATGCTTTCCGTAACTGGTGTAGACCTACATTGGTGGTAGACGCTGCCCACCTCAAGGGCGACTTCAAGGGCACCATGTTATTGGCAGTTGCGATGGATGGTAATAATCAAATATTACCGGTAGCATATGCAATATGCAAGAGCGAGTGTACAGAAACATGGTCTTGGTTCATGGAAAAATTGCACGATTGCGTTGGCGACATGGGATCTCTTAGTTTCATATCTGATAGGCATGCGGCAATAGCCGCAGTCATTGAAAACATTTTCCCGACCTCGCATCATGGAATTTGTGGTCATCATTTATATTCTAATGTAGTGACAAAGTTTGGATCCAAGAAAATAATCAAATCGTTCTTTTGGGGGGCCTGTAAAGCATATACAGTCGAAGAATTTAATGATTGGATGCAAAGGATCCACGATTATAAGCCTGAATTGTATGCATACTTGGACAGGGCAGGTCCAAAAAAATGGGCTCGATCTAGATTTGAAGGCATGCGGTATAATCTTATGACATCCAACAGCGCCGAGTCCATAAACGCACTATCCCGATATGCCAGAAAGATGCCAGTGCTGATGCTCATTGACTTTTTTTCGAACAACAATGCAGCAATGGTATTTTGAACGCCGCAATCGTGGAGGTAAGAGTTACATCATTCATCATACAGTAATAACGTTGTCGTATTTACTTTGTATCCAAAATATTGACCAACTAACTTGAATTTTTTTTAGCTGATATAAAAACAACACTAACTCCATGGCGGAAGCAAAGATTCGTAAAAGAATGAGTAAAAGCAGCAACTGGATAGTCCATCCAATTTCAAATTCAAGATTCCAGGTTGTAGACTTCCTTAGGGATGGGATTGTTGATTTTGCAGAGTCAACATGTTCATGTCGTAAGTGGCAACTGTCTGGCATACCTTGTGGCCATCTACTAAGAGTTTTAAACAGCTTAAACCATGGAGATTGTACTGGATGGGTGCACAATGCGTATCAGGTTGTGTTTTATAGAAAGACGTACGACTACATTATCAACCCTATACCCGCCCATTGTGATTGGGAGATACCGGACGATTTGATTTTTGTGAGACCCCCTGTGATGGATAGACGTCTACCTGGAAGACCAAGAAATATGGATCGTATTCCGTCACAAGGTGAGGGTCCAATAATAAAAGAATGTTCTCGTTTCCATCAAAGGGGTCACACAAGAACTACATGTCCTGCGTTAGTTCCAACCCGTAAAACAGAAGGATCAAGCAAGCGTCGTGTTTCAAACAGTAAAGGGAAAACGACCATAAGAGGGGACTCTAGTAGCATGTCACAAAGTGAAGCAGTTTATCCTACCGTGGATTTGAGCTAAATGGGGGTTGAATTATGTTTACTATTACGTTATTTGTAGGTTGTAAAGCCAGTTTCATGGAATCATCTTTGATTTCTACTCTATAGAATGAAAACTTATACTTCCTTTTACGTAATTATTATAACTATATAATTAATAATAGTCATTTGTCAGAAGACTGCATAAATTAGTGGCGATATTAAACAGTTGAAACGACAACTCAAGCTTTAACGCAACACATTATTCTATGTACTGTAATGAGTTATCATCAATAGTGACAGCCCTATCTAAAAGAAACTGGCAAGATGGAATAGTTGAAACGACAACTCATCATGTCATACAACGTACTACCCTATATATAGACTAACTTCACACCGATTTCATTCATTCAGTAACTCGTATTGATCAATGGATCACCAAAGGGGTTCCTCAAGCAGAGTTGTAAGCTATCATAATTCTTTTACTTTGTTAAATTCATTAAATCTTCTAACATGTGAAAATGGTTTTCACTGAACTGTTTTTCTATTTTTATATCAGGATACAACCGTCGATAATGTCTTACATAATGAGTTGACAGATCTCGACGAACGTATAAATAGATTGGTTGACACTCACGTGTTACTGATGACCAGGGCTTTTTGCCATGTCCAAGATCAATTGGAGGAATTTGATTACCAAATAACACGTATGATACCAGATGAGCGTATAAAGGTAGCGCGTTATAATTTGCAAATGCTTGTGATCCAAATGCCTGTAGATATTCAACGTTTATCTCAACAATGTCAACAATCAATCAATTATCTGGGCCTCAATCTAGTTTACAAGACCGAAGTGAAATTCTCCTTAATGCAGTTTGTCTCATTCAAGAGTACACCAGTCTGTTTGAATGTCACAAAGACACTGCCCGCTTGCACCTATCTCAAATTCTTCCGTAAAACCTTTGTTTATGTTTATGGTATCGTCGTATTTTATATGTATTTTTAGTTTTTATGAACGTTAGCAAATGACGGTTGTCAGCTACTTTCTATGACTTTGTATTGTTTATTTCGTGTATAATGAAGATTTCTATCTAAAACGTTTTGTAGATGCAAGTTTTTTGAAACTTATAACGACATAAATACTCTAAATTATAACATTGAAATAAATCGTCTACAAATTATTTTCACATACACTGTCTAATAATAACTTGAACGGGAACCCCAAAAAATACGACCCATACGTTCACGAAACACCCTAGTTGCGTAATCTGTGGGCATATAATCTGCGTCCCCCTGTACAGGAACCCGAACCCCAGATATAGCATACTCTAACAATAAACAAGACCAAACCGCACAATCTCCTAATGGCCCGGACTGTTGAGGCACCCATGCTTCCATGATGAACTCCAAATCAACGTCTCTTCGAGGGATGCCTCGATTATTCCAATAGTTTATTGAATCCAACAGGGCAACAACCTCCGTTTTGAATGTCTGGATGTGCCCTTGTTGTACCAGGAGATTGTAGAAATCACCCTCTAGCATGCAATCGTACAGGTGGATTTTCATAGTGTCCAAACGTAACTCTCCTAACATCCAATGTTGATTTTTAACGTTTACATGAAAAAACACCTGAAATAAAATTGATTAATATTAACGACCTTTTACTTATATATATATATATATATATATATATATATATATATATATATATATATATATATATATATATATATATATATATATATATATATATATATATATATTTATATATATATATATATATATATATATATATTTATATATATATATATATATATATATATATATATATATATATATATATATATATATATATATATATATATATATATATATATATATATATATATATATATACGAAAACTTTGAAATATCATCTGCGTACCCGATCCACTGTCCACCAAGCTGGGCTAGTATGGGTTTCACCAACTTTACCAGATGCCACTTTTTTCCAAATTCGAGGTTTAGCAATAGGGAAGAAATTTGATGGCATAACACACCAGTTGTCTCCTTGAACCCACTTCTCCAACAATAGTTGGATCCAAAGAGTAACATGCTGCAAGATAAAACAAAATTTGTCAAATTAATAACATTAATAAACTAACAAATACTAATTTTATAGTTTAAGTTAGTACTAACCATGTATTGCAACCATCCATTGCTGTCTTGACCCATTAGTTCTCGCCAAAATACCATATTAAATGGTACGCTAATCACTCTATGTTTAACCAACAGTTTTGGACTTGCAACGACGTACTCATACGCAAAATCTTGACCATAAGGTACATATGGCTCAAGTATGAGGCCCGTCCTAGGCTCTTCACTAACTGGCTTTCGTCGTCGCTGTTTGACTGTTGAATCTTTTATCTACAAAAGTAAATTATATATTAAATTCAACATTAAACCGTAAACATATTGTCTAAAACATAAACAAATACAATACCTGCGTAAAAGGACTCTTAAAGTACTGGAAAGGCTTTCTTTGTCTTACTTTGAAACTTGGTGGCGGAACTTCACTCACAGTCACCTCATCATCGTCTCCACCATCATTCTGGTTTTCATAATTTTCTTCATTGTCGTGTCTCGGTGTCTCATTATGATAAAATTCCTGTCATATAAATTTCATTATATATATATATATATATATATATATATATATATATATATATATATATATATATATATATATATATATATATATATATATATATATATATATATATATATATATATATATATATATATATATATAAAATCTATTATATTTCTCTTTTATAAAACAAATTAATTATTATTTACCTGTTAAAATCGTCAAAGTTTTCCGCCACCGAAAGCCATTCAACTGTTACTTTTTCATTTTTTTCTCGTCCATGGTAACCGGCTGTAACAATGTATAGCAATACACACCTAACGGCGTCCTCGTCGGATAGTCGACGAAAACGTGGTTGTAATATCACAGTGTGTAGATCACCCGTTGTCAAATTCTCAGGTTTCATCCCGTCGCCGAAAACGCGTTGCACAAATGTTGATTGGACTTTCTTCATTAACCGTTTAGATCCGGCAACCCGACAGAATTTTAATCCCGTTATCAAACAGAATTCTTCGAATCCATACGAGAGGTAGTGGTTTCCCAGTAAGAAATGAAACCGTCCCTTTCGGTCGTTTTCGTTTTGGGGCCGGATCTCGTGCATCATCATATAACTGCACAGTAACGGGTCCCCTTTCGCAACAGGAGCATCGCCATGAGGCGCGAAGACGGTGGTAGCGAATATGGCCCGTTACGGTGGTGTTAGACGATCTACCACCTCCCGTATCTTATTTCTCGTGCCTTTCAAATTAATTACCGCAGGCGTTGCCTTATAAGCATGCTGTAAATGTCGGTAAAAACAACGTTAGTGTGAATCATTAAGGTTTTCGGAAAAAGAAAACGACCATCTAGCAGCTACCGGGCATCAGCTGGGTTTTGCTCAGAGGAAAACGCAGCTAAGGGCCTTTTCTACGTTTTCCTCTGAGCAAAACGCAGCTGATGGCCCTTAGCTGCGTTTTCCTCTGTGCAAAACGCAGAGCATTGCGCAGCTAAGGCCCTTTGCTGCGTTTTTCCTCAAGCTAGCTGCGTTTTCCCTCAAGTCAGCTGCGTTTTCCTCTGGAGTACTCATAAACCCAGTTTTTTGTGCATCGAAAGCTTGTACATTGCGCAAAATTTTTTGTACATTCAATAATCTATCATCTAAAACGATAAAGTAATACATAAAAAACAACATGAAGTTTGAGACTTACGTGTTTCCATGAGAAGAAATCTTGCAAAGCCATTTCAGAGCGTTTCTCGTTTACGGGATCGAAAAATTTGACGTTTTTTTTTCCCCGGGTTTATATACCTGGACTGATGGGTGGGTAGCCTATGAAAACGCAGCCCACTATGCCCAAAACGCAGCCCAAAGGAGCAAAACGCAGCCCGTAGGCGGCCCAAAGGAGCAAAACGCAGCCCGATTGAGGAAAACGCAGCCCATTAAGCCCAGCTGCGTTTTCGTTGGTTATTTTGGGGAATATCCTTGATTTTTTGCTATTTTGAGGAAAATCCCTAAGAGATTAGGCTATTTTAGTCATTTTCATTTTTTTTTCTCTCCTATTTAACACTTCGTTAAACTCTCAAAAGTTTAATGGATCGAATATGACTTAACAAGAACGACATGGAAGTATGCAAGTCAATCTTTCACACTATTACGATTGTAATTTAACCCTTTATTAAATACGGTGAACACGTTGTAGACTTTGGCTCCTATATTTGTCCACAACTACTCTCCGGCCTTATCATAACATGGGCCTTCATATTGAATCGGAGAAACCAAACTCACCCACGACCACCAACCACCTCCCACCGTCCGCCACCGTCGCCGCTGCCGGAATCCTCCCTTTAACCAACCCTTCAGTCACCACCTCCACCACCAACCACAAAAAACTCACTCTTATCCCACTCATCTTCTTAATCTATTTTGAAGTTGCTGGAGGCCCTTACGGGGAAGAACCAGCAGTTCAGGCGGCCGGTCCACTTTTTGCTATCCTTGGATTCCTGATCTTCCCGTTCATATGGAGTATCCCGGAAGCTCTCGTCACCGCCGAACTTTCCACCACTTTTCCCGGCAACGGTGGTTTTGTCATATGGGCACATAAAGCATTCGGTCCTTTCTGTGGTTCCTTGATGGGTACATGGAAATTTCTCACCGGCGTCATCAATATCGCAGCATTTCCGATTCTATGCATCGATTACATGGAAAAACTATTTCCGGTCTTCTCCTCCGGCTTACCTCGAACTCTAGCAATCTTGTTTTCCACCCTCTTCCTCTCTTTCGTCAACTACACCGGTCTGAATATCGTCGGTATCGCCGCCATCACCCTTGGAGTCATCTCTCTTTTCCCTTTCATCCTCATGTCACTAATCGCCATCCCTCAAATCCGGCCACACAGGTGGCTAAATACGGGCCAAAAAGGTGTAAAAAAAGACTGGACCTTGTTCTTCAATACCCTTTTCTGGAACTTAAATTTCTGGGACACCGTTAGTACGATGGCCGGTGAAGTCGAAAACCCAAAAAGAACATTCCCAAAAGCACTTTTCTCCGCCGTGATCTTGACTTGCTTAGCTTATATAATCCCTCTCATGGCAGTCACCGGAGCTGTTTCAGTAGACCAAAGTGAGTGGGAATCCGGGTTCATGGCGGTGGCAGCAGAGATGATCTCCGGTAAATGGTTGAAGATTTGGATTGAAATCGGAGCTGTCTTATCAGCTATAGGTTTGTTCGAAGCTCAGCTAAGCAGTTGTTCTTATCAAGTTCTGGGCATGGCGGATTTAGGTTTTTTACCAAAGTTTTTCGGCGTCCGATCAAAATTGTTCGGCACTCCATGGGTGGGGATCCTGTTATCAACCGTGATCACACTTGCCGTTTCTCGTATGGATTTCACAGATATAGTTGCTTCTGCAAATTTTATCTACAGTCTAGGGATGTTGTTGGAGTTTGCATCGTTTGTATGGTTAAGAAGAAAGTTTCCGGCGCTGAAACGGCCGTACAAGGTGCCGCTAGGGGTGCCGGGGCTGGTGGTGATGTGTCTGGTTCCGTCGGCGTTCTTGGTGTTGATCATGGTTATTGCTACAAAGATTGTGTTTTTGGTTAGTGGGTTAATGACGGTCGGTGCTATTTTCTGGTTTTTTTTTATGAATTATTGTAAGTCAAAGAAGTGGTTTGTTTTTGCGAATGGCGATGAAATTGAAGGTGTGGGAGAGGTGACGTCATCTTGATAAATGTTAGGGAGTGTTATTGTCAAAATTTGACTTCATTGCTGTGAAACAAAAGTGGGGTTATGTTTTATGGTGACGTGGACTAACAAATGATTGGACCAAAAAATTACGTTCAAGTTATCCGTGTCGGATCAAGTTTAGTGTGGCTTACGTAATTACATTTAAAGTTTTACTTTGTTAATCTTAGCTTTTCTTATTTCTAATTGTAAATTTCAAAGATGGTTTATTATAGGGTTATTTGGATTTGTATTCCTAAATGGTTAGTACAAATGAAAAATAGATTAAATATTTTTAATCTGATTATTTGATAGGGTTATGATAATAGCGGTTTTTTGTAACTAACATTATATAACCAGGTTATTTAAATCTTCAATTATTGAAAGTCAAGTATTGGACATTCATGTTGCATTGAACTCTATTGAATTTAAGAAAATTGTGAAGGTTACTATTTTATTTTTCATATCTCTATAATCTATTTTTCTACAATACATCGATGAAGGCTTGGGTTTTTGGTAAAAATAACACGTGGGTATGATTTTTTTTATGTCATAATCATTAATCCAATAAGTTTCATGGCATCCTTGATCATATAAATGAAAATATGTCACCTACCCACCTACGTACAATTAAAATTACGTGGCACATGGAGGGTCTCATAAAACTCTACCATTATTAAGTTTCAATCAAGTTTCTAAAATGTCCATCACAATGGCCTGATTTTGAAAAAAGCAAACAAAAGCAATAATTGTAGTTTATATGTCTTTTAAATCTTTGGATTTTGTTTTTAAGCATATCAGCTTTGTCATTCAAAAAGGGCTAGCGGCGCAGCTTGTTGCCCGTTTGCCCAACGTCTCTATGTAATATGTTTTTGTTTTTCCATAGATTATTAATTGCATAAATTATATGTACCAAAGAGTTATTGTATTGATATTGTTATTTTTTTATTTTTATAAAAAGATAACATAAAAGATCTTTGCATTTTTTTAAATCCATAAAAAATAATAATAAAGCCAGTGTCGCCTTCCCCACACTGACAGCTCGTGTACAACTCTCGTTGAGAATATCAAAGAAGATGTATATGTTGCATTATTAATGATTCCATATAGTAACGGGAGGCATACGCTTTGCAGGATCTTTTTGAAATAAACAAAATAGTTTATGAGAATTATAATTTAAAGGATTTAAGATTCGTCGTGTATTTGGTCAGTAGAAAAAAATAACTCAGTCGAATTTTATTAAACCCACAACGCAAAAGATAAATAATTACATTACAAACAAATAATACGAGTAATGAGGTTTTGTAACCAACTAACATAAATTAAGTTTTGATCCAGACTTTCTATTGCAAATCCAAAAACACGATTGTAAAGCGATTTTATCAAAGATTCTATAAAAATTGATAAAATTGTTTTACGGTTGGATCCAATATGAGCAGGATCAACCGGTTATCCAAGATATAAGTAAATAGTTTTTTTCACCATGAGCATTGATCAGAGGCTTCTTTAAGAGCAATATGGAATCCCTCCATAGTGATGATAAAAAAAAAAACATACGACAAAATCGGATCACATCGACCTAACTGTTAGTTCTATATGCTCAAGGATGATCATAAAATGATATTACTAATAATACATGATCCTATAGGGTCACACCAACAATAAGTTTGACACCAATTGATCATTTAGAACGTTAAATTTGATTTAACATCAAATGATACTAAACTTGCAATTTAATCTTGTAGGTTATTATTTGAGGTAAATAATAATAACTACAAAATTAAAGGTTGATTAGTAATTCATATGTGATGAATTAATTAAGTGTAACAATTAAATTGTTTAAATTGTTAAACGATTTAATTGATTTATAAGTAAGCCTTTTATTTAATTTAATTGGTAAATTAAATAAAATATATATATTGTTATATATATATATATATATATATATATATATATATATATATATATATATATATATATATATATATATATATATATATATATATATATATATATATATATATATATATATATATATATATATATATATATATATATATATATAATTATACAAATAAGATTGTATATTTAGATGGTTTATTTATATATAAGATTATGGGTTAAATGTTATCCCATTTAAGAAATAAGAAGATATATTATTTATAAGCTTATAATTATATAAGTTTTATAAATAATAAAACCTACTAGCACTACACTTGATCATCCATAATTTAAGCCATGATGGGAGACATAAAAGCATGCATTGAGTTGTTAAACTAGTGGAAGATGCTAGCTTTTGTATATTGAAATCACATGGGTCTTTCCTTTCCAACTAGTGGCATTTGCTTTCTCTTTTTGGTGGGTTAAATGGCCGATCATTGTGTGTGAGTGGTATTATCTTTTGCATCTTAAAATTCAGCCAAATACTCTCCCAAAGTGTCTAAGCAAATTTCGATTTTTTGCTTAAAAGAATAAGGAGTTATTTTGCAAGTTTGTGGAACTAGCATTCAAGGGTGTTCAAGCTTGTGGTGGATCAACTATATAGGGATTCTAATTTGATTCCTAGCTATCAAAATCATCCAAACCAAACCCAAGAACAAAGGTTATGATCTTGAACTTAATCTATGTTTGTTCTTCATATTATCTCTACATGCATGTAGCATGATCCTCTTGAAAATGGAATTAGTGTTCATGATTTTATGCTTCCGTTGCAAACTCTTGTTTTTGAAACTAATTACATGAACCATGATTTCCAACTATTGGTATCAGAGCCATGGCTATATTGCATGTTTAGATAATAAGTTTATTTGGATAAACTTGGTTTTTGGAAGCCATGAATGTTCATCTTCTTAAATGAAAGTTTCATGCATGGCTTCTTTGGCAACATGCAAGTATATTATCTATGATTTTATGTAACCAACTATATCTTATGTATGCATGCTTTTGGTTACATAAATTGTTGCCTTAGAAAAACAAAGTGTTGGTTTTCTTATGATTTTATGTGATAAAATGGTGCATAAACAAGCCAAGGACCATATGATGCATGTTTTGTGTTTGTATTCGATATGGTTGTAATCTATTCATTTATTCAAATGGTTTGTAATAATAATTAGTTATTTCCTTCTTAATATTCCTTTTTTAAATATTAGAATAGTTGTATTTTATTTATTTCACAAAATGTAACAAGAGAAGGAAGTAAAAGACCAAGAAAAGATTGCACCCAACAGCAGCACTTTCTGAAGAGCTGCTGTCCAGATTTCGAAAATTTTAGAAAGGTTTTAAAAAATTCATATCTTGGTCATTTGGTGATATAATTGTTGGTAACTTTAATATCTAGTATATACATTAAGTTTCAACAAGTATTAGCATCAATATGGCCAAGAATGAATTGAAAAATGCAACAAAAACCAAAATTTTTTCTTCCTGCTGCCTCTGCTGGTCGCAACTTTTGAGGGTCCAGAAGAAAATTCATAACTCACTTCATGAAGTCAAGAAATGGTGGTTCAAGTGTCATTTGGTGATATAAGAAGCTTGGCAAAATTTTAGCCAAATCGAAGATCATTTGGTTGAGTTTTTGTCACCCTTTTGTCCCTAGGTTTGGACTTGATATTTCATGTATGGCTCACATGAAATATCAACTTAGTTGGCTTGTGTTTATGCACCCATGCATGCTTGTGATGATTGAATATTTTATTATGTTATGTTGTGGATGAAAATAAGATTTTGCATGCTAGACAACCTAGATAATTAAACATAATCATCAAGGAGTTTGTATTTTCAAAAGTTGACAATTAAAACATAAGATGTGATAAAATTGGTTTTATTAAAATGGGTTTTGTTTTAAAACCTATTAAGTCAAGTTTTGAAAATGATTGAAACAAGAAATAAAATGGAGATTTTATAAACTCTTACAAACTCCAACCCTAAGTAATAATGGTAATTATTTAGGATTATAAATTGGTTCTAATATATGTGATCAAACTCAAACTTAATATTGGATATTAATTGTAATCTTGACCACAAACAAAGAATCAATAAAATGGAGATTTTATGATTTAGGAACCAATTAACAAAATAAGATTCAATGGTACCATGTTCATTGGATGCATGCAATCTACATGATACCATATGTTTTTCAAAATTAGAATTGTAAAACATTCAAATCCCTTATGAAATACGAATCTATGTCGTCCTTCTTAAAGACACTCATGTATCACTTGTATTTCCTTGTGGGATAAAGGATACCTAACCACTTGGAGTCTTCTTGTGATACAAGAAGTAGTTTTACAATATTGATGGGATAAAGGACACCTAACCATCAATAGTTGACAAAATTACACGTCCGTTTAAGTAGGATGATTCGTTTGGAAATCTCTTGTGATAAAGGTCACCTAAGCATTAGAAATCCAAGGCATAGATGGGATCAAACATGCCAAACTTATAAATGTTATAATGGGATCCCATAAATCTAGAAATTATATTTGGATATAATTGGTAAACCGTTACCTACCTTGTTGATTCGAATAGGCGGGATAAAGGATACCTAACCACTTATTCGTGATGCAACTTGGATTCTAGACCTTAATTAATTAAAGTTTATGAAACAAGAAATGGTATTAATTATTAAGGACTTAATATCATAATTTACTAAATAGAACCTTGTTAAAATTTTGTAGATGGCACCAAACAACACACACTCGGCTCCTAACAAAACCTCACTACGGTCTCTCCTTGAAGGAGAAAAACTTAACCATACAAACTTCTTGGATTGGCACCGTAGTGTGAGAATTGTTCTCAAACAAGAAAAGAAAGAATATGTTCTCAATGAACCACTTCCTGAAGAGCCCCCTGCCATTCCTAAGCCCGCACACGATGCATGGCTTAAAAAGATGGATGATTCCATCGATGCATCATGCCTCATGTTGGCAACCATGATTCCCGACCTTCAGAAGGATTTGGAGAATCATTCTGCCTATGACATGATTCATCAACTAAAGGAAATGTTCCAACAACTTGCAAGAACGGAAAGGTTCGAAACTGTTCGGGCTTTCCATGCTTGCAAGATGGAGGATGGGCAGTCGGTAAGCTCTTATGTGTTCAAAATGAAGAGTCACATTGATTATTTGGCACGTCTTGGAGTTGTGATGCCCGAAGAGCTAGCAACGGATATGATCCTTAACTCCTTGACAAAGTCATTTGATCCTTTTGTCATGAATTTTAACATGAATGGTTTAAACAAGACTATCCCGGAATTACATGGGATGCTAATTACCGCGGAAAAGAATCTGCCTAAGAAAACCACTCAAGTTCTCATGATCAAGGAAGGTGGCACAAAGAGAACTAGACCCGAACACCCCACCAACTCCAAGGGCAAAGGGAAAGCAAAAGCTTTCAAAGGTAAGGGCAAGAAAGTTGTCCAACCATCCCATCCGCCCAAGAAGAAGGCAAAGGTTGTCAAAGAAGATACATGCTTTGAATGTGGCAAAGCTGGGCATTGGAAGAGAAATTGCCCTACCTATCTTGCGGAGTTGAAGAAGAAGAAGGCCGGTGAAGGCACTTCAGGTATCTATATGATAGACCTAGAACTTTATAATTTATCTCCTAACACATGGGTATTTGATACTGGTTGTGGAACTCACATATGTAATATGTTGCAGGGGTTCAAAAGGAGTAGGCGACTGAAGGCAAATGAGGTAGTACTTCGGGTTGGAAACAATGCAAGGGTTGCGGTGGATTCAATTGGAAGTTTTGATTTATTACTACCTAATGGCTTCTGTATGACATTGTTGAATGTTTACTATGTTCCTAGCTTGACTAGGAATATTATTTCGGTTGCTAAATTAAGATAATGTGGATTTGATATTTCCTTTAATAATGATGATATTTGCGTTTACAAAAATAATGTATTCTATTTTGAGGCTAGGCCTTTAAATGGAATTTATGAAGTAAACCTTGATGAAAAGACTAACCATGGCTCTTTATACCACACTTTCACCAAGAAACCCAAATTTGATTTGAGTCAAACCTATCTATGGCATTGTCGCCTTGGGCATATAAACAAGAATCGCATATCCCAACTTCAAAAGAGCGGAATTTTGAAGGCAAATGAGAATGACTCATTTGATATATGTGAATCTTGTTTACATGGCAAGATGACTAAAGCTCCTTTCTCCGGAACCAATGAGAGAGCAAAGGACTTGTTAGGAATCATACATACGGATGTATGTGGTCCTTTCAAGTCAATGACTAGATATGGTGAAAGATATTTCATCACCTTCACTGACGACTTTAGTCGTTTTGGATATGTTTATTTAATTAAACATAAACATGAGGCGTTTGAAATGTTCAAAACGTTTCAAAGAGAAGTGGAAAATCAACTCAACAAAACAATTAAAGTTCTTCGTTCTGATAGAGGAGGTGAGTACTTAAGTACAAACTTTATGGATCATCTTAAGACTTGTGGAATTGTTTCACAACTTACTCCACCTGGAACACCACAACATAATGGTGTGTCTGAGAGGCGGAACCGAACACTATTGGATATGGTTCGATCCATGATGAGTATAAGTACTCTACCTTTATCATTTTGGGGTTATGCTTTACAAACAGCTGCTCGTCTCCTAAACATGGCACCTACTAAGAAGGTAGATAAAACGCCTTATGAGATATGGCATGGAAGGGTTCCATCTTTATCCTATCTCAAGGTATGGGGTTGTGAAGCTTATGTTAGACAAGAAGCTTCAAACAAATTAGAACCCCGTTCAACTAAATGTATATTTGTAGGGTATCCGAAAGATTGTCTTGGATACTATTTCTACAATCCCATCGAGAATAAAATATTTATTTCTCGAAAATCTGAATTCCTAGAAAACAAGTTTCTGACGGAAGAGGCTAGTGGGAGGTTTATGGAACTTGAGGAACTTCAGGAACCACAACCTGATACACAAGAAGTTGAATCTAGCATTCAACAAGAAATTGTTGAACCTGAACAAACGGTTGATCAGGAACAAATTGTAACACAAAGTGTTCGCAAATCTGGTAGGGTTCGAATTGAACCAGAAAGGTATGGTTACCTTTTGATGGAACAGGAATGTTATACGATAGATTCTGATGAACCCGTCAACTATCATAGTGCAATATCAGATCCTGAATCTGATAAATGGCTTAAGGCCATGAACACTGAGATGCAATCCATGCACGATAATCAAGTTTGGAACTTGGTTAATCTTCCCACCAATTGTAAGACTGTTGGGAACAAATGGGTTTTCAAGAAGAAAATCGACGTGGATGGAAATGTTCACACTTTTAAGGCTAGACTTGTCGCTAAAGGATACTCACAGACTCATGGTATTGACTATGATGAGACCTTTTCTCCAGTGGCAATGATCAAGTCGATTAGGATACTTTTTGCCATAGCCGCGTACTATGATTATGAGATATGGCAAATGGATGTCAAGACCGCTTTCCTTAATGGATACTTATTGGAAGATGTCTATATGGATCAACCTGAAGGTTTTGTCGATCCCAAGCATCCAAACAAAGTGTGCAAGCTTAAAAGATCTATCTATGGATTAAAGCAAGCGTCTCGAACATGGAACATCCGTTTTGATGAAAAGATTACGAGTTATGGATTCATCAAAAATGAGGATGACTCCTGTGTTTACAAGAAAGCTAGTGGGAGCATTGTCATAATCCTAGTATTGTATGTAGATGACATACTTTTATTTGGAAATGACATCCCAACCATAAAAGGTGTCAAAGCGTTCCTTGAGAGTTGTTTCTCAATGAAGGATCTAGGGGAAGCTGCTTATGTATTAGGCATAAAGATCTATAGAGATAGATCTAAGAGACTTATTGGTCTTAGCCAAAGTGTATATATTGATAAAATCTTGAAAAGGTTCAAGATGCAAGACTCCAAAAGAGGATTCTTGCCAATGCCGCATGGCACCATCCTAAGCAAGTCTCAGTGCCCAAACACTAGGACTGAACTTGAAAGGATGAAACATGTCCCATATGCTTCGGCAATTAGGTCCATCATGTATGCCATGTTATGCACTAGGCCCGACGTCTCATGTGCCTTAAGTATGACTAGTAGGTATCAACGAAACCCAGGTGAAGCCCACTGGACTGCTGTAAAGAACATTCTTAAGTACTTGAGAAGAACTAAAGATATGTTCTTAGTTTACGGCGGTTTGGAAGAAAGCTTAAAGGTAAAGGGTTACACTGACGCAAGCTTCCAAACAGATAGGGATGATTCGAAATCTCAATCTGGGTATGTCTTTATTTTAAATGGAGGAGCCGTATCTTGGAAGAGTTCCAAAAAAGAAGTGATTGCACAATCCACTACAGAATCAGAATATGTTGCTGCTTCAGAAGCTGCTCAAGAAGCTGTCTGGATGAGAAAGTTCATAAAAGATCTAGCGGTTGTTCCTTCCATTCGGGACCCTATAGAAATCTTCTGTGACAATCTAGGTGCTATAGCTCAAGCAAAGGAACCTAGATTGCATCAAAAAACCAAACACATTCACCGAAGGTATAACTACATTAGACATGAAGTTAAGAATGGTGAAATTAGTATTCATAAGGTTCATACAGATCAAAATTTGGCAGACCCATCCACGAAACCTTTACCCCAAACTAAGCATGAAAGTCATGCTAAGGGTATAGGACTCCGTTTTTCTAATGAATGGATTTGATTTGTGTTTAATGTTTTATGAATATGAACTTATGTAAACGACAAGAATTATGTAATATTTGTGACGTGATGTTTCATTCATAATTATTGTGTTTTATTAGCATGTTTAATCCTTGAATAATTTAGTTATTCTAAACGTCCATAGTCGATCATAGTTGTGGGAGCAATTATGAAGTAAGACTAATATGAATTGGATTGGTTGACTTTTATGGGTAAAAGTAGCAAAAGGTTGCAACCAAATTCATAGGCACTTGTCAGTGAACAAGTATTGGACTTGACCCGTTTCAAGATCACTCCATGGATCATCATCATAAGTGATTCTTGAATAAAGGTATTATCATTGTATCCTTTGACCTGAGATACATATTTGGGACTCAAGTGTAGAGTGTACTATGCTTTGATATAGTTTACTGTTGTTCTTGAAATACAGACAACCATAAAGGCCATACTCATGCATAGTACTAACTATATGAGGGGCGTATGTAGTCAAGACGGGATTTGTTCCTCTTATGTGTTGAGAGTTAGACATCTAAGGCGCCTGATTGAAAGTTGAACATAAAATAAGAATGATTAAGATCCATGTCTCATGTTCAACAAGATGTCTGTGACAAAGGGATAATTGATAGATAACCTTATACATCAATTAGAGCCTCGTGTTTTCTGAAGAATTGAATGTTGTTGAATGGCACAATGTCATGTGTTATTGGGGGCAGTGAAATGTTGCTAGATGTTTACCCAAGGATGATCATAAAATGATATTACTAATAATACATGATCCTATAGGGTCACACCAACAACAAGTTTGACACCAATTGATCATTTAGAACGTTAAATTTGATTTAACATCAAATGATACTAAACTTGCAATTTAATCTTGTAGGTTATTATTTGAGGTAAATAATAATAACTACAAAATTAAAGGTTGATTAGTAATTCATATGTGATGAATTAATTAAGTGTAACAATTAAATTGTTTAAATTGTTAAACGATTTAATTGATTTATAAGTAAGCCTTTTATTTAATTTAATTGGTAAATTAAATAAAATATATATTGTTATATATATATATATATATATATATATATATATATATATATATATATATATATATATATATATATATATATATATATATATATATATATATATATATATATATATATATATATATATAATTATACAAATAAGATTGTATATTTAGATGGTTTATTTATATATAAGATTATGGGTTAAATGTTATCCCATTTAAGAAATAAGAAGATGTATTATTTATAAGCTTATAATTATATAAGTTTTATAAATAATAAAACCTACTAGCACTACACTTGATCATCCATAAATTTAAGCCATGATGGGAGACATAAAAGCATGCATTGAGTTGTTAAACTAGTGGAAGATGCTAGCTTTTGTATATTGAAATCACATGGGTCTTTCCTTTCCAACTAGTGGCATTTGCTTTCTCTTTTTGGTGGGTTAAATGGCCGATCATTGTGTGTGAGTGGTATTATCTTTTGCATCTTAAAATTCAGCCAAATACTCTCCCAAAGTGTCTAAGCAAATTTCGATTTTTTACTTAAAAGAATAAGGAGTTATTTTGCAAGTTTGTGGAACTAGCATTCAAGGGTGTTCAAGCTTGTGGTGGATCAACTATATAGGGATTCTAATTTGATTCCTAGCTATCAAAATCATCCAAACCAAACCCAAGAACAAAGGTTATGATCTTGAACTTAATCTATGTTTGTTCTTCATATTATCTCTAAATGCATGTAGCATGATCCTCTTGAAAATGGAATTAGTGTTCATGATTTTATGCTTCCGTTGCAAACTCTTGTTTTTGAAACTAATTACATGAACCATGATTTCCAACACTAACCCCCTTTTTAATTGAAATTTAGATGAAGGGCTAGCATTTACTAACATTAAAGCTATACAAGAACTAAGGAAGGCTTTGATCCAATTCCTCCATTTTTACTTGGAAACCAAATTAACAAGAGTATCATCGAAATATATACAAAGTGTAATCATTCTCAATATAAACTTCAAAACATCAATTTCTTATTTTCACCTTATACCCACTGTGAGCCTACACGGGTCGTGTAGCGCGCACAGGCCTGTTTTAAAGTACAGGTTTTCTTTCATTTGGGTCATTTCCATTTCAAGCAAAACCCTCCCAAAACCCTAGAAATCGATTCCTAAGCTTTCTAAGTCGATATTTAAGCCTAATATTCACGAATTGAAGCTAGGGATTTATACTTGGAGCTTGAAAGGTAATCGTCTTCGATTTTGGTTTTGTTCGAACCGTTGGATGATTTGATTTGAGGTAGCTTCTTATGGTTTTGATGACCCACCTGTGAATTAATGATGTTTGAGCCAAATTGATTGATTTGTAAGTGTATAAAGAGTTCAAATCCTAGACTTAAGTTAGTGAAATACTTGTTGTGGTGTTTTTGATCTTGAAAGGGTCAAAGTAGTGAAGTGAGAGTATAACTAGAGTGATTTTATTATTGTTTGATTATCATTTCACTATATGATGCTAAATTCTGGATTTTTATTGATATAATTTGTGATTGAGGTTATATAGAAACATGAGTATTGAAATTAGCTATTGTGTTACAGCTAAGGCTGGACAAGATCAAGCCCGAGGATCTGGAGTTCCACGTATTGATTCAGCTACAGGTGAGTAGTTATCATTATATGAATTATATATATATATATATATATATATATATATATATATATATATATATATATATATATATATATATATATATATATATATATATATATATATATATTGTTGAGATGTTTGTTGCAGATTAAAAATATACTATATTGAATTGATTGAATAAATCAAGTTTGAGTATGAATTACCAAGTGGTGTTGTTTATTATACAATAAAGGGTGAGATAGCCATTTGAGATTAACTTAAAGAGAAGTTGGAATATATATAATCAAGTTATTTCTAATTACTCACCGAGCTTTTAAAGCTCATAAATTATTTGTTATTGTTGTATGTGTTAGGTTCTGGTAGTGCAGGTCATGGAAAACACATCACGGACGGTTATCTGGAATGGACTTGTATTATGGAATGGAGTTGTGTTGTTGTTTGAACTTTTCAATGTCCCGGTTTTTGTATAAAACTTGAAGTACTTGTTGTATATATATATATATATATATATATATATATATATATATATATATATATATATATATATATATATATATATATATATATATATATATATATATATATATATATATATATATATATATATATATATATATATATATATATATATATATATATATATATATATATATATAGTTTGTAACTTAAACTAGGCTTTTGATGCAACTTTGTAACTTGTTACTCATCTTTTGGGTTTACACCAATACAATACTTATGTTTGATCAAATAATTGGTGTATCCTAGAATTGAGAAACCGGGTATTACACCCACCAATAATTTCATCAACCGTTAAATGGCCATCAAGAATTTGTCGACCTTTAATGAATGCAGATTGTTCATCACTAATAACCTCCCCCACAAATACCGAAATCCAATTTTCCAATAACTTTTCCTAACTTTAAAACAAAAGTCAATCAACCTACTCTATGTAAAATGTTGGACACCGATCAGATGTGCTACATTAGGTATCAAAGTAGTAAAGGAGAAATTATACCTCCTTATAACAACGTTCGATTCTTAAATTTTTTTAACAAACACCACAGTATCATGTTTAGCTGTATTCCAAAAACGTTTGAGAAACACAAAAGTGCATCCTTTTGGTCGTACTACTATTTTAATTGGCAAACCCCAATGTAAAGCCCATTTCCCAGACAAAAATTTAAAAGTTTTAAAGAATTAAATCCTAGATAAATTGTGGATTGACGACGCTATCATCAGGGGGATAACAATGCGAAGGAGAGTTTAGAAGACACACGGGACACGACTGGTAGCAACGCTACCAGGTACCCTTAGTGGCACATCGTGCCGCAATGCTAAAACCCTAAAATTTCGGGTTTTGAACCTTATATTCTAACTCTTATGGCAGCCTCTTTTATCAGCCACCATCTCCTAGTGAAACCCAAGAACGACTCTTAGCTACCTTTTGTGATTCTTATCTCATTTCCTTGCTTTAAGGTGAAGTTTGAAGAAAAATAAGAGAACGAGTGGTGCAATGAAGCAACCTCGAGCCAAGATCCAACATTACTTCCACATTTTGGACTGTTGTAAGTAGGAAGGTTCCTGTTTGATGTATCATTATGCTTATATCTTAGAGTTAGGAAGTTTTATGGTGCTTTGGTCCATGTATGAAGTGTTTATGGAGTTTGGGAAACTCCTTGTTAGCAAGTTCTCTTTATAGACCATTTCTAGAGTCTTGAACCAAAGCGAGAGCAAGTACAAGCTCTGTTGAGGCAATGAATAAGCCTTGGGTGATTTGGACCTCTTTTAACCTAGGTTTTGGGATTTGACATGTATTAGACATATGTGGAAAGTGTCTTCAAAGATGTGCAAGGTAGTCAAATATGTGGTTGATTATTTTTTCTTTGAAAGCCCACGTGAAGAAAGAAGATAAAAAATAAAGAGTTTTTCTTATGCAACTTGCAGCCAAGGATTTTCAACAATTATGGGCAAGTTTTTAAATATGGCATTCTATGCCATTCCTAAAAGATAGAAGCCTCAACATCTAAACACACCTCAACACCACAAAGCATCTCAATTTATTCTCTTCTTAATACATAAGAGTTTTAACTCTTTGTATTTTTTTTATTCTTCCAACGTTCTGTAAACACCGCAAAATATAGTGAATTGGTTCTCGGCTTCCTCCGCTCGTGGTTTTTCCCGATTTAGGTTTTCCACGTAAATCCTTGTGTCTCCATTTTATCTTTATTGTCTTAAATTATTTGTTTGGTTACGCTTGATTTAATTTCGTTCCACATTCGACTAATATTGCGCTTTAGTGCCTGGATCCTTGGGGATTGTTTTTACACACGTTTTACAACAATTGGTATCAGAGCGTCCAGGTTGTAATATTAGTTATTCGGAATTATCAAGTGTTAAATCATGTCTTCAATGAAATTCGAAATTCCGTTGTTAGATCGAAACACTAGATTTCTCCTATGGCAAGTCAAGATGAAGGATGTTCTCATCCAGATGGATCTACACCAGGCACTTTTGGGTTTCGAAAAGATGCCCGCTTCATGGACAGATGAAGAAAAGGCGATGCGCGATTTGAAGGCTTTGTCTCAAATTCGCTTACATTCCAAGGATGTTTTGCAAGATGTTTTGAAGGAGACTTCGGCGGATGTCATATGGCTTAAGTTGGAGCAGTTATTGATGACAAATAGCCTACCCAACAAGCTGCATCTAAAGTAGCGATTGTTCAATCTTAAAATGATTGAAGGCGGCTCTTCGGCTGATCACATTTCCACATTCAAAGAGTTAGTAAATAACTTGGAGAATAAGGATATTCAGTATGACGATGAAGATTTGGCTTTATTCCTATTGTCATCATTGCCCGAATCCTACAGTCATTCTCGGGATACAATTATTTACAGCCGCGACACTCTTGTGTTGGACGATGTTTATACAGCGTTAGATTCCAAAGAGAAGATGAAACAGATTACCGATGGTGGTGATGCAAACGCCGAAGGTATAAATGCCTGAGGAAGAACAACAGATAGAGGTGAAAACCCTCAATCTTCCAACAGGGCCAGATCCAAGTCAAAAGGCAAACGAAAGTTTTGCAATTACTGTCACAAGAAGGGACATACGATTGATGAAAGTTTCAAGTTAAAGAATAAAGAGAAAGCAGCAGCAAGTGGTAGACAAGCTAGCACTTCAGGTGAAGCTGATGTAGCAGAGGCTGGTTGTATCAGAGAACTTCTAACAGTCTATTCAGATAAACTGGATACGATTGATGAACGGATACTCGATTCTGGTTGTACTTTTCACATGTGTCACAACAGAAGTTGGTTTTACACATTTGAAAAGGTTAATCAGTGCTATGTACTGATAGGTAACAACTCTACATGTTCAGTTGTTGGACATGGTTCAATCAGAATCCGCATGTTTGACGCAGTTATCCGAACCATTGGGGATGTTAGATATGTTCCCGACCTCTGAAGAAACTTTTTATCTCTCAGTTCCTTTGATAAAAAGGGATACGAGTTTGCTGGTAAAGGTAGAGTTCTCAGGGTATTCAAAGATGGTTCCGACAAACTGAGAGCCAAACGAAAAAACTCAGATCTCTACTTTCTTGACGGACAAACAATTTCAAGTGATGTTGCTATTGTTTCAAAGTTTCTTTCTGATTCAGATCAGTCCCGTCTTTGGCACCTTCGACTCGGCCATATGAGTTTTCAAGGCATGTCAGAAGTGAGTCGAAGAGGATTACTTGGCAAACAGAAGGTTGTTGATTTAGAATTTTGTGAAGACTGTATATATGGCAAGGCAAACGGGTAAGGTTTATGAGTGGCATCCACACTACAAAAGGACCACTCGATTATGTTCACTCGAATTTATGGGGACCAGCTAGGGTTGCTTCGAAAGGTGGAGCTATTTACATGCTTACTATTATTGACGATTTCTCAAGAAAGTTATGGTGTTTCTTCCTAAAGCATAAGGGAGACGTTTTCTCTACCTTCAGAAATTGGAAAGTTCAGGTTGAAAAGCAGTCAGGATTGGTAGTAAAGTATCTTCGTACAGATAATGGACTTGAGTTTTGCATAGAAGAGTTTAATGCCTATTGCCGAAAGGAAGGCATCACTCGACATCGTATGGTCGTCCATTCACCTCAACATAATGGTGTAGCCAAAAGGATGAATCGCACCATTATGGAGAAGGTAAGATGTATGCTTTCTAATTCCAAATTGCCAAAGTCTTTTTAGGCGGAGGCTGCTTCTACTACTTGGTATCTTATCAACCTATCACCGTCACGAGCAATTGAGAAGAAAACTCCTTTTGAGTTGTGGTCCGGGAGACCTGCCGACTATACATGTTTAAAATCTTTTGGGTGTCCAGCTTATGCACGAGTTGACAATGGGAAGTTAGAACCGAGAGCACTTAAATGTGTCTTTCTTGGGTATAATCAGGGAGTTAAAGGTTACAAGTTATGGAGTATTAATCTAAATAAAATCATCATCTCAAAAGATGTTACTTTTGACGAGTCTGCTATGATTCATCAAACTTCCGACTCTACAGAAGATACAGACGTATCATCAAAAGCAAGTAAAGAGAAAGCTCAAATGGTGTAACTCCCCAACTTTTACAAACCATTTATATTACATAAAAGCATATTTTACAAAACACGGTTTTACAAAAACCATTGTACTTGTTTAAATATGACAAAAGGGGTGTTACAATTACATATCAAACAACCATAAGTTTAAGGGAAAGGATTTAATCAATACCAATACATGATAGCTGTACCCAGCTCCACTCTTTTACACTCTAGGACTTATTTTACAACTTCAAACTATCTCACCACTTCGTACCTGAACCTGGAATACATGGCATAAAAATAGAATACGTAAGACAAAATGTCTCGTGAGTTACATGAGTTTTAGACTCAAACATTAAATTTCTTTTCCGATCTTTTGTAACAATTATAACATAAACCATTGTCAAAACTTTATAGTATAAACATACTATACTTCTTTACTTTTTAAAAAAAATCATCTTATATCATACTTTGCAAAAATAGCTTCTTTCATACTTTCTGTGACTGGTTTTATAAACTTGCTGGATTTTTATACTTAGGGCTTTAATCACTATAAGTGATACCCCAAGTCTCTACAGTTAGAAAGAACGGATCAATCCTCACAGTAGAAGTGCTGAGGCAGCCTACTTCGCGAAGGGGTTTTCCCCAGTAGACTCCTTACCTAGCCCGGGTAGGTGGAACATAGTTCCCTTACTAACATTGTTAGTCACAATACCAGTCATATATAAAAATACTTTCTGGAAACTAAAAAATTACTTGTACACATAATGGCTAAATGCCAAGCTTTTGACTTAAACATGCTTTTACCATAATCTAGGCTATTGCCAAAATCATATTTTCAAATATAGCAGTTTGCTTTCCATATAAGCTAGAAAATTTATCATTCTTGCAAATATTTTCACACATAAAAATATTATATGAAATCTAAAAAAATACTTACTTACTTGCCATGTATCCCAAAATGGGTAAAAATAATACATCTACTCACCTTATAACTCTTGAAAAGTCGATTAGACGTCCCTTGGTTCTTTACCCTTTCGATGTCCAATTACTTGACTTGCACCTATATATAGTATATGATACATTAATATTTATTTCTATTGACTCTATAACCCATTAGAGTCCTTATTATACCATTAATGGTCAAAACAAGAGTATAACGTTTAAATGACCAACTTTAATTAAGTCGTATATTATACGTATTTTACTACAGTACCCTCGAGGGGTCGTATTTTAATTCCGATAATTTTCTGTGAAGTTTTGGACTATATTGGACTTGTGTTCAAAATTTGGGGTAAAACGGACAAGTCTAGCATCAAGTCCAAAAATCAAGCTTCACTTGGCAGGAGACTCACTTCAAAACTGCATCGCCGCTTCGCGTCGCGACGGAAGTCCTGGTCGCGTCGCGACCTCAAAGTGCAGTGTCTTATTTGACGATTTTTCAAACTACAGTTGCACTAGGTCCTTACATTAAGTTCTTAATACATGACTTAATCGTCTTAGGGTCACTTCCAGGCCCTAATAACAACTTCCTCATGCATTTAAACATCTATTCCTTCATTTTTACATAAAATCATCCGAAACACCCATTTACCCATTTTCACTCAAAAACTCATTTCATGGTATTTTCAAAGGAAGAACTGATTTCTTCCACCATTTAAGTTACCTTGAGCTTACTAAATCATTTAAAACCAGTTTTGAATTCATAAACCCATTTTCTAGGGTTCTTGAGCTCAAAACCCATTTCTATGGATTTAACCACAATTTATGGTTAAAAATCCATTCCTTGTGTTAATTTGAGCTAGATAAGGTATATGAATTCATTAACTTAACCTCATCCTCAAAATCAGAAGTTGGATTTGCAGATTATCCAACACACTCTTGAAGAACTAAGCTAGGGTTTTTGAGTTCTTACCTTGAAAGCTTGGTATTACAAATTCCAATTGTTGATTTCTTCAAATCCATGCTTCAACTCTCTCTGTGAACTTGAACTCCCGTATCTCCAGCTCTCTAGCTCTCTCTCGAACTCTCTTCTGACTTCTAAAACATTTATGAGATATTTTTCTCATATTTATATTTTCCATACTTTGCCTTAATGACATTTCAGTCCCTGAATTTGCATTCCTTGGACTTTTGACACCAACACTAAATTTGGCCACATGGAACTACAATTCTTACATTTTTAGTCCTAAACTATAAATAAATTTTTTTATAATAATAATTTCTGCATATGGTCAAATGACCAATTTACCCTTTTTATGGTAAAATGACTAAATTACCCTTACAACCATAATTTCTCATAAAATTCACATATAAAATTTATATTACACACATCTTAGTTTACATATTTATATTATAAATTTTTGGTCGTTTCAACTACCTCACCCTAATTAGGATTCCGTCCTCGGAATCGCTTCATAATTCACAAAATTAGGGTATCTTTTCTTCATGCTCTCCAAGGTTTCCCAAGTCAAATCCGAGCCCAGTGAATGTTTCCACTTGACCAATACTAGGTCAATTTCTTTGTTCCTTAGCTTCTTGGTTTTCACCTCTAACATCGCTTCTGGTTCTTCAATTAGTCTGTTGGGTGTTTCCACCCTTACTTCTTCTAAAGGAATGGTTAACTCTTTCTTCCCAAAATACTTCTTGAGATAACATACATGAAATGTATCATGTATTCCTTTGAGTTCTTGTGGCAGTTCCAGTTTGAATGCTTGTAGTCCAATTCTTTTCAAAATTTTGAAGGGTCCAATATATCTTGGACTCAACTTCCCTCTCTTGCCAAATCTTATCACCCCCTTCCAAGGTGATACTTTTATCATTACCAAATTACCTTCTTTTAGGTCATAGGCTCTTTTCTTCAAATTTGAGTAGCTTCTTTGGCGATCTTGCGCAGCTTTCATGTTGGTCTGTATCACACCAATCTTTTCATTCGTCATTCTTACAATTTCTGGCCCAGTGAGTTTTGTTTCACCAGCTTCTAACCAACACACTGGTGTTCTACACTTTCTACCATATAACGCTTCAAAAGGCGGCATCTTGATGCTTGAGTGATAACTGTTGTTATACGAGAATTCTACCAATGGTAGATGCTCATCCCCACTACCTCCAAAATCAATGGCACATGATCTCAACATGTCTTCCAATGTCTAGATAGTACGTTCGCTTTGTCCATCTGTCTGAGGATGATAGGCTGTACTCATCTTGATTCGAGTTCCCATCCTTTCTTGTAGAGAATCCCAAAAGTTAGACGTGAACCTAGGATCCCTATCTGATACTATAGACAATGGTGCTCCATGGAGTCTGATCACTTCATCAATGTATAACTGAGTTAGTGTTCCAAGTGGTGTAGTTACTTTGATCGCGAGAAATAAGGCGCTTTTAGTCAGTCTATCGACAATGACCCATATACTATCGTGTCCTCTTCATGTTCTCGGCAGCCCCATGAAAAAATCAATGGTTACTTCTTCCCACTTTCCTGCTGGTATCTGTAATGATTGCGCATTACCATATGGCACTTGATGTTCTGCTTTTACTTGTGCACAAGTCTCACAGTGGAATATGTACTTTGCTATTCTCTTTTTCATTCCTGGCCACCAGTAATGTTGCTTCAAATCTTGATATGTTTTCGTACTTCCAGGATGTATAGAATACTTGGATTTGTGAGAATCATCCAAGATTATCTTTCTGGTTGCTCCATATTTGGGAACCCAAATACGTCCTTTAAAAGTACGCAACCCTTGTGTATTCACTTCAAACACCACCTTTTTCCCAAGCTTTTCTTTCTTTATATTATCTTCGGTTAAAGCACTGTCTTGAGCTTCTTTAATCATTTGAATTAAAGTTGAGACCACTTCAATTCTCATGGATCTCCCTTTAACAACTTTTTCACGAATCTTTCGGCTTAAGGCATCGGCTACTACATTGGCTTTTCCTTCATGGTAAATTATTTCACAATCATAGTCATTCACGAGCTCAATCCAGCGTGTCTGTCTCAAATTCAATTCTTTTTGAGTAAAAAGATATTGTAGACTTTTGTGATCTGTGTATATCTTACATTTCGTCCCATACATGTAGTGTCTCCAAATCTTCAATGCAAACACAATTGCAGCTAATTCTAAATCATGAGTAGTATAACGCGTCTCTGCATCTTTTAGCTGTCTAGAGGCATAGGCAATGACTTTGCCCCGTTGCATAAGTACACAACCGAGACCTCTATTAGACGCGTCGCTGAATACTACAAACTCTTCTGTGCCTTCTGGTAAAGATAATACTGGAGCTTCACATAGCTTCTTCTTCAATATCTCGAAGGCTTCTTGCTGTTTTTCTCCCCAGACAAACTTCACCTCTTTCCGGGTTAGCTGAGTCAGTGGCACTGCTATTTTAAAAAATCTTGGATAAATCGTCGGTAATAACCGGCTAACCCAAGAAAACTCCTAACTTCTGTAGGTGTTTTCGGTGGTTCCCATTTCATTACCGCTTCTATTTTTGCTAGGTCCACTTTAATACCTTCAGCTGAAACAACATGGCCCAGAAATTGAACTTCCCAACCAAAAAGTCACACTTTGACAGCTTCGCGTATAACTGTTCATTCTTCAAGGTACACAACACTTCACGCAAGTGCACTTCATGCTCTGCTTCACTTTTCGAATAGACCAGAATATCGTCGATGAAAACGATAACAAATTTGTCAAGAAAAGGTTTACAGACCCTATTCATAAGGTCCATAAACACAGCTAGGGCATTAGTGAGGCCGAATGGCATCACTAAAAATTCATAGTGACCATATCTGGTTCGGAATGCAGTCTTGCATACATCTTCATCCTTCACCCGTACTTGATGATATCCAGAACGAAGATCAATTTTAGAGAAATAACTAGCTCCCTGTAACTGGTCGAATAAATCATCAATTCGTGGCAAAGGATATCGGTTCTTGATTGTCACCTTATTGAGTTCACGATAATCTATACACATATGCATAGTACCGTCTTTCTTCTTGACAAACAACACTGGAGCTCCCCAAGGAGAAAAGATGGGACGAATAAACCCCTTGTCAAGAAGTTCTTGTAACTGAGACATAAGTTCTCTCATCTCTGTAGGAGCAAGACGGTATGGCGCACGAGAAATGGGACTTGCTCCAGGGACCAGGTCAATGCGAAATTCGACTTGCCTAATGGGTGGTAACCTAGGTAAATCATCAGGAAAAACTTCAGGGAATTCATTGACTACTTTTATATCCTCCATCTTCTGCTTCTCTCTCTTCCCATTCATCACATAAGCGATAAATGATTCACACCCTTTATGGATGCATTTACGGGCCTTAATAGCGGTAATGAGACTTTGCATGTTCTTCCGACGTTCCCCATATATGTAAACTTTACTACCATCAGACAATTTGATCGACACCATTCGTTTTCCGCAAAGGATTTTAGCGTCATGAATTCCGAGCCAATCCATCCCAATAACAATATTGAATCCTTTAATCCCGATAGGTAGCAAGTCAGCCTTTAAGATTCGCCCATTAATCTCAATTGGACATTTCTCATACACATGACGTACCGTAACTAACTCTCCATTTGCGACTTCTATTACACAGGTATCATTGGTATATTCAGACGCTTACGAAATTCATGGGACACAATAGAGAAATGTGCTCCAGAATCAAAAAGAACATAAGCAGGTTGTGAGTTTACAATAAGTGTACCTGCCACCACGTCCTGATCCTTTTTGGCCTCTTCAAGGGTCATCTGAAACGCTCTTCCTTTCGTCTTTGTCGGCTCCGTCTTTTTATTATTTGCAGTGGAAACTAGCGTCTCATTCTTCTTCTTTGGACAATTGGTACTGTAATGGCCTTTTTCGGGGCAGTTGTAGCATTCCACTTCGTTAATATCCTTCACCTTGCAATCTTTGGCTTGGTGGCCCGGAAGACCATATTTGTAGCACCCACTAGTGCCCTTCTTGCATTCCCCACTGTGCCTCTTTCCACACTTCTTACATTCCTTGACCTCACTTTGCTTAGAAAATCCCGATGAAAAACGACTCTTCTTGCTTGCTCCAGAGATTCCTGAAGACTTTCGCTTCTCCCCAAAAGCTTGTCGCTCTTTGGCCTTTTTCTCTATCATACTCTCAACTCTAGCCGCAGATTCAATGGCTTCATCGAGAGTAGTAGCCTTGCCAACTTCCAATGAGTAGTCCCCCGGCAACCCATTAACATACCGGTTTATTCTTCCAGCCTCAGTCGGTAATGTATCTTCCAAAAACGGCAACATCTCACAAAACTTCTTAGTGTACTCGTCAACTGTCTGTTTTTCCTTTGCAAGAGCAAAGAATTCATTGACCAAGTTCTCCCGATGCCTAGCTGAACAGAACTTGCCTTTCAACCGCTGAACAAACTCCTCCCAAGACAACGCATCCACAAACTCACTTCCCTTGGTTCGGCGGAGAGTATTCCACCAATTAAGAGCTTCCGCCTTTAGCATTTGAGAAGCAAATCCTACCTTCATATCCTCTTCGCAACGGCAGATGCGAAGAACTTGTTCCATTTCAGTCACCCACCGAATAGTTATTCACGGGTCCATCTCCCCATTGAACTCCTTAGGCCGACAAGACATGAAGTCCTTAAAAGTACACACCCCTTTAGTCTTGAACTGGGGCTGTGATTTGGAAGAAGAATCTCCCTAGGAAGAAGTCTGTCTTGGGTTGGTACCCTCAGGAGCCACACTTTTCTCACTATCTTCGGGTTGTGACTTAGATTTTTCGCCCAGTCGCTCCTCCAGAAGACGAGTCATTTATTGTATGGTTTGTACTTGAGAGTCATGTAATAACTTCTGGATTCCCTCCAAGGTCAATGGAGGTAGATTAACCTCACCCCTAGAATTGCCATCATCAACGGCTTGGGGCGGTCGAGGAGGAATAGGAGGCCTTGCATTAGGATCTGGATTTTCCGCATACGATCCTTGACCACTTCTAGTTCGCATCTTGCTATAAAATTTCAAATACTTTAGTATTTCATAATATATCATAATATTAGTTTACTAGTTTTCCACCAATTTCTCAGTATTCCCTCGCGGCTACACTAGGCTCAACACGCGTCCTGTGATTATGATAATACGGGCCCATATTACCATAATCACATACACATGTTGTTCCCAATGTTTCTGCTTGGTTCCACTGTTCACTAGTATCAATTAGCTACTTTTAACTCATAAATATACTCATATAATTCCATTAACAAATAATGTCTTAATTCTTTAAGACATAAAAAATATGTAACTCACTCTAACTGACCATTTCACAAGCCTAAGCCTAGGAGTGGAATGATCCAATCCTAATTCGCTTAAACTATGGCTCTGATACCAACTTGTAACGCCCCAACTTTTACAAACCATTTATATTACATAAAAGCATATTTTACAAAATACCGTTTTACAAAAACCATTGTACTTGTTTAAATATGAAAAAAGGGGTGTTACAATTACATATCAAACAACCATAAGTTTAAGGGAAAGGATTTAATCAATACCAATACATGATAGCTGTACCCAGCTCCACTCTTTTACACTCTAGGACTTATTTTACAACTTCAAACTATCTCACCACTTCGTACCTGAACCTGGAATACATGGCATAAAAATAGAATACGTAAGACAAAATGTCTCGTGAGTTACATGAGTTTTAGTCTCAAACATTAAATTTCTTTTCCGATCTTTTGTAACAATTATAACATAATTTACCATAATCTAGGCTATTGCCAAAATCATATTTTCAAATATAGCAGTTTACTTTCCATATAAGCTAGAAAATTTATCATTCTTGCAAATATTTTCACACATAAAAATATTATATGAAATCTAAAAAAATACTTACTTACTTGCCATGTATCCCAAAATGGGTAAAAATACTACATGTACTCACCTTATAACTCTTGAAAAGTCGATTAGATGTCCCTTGGTTCTTTACCCTTTCAATGTCCAATTACTTGACTTGCACCTATATATAGTATATGATACATTAATATTTATTTCTATTGACTCTATAACCCATTAGAGTCCTTATTATACCATTAATGGTCAAAACAAGCGTATAACTTTTAAATGACCAACTTTAATTAAGTCGTATATTATACGTATTTTACTACAGTACCCTCGAGGGGTCGTATTTTAATTCCGATAATTTTCTGTGAAGTTTTGGACTATATTGGACTTGTGTTCAAAATTTGGGGTCAAACGGACAAGTCTAGCATCAAGTCCAAAAATCAAGCTTCACTTGGCAGGAGACTCACTTCAAAACTGCATCGCCGCTTCGCGTCGCGACGGAAGTCCTGGTCGCGTCGCGACCTCAAAGTGCAGTGTCTTATTTGACGATTTTTCAAACTACAGTTGCACTAGGTCCTTACATTAAGTTCTTAATACATGACTTAATCGTCTTAGGGTCACTTCCAGGCCCTAATAACAACTTCCTCATGCATTTAAACATCTATTCCTTCATTTTTACATAAAATCATCCGAAACACCCATTTACCCATTTTCACTCAAAAACTCATTTCATGGTATTTTCAAATGAAGAAGTGATTTCTTCCACCATTTAAGTTACCTTGAGCTTACTAAATCATTTAAAACCAGTTTTGAATTCATAAACCCATTTTCTAGGGTTCTTGAGCTCAAAACCCATTTCTATGGATTTAACCACAATTTATGGTTAAAAATCCATTCCTTGTGTTAATTTGAGCTAGATAAGGTATATGAATTCATTAACTTAACCTCATCCTCAAAATCAGAAGTTGGATTTGCAGATTATCCAACACACTCTTGAAGAACTAAGCTATGGTTTTTGAGTTCTTACCTTGAAAGCTTGGTATTACAAATTCCAATTGTTGATTTCTTCAAATCTGTGCTTCAACTCTCTCTGTGAACTTGAACTCCCGTATCTCCAGCTCTCTAGCTCTCTCTCGAACTCTCTTATGACTTCTAAAACATTTATGAGATATTTTTCTCATATTTATATTTTCCATACTTTGCCTTAATGACATTTTAGTCCCTGAATTTGCATTCCTTGGACTTTTGACACCAACACTAAATTTGGCCACATGGAACTACAATTCTTACATTTTTAGTCCTAAACTATAAATAAATTTTTTTTATAATAATAATTTCTGCATATGGTCAAATGACCAATTTACCCTTTTTATGGTAAAATGACTAAATTACCCTTACAACCATAATTTCTCATAAAATTCACATATAAAATTTATATTACACACATCTTAGTTTACATATTTATATTATAAATTTTTGGTCGTTTCAAATGGAGATGGAGCTTCCTACTTCACCTACCACTAGTCCAAGTTCAGTTGAGCAACAAGAGTCTTTCTCGCCAAATGAGCATGTCGTTGTTGAAGAAACAACAACTTCACAACCACAAGCTACTACTCGAAGCATTGTAAGAGATAGGCCGAAAAGACAAATTGTTCCTCCAAAGAGGTATGCTGAAGCTGAATTTGTTGCTTATGCTTTTATTGTTGCAAATGATATTGAGTCGGAAAACGGAGCCTGTAAATTATGATGAGGCTATCAAATTAGGGGTGGCAATTCTCGATACGACCCGCGACATGACACGAACCCGACACAGAAATAAATGGGTTTGGGTTGAGATTTTTGATCCGCCAACCCGTCAACCCGCCCACCCGTTTATTATGTGGGTCGTGTTTGGGTCAGTAGTTGGGTTCGCGGGTTGAACCGCCAACCCGTATATATATATATATATATATATATATATATATATATATATATATATATATATATATATATATATATATATATATATATATATATACATATATATTTTAATATTTTTTATTTTCAATAAAAATAAAAAATAAGCTGAAAATGACCCACCAACCCGCATATGATCCGCCAACTGTTTATGACCCGTCAACCCGTATATTATTGGATTAAGTGTCTAATCCATGACTAATAATTAGTATTTATCTAATTAATAGTAGCATAGTCCATTTGGGTTGCCCTCATAGTTGAAGGATTGGCAGAAAGTCTGGTAGAGAGAAAGATTGATTTATTATGTGATTAATAAATCAATAGAAATTAAATAAATAGTTTATTAATATATTTAAGTGATAATATATTAATTAGAAACTATAATAATTAATTATAAATTTTTATGGAATTAATTTGGCAGTTAAATTGATTAATTAAGGTGTAGGGACTAAAACTGTAATTATTCAATAGTTGAGTAAGTGACAGTTGAGTGAGTGAGAGTGGTGGTCGAAATTATATATGGAAATATATTTATTTTCGATTTTGATAATGAGGATAAAAGGGTTTGAATTATTAAGATAAAGGCTTATCTTAATTTGAATTCAAAAAGGTTTATCTTTAAGGTTTATCTGATCACCATTTGGAGCCTATAAATAGGGAGGCTCACCCTAACCCTAAAGCCACGATTTTGAAGCTCTCTCTAAAGGTATTTTCGGCTAACAACTCCAAGCTAGGGTGTGACTACATTTGAGGCAAGAGGTTTCTGTTGCTTTGCTTCCAAGATTCACTAAAGGTTGGTTTTTCTTGATCTTTCTTTTAGTTTAATTCTTTCTGGCCTTTTAGGAATTGTTATATGTTTAACTAGAAGAAAAACTTAGATCTAAATAGGTTGCATGTGAACTTAGGATTTTTAGTTCATAGTTGTAGAAAACCTTTCAGTGGTATCAGAGCATTTGGTTGTTTTTCTTGTTAAATTGCTATAACTGCTTTCCTTGTAATTAGGGTTTATAGTCTCTAAACCCTAATTTTGGGCAAATCGACAATTAGGGTTAGGGTTTTGAAAAACCCTAGCCCCTCCCCTCTATTTTGGCGATTTTATGATTAGGGTTTAGAAGGTATTCTATTTTTGGTAACTTTAAATTGTTTAAAAGATAAACCTTAAAACCTTTATCCTAAAAAATCAAAAATTAGGGGATAAGGATAGGTTTTAATTAATTTGATTAATTTGATAAACCTATCTACATTTGAATTAATTTAATTAATTGGTAATTAAAAGATAATTCAAGGATTTAATTTAATTTAGAATTTAATTGTTTAAATTGGTGAAAATTAAAAGGATAAATCCTAAAATATTTTAAAAGGTTTAAAATATCAAATTTAATTAATTTAATTAATTGGTTAATTAAAAGATAATTAAAATCAATTTTCAAGGTTTAATTTAATTTGAAATTTAATAGTTTAAATCGACAATAAATTAAAAGACAAACCAGAAACAATTTTTTAAAGGTTTAAAAAATTACATCTTATATATATTATAATTAGGAAGTTATTATTATATGTATAAGATTAAAATGGTTAGTCAAATCATTAGTAGGCCTCATTCACGAAGCTGATCTATAAAGTGGGTATAAGGAGACTGCCTATAAAATGGCGGTCTAATGGGTGAACACTCTCACCCACCGCTCGCCTGATCAGTGGAGGGTCGTTAGCCGAACAGGTTTGATAGGACCACCTAATAATCACTAAAAGTATAATGATTCAAAGTACTAGAACACTTAATAAAACCCAAATCTAGTTACTTTAGGAAAAATGTGAATTGGTGCTAATCCATGAAATTGCACATTGCACTTTATGAAACATTGGTAGAGCGTGTGTGGTTTACCGGCATGCCAATAGGGGTTCATAAAGAGTTGCAATGGGTTTCCCGGGTATTATCATTGTTGATGGAGCGTGTGTGGTTTACCGGCACATCAATTAGAGATGATAATTAACCCAAGAGTACCAAGCTAATTTGCATGGTTATTCACATCCAGTTTGTGATCCTCGGCATCCCAGTCACAAACAGTGGAGCACATCTGAGATTAAACATGCCATTGAAGAGTTTAATGAATCTCAACAGATCTAGGAATTTCATAAGATGAAATTGATAAGTGTTTATCTACCTTAATGACCATTATGTTGTGATTACGGCATCCCTCTTCATACCATAGTTGGGGTATTTTGGATCCTAACCTTATTAAATAACATATTGGGTAATTATTTAAAAAGGACCAATTAAGCTAATAAATTCTATTTTCTTTTATAGATGTCAAGTGTCAATTCTCCTCTTTCTCCTCCTTCACCCATTTCTGAAAGCATCAGAATGCACCTGCTAAATATGGAAAGGCTGACTGGCCTCAACTGTAAAGAATGGCTTCGTAATTGGAGACTGGCTCTCGGCATTGCTGGCAAGCTACATCTCACTGAGTATCCGATCCCAGTTCCACCGGGACAAGTCATCATAAAAGGTTCTTATGATAAATCCGAAGAGATTCGTGACCTCATGCTATCAACCATTGACCCCGAGTTCTGCAAGGATTTTGAATCCTTGGGGCCATATGAGTTAATGCAACTGGTTGAGAAAAGGTTCCAGAAACCAGTTGAAGAGGAACGAACCAGGATCTTCAAAAGACTTGCAGAGTGCAAGCTGAAAGCAGGAAGTAGCGTCAATTCGCATGTTCTTCAGATTGAAGCGTACATAGGCGAATTGCATAAACTTGGTTATTCCATGAGTCAGGAAGAGAGTGTTAACATCCTACTCGCTTCGCTGACAAATGAGTACGATCTGTTCATTCAGACGTATAGAAAGGAAGACCGGAAAAAGACCCTCATGGAAATGCGTCCACTGTTGACTTTATACGAGTCACTCTTGGACAGAAATAGCTCCAATGGCTCAGCTACTTCTGGATTCAGTCCAGTGAAGAGACGTAACAAGAAACGGTCGAGATCGACTAGACATGTCTCAAACTGGGAATCCGCTAAATCGGATACAATCACGGAAAGATTGGAAGACGCTCCAACTCTTTTGAAAGCTCAGGTATATCTAAAAACCTCAAAACTCGTGTTCCAAGATTTATTGATACATAATGTGACAGTCGCATTTTGGATCGTATGCAGGGAATCAAGAAGGCACGGGACTCTGGCGCATAGGAGCACATTTGGATTGGATCTCCAGCTCGTGCAGTTTTGAAGTTTAGATAGATATTAAATTTTATTATTAGTCTTTAGATACATTTTTGACATTGTCTATTACATTGTTCAAGGATTTTGTTTTAATAAAATTGTCATTTTTTCTTTTAACACCTGTTGTCTGAAATTATCCTTGAAATGTTATATGAATGTGTTGAATGTATGATTAGTAATAACTTGAATGTTGATGCATCCAAAGTGTTTGGATTCAAGAATTGTGTCATTTATGATTGTTAATACAAATGTTATAAGAATCAATTCAACCATAGGTCCAGTTGGACAGGACCTTGGAATCATTTGACTTAGAGTCACTTGATGAATTAATTTCTTAATGTGTCAAGAAATGAATCAACCAAAGGTCCAGTTGGACAGGACTTTGGAATCATCTGACTTGGAGTCAGATGATGATTAAGTTCTTTATAAAGCACATGTGGCAAGAAATGAATCACCCAAAGATCCAGAGGATAGGATTTTGGAATCAGTTGACTTAGAGTCAACTGAAGATTGCAAGTCTTGAACAAAGTCATAAGTTTACATAGATATGTAAAGGACATTGAGATTTAGAGCAACGAACACACCTGTTGTTGTGTATTGCTAGAATCTTGATATAGAACACAATTGTTTGTACTTCACGATATTCATCATTCGGTATGACGAATATGACATTGCTAATCGGGATAAGCAATTAAATTGAAACCTCGAACAGTTCAAGGAATTCAAAGGAAGTACAAGTTCCACAGAACCTGAGCGATAACATAAACTGAGAAAAAGATTTCACAGTTCATTCTCTTCCAAGAATATTAATGGTTATAATGTGTCTTAGGGAAGATAATGGAGCATTGGTCGAAACAGTTTGATCCTCGGTGTATGAGATACATTGCCAATTAGTTTCCAATAAGATGAACACTATACCAATCAGTCCATATAAACCATACTCCGACCACATCCTAGACTAAGTAGGTCTTGCAGACACTGCCTGAAATGTAAAGCTGGGATTATCCCACTTGTACATAGAAAGTCCAGGGTCTTGTAGTGTTCATCTGAACCTCATGACCAGCTGAACTTGATCAGCATTGTCGTTTCATTAGCTATCCCGCTGTAACTAAAGAGCTCTTTTAGAAAGAACTCATGGTCTAAGGAAACAGTGGGAGTTGGGACAGTCCTAAATGAGTTTAGGATTAGCAATGAAAGAACCTTTTAGTCATCACTAGGCTTAGAGCAGAAATCAGATTTCTGCTTTACAACTGACATAATCTCCTCTTAACCAGTAGTATTGATCACCATCATAAGTAGTTATGATCAGGGTGACATACTGATTAGTGGTAAAACACTGTAGTTGGTACGGATTTGCAATCCGACTACTTGGAAGCATTTATGAGCCCGGCTGCTGCCAAATAAGAGGACCTTAGGACGAGACACGGTCTGTGTGAAAATTTGATTGATTTTACACCTGGTCTAAAAACCAGTAGGTATAACTGAATCATCAAAAGAAAGCAACATGGACATATACATACCTTCAGAGCATCTAGTTGAGTGAATCGATACTCAGAGTCAAGCAATTGATTCCGAGTAAAGCACTCTCAATAGAAGATGAAATCTGAGAGGATTCTGCATGGCATAGTGTGAGTTTTTAGTGGAGCATGTGTGGTTTACCGGCACACTAATAGGGACACACATAGAGCATGCCATTACAAAGGTACATGGCCCCGGGTTTCGTCCCACGGGCATCTCACAAGAAAGGATATTCAGATTCTCAAAATATGCCAAAGGATTGGATTTTGAGAAAGGGCTGAAAGATTTCCATTAAAATGTCAGAAAGGTTTGGATTCTCAAAATGTGCCATAAGTCCTGGATTTTGTGAATAGCCTATAACCGTGTCAAAGCCAGTGGGAGTCGCCGTTATCCACTATCCCTACATGTGGGATAAATAATGGTTCTAGGAAACGTCTCTTTTCATTACGAAGTGTAATGACTTGGTGTTAAGAGACGGATCGCTATGAAAGCCTTAATAGAAATACGGCATACTCAGATGGTTGTAAATGTCTATGAGATAGATCCAGATTCTGCCAAGATGTTCTTGATGAGATTCAAGATGCATAGACTTAGGAAATGTTTTTCTTATCATTGCAAAGTGTGATGACTTGGCATGAAAGAAATAAAGAAGGTGCAACATACTCATGTAATTCACAGTCATCTATTGGAAAGATGAAGTCGCCAGCATAGACCTAGCCATTGTAAGCATGATCTTGATAAGATTCAAGATGCACGAGAAAAGTCTCTAAAAGGAAAATAGTTTTTCGAAAATCATGACACAAAGGATTATAAATAATCCTTGGATTCCAAAAGGGTTTGGAATAGGATTAAATCGGGTTCCACAAGTTTTGGATCGATCAAAAAGTCATGAACATGTCCTAATAACTTAATGCTTAGGGCATAGTAAGTTGGATTCAGGACATTGTCTGGCTGGGAATACTGGATGTATTGGTTGAACTCAAGTGAGAATTCATTAGGAAATGATTAGGGTGAAAGTGATAGTATTAATTTGAAAGATTTTCAAAGTGGTAATTATTAACATCAGGACATGATGTTAAAGGACTTCATGGTTAAAGAGTCTCGTTGGTATTCTGATGGAGCGCGTGTGGTTCACCAGCACATCATAACACCTCGAAATAGTCTTAGGGTGCAGACCCAGAACCATAGGAAGTCACAGTACACAGAATGGAGTTAAAAGAGAAATTGACAGGATAACATATTGAGATGTTATCGGATGAGCATCCGATTGGATCATCTGCAATAAAATGTATAAGTATAAGATACTTTGGATACATAGAAAGAGTGTAAGGTTGATAAAGACATAGATGTAAAATTAGAATTGAAAGTTTAAAAGAAATCTTGAAACCGATAACAGTTTATGACAAGGTCCGACTTGGTGATTACCTTGTGGAGACTTGGTAATAAGCAGGAGTAGCTGCCAGTCAGATCTTTATGTTTCACTTTTGCATGTTTTACTTCCCGAATAATTTAATTATTCAGATAGGTCCACAGTCGCTCATACTTTGGGAAGTAAGTATTGAATCAAGACTGTCATGAATTGGTTTGTAGACTGTCTAAGGAGTTAGACATAGCAATAGGATTGCTACAACATTCATGAGTACTTAGAAATAGAGATTTGAGTATTGGATAAACCCACGCTCAACAGATTGCTTCATGGATTATATCACAAGCAATGTTGAGACGATAATATCTTATGATCTTAAAGTAGAGAGATATGAGTTATGATTTACAAGGCAGTTGTTCATTGATAATATGAAAACACATCGGTAACTCGATGTTATAAAACATGTTGTTGTGAATGATTTGACTTGTAAAAGATATAAGCATATAAGTCAAAGCTTATTCATTCCTTGACCCTGATGGGAAACAGATATCTGTAGGCCTCTCGATGATTTTGAAGTTGACTAAAGTGCTGGCCAGCCTGGACTAAATTGATGTGTTCAATTAGAAGTCCCAAAGTCATAAGCAAAATCGGAAATCGGGAAACAGAATATCGGACAGAGATTGATCTCAATCCATGTCTCGTGTCTAAAAAATATCTTGTTGGACGAAGGATCATATGATCACTTATCATTGGACAGAACTGACTAGGTCAGAGTTCGGCAGCGGTTTCTAGGAAGCTACAGTTGCTAATTAATTAGAAGTTAAATTGGTAATTTTAGTCATAGACTTATCCAAGTGGGAGACTGTTGGATTAGGTGTCTAAGCCATGACTAATAATTAGTATTTATCTAATTAATAGTAGCATAGTCCATTTGGGTTGCCCTCATAGTTGGAGGATTGGTAGAAAGTCCGGTAGAGAAAAAGATTGATTTATTATGTGATTAATAAATCAATAGAAATTAAATAAATAGTTTATTATATATTTAAGTGATAATATATTAATTAGAAACTATAATAATTAATTAGAAATTTTTCTGGAATTAATTGGAATTAATTTGGCAGTTAAATTGATTAATTAAGGTGTAGGGACTAAAACTGTAATTATTCAATAGTTGAGTAAGTGACAGTTGAGTGAGTGAGAGTGGTGGTCGAAATTATATATGGAAATATATTTATTTTCGATTTTGATAATGAGGATAAAAGGGTTTGAATTATTAAGATAAAGGCTTATCTTAATTTGAATTCAAAAAGGTTTATCTTTAAGGTTTATCTGATCACCATTTGGAGCCTATAAATAGGGAGGCTCACCCTAACCCTAAAGCCACGATTTTGAAGCTCTCTCTAAAGGTATTTTCGGCCAACAACTCCAAGCTAGGGTGTGACTACATTTGAGGCAAGAGGTTTCTGTTGCTTTGCTTCCAAGATTCACTAAAGGTTGGTTTTTCTTGATCTTTCTTTTAGTTTAATTCTTTCTGGCCTTTTAGGAATTGTTATATGTTTAACTAGAAGAAAAACTTAGATCTAAATAGGTTGCATGTGAACTTAGGATTTTTAGTTCATAGTTGCAGAAAACCTTTCATATATAACCCACCAACCTGAAACTGACCCGCCAACCCGGCAACCCGTATAATTAAACGGGTTATGCGAGTCGTTTTCGGGTTACCTGCCAACCCGCCAACCCGAATATTTATATGGGTCATGTTTGGGTTGACCTTTCTGACCCGCCAACCCTCGACCCGCCAGCACGAATCCGACCCAATTGCCACCCTTATATCAAATCCAAAGATTCAAGTGATTGGATGATTGCTATGCATAATAAGATGGAATCCTTGCAAAGAAATGGTATTTGGGATTTAGTTCCTATTCCAAAAGGGAAAAGGCCAGTTAAATGCAAGTGGGTCTAAAAGCTCAAAGAACCTGTTAACCCGAATGAGAAACCAAGATATAAAGCTCGGTTGGTAGCTAAAGGCTATAGTCAAATTCCAAGCATTGATTATACTGACATCTATTCTCCAGTAGTCAAACATACTTCTATTCGTGCTTTGTTGGGGTTAGTTGCTTCAAATGATTATGAGTTGGAGCAACTAGATGTTACTACAGCTTTCCTAAATGGTGAGCTTGAGGAAGAGATTTTCATGTAACAACCTGAAGGTTTTGTAGTTCCTGGCAAGGAGGACTACACATGTAAATTGAAGAAATCTCTTTATGGCCTCAAGCAGACTCCTAGACAATGGTACAAGAGGTTCGATTCTTTCATGACCAGTCACAAATTCAGCAGGTGTACCTATGATAGCTGCGTTTATTTCAAGAAAGGTGACGATGGTTCAAAGATCTACTTACTCTTGTACGTGGATGACATGTTGATTGCAGTGAAAGATATGAAGGAAATTCAGAAGTTAAAAGACCAGTTGAAAGCTAATTTTGAAATGAAGGACTTAGGAGCTGCTAAGAAAATTTTAGGTATGGAAATCGTTCATGACAGGAAGTCTAGGATCTTGCAGCTTTCTCAAAAGGGTTACATTGAGGAAGTCCTACGACGCTTTAATATGCATGAAGCAAAGCCTGTCAACACACCTTTTGCAGCTCATTTCAAGTTATCATCCGCTTTAAGTCCTACTACTGAGACTGATATGGCATACATGGCACGTGTACCATACTCTAGTGATGTTGGATCTTTGATGTATGCTATGGTCTACACACGCTCTGATTTGGCTTATGCGGTTAGAATGGTTAGTAGATATATGGCGAACCCGAGGAGAGAACACTGGAAAGCAGTACAGTGGATCTTGCGTTATCTACGTGGTACGTATTCTATGTGTCTACGCTATGGACAATCTAACACTAGGGTGGTTGGATATGTTGATTCAAATTTTGGCAAAGACTTGGATAAACGAATATCCATTACAGGGGATGTGTTTACACTGAACGGTTGTGCTATTAGTTGGAAAGCCCAGTTACAGTTTACAGTTGCACTGTCTTCTACAGAGGCAGAATATATGGCGATTACAGAAGCAGTTAAGGAAGATATTTGGTTGAAGGGATTATTTAGAGAACTCAATGATAGAATAAAGGTTGCCACAGTATTCTGTGATAATCAAAGTGCTATCTTCTTGAGTAAAGATGAGATGTTTCATAACCGTACAAAGCACATTGATATTCGTTATCATTTTGTGCGTGATATCATTGAAAAAGGTGATTGTGTCATAGAAAAGATTGATACATATTATAATCATGCTGATGTGTTTACAAAGAGTCTTCCAATATCCAAGTTCAAACTATGTTTGAACTTAATGGGTATTTCTGATCGCAGTTGAGCCTGATTAGGCTCGTGGTGGAGGAAATATTTCATTTTTCAGGATCAATTTTTCTCTATATGGTGATTGCAGTTTCTTATGGAATTTTGGAGGTTGATGAGTTGTTTTTCTGATGGTTAAACATGTTGCAGAATCAGTCTGTTACTTGCTCAATTTTGAAGTCAAGGTGGAGATTGTGGAAAGTGTCTTCAAAGATGTGCAAGGTAGTCAAATATGTGGCTGGTTATTTTTTCTTTGAAAGCCCACGTGAAGAAAGAAGAAGAAAAAATGAAGAGTTTTTCTTGTGCAACTTGCAGCCAAGGATTTTCAACAATTATGGGCAAGTTTTCAAATATGGCATTCTATGTCATTCCTATATAAAGGATAGAAGCATCAACATCTAAACACACCTCAACACCACAAAACATCTCAATTTATTCTCTTCTTAATACATAAGAGTTTTAACTCTTTGTATTTTTTGTATTCTTCCAACGTTCTGTAAACACCGCAAAATATAGTGAATTGGTTCTCGGCTTCCTCCGCTCGTGGTTTTTCCCGATTTGGGTTTTCCACGTAAATCCTTGTGTCTCCATTTTATCTTTATTGTCTTATATTTAGTGTTTGGTTACGCTTGATTTAATTTCGTTCCGCATTCGACTAATATTGCGCTTTAGTGCTTGGATCCTTGGGGCGTGTTTTTACACACGTTTTACAACAACATACATGTCCATAAAGTTCACATTTTATTGATTAATAACCTAAACGGATGAATTCTAAAGAAACCTAGCCATTGAATTAACATATTAAACACTTAACAAGGATAATAATATGGTAAATTGCAAAAAAATAATAATAATAATAATAAAATAAAATAAATAGTCTTTAAATTTACACAAAATATTGATATTGACACTGTTTATTTTTTGGCAATTAAGTCACAAACTTTTCTAAATTGTTGCAATTTTGACCATTTAACAGTCAAACCGGTTGCCAGCTGATGTGAGTCTTTAGTGATGTGGCGTTGATTTGACACTAGCATGACCATAGTTTTTTTGAAAAATAAAATTTAAAACAATTATACATGATAGATTAATGATACAAATTCAATATTTTGAAAAGAAAATGATATACGTTGATTGTATATACTATATACTAATAATTATAGAAAGAAATTCAAAACATACTTCTAAAAATTGATTTGAAAGTAAGATAATATATATTTATGTTAAAAGAAATTGAATACCCTCCAAACTTTGTATTTTAGTCTTACTGCAAAAGCTAAAAGAAATTTAATACCCTCCAAACTGGGAAGGAACTACGATCTCCATGAATGATGATACGTGAACGATTTGTCCCTTTCACAACCAAACATACCAACCATGAGATGAAACTTTGCATTATTCCAAATCTATTAGATTCTATATTATATACGTATTTTATATAATTTCGTGTACCATAGGGCGTTCCAAAAAGAGGAATATATTCCGGATTACACACACTTTAAACATGGGCCTAATTTTGTGGATATTGTTGTCATCTCCAAGAAACACGTCCACGTCATAACCACTTTGTCTTTGTAACATACCAAATCCCGACGCATGTTTTATGTTTACAAAAACATCATCCTTTTAACAACTTACAAAAATCGTAACAAAAAAAATGTCAAAAACTCAATTTATATTTTAATAAGAACTTAAAAAACAAACATTATTGCTGAATCTTAAGAACAGGAAAAGCAATAACATCTCTGATACTAGCCGAGTTTGTAAGTAGCATCACCAGCCTGTCTACCCCAAGTCCCTGAAATTAAAGCATCTTTCATGAATCAAGAAATAGCAACGTACTTTTGTATCCATTTGTTTACTATAAATTAACACAAGAGTAAATTACATTTTTGGTCCCTGTGGTTTACCTCTTTTTTTAGTTTTGGTCCAAGTTTTTTGTTTTCACACTGATGGTCCGTGTGGTTGCAAAAAGCATGCACTATTGGTCCCTGGTCCATGTAAAAAGACTAAAATACCCTTTTTATTATTTTTTTCCTTTTTCTTTTAAGATAGTGCAACCACAGGGACCATCAGTGTGAAAATAGAAAACTTGGACCAAAACTGAAAAAATAGGTAAACCACAGGGACCAAAACTGTAATTTGCTCTTAATAGAAAGAAACAAATAAATGAAAGTAGATTGCTATTTTACCATTCCTGAAGCTGGAGGCATGCCGTATTCCAAAGCTGTTAAAAAATCTTCATCAAGAGTCACTTCATAAGAAGACTCATCATCATCATCACCTTTTGTTTTTTCCTTTTTTTCTAAAACCTCTCTTTTTTCATTATGTTGCTTCACTTGTTCTTCTAACCGTCCTCGCTGTCACAATTTTTTACTACTTTATATTTTCACAATTTAATAAAAATCCAAAATAATTCATAATTTCATATGCATAAATTATTACCTGGTCCAAAGGATCGGTTAATTCAGAAAATGCATTTCCTAACTCACGACCGCAAATAAAAAGCTCAAATCTCTCTGTTAATCCTGCATGCCTGTGTAACAATTATTACATAATTGTTATTTAAACTTTGTTGTTTTATGTTTTAAGTTTGGTATGTAAATTACAGAATTGGTCCCTGTGGTTTACCACAATTTGCAGTCTAAGTCCACGTTTTTTTTTTTCACGATTAAGGTCCTTGTGGTGGCAAAATGGAAACACATTTGGTCCCTGGTCCAAGTTAAAAGACCAAATTACCCTTTCACGCAAGAGAGAGAGAGAGAGAGAGAGAGAGAGAGAGAGAGAGAGAGAGAGAGAGAGAGAGAGAGACGGGGTAGTGGGGTGGGGGTGTTTTTTTATTTTTTTAAGAGTAAATTACAGTTTTGGTCCCTGTGGTTTACAACAAATTACAGTTTTGGTCCTAGTTTTAAAAATCTTGCTTTGTGGTCCCTATGCTTTTCAAAATTTTCACTTTTGGTCCCCGTGCTTTCTAAATCTTTCAATTTTGCTCCCTATTGTTTGCACAAACAATAACAGAGGGAGGGACCAAAAGTGAGAGATTTAGAAACCACAGGGAGCAAAAGTGAAAGATTTGAAAATCATAGGGACCATTAATGCAAGATTTTCACAACTAGGACCAAAACTGTAATTTATTGTAAACCACAGGGACCAAATATGTAATTTACTCTTTTTTTAATTAATGTAATATCTAATAGATTAAAGAAAATGAAAAAGAAATCAGAAAGGGTAATTTAGTCTTTTGACTTGGACCAGTGACCAAATCTGTTACCGTTTTGCCACCACAGGGACCTTCAGCATGAAAAATAAAAACATGGACTTGGACTGCAAATTCTGGTAAACCACAGGGACCAATTCTGTAATTTACTCAAAAAATTGTAAATGTGATTAGTAATTCAGTACCTTCGATGTGGTTTAGCCAAAGGAGATATTTCAACAGGATAATCTAGAACAAATGTTGGTTGGACCAAAGTTGGTTCAACCACCATTTCAAAAACCTTAAAAAATTAAAGAAAAATTATTAATTTATGTTACAAAAAAGAATATAATAAAGTAAATGGGAAATGGATATTGACCTCATTAAGCACATGGCCGATTGAAGAGCATGATTCTATTAAGTGTCTGTCTTGATTTGTGGGGCCCATATTGAGGGCATTAATGGTTGCTAATTTAACAGAATTAAGATCGTTTCCTAAATTATTGAAGTCAATTCCTGTAGCTTCTTTGACTAGATTATGCATTGTTTCCCTTCTCCATGGTCTTTCTAGACAAATTTCTACACCCTGCATGAAAGTTGGTGTCAAAAATAGCAATGTACTTTCATTTATTTCTTACTAAAACACTTTTCTTTGAAAAATGGACTCAATTATTTCGGTGAAAATTGCTTTTATATATTGATGACATTGCTATAATGGGAATTTTTCAAGCTGGATGCTATAATAAACAAATAAATGAAAGTATGTTGCTATTTCTTGCATTTAACCTAACAGAAAATTGTACAAATTTAAAAGTAAAAAAGAAATAGCTAACAAATTAAAATTTTAAAAATACCTGATAATCGACAGTAAGCTTTCCATGAACTGCAAGAGCACAATTTGTTACAATTTCTTCTGCCATGGTCATCATGCTTTCATAGTCTGAGTATGCTTCATATATCTGGATTTATTTAAGACTATTGTTACAAAATGAAATTTTTATGTAATATAATATGAAGGTAAATGATGTGTATAATATATATGTTTTACCTCTATAGTTGTGAATTCTGGATTATGACGAGTTGAAATGCCTTCATTTCTGAATATTCGTCCAAGTTCATATACTTTTTCAAATCCTCCAACCTATAATGCAATCAGAATTTTTATATATATGAAAATAAATACAACTTTACAGTAAAATATACAGAGTTATTGATAAATATAAAGTAAATGTGTTAATTGTTATAATATAGATATAGACTTCACGGAATGGAATGAAAAAATTGCAATACAAATATACAATTCACTTTTATTTATAAAATCAATAACACAAATCTTGTTTTAAGAAACTCATGATTTTAATAAAATTAAATTTTTATTTTACAAATTTAAGAAAACAATTATAAATTAAAATGTAAGACTCAAAAACTCACCAACATTCTCTTCAAATGGAGTTCAGTAGCAATTCTGAGATAAAGATCTCTACCAAGAGAGTTGTGATGTGTAATAAATGGTCTAGCTTCAGCCCCACCAGCAGCTCCCTATTTAGTCAAAGTCAAAGTCAAAGTCAAACCATTTTTTATAAAAATTAAAAACGTCTCAAGAGTTTTCACAAAGAAATCCAAATTATTTACAAACCTGTAAAACGGGCGTATCAACTTCAATAAACCCCATGGATTCAACTGTCTGGCGTATAATTGATACAATCTACTGAAGTCAAACACAAATCAGCATAATTCCATTCATATTCTTTAAATGAAAAATTGAAAATTAAAAAAAATACAAAATTTTTTCAACCCTACCTTTGCTCTTTTACGTAACACTTCAGCTACTTCCGGATTTGCAATCATATCTACATACCTATACAACACCACAAAATTGCTAATAATTTTGTTTTTGAAAAAAAAAAAAGACGATTTTTACAAAAATAATTAGAAAACTAACCGTTGGCGATAACGTTTATCCACATCTTGTAGACCATGAAATTTGTCAGGTAATGGAAGTAAAGATTTCGTGAGAATCAAAAATGAATTTACACACACAGAAAGCTCCCCTGAAAAGGAAGAACAAGTAATAAGGTTATAAATACTATCAAAAAAGTACACATGCAAGAAAAAATGGTATAAAAACTAACAAACTTTGTAACAAGGGAATTGTGAAAATTAACCTTTTTCTGTCCGCTTAATTGAGCCACTTGCTCCCAATATGTCTCCTATATCAACAAGGCTCTTCAATTGCTCAAATTGATCATTTTCAAGCCTTTCTTTCTCACAGTAAAGCTGAAATTGCAATGGAGATTGAAGCTACCAACAAGAAACATGATATTTGCTTGTGAAAACATGGGAGATGTTATCAGCGTACCTGAATTGTTCCAGAATCATCCCTTAAAGTCAGGAAAGCGAGTTTTCCAAATGCCCTACGTGCCACAATTCTTCCTGATATTGATACTTGGTCATTCTCACTGTTCGATTCTTCACCATTGGCGAGATCCTTGTAAATCTCTTGTAATTGATTAGCAGTATGGGTCCTGTCCCACTTGTAAGCATAGGGTTCATAGCCCTTGCTCCTCAACTCTTCGACCTATAAAAGAATTCATTGCTTTCATTGCACAGAAATAAACTAGAAGTTCGAAAACTGTAAAACAGTGATGCAAAAGAGAGAAAATGGCGTTAAATATGCGTATAATTCGTTCTTCAGTGACTAAAAGCACGCAATATCTACTCCATTTTACTGAACACATCCGCAATTTTATTCGAAAGCAAAATTGAAGAAAGGGAAAAATCTGAAAAACAAAAACGAGCGAGTATTGTAAAGACAAAAGATAAATAGGGTAAAACCTTTTTAAGACGGATTGCGCGGATGGCGTCTCTATCGGAGGTCGAGGTTGTATTGGATGCGGCGGATGATCTCCTACCCCTGCCGCCCTGTTTTGGCACAGCGGCTGAGGTGGTGGTGGCGGCGGCGGAAGTGGAGGAAGAACAACAGCGGATAAAAGTAACAGGGAGATATGATTTAGAAGTAGGAGGCGGAGAAGAGGAAGCTAAATGGAAGAGGTGCCTCAGAGGCCGTGACGACCAAACCTTCAAGGCCTCCATTGTTATCTGACCTGCTAATTTGCTAGCCAGAACATAATCCAGAGGGTTGAAACGAGGGTATGTTTGGTAATTTCTTTTTCAGTGAGATACATAAATTGTCCCTTAAAAACCTCTTTTTTTTAGTTTTGATCCTTATAATGAAGATGTAATTTCATATTAGTGTTTATAATGAGTAAATAAATTGTCCCTTAAAAACCTTTTTTTTTTAGTTTTGATCCTTATAATGAAGATGTAATTTCATATTAGTGTTTATAATGAGTAAATTACCTTTGGATGTTGATTTTTAAAGTAATTATTGTGAGATAAAGAATAATAATTATATAATTAGTTGCATAAAAGGTTTATGATCAATTATTTATGGTAGAAAGTATAATTTTCTATTGTCATACGTTTAATTTTATAATTTGTTGATAGTGTGTGTAATAAAGTTTGTATGTTGTCGGCTTATGCATATGTAGGTATGCGATTTTCTTTCTGAACAAATTAAAAGAATTTAGTAAGCGAGTCTAGCAAAGTGCTAGTTGCAAAATTTTAACGCATATGTAGGTAGGGCTTTAAATGAACCGATCGTTCAGCGAACCGTTCATGAACTGTTCGGCACGAAGTTCGTTTATGTTCGTTTATTTAATAAATGAACGAACACAAACACAAATTATTGTTCGTTTAGTTAAACGAACGAATATGAATAATGGTCTCATTCGTTCAATTATGTTCGTGAATATTCGTTTATGTTTGTTCATTTAAGTTTCTTTTATGTTCATATACGTTTAATTGTGTTTAATTACATTGCAATATTATATGTTTGTTTATGTTCATATATGTTCAATTGTGTTTGTTTATGTTTGTTTGTTTAGCATGTTCACGAATATAAACGAACGAACATGAGCAAAATTATTTGTTAAACGAACGAACATGAACAAGAAAACTCGTTCGTTTATCCGTTTGTGTTTGTTCGGCTAACTTAAATGAACGAACATGAACAAACTCTCATTTGTGTTCATTCAGTTTGTTTACAGCCCTATACGTAGGATTAGAGTGAGGAATATTGATGGATATGTGTCTTATAATTATTCAAGTGTGTAAGTGGGCCACCAAACTATGGATTCAATCCAATAACTATGGATTCACTACCAATTGTATATATAGTATTTTCAACAAATAACTTGTCATTAGAAGAACATATAGAACCTAAAGAACTATATGCCGTAATCGATGGTCATTTCCCATAAACCTCCCTGTTTCAAGTTTCTCGTAGAACCTGGAACTTTTTAATATGAATACACACCCTTCATATGGATAAATTCGCATAATCTCTCAAACAAATATCATTAAACAAAAATTCGTTATAAAATAACCCAACCGACATAAAATCTTTTGCACACGAAAGCGGGAAGTTCTTTTAAGAATTATCCAATAGAATCTCTACAAAAACATAATAACCCCCAAGTAAGAAACCCTTACATCTTTACCCCCTCCCAATCTATTTATCTATATATCTATATCTATATCAATATCTATATCTATATCTATATATCTATATAACTCTTATAATAGAGGTCATCCAAATGATATGGTTCAAGATAGGTCTCATTCTTGCATCATATTCATTTGAAACTTCCACCTTTTCAACTTCTTCCACTTAATTGTTACTTAATGAAATATTTTTCCCTATATAAGAACATTATTTTTCATGTTTTGTTGCATGTATTTTCTTCTCATATTTTTGTTGTTGTTGTTATCTAAAGTGTATGAAGATGGAAAAGAAGATGCAAGAGATCTACAAGCATCTAATATCTAAAAGAAAGAGTTGTGTATTGGGAAGAACTAAAGACGGGTATGCCAATCAAGATTTTAAAATGCTATAACTTATTTTAGTTATTTTTTTGTTCAATTTGTATTCAATTCTTTTTTGCTTCTACTTTCTTTGGATTTCAATAAAATATTTATGTTATACATTTAGATCCAAGAGAAAAAAATGATTTTATTTCAATTTATTTGTTATAATATGTCGACGATGTATGTTCTTATTTTGTAATATTCTAGATAATTGTTTGATTGGATTTCGTCGTAGGGTGTAACTAATATAACGAGAAAAGTATAATTATTTTTTTGATGAATATTTCAATAAAATGTTTATATTATACATTTATATCAAAGAGAAAAATGATTATATTTCAATTTATTTATTACAATATGTTGAAGATGTATGTTCTTATTTTGTAACAACCTATATAATTGTTTGATTGGATTTTGTCGTCGGGTGTGTAACAAATATAATATATATATATATATATATATATATATATATATATATATATATATATATATATATATATATATATATATATATATATATATATATATATATATATATATATATATATATATATATATGATTGTAGTAATATGACAACATGAAAAAGATGTCCAATTTTAATATAATATAAAAAAACCATAGAAAAATCAAAATGTTTTGTAGTTATTAAATCGTAATTATAAGTTTGTGTTTTTTCTATTACATTTTAATCATTTGTTGATAATGAATACATCTCATATGTATATATGTTACACAAGCTTAAGCTTAAAAATAGTGTGCAACAATATAAAACAATGAATGTATATGTAGAAATGGTAATAACTAAAAAAGAACTCATTTGTGTTTCTCAAGTATTTTAATTCATAAAATTACAAAGTCTTCATGATTACGTTAATATAAATCAATAAACAAATATATGTACACTTATAAATATTATAATTAAGTTTATAATAATGAGTTTGTAGGTTTTATATAATCAAATAGTTCCAATGTTTTTTAAAACTGATATGATATTTTTTTTAAATTGTTGATTAATTATATATTAATGAATATAATATAAACACATTTCCTACAATGAAATACTTTAAAGACCTACAAATTCCTTACTGTCAAATAACTTCTCACGCATTCATTCGATAATCATATTCTAGAACACATGGTTTGAAACTTTACTTTGAAACAGTTATATAATAATAAGCTATAATAAAAAAATAAAAAACGTAGAAATAACATATTGTTAGTTTTATTGGCGTTACAAATATTCAAATGTAAATGTTCAAATATAACATAATAATATACATTAGATCATCATATTATTTATTTATTTTACCAAATACAATTTAAATATTTTAATGCTCTTTAATTAAGTACCATAAGTATCAATTAAACACCATAAGTAGAAAAAACTTCTTCATTGTACTATTTTAATGCTAAATAACTCTTATTTGGAATTTAAAGGGTTATAATATTAATAAATATTCAATGCATTTAACTAACAAATTGTTAAAGGTGTATACTATTATTTTGAAATGGGAAGTTATCCGTACACAACAATTTTTCTCTATACACAACAATCCATGCTTTAGGGGTGTTGTACATTATGCATAAAAAATGTTAAATTGTTGTGTATGGAGAAAAATTGTTGTGTACGGATCACTTCCCTTTTGAAATATCATATATGATCGTTTGATTGAGTATCATCATTGTGAGTGTAACTAATCATTTATTAAAGATGTATATTATATTGATTTGACACACACACAACTTTTTAATTGTTCTTTTAATAATGATTCAACGTACTATAATTATAAATAAATAATAATTTATTTTTGAATGTCTTCTAGAACAACTTAATAATAATAACTTATTTTAAACTTAATAGACGATAATAATAATATATAATAACATAAATTATAATTTATATTACATAACTTTAAAGATTGGTTGTTATTTAAATAATTATTATGATTGAAATAAAAAAGATGGTACAACAAGTAATATTTAAATTAGTTAATAATCACAATAGAAAAAATAACACTAATTTGAGAATTATATTTAAGTTTATTCAAGCACAAGTCGCAGGTAACGACCATTGAGCATTGTGATTGTAATAGATGTTTATTGTTCAAAGTAGTTACAAGTTTATATATCAACTTTGAGAGAGAATTATTATTTCATAGATAATGTTAATGACAAATTTTTTCTTACAAAACTTTAACCTGCGTAATGCGCGGGATTTCGTCTAGTTTTCTATTATACATGAAGTCATTCAAATTAATGTGGTTCAAGATATCTCATATACTTGCACCACATTCATTTGAAACTCCTACACCTTTCATGTTCCTAACATTAATGAAATTTACCAATGTCTTTTTAGTTTCCTCTTATATTTGAATGTCATAGCTATATTAATAGTATATATATGTAAGATTTTCTCACAAAAACATTTATGTGTTTGAAGGGTTTGCAATTCAAATATGAAGACTTAGAGAAACGGATTGTGTAGCACCAATGGTTATTATAATGTGAATTTTCTATAAATAATAGCGTTTTAGATAAGAGGTAAAAAAAATTTCTCAAAGAATGTAAAAACCAGACTATGATTTCTTTATTATTTTCACTGCAAATGTTATAGTAGATGTTTTAGTGTTTCCATGTTATTAAAAGTAACAGTCTCTATGTTTTATAATATTTGTTATTATATATATATATATATATATATATATATATATATATATATATATATATATATATATATATATATATATATATATATATATATATATATATATATATATATATATATATATATATATATATATATATATATATATATATATATATTGATAACCGAGGAAGCCACCCGATCCGTCATTTGGACGACCCGACTGACCCAACCTCGGAGCAACATGAACACCCGGTAAACTCATGTGCCAGGCAACCCACCCTTTGGGTGTACCGGTGGCCATCCCTAATTGAAACCGGTGAGAGTCGAACCCTTGACCTCTCCTATGGAAAGGTGGGAAAGCTACCAACTCGGCCATCAGGAGATGGTTTATATATATATATATATATATATATATATATATATATATATATATATATATATATATATATATATGTATGTATGTATGTATGTATGTATGTATGTATGTATGTATGTATGTATGTATGTATGTATGTATATATATATATATATATATATATATATATATATATATATATATATATATATATATATATATGATTAACAAAAAATCTATTAATGTTCTGAGTTTTTTGGATTGGATGTCATAATTCAATATATTTTTCTTAATAATAAGTTAAAAAGGAGAATTTTCACCACTATCATAATCGTTTATTGTTTAATTATTAACATATGAAATTTTTTACCACAAATATCATTCATAATATTTTATATTATTTATCTAAATATTAAATTTATATAATCTTATAAGAGGCCATATAAGTGAAAAAAAAACTATTTTTATAGAATAATTCATAGTCTTATACAATTCATTTTATATAAATATTACATATAAAATATTAAACACTTATAATTAAGTATTTGGTAGTAGGTTTGGAGGGTTTTGACATAATTTTTGATTGAGAGATTGGATGATAATATTATTCACCTAATTGACTTAACACAATTGAACTATTTCAATCATATTTATTTAACTCTCATAAGTATCATAAGTAAAAAAATATTTTGAGCTACATATTGATATTTGTATTTGGTTTTAATAGAATATTTGTTTTAATAGATATTCATATATTGACACATTAATTTGACATTTTTGAAAAAAAAATTGAAAATACATTCGAATAAAATGCAAAAGAAAAAACATAACTATGGGTTATAAAATAAATTGTCTAAAACATCATTTCTAGTTATAAATAAGTCATTTAACTATTAACAAAGTTGAGGTAATATCAAATCAAAACTTTTATTTATTTTTAGGCTTAAATAAGTGTTTTATATAATATCCTATAGTCGTATACAATTTATTTAATATAAATAACACACAAGAAATATTAGATATTTATAATTAAGTTTCGAATAGTGGATTTGGATGGTTTTGGCATGATTTTTTATGTAAATATTAGATTATCATATTAATCATTTAATTGATTAAAACAAATTTAACTATTTTAATCATATTTACTTAAGACTCATAAATATCATTTAAGTAACATAAGTAAGAAAACTTTTGAGTTGCAATGATTTAATGTTAAATAACTCTTAGTTGCAATTTGAAGAGTTGTAATATTAAAATAAAACATCAATGTAATAACATATTAGTATTTGTATATGGTTTTATTGAAAGTTTGGTTAAATAGAAATTTGAGTTTGACATGTTAGTATTGCGATTTTGAAAAAAAATGAAAAACATTCAAGTAAACTGCAAAAGAAAAAAAGATGTCAATGATTTGTGAAATAAATATTTAAACCAGTGTCTTAGTTTCAAATATGTCATTTAATTATTGATATAGTTGAATTAATAGCAAATCAAAATATTTATTTATGTTTGGATTAAAACGTAATGGTTTTATATATTAACTCATAATCTTTTGACTTATTTTATATAAATAATACAAAAAAATATTAGACACTTATCGTTAAAATTTTATTAATGGATTTGAGGAATTTTTTATCTAGGTATTAGACGATCATATTATTTATTTATTTGATTAAAGAAAATTCAATAAGTTTAATCATATTTAATTAAGACTCATAAGTATCAACTAAGTATCATAAGTAAGAAAACATTTTGAGTTGTAATGATTTAATGCTAAATAATCCTTAACTTTCTAATTTATCTATAATCATCATAATACTATATCATAAGCATAAAAAAATATAGATTTTATTAAATATCATCAACTTCAATCAGTATAACAATTATAATTTTGCACCTCAAAACTTAATACTTTTTTTATGATGTGGTTCAAGTTAATAATAATGATTTACATCAATATTTTGATTTTGTATATAAAAATTGTTATTTCATAGTCAAAGACAATGTCAGTGACAATTTTAAATGTTTGTTTTTATTTTAACTAAGCTTTTTTCCTGCGTAATGCGTACGGATTCGTCTAGTTTTTACATAAAATTAGAATATTAGATAACGAATGGAACTATTTTATCTCTCCACCACCAAGAAATTACGTAACATAGTATAGTATTCTAAATGGAAATTTACCTTTAACACATGAAGCTGGATCTTTTAATTAAAACATATCAAGGTTGTAGAAGTTGCTAGGCGGTAGGCGGGCAGTCGACTGGGGCCTAGGACTAGTCGGTCTAGGCGAGGGCTAATCGGGCGCCTAGGTGAGGAGTATTAATTGTAATAAAATTTATTTTTTAAAATTTAAATATTACCTATATATCTACAAAATTAATAAATAAGCATAAAAATTGACATATCTAGGTGTTTAAATATGGAAGTCATCAAAAATCAGAATATTTAGACTAATTAATGATATTTTTGATAATTTTAATCATCAATAATCGTAACTTAGCCACCGATTATAATAATTCATATATATAATAAAAACTTTGAAAACTTTTGAAAATTTAGTAAATTTGAAAATTTGAAGTTTTTTCAAAATTTCAAAATTTTAAATTTTGAAAATTTGGCCGCCTAGAACCGCCCAGACCTGCCTAGACCCGTCTAAACCCGATTTTGACCGCTGTTGACGAAATCCGCCTAACTTAACCGCCTAGCACTAATCGTAGACAGAACCCGTCCGCCTAACGCCTAGACGGCCGCCTAAACCGACTTTTACAACACTGAAACATATACATATTCTCTTAGAATTTAGTATAAGAGTTCACCTTAACTACATCAAAATTATGTTTCTTTTGTTTTCCATCCATTACATTGTATTTCAAATCATAACCATCGATATGTTTGTCCTTTCGCATATTAGAATTAGAAGACCACTTGAAATTCTCCAATGTCACAAATATGTGAAAAGATTGAATATAAATATAACTCAATTTCACTATTAAACTATCCCTTATAGGTAACATTGACACTACAAGAAAGAGTAGCAATAACGACGAAGCATGTCGCCGCTAAAAGTATAAAATGTTGCCGCTAATACTAATAGTCGCGACAAGTCGCCTGTATTGTGTCGCCGGTAAAAAACCGCGTCGCTCTTGCTTGATTGTCGCCGTTATTTGTTTGTCGTCGGTAAAAAGGTCGCCGGTAATGCTAAGCGTCGCTGCTAATAGTGACGCCGGTAAAGGTTTCCAATGGTCACTCAAATGGCGTCGGTAATCGTCGTCGTTGCTAAAGGTGTTACCGCCCACAATATACCGTTTTTAATAGACAAAAATCATATCCTATATATATACACCAACATAAGAAAGAAGGGAGAAAGGCTGTTTATGGATCGAGGAGTACTAGCGCCAACACAATTTTGACTTTTAGGCGGTGACAAGCTTTACCGGCAACACCCTAGGAAGGAAAAAATCTCGCCCTTTTCTCAACCGTTGAATCACAAAAAAAAAAATGGACGACAAAGATTGCACGTCATGCGGATCGCTGATCTGATCTTTACCGGCGACACAGGCTATTAGCGACGACACAAAATGCGCATGTTTGGTGTCTCCACTAATAACCAACGTCGTCGCTAAAGATGTCGCTGATAAAGATCAGATTTCTTGTAGATTTCTTGTATTGTGAGAAAAAAAACAACGCAAAACTTGGGTTGTTGATTTTTCTTAGATGCAATATACATCACCCACTCTCCCAAAACAAGCAAAAAATTTCCATAATTTCCCAATCGATTATACAGTTGGGAAATTCAACAAAAACAAAGTTGTGGTCAATCATGTAAGCAATTCGTTACAACTATGGTTATGGTTTTGGCGATGTCTTTGATTATCCCTTACCATAAAATTTTAGGGTGCGTTTAATTGCGGAAAACTGCTCTGTTTTCCGGAAAAATTTTCCAAGAAAAATGAGAAATCGGAAAACGCGTTTAGTTCGTCAATTTTTCCAAAGTTTTCCAAGAAAATGAAAATTTTTCATTTTCCAAAAATTACAAAGAATTTGGAAAATTTTGGAAAACCCAAATTTATTGTTTTCTAAATTTTTCTATTTCCAAAATTTTTCTAAAATATACAAAAACACACACACACATTCATTCTCACCTACATCCCTAAAATTACATCTACACCCACCCCCACACCACCACCTACCCCACCCACCCTACCCACCCCACCTTACCCCCACACACCCCCACCCCACCTACCACCACCCACCTCCACCTCCACCCGCACCCACCTCCCACCCCCACCCCACCCCACCCCAACCCATCTCCACCTACCCCCCACCACCCCCACCCATCCCACCCCACCCAACCCTCACCCACTACCACCTCACTCCACCTCCACCTCCTACCCCTACCCCACCCACCTGCACCCCACTCCCCACCTCACTCACCCACCTCCACCTACCCCCACCCACCACACCCACCACCCACCCTACCCAACCCTCACCCACCACCACCCACCCCTACCTCACTCCACCTCCACCTCCTACCCCCACCCCACCCACCTCCACCTACCACCCCTCCCCACCCACCTCCACCTACCCCAACCGCACCTACCACCCACCCTACCCAACCCTCACCCACCCCCACCTCACTCCCACTAGTACAA